>OZ024796.1:12015510-13215510 GCA_964017045.1 Omphiscola glabra | reverse complement strand
ACCAGATGAGCCACTGGTGGTCTTAGGACGCAGTGTTTGCGGGGAGACACTTGATGTCCACACCAGATGAGCCACTGGTGGTCTTAGGACACAGTGTTTGCGGGGAGACATTTGATGTCCACACAAGATGAGCCACTGGTGGTCTTAGGACACAGTGTTTGCGGGGAGATATTTGATGTCCACACAAGATGAGCCACTGGTGGTCTTAGGACACAGTGTTTGCGGGGAGACACTTGATGTCCACACCAGATGAGCCACTGGTGGTCTTAGGACACAGTGTTTGCGGGGAGACATTTGTTGTCCACACAAGATGAGCCACTGGTGGTCTTAGGACACAGTGTTTTCGGGGAGACATTTGATGTCCACACCAGATGAGCCACTGGTGGTCTTAGGACACAGTGTTTGCGGGGAGACATTTGATGTCCACACAAGATGAGCCACTGGTGGTCTTAGGACACAGTGTTTGCGGGGAGACATTTGATGTCCACACAAGATGAGCCACTGGTGGTCTTAGGACACAGTCTTTGCGGGGAGACACTTGATGTCCACACCAGATGAGCCACTGGTGGTCTTAGGACACAGTGTTTGCGGGGGAGCCACTTGATGCCCACACCACATAATTATACAACAATTCAAGAAATTAAGGATTATATATAATCATCATTAGTGTTCTTAAAATGTAATTTAAAAAAAAAATAAGCAACTTGTGGTCTTAGGACACAGTGTTTGCGGGGAAGACATTTGATGCCCACACCAGATGAGCCACTGGTGGTCTTAGGACACAGTGTTTGCGGGGAGACACTTGATGCCCACACCAGATGAGCCACTAGTGGTCTTAGGACACAGTGTTTGCGTGGAGACATTTGATGTCCACACAAGATGAGCCACTGGTGGTCTTAGGACACAGTGTTTGCGGGGAGACATTTGATGTCCACACCAGATGAGCCACTGGTGGTCTTAGGACACAGTGTTTGCGGGGAGCCACTTAATGCCCACACCACATAATTATACAACAATTCAAGAAATTAGCGATTATATATAATCATCATTAGTGTTCTTAAAATGTTATTTTTTTTTTAAAAATCACTGGAACATCGACAATTAATTAATTTTAAAAAACTAACTTTGTGGACCGAGAAATATATTTTTTTTATATCCTTTATATTCATTTCGCTTGTTATCGTGTGTTTCTCTTTTTATGACTGGGTGACAAAATCGGCGGACGGCTCCTTGACCCCCTTTCCGTCAACCTACCGAGCTGAAACTTGGCACACGCCTCGATGCCGTGGATAACACAAACTATCAAATTTTCAGCCCCATTCCCACAACCCCAAAATCAGTTTTTCCATTTTTTCAAAAGAATGATGAAGGAAATATGACGCCGCTGATTTCACGATATATAATTGCAAACTGTTCTAAATAACTTACTTTAAAATATATATAATATATATATCGCAAGTGGGTTTGGTGACGTACTATTTTCTTTTGTTTTTCTGAAATAGTTGGAGAAATAAATCTGCGATGTAAAAGCGGGTGGATCATTTGAATTTTAATATAAAATAAAATAATTTAAAAAATTCGAAAAAAAACCTTTCTAGCCAGATTTTCTAAAAAAAGATTGTCAATGTTCCTTGGGGAAATATGTTGATAGCGAACATCACGCCAAATACACTGTTTTCCGGAGGAATCTCATCACCTCGGGGGTCAAAGGTCATGCACTCGTGGGGGCACTGGAAAGGGTTAAAGGACATCTTCTCTCGACGCAAGGGCACAACTCTGGACCATTTTAACGGAAGAATTTTAAATGAAGCTTTTAGCAGGACCAGGTGGAGCTCGGATTTCAGTTGGCGTCAAGTGTGACGTATTGACACGTGCCCTGCCAACGTGCACGAGCAGAGCTGATGGGAGACCACTTTCAGTGTCAGTACCAAGAAGCCGGGAGTTGTGGTCCCTAGAGTCCCCTTCAACGGGTGTGAGTAATGTATTACTAAGCTTTAAAAGGTTTTCTGCTGGAGCCATCGATGTGACGTCTGAGTCTGAGGAGTGAAACCCTTTTTTAGGTGGAGTCGGAAATGTCAACATTGTATGTCCGAAAATTCAGAGCTCAATGAAACCCTTCAGCCAGATTAGAGAGTATGTGATCACTTCAGCCAGATTAGAGAGTATGTGATCACTTCAGCCAGATTAGAGAGTATGTGATCACTTCAGCCAGATTAGAGAGTATGTGATCACTTCAAAGTTACTTATAGAGATCAAACGTCAAGGGTGTGTCATGATACATTGGGCAGTGCCACAAACCCAGTGTCAGATGCATAACCATCAGTGGCGTTACAGCCCATGTAGGGCCATGGCCTGCTTCACAACATCCTTGCATTCGGATCGATCCATAGCTTTCCTGGTCCATGCTCCCAACTGGTGTAAGTCCTTCTCTACATCGTCGATCCATCTCAGTCTTGGTCGACCAATAAAATGGTCTTTGTTTTTAAAAGAATGTTTGATTATTATTTAATGGCCAACTCCACCCCCCCCCCCCCCCCAACCATTTTAACGAATGTGGTCTTGAATAAAACCGAGAAGAATACAGAGACAAGATGTGGTCTCTGGGGTTAACAGGTGCAACTACGAGAGGGGTGAGAGGGGTAGGCTGCTAAAAGATTTAAGAGGTTTAAACATGACACGAGCAAAAATGTTTTTTGTTGTTGTTGAATGACGAAAAGAAGGAAGCCCATTTTCGAGTATTTTTAGCCGGTAATAATTGATTTTTCATCATTCAAGGTATCATATCTTGTAAGTCGAATGTTATTTCGCATCTGATGTTCCATGTAATCATTTTAACACATGTATTGAAATCATGTTTAAAAATTAAAACTTCCTCACCGATTCTGATTCAGGTGAAATCCGAAACGTCTGACTCTAACCTAGAACAGAATCGTATTTCTTAACACAAGACAGCGTTACAAAAACGGGTAAAGATATTTATAGTACATTTATGTTAGTTGTAACTGATGATATGACGTTGCCTATATGAACCAACCTTTTACTTCAAATTAATGTGTTTGCAACTCTGCCCTGCTGTGTGTTCATGGATTCAATGACCTTCACCTACGACCCAGCTACGTACTAACACTTCAACTTTTTTTAAGCTGTCTTCGTTTGTTAATGCAGATGGCATCTGAGAGTGGCCAAGACATTGTGCACATTGGTCATAATTCACGCGTCTAATGATTCGTATGAAAGTTGTGTTGTATCAAAGCTGTACAGTATTGTGGTCTAATGCTTCCTTGGAAACCTTTGGTGTGTCAGAGCTCTGAAGTGTTGTGGTCTAATGCTTCGTTGGTAAGTAGTGATGAATCAGATTTATAATGCTGTGGCTCTGTTCAAGATTACAACAGTGAAGAAATTGGGGACTCGAGGTGAAATGTTAGACAAAGCAACTAGTGGTCTTAGGACACAGTGTTTGCGGGGAGACACTTGATGCCCACACCAGATGAGCCACTAGTGGTCTTATGATACAGTGTTTGTGGGGAGCCACTTGATGTCCACACAAGATGAGCCACTGGTGGTCTTAGGACACAGTGTTTGCGGGGAGCCACTTGATGCCCACACCAGATGAGCCATCTCATAATAATGCCCCCTTTACTGATTTAAGAAACGGTACATTAAACTCATTACTTTGTTAAAAATGTTACAATTCATTTCCAATTCTGTGTTCTTTCTCGTTTGTTCTGTCTACTGATTAAGGCATTTAACCGAAATGCTATTTAAGTGCCCTGTCTTTTCATACCAAGCCCTTACATATCTTCAATATTTCTTTCCCACGTTTTGAAAGGCCCCCCCCCCCCCGCTTCATGTATTAACTTTTTAAATTTTTAAATACACTATCTTCATAATGATATGTTAGAAATGTCTTCCAACTAATTAAATCTTCCAAATTTCTATTTTGAGTTATTCATGGCCTTCTTCGTGCGATGCTAAATTTAATCAAACAAGTGGCGTAGGAGGTAGGGGGCGAAGGGTGCTGTCCGCCCTTGATGGATCTTTTATAATAGAGAGACAGCAATTTCGGCCAAACTTTTTCCGTGTAAGGTGGGCGCTGGAACTTTGGCCGACCAGTGAATAAAACACTTGGAATAATAATATGGATTTAGTTGTTTTTTTTAAAAATGGTTGACCTCTAATTAAAAGTGCTTTACAAAACATTTCTTCAAATCCACTGCTTTACAAAACATGTCTTCAAATCTACTCCATGAACATTGAATGGTAAAAAGACAAGTCGTTCGCAGTCGGTTTATAGCTCACCATGCACACCATCAGTTCCGCCTGTGTGCGCACCAGAGTGAAGAACTGTGTTGCCGAGAAGGAACTGTTTCGTTCAATGATTAGACATAAAACAAAAAAGTCAGCCGCGATGTACAAATGGCCATGATTCTATTAGATCAACCTTCCGACCCGCTCTTTGAGAGCGATTCCCTGAGCGCGGCGAGGGGGGTCCCGCGTTGCACAATGGCCGTGCCAGGGCCGATAAGTCTGTCGAGGGCGCAGCGGTATCCCTTGGGATACTGTAATCACCTGATGCGAAAATAAAATTTGTAATATAAAACTTTTATCATCAAGCTCAGCGTAAAGGGGCCAGACGTGAAACAAAGCGCGTACACAAACGAGCTCGAAAAGCGCAAATATTGATCTTAGCGAGAGAGAGAGAGAGACCTGCTGTGTGGATATCATCGTTATCACGCTCAGAGCTCCGGGTGGTGGGGGTGTGGTGGGGGCAGGGGGTGGGGTGGGGTGGGGGGTCAACCCTGGCTGGAAGCATTGGGAGACTAGGCTAGAGATAGAAAGGTGTTAGATCACTGTAGGGACATATTTACAAGAATACGTGAAATCGAATGGGGAAAAAAATGAAACAGGGGAATTTGATTGTGGAAGTTGGAAGAAAAGTCATGCACATTTAAAGTGTGTCCAAGGAATGAAAGTAATATTTTGAATCATGATTAACATAGTTGAATGATGATTAAGGAACATATGTGTAACATGCAATGATGGAAGTCTCGTGGCAATGAACTTAGGAGAAAAAAACGTATTTATTTTTTAGAGTCAGTGTTATAGTTAACAGAGGTCATTTTTAGAGTCAGTGTTATAGTTAACAGAGGTCATTTTTAGAGTCAGTGTTATAGTTAACAGAGGTCATTTTTAGAGTCAGTGTTATAGTTAACAGAGGTCATTTTTAGATTCAGTGTTATAGTTAACAGAGGTCATTTTTAGAGTCAGTGTTATAGTTAACAGGGGTCATTTTTAGAGTCAGAGTTAGTTAACAGAGGTCATTTTTAGAGTCAGAGCTAGTTAACATAGGTCATTTTTAGAGTCAGAGATAATCAACAGAGGTCATTTTTCGAGACAGAGGTGTTGTAGCTATACTTTTGTTACAAGTAGCTATACTTTTGTTACAAGTAGCTATACTTTTGTTACAAGTAGCTATACTTTTGTTACAAGTAGCTATACTTTTGTTACAAGTAGCTATACTTTTGTTACAAGTAACTATACTTTTGTTACAAGTAGCTATACTTTTGTTACAAGTAGCTATACTTTTGTTACAGGTAGCTATACTTTTGTTACAAGTAGCTATACTTTTGTTACAAGTAGCTATACTTTTGTTACAAGTAGCTATACTTTTGTTACAAGTAGCTATACTTTTGTTACAAGTAGCTATACTTTTGTTACAAGTAGCTATACTTTTGTTACAAGTAGCTATTCTTTTGTTACAAGTAGCTATACTTTTGTTACAAGTAGCTATTTTTTTGTTACAAGTAGCTATACTTTTGTTACAAGTAGCTATTCTTTTGTTACAAGTAGCTATACTTTTGTTACAAGTAGCTATACTTTTGTAACAGGTAGCTATACTTTTGTTAAGGATAGACAGTTTAACGTGGCTCGTGGATAAGAATTTTTCCGATTTCAGATGAACAGTTTGTTTTCTCAGCCCGACATTCAAGTCAACGAAAAAAGGTCTTTGTGAAACCAGATATTGTTCTTACATACAATGTACAAAAGTTCTCAAACTGTCGGGGATTGTGTGGGTTCTTGAGGGTGTTAAGTCTGTTCCTGCCGTGTATTTTATGGGGATTGTTGGGTTGCCTGACAGGGGTAAAGGGGATCAATAAGTGTTGGTAGGTGTTAATTTTGGGGGCTGGGTGGGAGGGGTTCAAAAGACGATGCTGTACAAAATACACAGACTGTGAATAACGAACAGAATATGGGGTCCAGCATGTGAGATCATTTTATATTGGTGAACAATGATTTGGGGCGAGGGGATGCTGGGAATTGGAGGGGGGGGGGGCAAGGGCGGGGGATTGTATGTGAGGAGGGCAAGGGTGGGGACTAATGTCGTGGATTGCATTAGTGCAAATGGTGAAACTCCTCAAAAGCATATAGTTAACAAACCTGGGTATAAAGAATGTTAATAAACTGATACAAAGAGTGTTTTATGCTACCATAGATGTCCTAGCTATAAGGTCAAGGTCAATCCAAGGTCAAGGGCGAAAAAAAACCCAGCACATACCGAGAGATTGAGAGATGTTGGTAAGCCATAAGGATATTTAGAGATTTGGAAGAAATCAAAGACAACACAGTGACCTGTACATGTCAGGCTGTTGTTGAATCAACACAGTGACCTGTACATGTCAGGCCGTTGTTGAACCAACGCAGTGACCTGTACATGTCAGGCCGTTGCTGAAACAACACAGTGACCTGTACATGTCAGGCCGTTGTGTAATCAAGCGTTCGGTCGTGGATGCTTCGAGTCATCCAGAAATTCGACGCTAAATCAAAGATTGCGAGTCAAAGACTCCGCCTTAAATGTCCTGATCCCAATCAGAGGTTTTCAAGTTAGTTTTATGTCTCGGAGTCAACCTAACACGTCACATTTACTGTAACTTACATAGAAGTTGTGTACACAAAACGCATGTGCTGTGGCTGTGAGACACATTTACTGTAACTTACATAGAAGTTGTGTACACAAAACGCATGTGCCGTGGCTGTGAGACACATTTACTGTAACTTACATAGAAGTTGTGTACACAAAACGCATGTGCCGTGGCTGTGAGACACATTTACTGTAACTTACATAGAAGTTGTGTACACAAAACACATGTGCCGTGGCTCTGAGACACATTTACTGTAATTGTAACTTATATAGAAGTTGTGTACACAATACGCATGTGCCGTGGCTCGGAGTCGACCTGACATTTCACATTTACTGTAACTTACATAGAAGTTGTGTACAAAATGCTCATATGCCCCTGGCTTCTGTGCTAGAGATGGTATCGAGTTAATCACTGAGGTGGGGGGTGGGGGGGTGGGGTAGGTAATTGAAAACGGCTTTGAATACGAGGTGAAACAGCTGCATGGGATTCAAGGACCAAAAAAAGGCGCAAAGCGCTGCATTTGAACACAAGTGTTACCAACTCACAATGTGTTGGATTCCAGGGGCGGCGCTTGCTTCATTTCTATAGTACAAACTGAATGGCACGTAATGCGCCTTTGTCTGTGTGGAAAGGGGGGGGGGGGTATAAGTTATTGTGTTGTATAGTGTGTTATGCTGGACTGTTTAGGAAACAACAAACTTAAATAACTTATGAAATTTTGTACCTATGCTGATTTATTTTGTTTTTTAAATTGAGTTAATCTGGACAGTTAGAAATTAAAAAAAAAAAAATGCATTAATCAGGTTAAGAGAGTTTGTGGAATCCCCACCGCCGTCTGCGCAGCTTAAACGGATCCACAAGACGCATATGGAGAGAACACTGCATTATTTAAATTATTGGACTCCGGGGTTCTGACGTCACTGTATTAATTATTGTCTTACTTTCTATGGTGATAGACCATCAACTATCTGTACGATGTGCCAGACGAGGGTCGGGTATCAAATCTACTATGCAAAGCTGGAGTAAAACAAACGTATGCCCCCCCCTCTGCCCCCTGGAGATAGGTTGAAGACTGGATCTACATTCTATTATGCATCCTGTGACGTATGAAATAGATGAGAATTCTCCTGACATCCATAAAACAGAGAGCGAAGGAACGAAATTAAATCTAAGAATATATGAATACTCAATGATCTTTGTGTTTGGCTGTTTTCAAGGGGAGACGAGCAGGAAGTTCAGGGTAATATAATTCCGGATGTGTTTCTTTGTCACAAAATATAATATGTGTCTTTATTTTATTTCGTTTTGTTTTCTTAGGAGTTTAAGCCTGTGAGAATGGAGGGACAAGTGTGATCACACGATTTAGCTTTTAGATTAAGAATTTTTGAAAGTGCAAACTTATAAAAAGGGGTGATGTTAATTACATGTACCATGTTTCACAGACATTTTTGATAATCTCATTGGTCAAACTGACAGGAGTGGTCATGTCAGAAGTGCCTGAAATGTTTAATGTCGCGAACCGGAAGTAGGTGTATCCAATGAAGCAGGGAATGTTGCACGTTAGATAATTGTTCATATCACTGCAGCATCGAATGTTGTACATTAGATACTTGTTCATATCACTGCAGCATCGAATGTTGTACATTAGATACTTGTTCATATCACTGCAGCATCGAATGTTGTACATTAGATAATTGTTCATATCACTGCAGCATCGAATGTTGCATATTAGATAACTGTTCATATCATTGCAGCATTGAATGTTGTACATTAGATAATTGTTCATATCATTGCAGCATTGATTGTTGCATATTAGATAATTGTTCATATCATTGCAGCATTGAATGTTGTACATTAGATAATTGTTCATATCACTGCAGCATCGAATGTTGCATATTAGATAATTGTTCATATCATTGCAGCATTGAATGTTGTACATTAGATAATTGTTCATATCACTGCAGCATCGAATGTTGCATATTAGATAATTGTTCATATCATTGCAGCATTGAATGTTGTACATTAGATAATTGTTCATATCACTGCAGCACTGAATGTTGTACATTAGCTAATTGTTCATATCACTGCAGCATTGAATATTGTAGATTAGATAGATTATGGTTCATCATTCCAAAATTTAATGTGAAGCCATGTGCGGGATTAGGGCACTAGTCCACTTGCCCCTATTGTGTGAAACACCAAAACCTTTTTTTTTATTAGTAATGGATTCTATGGTGAATACCTACTTCGTGGTGATGTTGGTTTTGATTGTGTTGTTGATGGTGATTTTTGTTTTGGTGGTTTTCATCGTGTTGTTGGTGGTGTCTGTTGTGTTGTTGGTGCCGTTGGCACTGGTGTTATTGTTTGTGTTGTTGGTGTTAGTGGCGGTCTTGTTGGTGGTCTTGTTGGTGGTCTATTTGGTGATGGTGTTGTTGGTGGTTTCGTTGGTGTTGGTGGTGTTGTGGTCTTGTTGGTGATGGTGTTGTTGGTGGTTTCGTTGGTTTTGGTGGTGTTGTGGTCTTGTTGGTGACGGCGCTGATGGGGGTTGTGATGGCGCTGTTGGTGTTCGTGGTTTTGTTATTTTTTTGTTGGTGTTGGTGATGTTGGTATTGCTGCTGTTGTTCGTGTTGGTGGTGTTGGTGTTGGCTCCATTAAGAAAAGTTACTTGTGTAGGTCGTTTCTTGCGGAGTCAGCTCACCTCATGTTTCTATTCTCTGCTGTTTCTATCTGAGCTTCACTCGTCTTTTCCGTTCAAACAATATTCTGGTTGCCGGTAGCAACCGTGTCCAACACGCGTCGCCCAGCTCTCGCCATTGAGTCGTGTCACACAGGACATGGCAGCAGTACAAATGATTCTATTGACTTACTGTCACAGGTTTATCGGTGTTCTGCTCTGTATTGTGGTGTGCCATCAAAACTACACCGGAAGGATCAAGTGAGGTTTTTTTCAATATAAAAAGCTTCTGTATACTCGAACAAATTCAAAGTCTTGGCTAACAAAAGAAACTCCAGAAGGAATAGATGGAGTCGTAGGGTATTACAATGTAGGTTATTACATTCAGTTGGGGGGGGGGGTCGGAATTCCGACTCTGAGACTCCTTCATACTTTGGAAACTTAAACTAATGTAAACACATGTAGAAAACAGAAGGTCGCTATTTAAACCAACTTTGTGGGTGCATGGCATTTACGTCCAACGTTGATCTGTTTTACCGGTTAAATATATGTAATGTCTTTTATTGTACATGTTCTATACTCTTTGCCACTAAAATGTGTCACTATACTTTTCTAAGCATAATGTGTATCTCTATACTCTCTGACTATAATGTGTATCTCTATACTCTCTGACAAGAATATGTATTCTATACTCTCGTGTTATAATTGTAACACTATACTGTTTGACATTGTATATCTTTATATTCTCTGAGTAAATTGCAAAGCTTTTTCGCAATAAAAAACAATTACCTGTCTAAAACTCCAATTGAAAACAACAAACACATTGTCTGTCAAACAATTCTCACCTGTGCTACGAAACAGGTCGATGCATCCACACTTAGAGAAAACGGTCCTTTACTAAGGAGGGTGGCGGCACACTACATAGTGAAGAGGCGGCACACTACATGATGAGGAGGCGACACATTACATAATGAGGAGGCGGCACACTACACAGAGAGGAGGCGGCACACTACTCAATGAGAAGGCGGGACACACCACAGAGAGTAGGCGGGGCACTACATGGTGAGGAGGCATATTGTTTACAGCTGATAGAGTATAGAAGCTCGCAGCATTCAGGCAGCCCAGTCAAACGACACATGGGAACTGGTTGATGTGCACATGGGAAATGGTTGATGTGCACATGGGAAATGGTTGATGTGCACATGGGAAATGGTTGATGTGCACATGGGAAATGGTTGATGTGCACATGGGAAATGGTTGATGTGCACTTCGTTCATACTGTTAGAAGAATTGTAGCATGTCTGGTTTCACAGATACACGACTATCTGACACGGATAACTCATAGGACACAATGGGCAGCCTAACCAAGACAAGGGAGACTTAACGACCCAGGACCCAGGGTTAGTGGGCCCCACATAGGACACAGTGAGCAGCCTAACCAAGACAAAGGAGACTTAGCGACCCAGGACCCAGGGTCAGTTAGCCCCACATAGGACACAGTGGACAACGTGCCCAAGACAAGGAAGACTTAGCGACCTAGGACCCAGGGTTAGTGGGCCCCACATACGACACAATGGGCAGCCTAACCAAGACAAGGGAGACTTAGCGACCCAGGATCCAGGGTCAGTTAGCCCCACATAGGACACAGTGGACAACGTGCCCAAGACAAGGAAGACTTAGCGACCTAGGACCCAGGGTTAGTGAGCCTCAAATTAATCTCCAGAACATTTGTTATCCCTTAAAATGATCGCCATTGAATGATCCACTGTTGAACAAGAATTCATTTCTATAAATGTTGAGGGATCGTTGTGCAAATGATCGAAAAACTGATTGTGACGTAGCCCAATGGCAATCTGCGAGAGTAAATTTCTCTCCCCCCCCCCTCCCAAAAAACAGCTCACACATTTTAAATAAATAAATAAATAAAAATACTCACTTAAAAAGTACTTTTTTGTTTCAATTCTTAGGGCCAATTTGATTTGAGCTATACAGGATGTGGAGTTGCTGGTGAACATAGCTACTAGGTGTATGGAGCATAAGCTGGCTTGCAAATGTGCGTTGGTCTTCGATAATTGCCTAATGTCTTTAGACAGCTGAAATTTGAAACCCAACTTTTTCTGTCGGGATATTTTGATTTTTAGAATTTTATCGGATTTATGATTGAATGAAAGCGAAAAATTGATCATGATTTTTTAAATTAAATTATTTTAATGATTGACGATTGACTTATACCGATATATTGGTCATTAAAATTTCGAATCGAGCAAGATGTAAAATCGGCCACCACCAGCGACCTTTGTCCAGATTTTGTTACAATGTGCACGGAAAGCAGTGTACAGATTTACAAGAGATGGGAAGAAAAGTTGTACTGCATAACGGCACGTGTTAAACAAAATGATACATGAATGGGCCAAACTACGTCCTCTTAATGTGTTGGGTGTAATACAATAGTATACATGCATGGGCCAAACTACGCACTCTAAATGTGTTGGGTGAAATACAATATTATACATGTATGAACCAAACTACGCTCTCTTTTAATGTGTTGGGTGTAATACAATATTATACATGCATGGACCAAACTACGCTCTCTAAATGTGTTGGGTGAAATACAATATTATACATGTATGAGCCAAACTATGTCCTCTTAATGTGTTGGGTGTAATAAAATATTATACATGCATGGACCAAACTACGCTCTCTAAATGTGTTGGGTGAAATTCAATATTATACATGTATGAGCCAAACTATGTCCTCTTAATGTGTTGGGTGTAATAAAATATTATACATGCATGGACCAAACTACGCTCTCTTAATGTGTTGGGTGAAATACAATATTATACATGTATGAGCCAAACTATGTCCTCTTAATGTGTTGGGTGTAATAAAATATTATACATGCATGGACCAAACTACGCTCTCTTAATGTGTTGGGTGAAATTCAATATTATACATGTATGAGCCAAACTATGTCCTCTTAATGTGTTGGGTGTAATAAAATATTATACATGCATGGACCAAACTACGCTCTCTAAATGTGTTGGGTGAAATACAATATTATACATGTATGAGCCAAACTATGTCCTCTTAATGTGTTGGGTGTAATAAAATATTATACATGCATGGACCAAACTACGCTCTCTTAATGTGTTGGGTGTAATATTCTCTTAGTTTGTAATTATTTTTCCCCGACCTTGACCGGATCTTTCATAACATGATGATGTCACCGAATGGCCGACACCAGGGCGTGTGTATCTTTACAGTACAATTATGATTTTTGTTTCGTGTATAAACTGTTTAAATGCAAAAAGTTAATCGCACTGTTCGCGGCCTCCGTCCTGTTTCAAGTCATCGTGGTGCCACTTAAAAAATTACATCTAATGATGACGCCATTAGCCTATATTTGTTGGAGCCTGACTCTCTGACGCCCATTATAAAACGGCCGAAGTCACCAGTGACAGCAGGTAAACCCGGGGCGCTCTCACTTTTGATATGCCCAACAAAATAATCCCAATTATCTCATCGTGGCAAACGTGTGCCGTGGCACCGCCCTTAGAGAAGAAATCAATGCGCCGCGTGATATGTTAAACCTAATGATGTACAGAGCTCAGAAGGAAGTGATGGAAGAAATGAAAACCACTGTGTAGTATCACGAAGTGAAACATGTGAAACGCATAGCAATATCCAAAGTGGTTTGATCTGTTGTAACACATAAATCATTTTTAAAAAAAAAAATTATACTAGCAAAAAAATCACTGCTAGGGCTAAGTAGTATAGTTTACAGTATTATATTAAACATAGAATCAACAAAACGATTCAACAATTTTTAATGAGTACCAGGCCCGCAGTGAAAGATTTAGACCAGGACAGTTGATAAATTCAATAGGAGCCAGAATGATCAATATATTGATCGTGGGCCGTCAAAATATAGAAGAAGAAGAAGAAATTCTCTAAATACGGAACAAAATATCTTCAATTAGTTAATTCATACATTACAATTAAAACTGATGAAGACGCTTGTGTGCGAAACTGATTAACACCTGTTAAAAATTGTTTAACGGTCTTAAAATAACTATTTTTGTTTAAAGCATGATATAGTTTAGGATATTTTGAAATAATTTTGAAATATATTTTAAATACGATAAATACAAAATACAATGAACTTGTCTGTACATGTCTGTTTATACAACATAATTTTTAAAACAATTTATATCCAGAGAGATGATCTTTTTTTTATGGTGACGCCCCTGGTGTCAGAGTACAGAATTGTGTTTTTGGGTCCAGTCAAAACCAGATCGGGGGCACCGTCGGGAGCTGTAAGGGCAAATTATTTTATCTGGCAAATTTCGGAGAGGACGTCCATGGGGAGATAATCGGCGTGCTCTCCCAAATGTCACCACGCGCTGGATGGTGGGTAAATGGCCAAAATTGTTTCCCCTTCCTCTGGCTGGTCACAGAACGTGGTGTGTCTCAGTAGGATGGCACTGACACGCCCTGGGTATGGAGGATGGCACTGACACACCCTGGGTATGGAGGATGGCACTGACACACCCTGGGTATGGAGGATGGCACTGACACGCCCTGGGTATGGAGGATGGCACTGACATGTCTTAAATTTGGAGGATGGTACTGAAATTCCATGGGTATGGAGGATGGTATTGTCACCCTTAGAGTCTAGAATGGGGAGATTAGGATGTAAGGGAGTTTGGGAGACACACGTTTTTGTTCTTAGAAGGGTTGGGCTGAAAGAGGGAAGGGGAATTAAGGAAATTTTGAATAAAATATAATTCGTGTGGCTCCCGGCATGCCATTACACGATAAACCAAATGTTTTCTATTCTAGTAGTGAAGAAATCAACTGACTCAACCTCTGATACAGATATTTGATGTCAATCTGAAACTTAGGAGACCTTTGTCAGAAAACAGACAAACCAGTCACATCAGACTTGTCAATGGAGGCAGACATAGACGTGAGCGTTGAGCTCAAATCCTGCAAATGTCCCTTTGACGTGAAACTGACCTACGTTACCATGGGACGAATGGATACAGCTATCAACCAGGGGCTTATCATATGCATATTTGCATATATTCGCGCCTGGTTACAAGGGCTCGGGGTTTAATGGGGGGTCTTAGAAATCTTACCTCAATGCTTCATAACAAGTCTGTCATTTAAGTAGAGAAACATTTCCTCAGAAGTGTAGATACTGAAATAAAAAGGAAATAAAAGTTGAGAATTAACATGTGAAATAAATGCCATGCTAAACTAACATTGATAAAAAATACCAATTGATATAATTCCGACCAATTGATCACATTCCTATCAATTGATATCATTCCAACCAATGGATCACATTCCTACCTATTGATATCATTCCAACCAATGGATCACATTCCTACCTATTGATATCATTCCAACCAATTGATCACATTCCTACCAATTGATATCATTCCAACCAATGGATCACATTCCTACCAATTGATATCATTCCAACCGATTGATCACATTCCTACCAATTGATATTATTCCAACCAATGGATCACATGCCTACCAATTGATATCATTCTAAACAAATTGATCACATTCCTATCAATTGATATCATTCCAACCAATGGATCACATTCCTACCAATTGATATCATTCCAACCGATTGATCACATTACTAACAATTGATATCATTCCAACCAATTGATCACATTCCTAATAATTGATATCATTCCACGCTTTGTCCTGAACCGCTACAGGAATACCTCTAGTGTTGGCAGCATGCTGGAAACACTGGGCTGATCACTATTGGAGGAACGACGACGACTATCCAGGCTCTCCATGATTTACAAGATAAATAATGGTATATTCCACTGCTCTGGCATTAAACAGAAACTCGTCCCTCTCCCCCATAGACAGCGACGAGGCTATGACAGGCAGTTCCGGCTCATACCAGCGAGAAGCCAGTATAGGAACTGCTCATTCCTACCAAAGACAATCAGGGACTGGAACAATCTTTCAAAAGGAACAGTTGAGGCGACAACACTTGACTCATTTGCGTCTATTGCCTCAGGCCTTCCAAGCCCCAGTGCATGAAACCCTCACACAGTTAATCTTGTAACCAGTGAAATATCCTCAAGCAACACCAGGCTCAGAAACATTGCAAATCCCATCTACATTCATAGGAGCCATAATGATCAATAAATTGATCGTAGGCCCTTAATATATATAGAAGAAGAAGACAATACAGTTCTTATTAGCATTATCGATGTAATATGGTCTCATCTTTCCCTATTGAGACGTGAACGCCCGATGGCATTGAACTTCATGTCTCTTCAATCAACATTATCTGGTTTTATCCGGCTTATCAACTAGGAATAGCTTAAATTTATTAAAGCAATAAATAACATTTCAGTTATATCAAATTGTTTTGTTTCTGGAGAGAAAACATGATTAAATTGAACTGAGTTAAACACGGTTGAATGTTATGGCGAAGTGTTCTAAGTTACATGCGAAGACTAACTGACAAGAACGTCAATGTAATGAGATATATGCAAGGAACATATGGAAAACCAGGGCCAAAAGGAAAAACGGAATTGGTGACAGAATTAGTGACAGAATTAGTGGCAGAATTAGTGACAGAACTAGTGACTGAGCTGGTGACAAAATTAGTGACAGGATTAGTAGGAGAATGGGTGACAGAATTTGTGACATAATTAGTGACATAACTAGTGACAAAACTATTGTCAGAATTGGTGACAGAATTAGTGACAGAATCAGATGCAGAATTATACAGATGTCAAAAGATGGATAAAAGAAGTCAAAGATTTCGACACGTTTCATTCTCATAACACCGAGATATTTTTTAAAACTTCACCACACAATATCGGAAATCTGCGACTATATTTATCATCATTAACACAATCCCTTCTTATCTCCTACAGCTCTGACGTGCAGTTGCTGTTCCTTGAGAATCGCTCGCCTACATCACAGGATAACGCAGATCTTAGCCGCGGTCCCAGAAGATTGGCTTACTCACTCAGATTTAGCACCAGTGAGGATTAATTCGGTATTCCAGTAAGTCGTCTTACATGTAACGAATACATCCCAGGCGGGTCTCATCCCAGGCGGGGTTTTATCCCAGGCGGGGTTCATCCCATACGTGAAAGGCAATAAAGGATTAATGACGTCATAATGATAAGATGACCTAGCTACTGTTACAGCAAAAAAATGTGTGGGGAGGGGGGGGAGAGAGAGTTAATACACAAGATTGTTGATAGACATTATTAAATAAGTATCAACATTTCAACATTTTTGATATACATTATTAAATAAGTATCAACATTTCAACATTTTTGATAGACATTATTAAATAAGTATCAACCTTTAAATAACAAATTTACATCATTGTAACTCTTGCACGTCTTACTATCCATGGATCATCTTTTACTGGACAGTGACCAGGGGTGTGGAGTTGGATGGGGATACTCTGACTACACCACTGGCTACACCACTGGCTACACCACTGGCTACACCACTGACCAAACTACTGGCCACACCACTGGCTACACCACTGGCCAACCTACTGGCCACACCACTGGCCACACCACTGACCACACCGCTGACCACTGACCAAACCACTGACCAAACTATTGGCCACACCACTGACCACACAGCTGACCACTGACCAAACTAATGGCCACACCACTGACCAAAATACTGACCACACCACTGGCCACACCACTGGCCACACTGCTGACCACACCACTAGCCACACCACTGACCAAACACTGAACATACCACTCACAACACCACTGAGTACACCACTGCCTACACTACTGGCTAACCGACAGGCTACATCGAATGCAATCTCTTTAAGTGTCTTCATCCATGAAATCGAAATCCCGGATTTGTGCGGGCAAAAGTCTAACTCACGAGACAAGGCTAGGTTCCGTCATGACGACATTTGGCCGAGAATTGAAAACTTTGCAAGAAAAAAAAATAAGTAAGGGTATATTTTGCGCGTATGTTGTTTACATCTAAGATTAAGAAATAAGATGACACTGAACTTTAACTGTTGTAAATTTTTTTGTTTAATTCAGGTAAAATTTGAACACAAAATGTATTTGAAAAAAGATATACTAGTTTTATGCATGCACTTTTAAGAAAATGAGACGATAACGCGGCACGAGTTTCGTTTTTGCCGAGTCCGGGTATGTGCCGAGTGTTCCAATACGTTGTATTTCCGGGTACCGGATTCAGTACTAGAATCACCCCCCTTGTATTTATACAAAAAAGTACTCCACTTCCTTCACTTCAAGCTGGTATTGAAGAGATGAATCTTTGAAACCCTCCTCACGCAATTGAAACACCATCAAAGCATTTCCAGCAATGACTAATATTACCTGGTGTTTCTTTCTTCTTTTTTTTTGTTTTTGAAGTTTTATCGGTGGTTCTAACATGTGTACTCGTCAACAAATCTTTTTGTGTACATCTCATGTAAATCTTCTGATCTTTGTTCATATATTCAAGAGTACGTTTTATGGGAGCTCTGCAATATCACAAAATGATTCGTGACTTAAAGTTTTGAGAACCACTGACTAAGAACCGAATTAGATAAAGAAATTTTAGTTTGTGTTGACCGTACAGAGATAATAAGTAGAAGATTGAGTTAAATTACAAACAAGAATATAATCTAAGTTGAAACAAGGAAATGTTTAGAAAAGGGTCTGCCGTGGGTGCGTAAGGTTTCTATGGACGGTTCGTTGTTATTCGTTATGTTTTCCTGCAGACCAAGTTGAAACTGTTACACACAAATGCTCATTTAAATGTTAAAATATTTTTTCTCGTGACATCCACCCAATCTACAAATCAATCATATCTACAAAATGGTTGTATTCGTGTCATTTTTTCCTTCAAAATTTTATAATTATCCCCCCCCCCCCCGTGCAGATTTTTCTTTAAAACGGGTTCGGTTGTGTTGAGAAATATGTACCGGCCATTAAACAATAAGGCAACAGATATTCCTACAGATAATCCTACAGACAGTCCTACAGACAGTCCTACATCATACTCATGGCTCTTTATGGATTAAAAAATAGACGCCTCCCCAAAAAAAAGTCAAAATCTTTACCTGAGTTCAACCGTTGGGGATAACGCTCGCTGCGGGACACTACTTATTTTTTCACTCAGTACTACCAATATAAAACATGTTGAATAGGGGGAAGGCCGGTTGTGAAAAGGAAGCATGACTCACCAGAAGCAAAAAAAAATATATGTGTAAGAGATACAGGGCTACAACTTGGATTCTCCCTTAGTCTATATTTATTAAATGTACACATTATGTCTAATGGAATAGCAGCATATACTCCAGTTGAACACAGTAATTACCAAGTCATTTAAGTACTCCATGATTACTAGCATATCCCCTGTAATACCGCAATGACTGTTTGCGTCATAGGAATGTATTTGCCTTATTGTCTCGTTTTCGTTCGTTTCCATCCTGATTCAGGATATAATCAGTCTCAAAACTTTCAATTTATTCCAAGTTTTCTTCCTCGGCGCGGCGGATGATACATCTGACGTCAAATATCTACAATTTCCACACAATCAATGGAGCAAAGATTTGCATATTTTGTGATCACGCAATTGCGAACAATTGTCTGCACCATTCGTCTTCTCAGCCAATGAGTGGCATAACATGCAATTTGTCTATATATAGAGATGGGATTGATCCTATGTCACGTCACTGAGGTTGTTTTTTTTGGTGGTCGGGACACTTTATTGCTCTGACGTCGGCGATTTCTGTTTTGTAGAGTTGTGTCAAAGAGTTCACTTGAGACGACAGAAAAGGCGAAATGAAAAAAAAAATGAGGGAACTTAAAGCGATATTTTAGTTTCATTAAATGTCTCGTCTCACCAAGCAGAGATTCGGGGAGAACATCCGGTGCGCCAGTAGCAGACGTGAAGTACTACCGCTCGTGCACCAAAAATTTCATCTTAGCAGCGATAGGCAAATTTATGTCACTGCGTCACAAGACAGAACTTATTCAATAACCATAAACCTCTCTGGGAAACTCGGGAGTTATCGCCCATACAAAATTCATGAGCCATGCAGTAAAATTTACTGCCCGCCAGAGGGAGTTACTTACGAGACTATGCAAATTATTTGTGTACTGGGAGAATAATATTTCAACATTAGCGAAGTTTCCATGCTATGACCCCTGACCAATGACCCCTGACGTATTCCCATGAATTATGGACTAGAAAAGCTTAGAACACTAGTTTATTCTTACAAGAGGCCGAATCCATATATTCCGTAGCCGCCATCTTTATTTGTATTGATATTTTTTATGGAAGGTTTGGTATCAACAGAGACTGATAATGTTTCATCTTAAGTCTCTACGTGAGGTCATAAAACGACGACTCCAGCAACAGCTCCGAGCAATGACGTCGGGCACATGTTGCAGTCAACTCCGATAAATTATTTATATATAAGTATGATTTGTGACTGAATTCTTTTATGAATTTTTTAAAAAATGCATTAAATTAGTATAGGTGGTTGGAGTCATAGAGGGGAGCGGGGGGATGCTCAGAGGGCCAGGGTGTTGGAGGAGCTGGAGAGTAACGCCCCATGGCAAGTTCCAACGGATCGTCTATTCTCATAATGTGCCAGGAACCAGCCGAACTGTTTTGATCTACATACATATCCATCTGTCGTAGAATAGTTGGCCCGGGTCGTGTCGGGTGTTACATATAATCATTGGCCATTAGGATCTGGCCAAACCCCCGTCATTACCGGCTCGCGGGGTCCAGCTATAATGATCAAGTGGATGAAAGATTCATGGCTCAACTTTCGGAGCCAGGGTGGCTGTAATGCGGAAGGTCATGTTCTGTACATCAAAATTATAGGCAAGTGGCTGAACTTTAGCGCTGTCCTACGAGGGAGGAGAGGAAACTGGGAGAGAGTGGATATTGGGAGAGAGTGGATATTGGGAGAGAGTGGATATTGGGAAAGAGGGGATATTGGGAGAGAGTTGATATTGGGAGAGAGTGGATATTGGGAGAGAGTGGATATTGGGAGAGGGTGGATATTGGAAGAGAGTGGATGTTGGGAGAGAGTGGATATTGTGGGGAATACATTCTTAATGTAGAAGTCCAGACGTAAAATCGTTTTTAAATGTCTCTTCTCACCAAGCAGAGATTCAGGGAGAACATGGTGGAATGGTAAATAGCTGTACAGTATAGGAACGTGCTGTGATGAAGATAGTGGTGAGTTTATCTGGGACTTGATGACGTGGCGGAGGGGGCTGTGGACTATGCAGACAGATTACTACTCCGCGATAATTATTTCAAAGAATGACGTCACAACAAGAGATCCTATGAACAAAATATAACAGAAGAAGCAACATATGTGAAATCCATAACGGACAAGACAACGAAACTGTACACTGTGGAAATATAACGAAAACTTAATTAAATAACAATTCTTTTTTTACTAATAAGTCATTTTTACTAATAAGCCATTTTTACTAATGAGCCATTTTACTAATGAGCCATTTACGAATGAGCCATTTTACTAATTATCCATTTAACGAATGAGACATTTTACTAATGAGCCATTTACGAATGAGCCATTTTATTAATGAGCCATTTTACGAATGAGCCATTTTACTATTGAACCATTTTACGAATTAGCCATTTTACGAATGAGACATTTTACTAGTGAGCAATTTTATGAATGAGACATTTTTAATAATGATCCATTTTGCCAATGAGCCATTTTACTAATGAGCCATTTTACTAGTGAGCCATTTTACTAATGAGCCTAAACAAGATTTGAGACTATAAATTATACAAACATGAAATGGACGATAAAATGTAGACCCAATAAAAATTTTAAAAAGTAAAAAAACACCTATCTACATTTTTTTTTTTTAAATTTCTTAATGGGGAAATTAAAACGAAAACATCTAAAGAAGAAAGACAGACGCTGAATACTATAACACAAAGTTCTAAAAGAAACACATCTGAAAGTCCCAAGAATTATGCCAGGAGGACAAAACTTCTGACAAAAAAGGGCGGACATCTGTTTTAGAGAGTAAACCATCAGCCGATGAAACCATCCGTTGTAAACCTCTCAACGAGCGCTGACGTCAGTCGAGACGAGCCACCACAGCAGAGAAAGTGATAACAATGTCTGGTCCTGGTCAGTACAAGCAAACGAAGATCAATAACGTAAAACCATCTTTGACTACAATACCATGAAGTAATAAATTATGAGGTGGTAGACCATCATCTGGAGTCGGCTGTCTGGCCCTCCGTGTTGCCAAAACATGTCACTGTCAGTTGGATAAACATTAAATACAATGAGGCGAAACTCGTGGATAATAAAGTTCTTAGCCCACAACTGTAATAGTGTTAAATCAAAAAGCCCATAAAAACAAAGTGTTTCGTAATAATTCTTTATACATGTAATATCGAGGAATGGCTGGGGGAGGGTAAATAACGAAACATGCATAAAAGTAACTCACTTTATAAGAATCTCAATTAGCCCCCCCCCCCCCCCCCCCAAACCTCAAGGCTCGCAACCGCACATTTTTTTCCACGGCTCCGAACTTTGTTAATATTCTAAGGACCAAAACGCATTTACACAGCAGATTTATTTCACCCACTTTTACACAGCAGATTTATTTCATCCACTTTTACACAGCAGATTTATTTCACACCACTTTTACACAGCAGATTTATTTCACACCACTTTTACACAGCAGATTTTTTTCACACCACTTTTACACAGCAGATTTATTTCACCCACTTTTACACAGCAGATTTATTTCACACCACTTTTACACAGCAGATTTATTTCACCCACTTTTACACAGCAGATTTATTTCACCCACTTTTACACAGCAGATTTATTTCACACCACTTTTACACAGCAGATTTATTTCACCCACTTTTACACAGCAGATTTATTTCACCAACAATTTAAAAAAAGAAAAAAAAATATTACGCACCGAACGCACGTGCGATTTAAAAAAAAAAAAAAAAAAAAAATTATTCAACGCAGTTATCGGGAATTTTAGATTAACTTCCCCTTGAACAATAGGAAAAAATTATTGTTGGGGGGTTGGGGTGGCGCTGAAAATTTGATAGAATGTGTTTCATCGGCAACGAGTGCCAAGTTTCAGCTCGATGACTTGACGGGAAGTGGGTCAGTTAGCCGTCCGAAGATTTTGCCACCCAGCCAGCCACAAACAAAAGAGAAGTTAATATAAAGGATTTAATTCAAAAAGTGATTGATGATCGTGTACATCAATTGTGGGCTTGGAGTCAGACGTAACATGAGAACCACTAAAGTGTTATATTTAAGGGGGGGGGATACATATTTTAAAATAGTAGGGGGGAATCACTGTAGTTAGAAAACTAATAATATCATTAAGCCCGTCACCGTGACAAAAATAAAAGCCCAGGAAGAACCAGACTTTATACCCAGAAAGAATCAGACTTAATACAAGACGACCCAACTAGCGAAGTGTTCGCATCCAAGTGCTTTCTTTGGCCAAGCGGTGAAAGTGAGACCGAAATAACAAGACAAAATGGCAAATACTCTGAATGACACAAGACATTGCCGTAATAAGAGCTCTTGGTGGGAGAGTATGAAGTGTTGTTATTGTAATGAGTCTGGCTTTGAGAGTACCGTTATTGACATTGAATGGCGGCCAGTTTTGATAAAATGTTAGACCTTCTGCAGTGGCGTTTCCAGGGTTTTGGGCTCGGGAATGAGAGCGAATAAGAATTAATGTACCTACACAAAACGACGCTGCAGTCATTTGCTTACAATATATAATATAAATTTATTTTAGTACTATACAAAAAAATTATAGTTTTTTGGTTTGTTTGCTCTCTGTTGGGGACGGAAAGGGAGGGGGGGGGTAATAATACCGCGGTAATTCTTCTCCTCCAGTCAACAGGAAGAACTCATAACTTAACTTTCCCCTTGGTTGTTCCCACGATAGGAGCGAAGAGTGTCTAGATGGGTGCGAAGAGTGTCTAGATTGGAGCGAAGAGTGTATAGATGGGAGCGAAGAGTGTCTAGATGGGAGCGAAGAGTTTCTAGATGGGAGCGAAGAGTGTCTAGATGGGAGCGAAGAGTTTCTAGATGGGAGCGAAGAGTGTCTAGATGGGATAGAAGAGTGTCTAGATAGGAGCGAAGCGTGTCTAGATGTGATAGAAGAGTGTCTAGATGGGATAGAAGAGTGTCTAGATAGGAGCGAAGAGTGTCTAGATGGGATAGAAGAGTGTCTAGATGGGATAGAAGAGTGTCTAGATGTGATAGAAGAGTGTCTAGGTATGAGCGATGAGTGTCTAGATGGAAGCGATGAGTGTCTAGATGGAAGTGAAGAGTGTCTAGATGGGAGCGATGAGTGTCTAGATGGAAGTGAAGAGTGTCTAGATGGAAGTGAAGAGTGTCTAGATGGGAGCGATGAGGGTCTAGATGGGAGCGATGAGTGTCTAGATGGGAGCGATGAGTGTCTAGATGGGAGCGATGAGGGTCTAGATGGGAGCGATGAGGGTCTAGATGGGAGCGATGAGGGTCTAGATGGGAGCGATGAGGGTCTAGATGGGAGCGATGAGGGTCTAGATGGGAGCGATGAGGGTCTAGATGGGAGCGATGAGGGTCTAGATGGGAGCGATGAGGGTCTAGATGGGAGCTGAGAACTTCACACGAATACAGAATCAGAACAACGACGGGCATGGTGTATCAGTGACTGCGAGGACTGATAACACTTATCTCACACACACTGTCCCGGATACGCACACATAGATACACACACACAGATACACACACAGAGATACACACACACACACACAGCTACACACACAGATACACAAACACCAATGTAGAAAGCAACAGTGAGTGGCTTTTTCGATTTAACTCTCATATCTTTCTAGGTCATTCTCTCTGGGTCAGTACCAAATAATAGTGACTTCATTCAACAGTTCAAGCCGCACATGTCACGTGCTCACCTCGGTTTGAAACTGCAGACGACGTTTTCTTTTGGAATTTTTTGTGAGTATAAAACCAAACTTATAAAAATGCTGACTCCGGGTTAAAACCACTAAGGCATAAGGGAAACATAGTTAATCGTATCCATAACCACTATCCCTAGCCATTAACTATATCCATTGTCCCTTGACATTATGCCTAGACAGTATCCCTAGCATGATACCTAAACTTTTCCCTTGCCCTTATCCCTCGCCATTTGCCCAATTCATTATCCCTACCCATATCCTTAGCCATTATCCCTAGAATTATACCTAGCCATTAAAAACTCTATCCCCAGTCATTATCCCTAGAATTATACCTAGCCATTAAAAGCACTGTCCCTAGCCATTATCCCTGGAAATTATCCCTAAACTAAAGAAAAAAGTCATCCGCACTTGTATTTGAATGCCTTTACGCTGCCAACACAACTCTACACAACCCATCACATCACTGCCAACACAACCCTACACAACCCATCACATCACTGCCAACACAACCCTACACAACCCATCACATCACTGCCAACACAACCCTACACACCCCCTCACATCACTGCCAACACAACCCTACACACCCCCTCACATCACTGCCAACACAACCCTACACACCCCCTCACATCACTGCCAACACAACCCTACATACCCCCTCACATCACTGCCAACACAACCCTACACACCCCCTCACATCACTGCCAACACAACCCTACATACCCCCTCACATCACTGCCAACACAACCCTACACACCCTCACATCACTGCCAACACAACCCTACATACCCCCTCACATCACTGCCAACACAACCCTACACAACCCATCACATCACTGCCAACACAACCCTACACACCCCCTCACATCACTGCCAACACAACCCTACACACCCCCTCACATCACTGCCAACACAACCCTACACACCCCCTCACATCACTGCCAACACAACCCTACACACCCTCACATCACTGCCAACACAATCCTAAACACCCTCACATCACTGCCAACACAACCCTACACACCCCCTCACATCACTGCCAACACAACCCTACACACCCCCTCACATCACTGCCAACACAACCCTACACACCCCCTCACATCACTGCCAACACAACCCTACACACCCCCTCACATCTTGAATTATTTATAGCACTTATTCACAGATAAAAATAGAATACAAATACAGTATGAGCATGCTAGAGTAGCATGGACGCAACTGCTATAAAATGTATGCAATCATCATCAATCACCATTACTTTATTCTAATTATTTCGTACACTCCTGGGCCCGATTCCTCGACTGTCAAACCCTTTCAAACATTTAAAAGACTGACCTAAGATAGCATCTGCAACAATGAGGCCATTAAAACATTTTTTTTTTTATTCTTCGAATCAACATTTTTGAATAAAGTAATTTTAGATGTAGTTATTTGACTAAGGCAATATAATTTGTTATCCACCATAACTGCATTGGAAATGCGGCATGAATTTAGCTTTAAGTGGAAAGGATAGTTTAGCTTTAAGTGGACATGATAGTTAAGCTTTAAGTGGAAATGATAGTTTAGCTTTAAGTGAAAATGATAGTTAAGCTTTAAGTGGAAATGATAGTTTAGCTTTAAGTGGAAATGATAGTTTAGCTTTAAGTGGAAATGATAGTTTAGCTTTAAGTGGAAATGATAGTTTAGCTTTAAGTGGAAATGATAGTTTAGCTTTAACTGGAAATGATAGTTTAGCTTTAAGTGGAAATGATAGTTTAGCTTTAAGTGGAAATGATAGTTTAGCTTTAAGTGGAAATGATAGTTTAGCTTTAAGTGGAAATGATAGGTTATCTTCAAATGCATAAGAGAGTATAGTTTTAAGTGGAAAAGATAGTTCTGCTATATGTACATCAAAATGATAGTCTTTGTCTAAATACAACGGACTGATGATAGTCTTTCTCTAAGTGCAACGGAATGATAGTCTTAGGTAAAACGGAATGATAGTCTTAGGTAAAACGGAATGATAGTCTTTGTCTTGGTACAACGGTATGATGATGGTCTTTGTCTAAGTGCAACGGAATGATAATCTTGCTTTAGTTTCCTTCAAGATCACAAACTCTAACACTTAACATGTTGAATCAGGAGTTTTTAAAAAACAACTATCAGAGACTCCGCAGAACTCCCTCCCAGGGGCAGTTAATGCAGTTTACGTGAGTAGAATAAACAGCAGAATGACAAGCCAGTTATTGTAAGTTGGGCTGGAGTTCTCGTTCTTTTCTACTGTCTAACAAAACAAAAAAGAAAGAAAAAAGAACTCCATCTCCATAATTCCCTGAGCAGATGCAGGCGTGCACATCGAAGAGTGACATTGATGTGGTGAGGCGATCATGTTCAAATCTAATGCAGTTCAGGACATGGCGGATAGATGGGACTGAGACGTGGTGGGTAGATGGGACTGGGACGTGGTGGGTAGATGGGACTGGGACGTGGTGGGTAGATAGGACTGAGACATGGCGGATAGATGGGACTGAGACATGGCGGGTAGATGGGACTGAGACATGGTGGGTAGATGGGACTGAGACATGGTGGATAGATGGGACTGAGACATGGTGGATAGATGGGACTGAGACGTGGCGGATAGATGGGACTGAGATATGGTGGATAGATGGGACTGAGACGTGGTGGATAGATGGGCCCGAGACATGGCGGATAGATGGGACTGAGACATGGCGGATAGATGGGACTGAGACATGGTGGGTAGATGGGACTGAGACATGGTGGGTAGATAGGACTGAGACATGGTGGATAGATAGGACTGAGACATGGTGGATAGATGGGACTGAGACATGGTGGATAGATGGGACTGAGACATGGTGGATAGATGGGACTGAGACATGGTGGATAGATGGGACTGAGACATGGTGGATAGATGGGACTGAGACATGGTGGATAGATGGGACTGAGACATGGTGTGTAGATAGGACTGAGACATGGCGGATAGATGGGACTTACCCTGGGGGATGATGAGCTATTAAAGATTAGGTTAGAGTGTTTTTATGTCGGTTGTAAATTCTTTGACCGGCCCCAAAATGTTCAAAACAAATATGATCAAAAGAGACTTGCAGCAAAGAGACTAGCAGCAATGAGATTAACAGTTAGACTAGCAGCAATAAGACTAACAGACTAGCAGCCAGCAGCCAAGAGATTAGCAGCCAAGAGACTAGCAGCCAAGAGATTTGCAGCCATGAGACTAGCAACCAGTTTTTGTTGTGACGGTGAGATACCCTTTTGAAATGTCACAAAAACACTAAGTATAAGTCCCCATGAAATTGGGCCCAGTTAACATGAACTTCACAATACATCTCATAACCAAAGCAGTGGCGGTTATCCTGGTAACCCCCCCCCCCCACCCTCGTCCCAACATCCACCCCCTCCACAGAACACAAATAATTCGGCCCTACTTGATGAGAAGAGCTGAAGCCAAACAACGTTTATAAGAAAAAAAAAACTTAACATCCAAACAATCAGATAACATGAGATATTCACTTTTATAAGGTTGCCTCACTCCTCTCACCTGCCTCCCTCCCCTCACTACACTCACCTGCCTTACTCTCCTGACATGCCTCCCTCACCTGCCTCCCTCCCTCACCTGCCTCACTCCCCTTACCTGCCTCCCTCCAATCACCCGCCTCCCTCCACTCACCCGCCTCACTCCCCTGCCTCCCTTTCCTTCACCTGACTCCCTCACCTCACCCCCCTCACCTGCCTCACCCCCTCGCCTGCCTCACTCCTCTCACCTGCCTCCCTTCCCCTCACCTGCCTCAATCCCCTCATCTGCCTCCCTCCGTTCACTTGCCTCACTCCCCTCACCTGCCTCCCTCCCCTCACCTGCCTCCCTCCCCTCACCTGCCTCCCTCCCCTCACCTGCCTCACTCCCTCACTCCCGTCACCTTCCTCCCTCCCCTCACCTGCCTCCCTCACTTGCTTTACTTCCCTTCATGAATATATCGACCTGTTTATTTATAAATGTGCATCAGAAAAAATATCTACATTACAAATAACTTATTTAGCGTTTTCTCAAATAAACTCATCTCTTGACTGATGTGGATGGGATCAAAGATATAGTGAGCAGATGAATGGGATCACAGATGGCATAGGTAGGTGGATGGTCTCAACGATAGAGTGGGTAGATGAATGGCATCAAAGATAGGGTGGGTAGGAGGGTTGAATCAAAGATAGAGGGAGTAGGTTGATGGGATCAAAGATATATAGGGTAGTCGGATGGGATCAAAGATATATAGGATAGTCGGATGGGATCAAAGATAGAGAGGGTAGGTTGATGGGATCAAAGATATATAGGGTAGTCGGATGGGATCAAAGATAGAGAGGGTAGGTTGATGGGATCAAAGATAGAGAGGGTAGTCGGATGGGATCAAAGATAGAGAGGGTAGTCGGATGGGATCAACGATATATAGGGTAGGTTGATGGGATCAAAAAATAGAATAAGTAGGTTTGATGGGATCAAATATTGAAGTAGGTTGGCAGGCTGATTTAGTGGATCAAAGACAGATTAGGGAAGAGGGTGGTGTGAAGATGGAGTAGATATGTGGATGGGATAAAGATAGAGTAGATAGGTGGATGGGATCAAAAGGTGGATTGGATCAAAGATAAATTAGATAATTGAACTCGACTTCCTCCTGCTACAATGATATTTTGACAACATAATTTACTTTGATATACTGCAAACTTTCAAATCATTTACATATATTTCAGCACCATTAAATAAAATGCTATATGTCCTAGATTGGACTAGGACTTCCAGTTTAACATCCTAAGTATTGTGAACTTACATCAAAATCCATAACTTATCAACATTATCAGCATGTCATGAGAATTTAACACAGTGACAGTGTCACAGCCTCTGATAAATCCCTGAAATGAATATGGCTGCAGAATGTTGATGTGACAGTTCCTTGTGAAACACACGACTGAATCAAGTCCCTATACAAGGAATCCAACATTTGAGCACGTCACAATCGTTCGTCTCTTTATAACCAAGTCTCCCCATCCTTTCTCTCACAGATATGTCTCGTTACTGCACGGTGGGGGGAGGGGCGTCCCACCTGCCACACGGCCAGGTAACAGCCTGTTGCCCCCTCCCCCTACTTCACCCCCTCCGGCCACACACACCCACACACACAAGTCCAGCAGGTGAAGTTCTGGTCTAATGGCTATCTTAAATCTGCCACCATTACCAAACGGCTGGCACTGTGGTCTTTATTCGGTAGGATATTGGCTGGGACGTGACGCGATAGCTTCTGGGCTTTTAGTTTGTGTGTTTGTGAGCGTGTGTGTGGTTTGTGTTTGTTTGTGAGTGTTTGTAAGTGGGTTTGTTTGTGAGTGTGTGTATGTGTGAGTGTGTTTTGCGTGTGTTTTGTATGTTTTAAGCGTGTTTGTATGTTTCTTTGTGTGTTTTTGTTTTCTTTCTGTGTATGTTTTCCATAACAACCTAGATGCGCCAGTCATTTCACCCTTTGAAATGCACAACTGTTTTTTTTGGTTGTTTTTTTTTGTTGTTGTTTTTTTGGGGGGTGCTTTTTCATCACATTAAAAATGTAAATTAAAACTATACCAAAGTCATTGTTCCTCGGTGGGTCTATACCAGAGGCGTAGCGAGAGTGTTTAACGCCCGGGGACAAGATTAATTTTAAAGCGCCCCATTTTCTTTTTTCAACTCTCAAACCCAATATTTTCATCAATAAAATAATACCAATAATACATTTTGGCGCCCCTTACCAGCAGGCGCCCGGGGACATCTGTACCGCCTGCCCCCCCCCCTCCTTCGCTACGCCTCTGGTCTATACATCACATCCCTACTACTGACGAAGTCAAAGCTGCAGCTATTACCGGTACATCTTAGTACTCCCCGTGTTACTTGAGGCTACAATGACTAACCAAAGCCTGTCAACATTTCACGGTAGACATGACGCGTTAAGTCCCCTTGAGGGTGATTATCTTTTCCTATTAGTCATACCTGGGATTAATCACAAATAGTTTTATCAGTGCTTCTCGGATCTCTTCCCCTGCATTGAAGTAAGGCTGGTAACGTGTAACTTGTAAAGTAAGGTCAGTAGCTTGTAACTTGTGAAGTAAGGCAGTAACTTGTAAAGTAAGGCCAGTAACTTGTACCTTGTGAAGTAAGGCCAGTAACTTGTAAAGTAAGGCCAGTAACTTATAACTTGTGAAATAAGGCCAGTAACTAGTAACTTGTGAAGTAAGGCCAGTAACTTGTAAATTGTGAAGTAAGGCCAGTAATTTGCAACTGGTAAAGTTAAGCCAGTAACTTGTAACTTGTAAAGTAAGGCCAGTAACTTGTACCTTAACAACGTGGACATTTGAACCACGCCCAAAATAATAATACTAATAATTTTTTTTTAAAAATTAATAAATCATTATGTGATCAAGTGTCATATGATATCTTGGGCATCAACATAAAATGTCTTTGAAAGTTAAGTATAAAATGAACTGAACAATTTTTTAAATACAAATTAAGAGAATAAAAACCGTACTTTCTAGAGTACTCACTCAAAGTCAGTTAAAATCAGTCTCAAAATCTGCTCACAATCCCATGTTACCCAAAATACCAATCCCAAAATCGAATCCACCAATTCTTAAGGATAAATACAATGTCTTGATACTACCCTTTAAGGTGTATAGCACATATACGGGTGAAAATAAGCAGTTATCCACTGGGGTAAGGCCAATAGATCTTATGTTTGAGAACCGATGGAAGGCGCAGAGCTGTGTTCGTTATGACCCTCGGCGTAGAAAGCGGTCACGGTGACATTCAGGCATGTAAACAGGTTGAGGGTCAGTCCTACTGCTGACCTTACACCAGGTCTGAGCCTGGTCACTGTCGGTCCTAGGGGCATCGGGTCACGGCACACAGGTAAAAAGTCCACTATTTTGAGTGATGTGAGACATTTGGCTGACCACTGGCTACTTGGCGGGAGGAGCGTGAAACTTGAGGCAGCATATTACACTTATTGAACATTGCACTCTTAACAATACACTCGTTACAGTGCACTAGTAACAATACATTCTTAACTTTGCACTATTAACAATACACACGTAATATTGCACTGTGGTACAAAAACACACGTATCATTGTACTGGTACAATACCATCGTAGCATTGCACTAGTAATACACTACTCACATCTAACGACCATGAAACGTTCCATCTAAGTGGCAGACATAACACTTATCTTATGACAGACATCAGACTTTAATCCCACTCCAAACTATCTGTTGTTTTCCATTTCGGTTGCTGGGTTTTTTTTCCCCCTCCAATGTTTACTTCCTCCTCTGTCTCAAGATCAGCTGACGACGTACTTGGCTAATGCGTTTATTCAACGCTAGCGTTTACACCAATACTCCACAAACATGAAAATAACATTTAAAACATCAAACGTGTACGATCCCTAGCTCTACTTACATTGAACCTTATTAAAAATAACTCACGGCACTACGACAGCCTTAGTTTTTAAAATCCTTCATATGAACTCCCCCTTTGTTCGTGGGTGGTCGGTTGGCAAATATGCGGACGCCTATTGACCCTCTTCCCGTCAACCGATCGAGCTGAAACTTGGCATATAGACTTGTTGCTGATGACAACACATTCTGTGAAATTTTCATTCCCGCCTCTAAAAAATCATCCCCCCCTACCCCTCTGTTTTTCAAGGTAAAGATGAAGAAAATATGATGACGCTGATTTCACGAAATAAAATTTCCGATAACTGCGTTAAATCAGATTCTTTTAAAAAAAACAACAAATACTTGTTAGCTATGTCTTCAGGCCGATCAAAATGATTACTATGTAAAATATCGATACGTACTTCACATCCATTGATCTGTCTAACGACCTGGGTACTTGTTAAGTCGAGTTATTTCCACTGTCGTAAGTTATCCTGTACAAGACTGGCCGAGGGCTCGTATTATTTTTTTTTATTTTCTATTTAATAACTGGGGCGAAGACCACTATGTGTCAGAATACTGTAACATCAGTGAGCCCCCCCCCCCCCCCCGTCCAAACAATTATAAACAACAAAAGCTGCATTTAAGACATCAATGGCCAGATCCAAACATCCCCTTACCGGCCCCTCAGCCTTATCGTAACCTGTCTGTTTCCTGATCCAATAATCAATGACCAGTGATAACCCAAGTTAACGCTCGGCTCTTGGCTCTTTGCTCGCACAGTTTACAAGGTCACTTAGCAACATCAACTGTCCAGGTTAGCACTCCCGGGTGGTGTCTGTCTTTAAATCATCTTACACTGGCAAATCGCGTTCAAGTTTTGCCCGTGTCCATTTCAATGCTTTCGTTAGTCTCCCATCCTACAATACAGTGCATCAACATGTTCTTAAGAGTAGGCAATCTTTTATCTTCTACTACGCCTGCGATACACACAGTGATGTCTTGTGTGAGTGGTGTGTGTGGCGGGTGTGTGTGTGGGTGGGGGTTGTCTCCTGCGCACGAATCCTTGCCATTTTTCGTAACATTTGATAACGCTAAAGAGATAACATATAAAACACTAGCGAGAACCCGGCATGCGTTGCATTCCACTCAATGAAAAAAGTGTTTGTGTTTTAATTAAGGTTTAAAGTAATTTTTAAATAGAAAATATTTTTTTTTCCGTCTAGTGCGTACATAAATAAATTAGAAGTTTTTTCAACGCGTGAGGAGGTAACATATAGCTGTCCACGTGAGAAGCATGTATTTTCAAAATTTAATCCACACTCTTGTAGCGATTGATCCACCCACGCAGTAGCTCTCTTTTAAATTATATTTAGATAGCTCAAATATTTATTATTTTTAAAATAAGGCCCCCGGCCCCAAACGTAAAATTTTAAATGGTTGTACTTATGTCACACACAAACTGAAATGTCGTTTGTATTTGATTGATTTCTAGCCACCCATGCAATAGCACTGATTGAAATTATATTTGTATAGCTCATATAAGAAAAAAATAATGTGGGGCTCCGGCCCGAAAAGGAATATTTCAAAATGGATAAGCTAATTCAGAAACCATTGGTGCGCACAACAACTTACTAAAGTTTTATCGCAATCGGATAAATGGTATAGGAACGCATACGAAAATTATATTTAGCTCATAAAAGGGGGAAAAAAAGAATTTAGGTCCCCGGTCACAAAACGGAATATTGTAAAATGTGTGTAATAATTCAGAAACATTTGCATTTTTTTACAATTCACACAATTTTCATCACTTTGGATTGATGGTATAGAAGTACATACGGGATATATTTATATATGTATAGATATAGTTTACCGAATTAAGATAACTTTTTTGCAATTATTCAAGGATGATCTGTCTGTCTGTCTGTCTCTCTGTCTGTCTCTTTCATTCTGGCTGTCTTCCTATCTGTCTGTCTCTCTGTCTGTCTCTCTTTCTCTCTGTCTGTCTCTCTGTTTCTCTGCCGGTCTATATGTCTCTCTGTCTTTTTGTCTGTCTGTCTCTATGTTTGTCTCTCAAGCTGTCCCTCAGTCTGACTCACTGTCAGTCTCTGTCTCTCTGTCTATCTCTCTGTCATTATGTCTGTCTCTCTTTCTGTCTCTCTGTCTATCTCTCTGTCTGTCTGTCACTCTGTCTGTCTCTCTGTCTGTCTCTCTGTCTGTCTCTCAGTCTGTCTCTCTGTCTGTTTTTCTGTCTACATCTCTGTCTGTCTGTTTGTCTCTCTGACTGTCTCTCTTTCTATCTTTCCTTCTGTCTCTCTGTCTGTCTGACTGCCTGTCTGTTTGTCTGTCTGTCTGTTTATCTAACTATCTACCTATATCTATCATCTACCTATCTACCTATTTACCATCTACATGCCTGCCTGTCTACCTACCTACCTGCCCACCTACCTACCTACCTAACTACCTACCTACCTACCTACCTACCTATCTACCTAACTATCTACCAATCCAGCTACTATCTATAGACCTGTTTACCCTCAAAATCTTAAAATCGTACAATTTCATCACAAAATCGTTCAATACATTCCTCTTAATAGTAAAAAAAAACACTCAGTATATATAATGTATACACATCAAAATCGTACATTGTACGCCAAAATCGTAAGAGTAAACAGGAATGTATATATCTATCCATCTATCTATCTATCTACCTATCTCCCTACCTACCTACCTACATATATATTTACCTACTTAACTACCTACCTGCCTACCTTTCTACCTATCTATCCATCCATCCATTCATCCTCTCACCCACCCAACCTTCCATCCATCCATCCTTTCATCCATCTATCCATCCGTCTAGCTATCTTTTATCTAGATCCCAATAGTGTATAGTGGGCTACACAGAGTTTTAAAAAAATAAATAAATCATCCACTGGATTGTAGCCCCCTTACTTATGCAGAAGATTTTTTGTGCATTTAATATGCTTATTTCTTATCTAGATCAGTAATAAGTGCATTAAAAATACTATTTGGTTATTTAGTTTTGCTACACCAATTTAATTAAAAGGCATATTCTTATTAAAATTATTTTTAAATGTAGAGTTTTTACTACTTTATAAATTTCATAAACGTTTATTTTTGGAATGAATAAAAAGTACAAACTTATTAAATGTTAAAAATACAAAGCTAAATTAGTATTTAAGTTTAGCAATTTAAAAAGCAATCAATGCTATTTATTAATTTTACTTATAAGAAGGCGAATGTACATTATCAGTTTTGTCACGCTCTTTTATTAAATAAGAGAACTTTTAGCTTGTCTAAATGGGCAATTCGCACTATGACGTTATTTTTCATGATTATTTAGAACTAATTAATTTTAATTTTATTTCGCCTTATTGACAACGCGCTAAAGAACGCACTAACAACAACTGATGTTTAGGTTTTCCCGATAAATGTGATTACTGTGTATTTCTTTGATCATATTTTTTATTTTTTATTTTTTTTTCATAACTTTTAAACGCATATAAAATGCTTAAGATAGTCCCTTAGTTGTTTCTTTATATGTATTTGTAATTTATAATAATAATACTTAAACTTTTGCTAAAATAAAAGCGGAAATATAATATTTTTTGCGCATGTAAATTTATTCGATTTCCGTAAAATAATAGAAAATAACTATGTTTGTTGTTAAGAGTCCGAACGTATCAAAATATTTTCGGCTCTTTGGCGTTATGTCCCTATAGCTCATTCTTATATATATCTATATATATATATTTACAAAATTAAAATATGCAAATAATGGCGCCCAGTCGCTTTTTAATCTACATCCTTCCTTAAATCCCCCCCCCACCCAACCACTTTTTCCCTACCATTAAATCTGACTTTTCTTTAGTGTGGTCAGACTTCTATGTAGCTTTATTACGAATGCTACCATTTAATTCGTATGAATAAAAGTATAACGTGTAATGGGCCAACTCAACATCTGGATACGAAGTTTTAAATCAAAACACACAAGCAACATACAACAGCCGAATACGGGGAATCGTTTTAGTTCATATAATATCCTGCTGCTCCGGCAGCAGTGTGCACATCATGGAATTGGTCCTTGTTGCTGTAAGGGACCTGGGAATATGTGGATAGAGGTGTGGGCAAAGATGTTGGGAGCAAGTGTTTAGTGTTGGGCCTTTAGGGTTAGTGCGCATATTAGGCGCTACAAACTAGTGCGCTTCTTAGGAGCAAGGATTTAGTGCACATATTAGGAGCCAGGGTTTAGTTCACATGTTAGGAGCCAGGGTTTAGTGAACACATTAGGCGATACGATTTAGTGCACTTATTAGGAGCCAGGATTTAAAGCACATATTAATAGCCAGGATTTAGTGCACATGTTAGGAGCCAGGGTTTAGTGCACATGTTAGGAGCCAGGGTTTAGTGCACATGTTATAAGCCAGGGGTTAGTGCACATGTTAGGAGCCAGGGGTTAGTGCACATGTTATGAGCCAGGGTTTAGTGCACATGATAGGAGCCAGGGTTTAGAGCACATGATTACAGCTAAAGGAACCTAGATAACGAAGATGTTATCCATGGCAAAATATACATCCCCCTTTGAGGGTGGGTCACCTTGTGGTGGGCTTTTCGTCCCCGTCACTGGCTAGATTTTTGTGTGTCACGTAGTTAAATGTAGCGGCCAGGTGTAAGAGTACCTCTTTAGAATTAAAAACTACTAGTATCTAAGTGGTTGACAGCTCTGAGGCAACCTTCGCAAGAAGATGTCTAGGAAGATCCCCCTATCTGCGTCGGATAGAAACCAATGATTACGTTTTGCTCCCGGGGTGGCCGGGGGGGGGGGGTCATAATAATCCGAATTAGAATCCACCACTTACCAAGTACGGTCAAATTTAAAAATGAGCTTCCCTTTGGCATTCCTGTGGCGGCCACTAGAGCAAAACATCTCGGGGAGGGGGGTTGCGAATAAGGCTTCACGGGGGCACATAAGATCCTCGTCTCGGGCTTTTGACGTCATTCCTTACGGGTAGATTTTTTAGTTGACATAATTATCAAATAACGAACACTTTCGAAATTCTATTTCTAATCTTAATGCAAAGTCACAACTCAGCCATCTGAAATCACCCAATATGTTAGTCGAGAGTGGTTATGTGGGAAATATAATGCAGTTATATGGGAGATATAATGTGGTTATATTTGAGATATAATGCAGTTATATGTGAGATATAATGTAGTTATATGGGAGATATAATGCAGTTATATGTGAGATATAATGTATTTATATTGGAAATATAATGTAGTTAAATTGGAAATTAATGTAGTTACATGGGGGATATAATGTAGTTATATAGGAGATATAATGTAGTTATATGGGAAATATAATGGTGTTATATGGGAGATATAATGCAGTTATTTTTATAGAACAAAATTAATGACAAAACAATTAAACGGATCCCCCCCCCCCCCCCCCCAACTAATCTTTCTGATTTCCTGCTGCAAGTATCCAGTGTGTAATTAAATGAGACAGTTAAAAAATAAATGTAACGTCTGCCATGAAATTGAAGAGGGTGAAGGGGTGGGGTAAGTAGAAAGTGGAATGGGTGAAAGTTGGCGAGGCGGAGGGGCATATTTAGTGGTGGTAAGCTGTAAGTCTAATTTATCCTTTGAGCTAAAAGGGGGAGTAAACCAACTAAAATCAAGGGAAGAATAAACCCTCTAAAGTCAGGGGAGATCAACGCCGACGAGTCCCAAATGCCCTGTTTAGTTTATTTTAGTAAAGTGAACATTTCTAACAAATCAGTTGGGTTTAACTTAACTTGTATAGTTTAAGTCAAGTTAACATTGCTAACCAATCAGGCCGGTTTAACTTAACTTGTTTAGTTTATTTAAGTCAAGTTAACATTTCTAAGAAATTAGTCAGGTTTCACATAAATAAACATGAAAAGAAAATAATTATTTCCTTGATTGGCTAGCGTCTCACATAAAAAGAGAATAAAAGAATATAATTGAAACATAGAAGCGGAACAACAGACTACTTGTAGCTCTTCCTAAAGACTCATACAAAATATAGCATATCAAAAAGTGGTCAAGTCGATGAAGTAGCGAGTCATAAGTAACAAGTCAATGAAGTAGCGAGTCATAAGTAACAAGTCGATGAAGTATCGAATAATAAGTGGACAAGTCGATGAAGTACCGAACCAAAACTGGAGAAGTCAATAAAATATAATGAGTTTTAGCCATCGATTTCGATCGTTTTACCAATATACATTCTATTAATATAACTTTAATTAATATTGTTTTAGTCTTGTCGACCTCTGATCAGTCTGGTAGAAATTAATAAGTAAGATCGCTTTGTTTCCATAACTTCTATATGTTCGCTATGAGTCTCCAAGTCGGACACGTGATGGCCATTTCAAAATTTTATCTCAGACCTTCACCCAATCGTAAAGACGGTGTAGCCGCTGTTAGTAGTGTTAGACAGGTTTTCTTCCACGATTCTTATCAATAAGAAGGCGGTATATACTAAATCACACATAATATCAACATATGTATTATTTTTTAGATCTAATTTTGAGTTATATTTTAAGAGACATTCCTTCGCCCAACGTCGGTACCGGCCATTCAAGCATGCGCTGGCAATGTTAAGAATAAACAATGGTATCCGTACATTGCATGTTTATGTACACGCCTATGTCCCCTTCAGTGCCTTAATCTGAGTTCGTGCTTGTTGGAAATTGACATGTCAGCTTATGCCCCTTCAGTGCCTCGATACCATTTTCCCACAATCTCTCCATTACATACAACAACGTCTTCCATGTGACCTAGAAAAAACACATATAGGTTGTGTGACATAGAAACAACCGCCATTGCGCCGCCACTCTGTAGTATAAAATCCCCAGCAACGATTGAGTCTTCAATCTCATGAGAGTTCCTGTCAACATTAGTTTTGTGACAGGCCCGCTGACACTTTTGTGACAGTCCTGCTGACGCACATGATGGGGTAGTTGAAATAATTTCATTTCCTAATCTGGGCCATCGATTATCTTCATGTTATGTCACCAGTGGTAGGGTCACTATATCATGGGGCTCTTGGAGGAGCCACGGGCATGGTCGTTGGAATAATTGGCTAATTATAAATTATTCTTACAGGAGAATGGCCTGCTCCACCACATTTGTCCATTCAGATCGATTCATTGCCTCCATGCGCGAACAATCAGCTGGTATAAGTCCTTCTCTTCTTCGTCAATCTCTCTCATTTCTGGTCTACAGGTGAGCCATCTGCCCCCAGGTTTCTGTCTGTTGATAACTTTTGCTCCTTTACAATCCAGCATTCTCTCAAGGTGTCCTATGCAGCGCAGTCTGCCTTTTAAAAAAAACTGTTGCGACTATGGGTGGGTTTTCCAGTAAGTGATATAACTCTCGGTTCGTGGCATATAACCAGTTATGTTGGTTGGCATGTAACCAGCTATGTTGGGTGGCATGTAACCAGCTATACTGGGTGTCATATAACCAGCTATTTTGGTTGGCAGGTAACCAGCTATGTTGAGTGTCATATAACCAGCTATGCTGGGTGTCCCGTAACCAGCTATGTTGGGTGTCATGTAACCAGCTATGTTGGGTGGCATGTAACAAGCTAGTTCGATGTTTGATGATGGCTCTTGGATGACCGTTTTGTTGATAGGTCTATCCTCTATAACATTCTATACCACACGTCGTTTGCCTATTGCCAGGCTATTTGATTGAACGATTTCAAATCAGCATTTCCTCATTTGAGCAATTTCGAAAATGTGTTGAAATATTTATGTGGAAATGTATGGTTTCAATCAGGGGGTGCACATCTTGTTTCTTTATCATTTGAGTAGCACCTCTGCTTCAAACTTGACATTTTAAATAGCGCCTTTGATTCAAATTTTGACATTTAGTACCCCACCCCCCTTTTTTCTTTTCTTGTTATAGCATGTGTGTTAACCTAATTTTTGTTCAACCTGCATAGTTGAGAGCCGCAGCGTACGTTCCTTATCTCCCCTATTGTTATTTCTATCTCGTGTCTAGTTAACTTGGTGCAACTCCCCCCCCCCCCCCACCTCCGTTCACTGGGAAGGTTTTTTGTTTTGTTTTTTGTACACGATGTCAAGACGATTCTACATAGATGTAGAACCTACTCTCTGACGATCACATTTCTAGACTTTCTATTCTAGGAAATTCTGACTCTACAAACGCCCCCCCCCCTTTTTTCCCTTGAGACTATTAATATCTCATTAGGAAATAGCGTCAGCGGGCCGTCGAGCTTACGCTCCTAATGCCCTCCCCGGCGCCCACTCGCACCTGCCAGCCGCCTCGGCGGCAGGCCGTGCGGGAGGGCGTCAGAGACCTCCCCGGACGTGGAGCGTCCCCGCCCGCAACCGCTCGATCGGGTTCGCCGACGGAGACCCTCCCCGCCCGGAGACATCTGGTCGACCGAAGACGCTGTGTTTCAAGCGTCCGTGGTCCACTCTCCTAGGGGCCGGGACGGTAAATTAACGTCCTAAAATCTCCCCCCACCCGTCCCTGGGAAGCATCGGACGCCCTCTAAGAGGGATTCTACAGTGGGTTTCCACCCCGCAACTAATTTGCGAGATAGCTGGGACGAAACGGTTGCCTAGGAGCAGCTTTCTCAGGGCTGCATATTTAGAATCACCGGCTATAGGCTTCCACCACAGCCTATAGCCTCATATCCCTTAACGGCAACTTGTAATCATGATCCCTACCCTGTGTTTGCCTTTTCTTCCCCCTGCGAAGTATCACAGGTGGCAGCCCTGTAGGAGCCGCTTATTCCAGCAACTACCATGCATGGCCGTGTCTGCCACGCGGGACACGCAATGGTGCTAGTGTGCCCCGGGTTAACGCCGAGGGGGTCGGTGGCCAGCGCTTCCAAATCGACAAGCCACTACAGACTTGTCAACCGGAATCCCGGGGGGGTGAGACTATTAATAAAACGGTCGACTGTGACCGGTAGACGTACGAGGCGGACAAGAGACCTTTAAACACTTAAAACTATGTTCCCTGTTTGTGCTTGGGTTAATATGTTTACATTTTAATTGCTATACGTAGTAACGGACTGTAAGGTCATTGAGCTCTCAGGTATATTTATTCAATTTTTTGTTTTTGTTTATATATCAGCACTATCACTAGCTCTGGTATTGTCTTTTAAATTATTTGGAAACAATATTTATTTATTAATAATCTCTGTGTGTGTGTGTGTGTGTTGTATACTGGTTGTCAGTCCTTTGTTACGTATTGTTCATCTAAGGAGCCAAATCTTAAAACATATCGAATTCGTTAAACCACGGTTAAACTGTACGTCATAGCCTCTGATTCAAAATAAAACACGAACCACGAAGTAGAATGTTATTTTTTTCATCTTAACTTGTTGAAAGCTGGAATGCTGTATCCATTGCTGGATAAACAAATCAAACAAGTTCACTTGAATGTGTTTCGTTGTTTATTATTTACCCTTCGGATTCGAAAAAAGAAAAAGGGGCGCGGGGGGGGGGGGATAAACGTGAACACTGGTCTCGTAAAAGGTTGCTTTGGGGGAGCGGGGGCTGTATTCTAGAAGAAATAGAATAATGTATTGGAAACATGATCGTATGAAACAACAGGAAAGGCATAGACGAAGCCCGTGCCGGATAAAACCATGCAATTTTCAGGACAATTAAAATTGAAACAATGAAATGGATGAATTATACAAGGTACCAACACCGTAACTAGGGCTACAACGGTGTCAACAACGTAACTATGGCAACAGTGGTTGTCTTTTTTTTTTGCGTGCATACGTGTAGTGCTAACAAACCGGTTGTCGTCCAGTGATACGAAATGTGACACCGCTTTAAAATCATGCGCTACACCGGTAGTGATGTACTTCCGGTGACCTGTAGTGGCTAAACATGTGCAATAGTTGGATTTTTTAAAAATTGAAACTAAAATTATACTAACGCATGAGGATAGGGCTCAACAGTACTGATGGAATCTGTGGATGTATTGCAACAGTACTGATGGAATCTGTGGATGTAATGCAACAGTACTGATGGAATCTGTGGATGTATTGCAACAAGTCCAATATTAGGCTAAATATCAATTCGAATGGTAAAATCACTCCACTCTTTTGAAGTCTAAATAATGGATTCATTGATTCATGCATTAATTCTCCAATTCCAATCATTGGTAGTATTGATCGATATCCAGTGGTGGATTTAACAAATTTCAGGGATGAATGACCCGCAAAAATAGTTTCATTTTGTTCTATTTCACGCCCTCTTGATTTGTTGACATTTTCTGCAGAGGAGCCATTAGGTCACTTGAAACAATCGACCTCACCCCCGTGCACCGTCCAATCACAAATGTTTGTTGGTAAACATCGCTACGATAACCGATATAATCAAACCTAAGATACGTTGTCTAAACTTTAAAAAAAAATTAATGCCTGTGGTTACATTGTGTATTTTGACGAAATTTAAAGCTTAAAACATGGTTCTAAAGAGATTTTCACGCAATAGGTTTAATTTTTTTTTTTTTTTTTAAATTGGTATTGGCTATTTAAAAAATCATCCTTTGGCTCTTGTACTTGTAGCCAGTCGATGGTGAATTTCAGATGGGCTATAACTGACCATTAAAGCCAAAACTTTGCCACAAGGTTGGAAATGCTTGACAAGATAAGAGATTGAAACCAGTCACCAGCTCCAAAACTTGAATCTTATTTTACTGAAAAACCTGTTTCAACATGTACTTGTTTACTACATTTAAGACCTATTTTAACATCTAATTTTCAGTTTAACGGCTCAAGTGTGGACAGGATAATTTATCTCGGTTGATTTATTGTTTTGGTCATTTAATATGTACAGTAAGTTAATAAGACTATTGATGTCATGCGCAGAAGTACAACGGGGAGGAAGGATGAAGTATGAACAACTTCAGGCTCTAGCCACGATACATAGTTTTTATCTGGTAACATCGCGTGGAAGCATGTGATTTATATGTGTGAAGGAATACCACAGTATAAATTATCATTTCTCCAGTGTAGGAGATTTATTATTGTTGTGCACTTTGTCAAGTTGATAAATAAAATATAGTGATGTCAAATCTGAACATTCAGACTCGTGTTTTTGGAAGCTATTGTGAGAACGGTACAAGTGATTAATTAATGTGAGTACAACTACAAGTTAATACATCCAGCCGACTGGTAAATATAACACCAGCCCAACAAATAATGCTGTTGTTACATTTAGTTTATCAAAAACCTAATCCAACATCTATATCATGTTTACCATATCAAAAACCTGTTTAAACAGCAAATTTTTTTAATGTATTAAAAATATATTTTAACATCTATTCTTCACCATATTAAAAACCTATTTCAATATCTGTTTTATCTACCACGTTAAAAACTACTTCAACATCTATTTGTATACTGTATTAAAAACCTATTTTAACGTATATTTGTATACTGTATAAAAACCTATTTTAACGTATATTTGTATACTGTATAAAAACCTATTTTAACGTATATTTGTATACTGTATAAAAACCTATTTTAACGTATATTTGTATACTGTATAAAAACCTATTTTAACGTATATTTGTATTCTGTATAAAAACCTATTTTAACGTATATTTGTATACTGTATAAAAACCTATTTTAACGTATATTTGTATACTGTATTAAACAACTTTTTAAAATGAATGTTTCAGGGCAGCGGCTCACTCTATTAAATGGGGCAACGACTTTAAAATAGTTGGCGACCTGTGGCTTTTTAGATATATCGAGATGAGATGCTTCTGTGGCACAACTAGAGGAGGAAGAAGAAGAGGAAGACAGAGAAAAAGATGGGCAGATAACATCAAAGAGTGGACGGGATTAAAACTAGGCGATGCTATGCGTAGTGCCGAAGACCGTGAGGAATTGAGAAGGATAGTTTTCGTGTCATCTGTGGCGCCCCAACGGTCCAAAGACTAAGGGACATGATGATGAGGATGAACATAACCCCAACAATTTTTTTTATAGACTGAGAACCACCCCATTTGAAAATTATAATAAAATAAAACGAACTGGAGTCAAATTTATCGTGAGGGAAATTGTGTTAATTAACAATAGATGTTGAGATAAACTCCGGAAAGTTATAGAATAATTTTAAAAAAAAACTTAAAGAACTGTTTTTTGTGTAGTATCAATTCTTTTATTGTTTTTTTATGTGTTAGTTTTTCATTGACGTAATTGCATCTGATTTATCATGTATGTGATTGTAGCAACTGATTTTGTATGTGATTGTAGCAACTGATTTTGTATGTGATTGTAACAACTGATTTTGTATGTGATTGTAACAACTGATTTTGTATGGGATTGCAGCAACTATTTTTTGGTACGGAAATGGGGTTTTTTTTTTTTTTTAAATTAAACTTAGCGCATGTAAAACGAAATAGACTCAATATAATATTTAAACCTGAATACTTCACAAATACAAAGCGCATAGCAACAGCTACACATTTACTCTCCACACCAAAACAAGCAGCCAATGAATGAATCATCAAAACCACTCCCACCCAACCTTTTTTTTTTTTCAAATATTTTTTTCTTGATAACTGGAAAAATTGATTTTTTATTTATTTATTTCTTCTTTTTTGGGGGGGGGGGGTGGTGGTTGGATGGGGCTGAACATTGACAAAATGATTTATTGCATGGGCAACGAGTCTATGTTCCAAGTTTTAGCTCGATAGGATGACGGGAGGTGGGGCAATTAGCCTTCTGGAGATTTTGCTACCGCTTAGAAAAACAACGGCGAAGTTAATGTGAAGAATTTGAAAATGTTTACCGATGTTGCCTCGGTAGTTCTCTTATTGTTATCATTACAGTGGTCTTATATAGCGCGGTGCCCCAGCCTAGGGCTCAGTGGTCTTATATAGCGCTGTGCCCCGCAGCCCAGGGCTCAGTGGTCTTATATAGCGCTGTGCCCCGCAGCCCAGGGCTCAGTGGTCTTATATAGCGCTGTGCCCCGCAGCCCAGGGCTCAGCGGTCTTATAAAGCGCTGTGCCCCGCAGCCCAGGGCTCAGTGGTCTTATAAAGCGATGTGCCCCAGCCTAGGGCTCAGTGGTCTTATATAGCGCTGTGCCCCCAGCCCAGAAGCATCGCTATGGAAAAACGCATCACACCGTCAGCTGATTCACCCAGTCTCCCACTAATTAGCTCAAAACTATACAAACAATGAAATCGTTTTAAGGTGAGTGCCGAGATTAATTATGGGTAACTTCATAGAGCTAATTAAATGCCACAGAACCGTGGCAGAAGTGCCGTCATTGCCCTGGGAAAACAAGAGGTTGGCTAACTCAGTGAGTGGAAAGTAAGTAAAAATTCCAATTAGCATATTGTAAATATTCAACCCATCTACCCGCGTGCCGTTTCCCCACTTTCTAATCTTAAATTACAGTAGTGATAAATACTTACTTTAGACAACTAATGTGCCTTGACCGACTGCCACATTACCTAATTAAGTTAAGAGATGTTCCCTGACTGACTGCCACATTACTTAATTTAGATAACATATGTTCCCTGACTGACTGCCACATTACTTACTTTACACAACTGATGTTCCCTGACTGACTACCACATTACTTACTTTAGACAACTGAACTATAGGCCTATTCAAGACAACAGTATTTATTCCTTCCTGCCCTGATAACGACTCGGACATAACCACGTAATTTGTTTTATTTATTTTTTTTCTAAACAATTTTCCAAACAACCAACCAAACAAACAACCAAACAAAAAACTCAACCCTGGTCAGTTACATTTCCGTTTGAAAGAATAACCACCCAACTCGCCCCCACCCCAACTGTGAAACTCAATTCCCGGTGTCTCTGAAATTCAGTCAGTGTCTGGAAGGAAACTTCATCCCATAATCAATGTCGTCAATGAATATAAATTTACAAATTATGTTAACGCAACTTTAAAAAAAAAAAAATGAAAGAAAAGAAAAAATAGGGACAGACATGCAGAGAGACACACAGAGAGAAAGACAAAGACAAAGAGTTGGAGTCTTAGAGTCGGAATAGAATAGTCAACATTGACTAGACTACAGGATGATTAGAGTAAATTTAGAGACGATTCGGGATTATATTTTCTATCTCCAGAGATCACTAACCACTTTTTCGTAACGACTAATCACGGAGCTGGAGTCGTAGAACAAGTCAATGAACTCAATTCTAGGTTCTCAATCTGTTTCATACGCCACAGCTCTGAATTAAGCACTGTCTGGAAGAAGCGTGTTAATATTCTATTATTAAATTATGTTAGCCTCGAGGAATTGGAATTATCTAATACCAGAGGTTTCCAAACCGTACTTTTAGAAAGGCTGCACATAAATATCAAGTTAGGAAGATGGTGACGTCATGGGTAATTATTGATTTTAAGTTGAAATAAAATCGATTATATTGATTTAATCAGGGATTGGGAGCAGAGCTCGGAGCTGGAGCTGGTAAATTTTCTTCCTGCTCGGAGCTCCACAATTTTTAAAGAAATTTAATTTTAAAAATAGATAAATTGAACATTCAAATTTGTTTAAACATATAGTAAAAATGATGCCCCAGACTTCTACAGCTATTTTGCCCCATTCGTCTACATCTAATGTTGTCCCACTCTTCTACAGCTATATTTCCCCACCATTCTACAGCTATATAGTCCCATAATTCAACATCTGTATTGCCTCACTATTCTACATCTATGTTGCCTCACTATTTTACATCTATGTTGCCTCACTATTTTACATCTATGTTGCCTCACTATTTTACATCTATGTTGCCTCACTATTTTACATCTATGTTGCCTAACTATTCTATATTTATGTTGCCTAACTATTCTATATCTATGTTGCCTCACTATTCTACATCTATGTTGCCTCACTATTTTACATCTATGTTGCCTCACTATTCTATATCTATGTTGCCTCACTATTTTACATCTATGTTGCCTCACTATTTTACATCTATGTTGCCTCACTATTCTACATCTATGTTGCCTCACTATTCTATATCTATGTTGCCTCACTATTCTACATCTATGTTGCCTCACTATTTTACATCTATGTTGCCTCACTATTTTACATCTATGTTGCCTCACTATTCTACATCTATGTTGCCTCACTATTTTACATCTATGTTGCCTAACTATTTTACATCTATGTTGCCTAACTATTTTACATCTATGTAGCCTAACTAGTCTACAGCTTTCTATCTGGCACATATAATTCTATGCCTAGTGGATACATGACAATAATAAAAACATTGCTTTAAACACTTAGCACCCCTCAACCCCCACCTCCCTGTCTTTTTTAATTTTGCTGGAGCTCGGAGCAGAGATGGAAAAAAAATGCCGAAGCCTGCTCCAGATCCCTATATTTATTAAAAGTATAATGTCGAATTGCTTCTACCGCGAGAAGCTCCACAGAGCCCCGGTTAGAGGACCCTTTATCTAAAGCGTATCCAGGCTGCGTCCAGCCACTAGAGAAACGCAAGTAGAACGTGTGAATCAGACGCTTGGACTTAATAGGTTTAAGAGAGGGCTGGATGAGTAAGTGCCATCAAAACCGACGGGTCTCAAAACGATTAGGTGAGGCACAGACCCTTGTAAAGGCGATGTTTAAAGACGGAGTTTGGCGACTAAAACTAGTTGACCATTCGTTGTTTTCATATAAAATATAACAATAACAGTAGCGTGTATTTGTGTGCCTGTTTGTGAATTTGTTTAAGGACCCCTGGGAGGTTTTGGCTGGGCGTTCAGTGTCATGTCAAGTAATAATAATAATAATAATGAAGTTTATTTGAGAAATCACGCTTCATCCCCAAAGGCTCGATGCGCATGTGAACTCCATCTCCCCATCTCCTGGGTTTGAATTCAGAGTTTCCTTCTCTTAGATGAGTTGCCGTCCAAGGTTAACGAGTCCCATCCACCCGGGGGTTGCCGGAGTGTTTCATTGTATCAATGTTATCCGCCTATCGGGACTCCATCGCCGGGTTTGAATTCAGAGTTTCCTTCTCTTAGATGAGTTGCCGTCCAAGGTTAACGAGTCCCATCCACCCGGGAGTTGCCGGAATGTTTCATTGTATCAATGTTATCCGCCTATCGGGACTCCATCGCCGGGTTTGAATTCAGAGTTTCCTTCTCTTAGATGAGTTTCCGTCCAAGGTTAGCGGGTCCCATCCACCCGGGCTGCTGGTGGTGTGTTTGCTTGGCTGGGCTTTGGTGGGGATTGAACTCCAGACCATCAACTTGAGATTTGCTCAGTTTAGACCACTCGGCCACCCAGCACCCAGTAGTGACTAGGAATATTTTATCTGTTAAGAATATGTAAGGAACATATAACATCAATTATCAATAAAAATGTTTTGAGAACCTCTTATCTTAGTGATATTAGTTTGTTTGGAGTATTGTTTAGAGAGTAAGCTTCTTTTTTTTTTTAATCACTGCGTCTATGAATATTCACACAGTAGCTATTTATCGTCTGCTGTTGTAAGTTCAGCTGTATTCTATTACAGAATAGTAAGGGTTCCTCTCCCTTCCCCCCCCCCCCCCCCCGTTTTTTCTAAACAGCATTCCCATATCTTGAGTTTTTACTTCTAGTTATGTTTTCAACTGCTGATTATACTGTCAGAACAATTATGCTGTCATTAAGTTGGACCCATTCTTTTTTTTTAAAAATTAAATCCTTTATATTAACTTCGCTTCTGATCGTGGCTAGTAAAATCTTTGGACGGCTAATAGACCCACTTCCCGTCAATCCGTCGAACTGAAACTTGGCACATAGAGTCGTTGCAGACGACAGCGCATTCTATCAAATGTTCAGACCCACCCCATACCACAGTGACTAAAATCAGTTTCCTCTGTTTTTTTTAAATTAATATTTTATTTTGATTTTCTGAAATAGTTGGGGAAATAAATATGTAAGGTAAAAGCGGATAGGTCGTTAGGATATCACTATAGTTCAGGGCGTGAAAAATTTGTCCGGTTGCGAGCCTTGTTTTGGGGGGGGGGGGGAGCACTTAATGGGATTCTTATAAAGTGCGTTACTCGTATGTATGTTTTTTCAAAATTTTCTCCCCCCCCCCCTTCCAATGCTCAATATTACATTTTATAAAGGATTTATACGAAAAGCATTGTTTTTAAGTGCTGTTTAATTTATTGTTGTTTATCTTGTTTAGCAATTACATGGAGACACGAACGTGTGCTTTCTAGTCTATAAATAGATTAAACACCTTTCAATGACAAGTTTTGAAGGTTAATCTTTTGTATAAGTCATGGACATATGGATAACTCCTGTCAACCTAATGCGTTGATGGCAGAGATACTGTTTGATGATCACGTGGAAGAGTTGCAATACAAACAAAGCTAGAGGGCGAGACCGTTGAGATTGACCAGCACTGACCACTCGTAATTGTACTCTTTCAGTCAGGGATCCTTTTCAAAATGACTGGTCACTGTAGTTTGCGAAATCGGTGTTGATGTTTGTGTCGCAGACAAAATGCCACCATTTTAAGGTGCAACTCCTTGTGCCGTTCCTATGCCACTATTTGAAGGTACAACAACGTGTACCATTACTTTGTGACCATTTGAAGGTACAACTACTTGTACTATTACTGTGCGACCATTTGAAGGTACAATTGCTTGTACCATTACTGGAATAATTAAACTACTCGCTCGCGTTTCATATTTTAACTCACCAAATGTTTTTTTTATCTGTAAATCTTGCACATGATTTATATTGTATATATTAGACATTTTTGGTAAGGAAAGTATCAAACCTAGATTAGATTAGTTTGCTTCAAATAACGATAGTTTACACCAAAATACATCAGGCTACATCAAACTTATACATCGAAGTACATCATATTACATTACTCGGTCGAAAGATATTTGTTATACGCTTCTGTACATTTTGATCAAAATCTTCACAAAAGTATGATTGTTCCAGGAGTCAGGACTCTATCGCCGAGGCAGACTACATATGCGCATAGTTTTGAGCGAACTTCACAATTGCGCCAAGTCACATGACACCAGCAGACGACTCAGCCTTACTCACAAAACACGCACGTACTTATCATTTCGAACACTGACACCTCACGTGGGACTTGACCCTGGGCTAAGAAAACGTTTTTGCAACGATGCCATCCAGACCCGCGGACAACACTCTCCCACTCACAGAACAACACTCTCCCACTCATAGAACTCATAAGTTAGCAATCTCGAACCCGCCCTGCTTTAATTGTGTCGGCAAAAGACCTGCCAGATCGGTTCAGACAAGTTGTAATAGAGTCAGTTTTTGGAAGTAATGGGAGTACCAAAAAGAAATTACCGAATCAAGATTCAATGTTAAAAGATTGATATTTGTGACGACATTGCTAAAGATAATAGGAGGGGATAAATGTGACTTCTGTATGAGGTCATGGACAATCTGTTTTCACCGAAGCAAGAAATAGACAAGTACATTTTTTAAGTTCCCCTTTAAAAAATTATGATGCTCAACAAATTGATCCAGTCAATGGGACGCCCTTCACTCATACGAGAACACACACATGCACAAAAATACTGGAGAGAGAGAGAGAGAGTAAGAGAGTGAAAGAGAGCATGAGAGAGAGAAGGGATGGGAGCAAAGGGAGAGAGAGAGAGAGAGAAAAAGACAGGGGGTCGGGGAGAGAGAAAGGGAGAGAGTGAGGGGGGGGGAGAAAAGATAGAGAGGGGTGAGAGAGAGAAAGACAGAGGGTGAGAGAGAGAAAGAGATAGGTGAGGGGACAGGGAGAGATAAAAGTGTCAGTGATAAGGGATATGAGAGAGAGAGAGAGAAACGAACAGAAGGGCGAAGGAGAGAAATTCGCAATCAGATGTTGGTTATTAAAACAACATTAGTTCAGTGGCGTAGCGAGGGGGGGGCAAGGGGGGCATCATGCCCCGGGCGCTACTCACAAAGGGGCGCCAGATGGTATATTTTACATATAATATTGTATGGTTTTCGAATGGGGGGGCGCTAAAAAGGTATTGTGCCACGGGCGCGAGTTAAGCTCGCTATGCCACTGCATTAGTTGAAATCGTATTGAATTATTCCGAAGCCACGCCACTTGCAGATTCACTGAAAGAACTTCTTCTAAACAAATCGTGATACACCAAGCGGCGTGACGTGGCCTACGACGAGCCAGCCAACTAAATAATAGAGATGAACGACAAACGATCTCGTGGTGGGTTTCTCTGAACCGCTTGTGCTGGAAAATGTTGTCACTAGGCGATAGAAACCATGCAATATTCACAGGTGGGCGCCGAGCAGGACTGATGGCACCCAATTACCTGAGTATGAGCGCCGAGCAGGACTGATGGCACCCCATTACCTGAGTATGGGCGCCGAGCAGGACTGATGGCACCCCATTATCTGAGTATGGGCGCCGAGCAGGACTGATGGCACCCCATTACCTGAGTATGGGCGCCGAGCAGGACTGATGGCACCCCATTACCTGAGTATGGGCGCCGAGCAGGACTGATGGCACCCCATTACCTGAGTATGGGCGCCGAGCAGGACTGATGGCACCCCATTACCTGAGTATGGGCGCCGAGCAGGACTGATGGCACCCCATTACCTGAGTAACCGAATTAACGCCGAGAAATCAGTCTTGGTGAGAAAGGGGTCGGGGGGGGGGGGTGGGTATCAATAGTCTGATTATTGATTGGGCCAGGAGTGGTTCTGTGGGTTCGTGGCGGGACTTTGGTGTTTTGAGTAATTGGGGGGGGGGGTACGGATGGGGCTGGGTGGATGGAAATGGGGGGGGGGGATGTTTTGATTAATGTTTACAAAGCAGGCAGGGGGTTTTCTGTTTTTAGTGTCTGGGATTTCCCGATAATCTGTAAGTGTTCATATAAATCGTTCATAATACATCCTTGCTCACCCTGTATCATTCCTCTCTCTCTTTCTCTCTCTCTCTCCCTCTCCCTCTCTCCCATTGGTCCCTGTCTGTCTCTATGTACTCAATTTCAACGTAGACATTAGAATGACCATAATTAATTTTGAAAGGGATAATATTATAATTTGGTAGAAAAAAAAATAAAACTTGTTTACACTATATTATCTAAATCATTGTGAATGCGATGTCTACACGAAAGAGATACGAAAATCTATACTCAAATTCGATCGTGTCAAAGTTCATCAATTTAAAAATAATCCGTCACGCATGACCTACGACTAACACAAAGCAAACAGCGGTGGCGTAGTAGGCGTAAACTAAAGACAACATGCTGTTCTTGAAATCTCATTACATTGCTCATTACCTTTTCTCTCGATCGTCGCTCTTGCTCGTGAACTATCCAACACTCGCTCGTGTTCGTGAACAATCCAACACTCGCTCTTGTTCATGAACAATCCAACAGTCGCTCTTGCTCGTGAACAATCCAACAAAATTTAACCACAAAAAAAGTCTCACTAGCTGATCTAACACAAAAGAACAGTTGTCTAACGTAACCGAATGTCTTACTTTGGTTATCTTAATTTATATTTTTTCCTTTGAAGCAAAACTTATCCGTAAGGAAAAAAAAATGTGTGAAATGTTATTGCTGTCTTGCCGCCAATCACAATCCACAGATTGTATCTTCCAATCATCCCATCCTACACTTTGTCAACTGAATGCCAACTCACAAACACTATAAAACTATTCCCCACTTTACTGCGGAGGTCTGATATCTCTGTGTATTCTGTCTATCCGGGGGGGATCGTTTGTGTTAGTTTTATATTTTTTTTATTATAATCTACGTTTAGTTCCGATAAGCTGTCAGATATGCGCTGCTAAAATGTGTTACGGCAAACACGGGTTTCTGTTTGATCCTAACAGAAGATGAGAAGCGCAGCTCGATCAGCCACGGCCCAACACTAGCGGACTCTCACAGTTACTTGTAACGCTAGTGTAAGGGGCAGACACTCGGAGACCGGCGGATCGCGAATTCAGCTAAGCCAAGCAGTTATGGGCAAGCTACTGGCACTCAGCTTTGAGAGACGACTACTGCTAGCTGTGAGAGATCTCTCCGCCTTCTTTGCTCAGTAATTGGTTGATATGTACAAACAAATAATAATTAAATCTATATATATATCTATCTTTTTTTAATGCTCAGTTTATTCTAATCTCCCATTATAATCATGTTAGAGTATAATATTGGTCAAGGTCAGAGGTCGCAGCCTACTTTGTTCAGTTCATAAAAATTGTTTCCTTCTGAAAATTAAGTAGATGGGATTACATATATGACAAGACTCAACTATTGTCGACTTAATCTGATGTCAAAACTTGAGCTCAGGGGGTAATCATGTGGAGACTCCTAGATATTATTAGTAGAAAACTTTATAATAGAGTCAATCATTCGGTTCTGATCTTTTTTAACGTGATGTATATAATGAAATGGCAGGAAGATAGGAATAAGGAGATGGTATTATAGATGTGTGTAATGAGATGATGTTATAGATGTGTATGATGATATGGTGTCACAGGTGTGTATAATGAGATGGTGACACAGATGTGTATAATGAGATGGTGTCACAGATGTGTATAATGAGATGGTGACACAGATGCGTATAATGAGATGGTGACACAGGTGTGTATAATGATATGGTGTCACAGATGTGTATAATGAGATGGTGACACAGATGTGTATAATGAGATGGTGACACAGATGTGTATAATGAGATGGTGTCACAGATGTGTATAATGAGATGGTGTCACAGGTGTGTATAATGACATGGTGACACAGATGTGTATAATGAGATGGTGTCACAGGTGTGCATAATGAGATGGTGACACAGATGTGTGTAATGAGATGGTGTCACAGATGTGTATAATGAGATGGTGACACAGATGCGTATAATGAGATGGTGACACAGGTGTGTATAATGATATGGTGTCACAGATGTGTATAATGAGATGGTGACACAGATGTGTATAATGAGATGGTGACACAGATGTGTATAATGAGATGGTGTCACAGATGTGTATAATGAGATGGTGTCACAGGTGTGTATAATGACATGGTGACACAGATGTGTATAATGAGATGGTGTCACAGGTGTGCATAATGAGATGGTGACACAGATGTGTATATTGAGATGGTGACACAGAGATGTCTCATAATAATGAGATGGTGTCACAGATGTGTATAATGAGATGGTGTCACAGGTGTGCATAATGAGATGGTAACACAGATGTGTATAATGAGATGGTGTCACAGATGTGTATAATGAGATGGTGACACAGATGCGTATAATGAGATGGTGACACAGGTGTGTATAATGATATGGTGTCACAGATGTGTATAATGAGATGGTGACACAGATGTGTATAATGAGATGGTGACACAGATGCGTATAATGAGATGGTGACACAGGTGTGTATAATGATATGGTGTCACAGATGTGTATAATGAGATGGTGACACAGATGTGTATAATGAGATGGTGACACAGATGTGTATAATGAGATGGTGTCACAGATGTGTATAATGAGATGGTGTCACAGGTGTGTATAATGACATGGTGACACAGATGTGTATAATGAGATGGTATCACAGGTGTGCATAATGAGATGGTGACACAGATGTGTATATTGAGATGGTGACACAGAGATGTCTCATAATAATGAGATGGTGTCACAGATGTGTATAATGAGATGGTGACACAGATGTGTATAATGAGATGGTGTCACAGATGTGTATAATGAGATGGTGACACAGATGTGTATAATGAGATGGTGACACAGATGTGTATAATGAGATGGTGTCACAGCGATGTCTCATAATAATGAGATGGTGTCACAGATGTGTATAATGAGATGGTGACACAGATGTGTATAATGAGATGGTGACACAGATGTGTATAATGAGATGGTGTCACAGATGTGTATAATGAGATGGTGACACAGATGTGTATAATGAGATGGTGACACAGATGTGTATAATGAGATGGTGACACAGAGATGTCTCATAATAATGAGATGGTGTCACAGATGTGTATAATGAGATGGTGACACAGATGTGTATAATGAAATGGTGTCACAGATGTCTCATAATAATGAGATGACGCGGGCTGACCTCAAACCTCATCAAAATGTTCATGACCAAACGCTTCCCAATCTGCCATGGGACCGCATCACCCCCACCCCCAACCACGTTGAAGACCTCCCCTTACCACCCTACCATTGTGTGTGTTAGATTCCCTCCACCCACCACACCAACATTGTGTGTTTTAGACATCCTCCACCCAGCACACTAACATTATTTGTGCTAGATTCCCTCCTCCGGCACCTCCACATTGTGTGACTAAGACTCCCTCCTCCCAAACCACCCCAACATTGAGTGAGAAAACACTCCCGCCACCCCACCACCTAAAACTAATATCCTTCACTTGATCAGGCTCGTCCCTCACGCCTCACACAGTCACGGACTGAAGAGCTCCTCATACCCTCTCAGTCCAGTGGTTCTCAACGAGATTCGCATAACACACAGGACTGATAGACTGACCAATGGGATCAAAGGTGGCATCACATACGTTTCTACCATCATGGGATCATCATGTTGTAAGTTCTATGTGTTGAATTTATTACACTTTCGAATTGTGTTACGCCTTCTCTGGCACAACAACTGAAATGAATGTCACAGGGGGAAAAAAAGAGTCCAACAACTCCGTTTGAGAACTGCTGGTCCCGATAACGATAACGGGGCGACTGACGTTCGTAAATCGCATCACACGCCCATTAAAGTTTTCTTTTTGATGAAAGGGAGAGAGACAGCAGCGCCACGCTCGTTTGGGCGGATGTAATTCTTGGAACTCACGACACGTCACTCCTGGTCAAGGGAGATAAAACTAGCGGCCAAGGGGGAAAAAATCGAATTAGTAATGAGCTAAATGATTTTTACAATACTGTAAACATTTAGTTTTGCATGGGCTCGATATTAAACATTAGAAGTCCAAGGAAAGGAGTTTATATCAAAGAAAGATATAACAACATTTTAAAAGTGAAATTCCATACATTTAATGAATTCACAGCTCAGTGCCATCAAACAAAAAGTAAGTCAGTCTCATATAAAATGGAGACCAATCATTATTTTACGAATGTGACCAGCAAGGACCAAGTTGTGACCAAGACAACGATAAAAAACAAACTAACCTAAGACCAAAACAATTTTTTTTTAGTTACTGAATACATCTGTGCAGTCTTCATTTTTCCATGATGGACTCCTGTCACTACGTGCTGTCACTATTTGCTGTCACTGCTTGCTGTCACCTTTTTCACTTTTCTTTTTCTGGTAAACCAAAAATCACGGTGCTATCCTAAATACATAAAATTGTCACAGAAATGGATGTTCTCTCAATGCCGACAATTGTCACAGAAATGGATGTACTCTCAATGCAGACAATTGTCACAGAAATGGACGTACTCTCAATGCAGACAATTGTCACAGAAATGGATGTACTCTCAATGCCGACAATTGTCACAGAAATGGATGTACTCTCAATGCAGACAATTGTCACAGAAAAGGATGTACTCTCAATGCCGACAATTGTCACAGAAATGGATGTACTCTCAATGCCGACAATTGTCACAGAAATGGATGTACTCTCAATGCAGACAATTGTCACAGAAATGGATGTACTCTCAATGCCGAAAATTGTCACAGAAATGGATGTACTCTCAATGCCGACAATTGTCACAGAAATGGATGTACTCTAAATACATGAAATTGTCACCGAAATGGATGTACTCTACAGACAATAGTCACATACAAGGATGTACTCTAACTACACATCCATTTTTTCCACCAATATTCACACCAACATATACACTCTATAGACATATCCATTGGATCCACCAATAATCACACAATATATGTTCTCCATATCCATTGTATCAACGTATAGTCACAGTAATAGATTAACTATTTATTCACATCTATCGGATCTACCAGTAGTCTCTAGCCATATGGACCGCCCCGTTATCAAGAAGTTTCACTAGAAGAACACAAATAACTTCAAACCTCTTATTGAGTCACCCTGATGTGGAGTATTTTAATAGTTGATTTGTGTGGAAACTTGTACGAGTATGTACTACTCATTTGTGGAAGGACTTGAACATTTCATACTTTGAAATATGATGGGTGTACGACGCAAAAACTTACAGATACATAATGATATCGTATGATGGAGTCGGAGCAGTCAACGTGGAGTCGATGCTATTCCCCGCTTTGCTTGTCTCCCTCCTCCCCCCCCCCAACCACGACGTCAAATGTGGGTATCCTATCAGCTCAAAGACCCAACACAAGCATGGTATCCATGCTAGATAGTCAAGGCTCAAACAGGCCCCCATCACACACCTCTCCTGTCCAGTTAGTGTGCGACTGGAGCTTGATCGAAAATTACATACGGGCTCTTCTTACACCCCATCCCAGCAAAAATCCCAATGCCAACGAAAGCCCCACAACAGCTGATCCGTTAATCATCCAGCGACAAGACAACCAGAAATCAATGCTCCTCGGGAAAAGACGCTAATTTTGTTGGTTCTACAAGCTGGTAATAACAGATTTTTTTTTTTTAATTAGACGAGGACAACACGAGGGAAGACAAAGCGAAAAGAAGAAAGATTCTGTTCATAGAGGATTGGGGTGGGGGTATGGCTTGAAATGACCAATGTGCAGTGAACTCAAATAATTCACACGATAGTCTCTTTATATCTCAAAAAAAAAGTTTGAACGGATATCGTGTGGGTAAAGAAATTGATCAATGAATTGTGTTGTAGTGGGGCGTAGAAGTGGGGCATAGAAGTTGGAAATAAACGTGTGGTCTAGAATTGGGACATAGAAATGGGGCGAAGACGTGGGGCATAGAAGTTATGCACTGAAGCGGGGGCATAGGAGTTAAGCACATAATTGGGGGCATGGACGTGGGACCCAGAAGTGTAGCATTTATGTGGGGACTAGAAATGACGGGATGCAGTGTAGCATAGAAGTAGGACGTAGACGTGGGCACTATTGTTTAAAAGTAAGCAATATTTATATAAAAAAAAATTCTCCACGAAATGCTGTAGACTTTAGTTGAAAGAGTAGAACCTTCTTCCTAAACTTGTATGACTAGACTCCGCTTCCTAAAATAGCAGGAGGAGACCATTCGTCCTAAACCGGCTGGAGTATACCACTCTTTCTAGCCTAGCAGGAGTAGACCACTCTTTCTAGCCTAGCAGGAGTAGACCACTCTTTCTAGCCTAGCAGGAGTAGACCACTCTTTCTAGCCTAGCAGGAGTAGACCACTCGTCCTAACCTAGCAGGAGTAGACCACTCGTCCTAACATAGCAGGAGTAGACCACTCTTTCTAGCCTAGCAGGAGTAGACCACTGGTCCTAACCTAGCAGGAGTAGACCACTCGTCCTAACATAGCAGGAGTAGACCACTCATCCTAACCTAGCAGGAGTAGACCACTCGTCCTAACCTAGCAGGAGTAGACCACTCGTCCTAACCTAGCAGGAGTAGACCACTCGTCCTAACCTAGCAAGAGTAGACCACTCGTCCTAACCTAGCAGGAGTAGACCACTCTCCATAAACTAGCAGGGATCAGAGGCGTAGCTAGAGTGTTTGGCGCCCGGGGACAAGATTCATTTTAAAGCGCCCTCTTTTCCTTTTTTTCAACTCTCAAACCCATTATTTTCATCAATAAAATAATACCAAAGCACATTTCGGCGCCCCTAACTAGCTGGCGCCCGGGTACATCTGTACCCCCCTGCTCCCCTACGCTACGCCTCTGGCAGGGATAGTGCACTCCTTCTTAACCGACAGGAGCAGACCACTCGTCTTTAAGTGGAAGAAATATAAGACTCTTATCAAACTCAATATGCTGTTTTTGGTTTCTTTGTTTAAAAAGCATTTAGTTGCTTGTTGGGTTTTTAAAAAACTTTTTTACTTCAATATATTGTGGGGGAAAAAAGACAATTTTAAAAGATTGATTTTCGTTTTTAAATTATTTTTTGTTTAATGTGTCTTTCACTTTAAACGTTCAACTATCTAATGTATATAGCTCAGCGTCAATGCGTATGTTTGTTTGTTTTCTTTGTAGATGTGTCGATTAATCACAAGCAAATCTTAATGTATCGCAACAAAATGTGTCATGGTCACGCCTACAGACCTAAAGATGGAAAGTTTGGTCATAATCCCCTTATCACAAAGGCTTCAATTTAAAGAAAAAACAAAAAAAAAACTTAATTGTAGATGGTAAAGAGTAACAAAATTTCTATTCAAATTGAATGGCTTGGGGGTAGGGGGGGGGGGGGCGTTCAAGTTAAGCTATTTTAAAATCCAGTATGATAACTTTGCTTATGTTCGTGTCTTTCTTTCACGAAATAAAATTCCCGATAACTGCGCTAAATGAGATTCTTTATTTTGTTTTTAAATATCGCAAGTGAGTTTAGTGCCTAATATTTTCTTTTGTTTGTCTGAAATATTTTGTGTAATAAATCCGCGGCGTAAAAGCGGGTGGGACTTTAGAATATTTTTATAAATTAAAATAATAAAATGGCTGGGTGTGTCGCAAAATCTTCGGACGGCTAATTAACCCACTTTCCTTAAACCTATCGAGCTGAAACATGGCACAAAGACTCCGTTGCTATGACGTCACACTCTATCAAATTTTCAGCTCCAGCCAAACGCCAACCATTAAAAAATCAGTTTTTCCTGGGGGGGGGGGGGGGGGGGGGTCAGAAAAGGGAGGGAGGGGGGTGAAAGAAATATGATCACACTGATTTCACGAAATAAAATTCCCGATAACTGCGCTAAATGAGATTCTTTATTTTGTTTTTAAATATCGCAAGTGAGTTTGGTGCCTAATATTTTCTTTTGTTTGTCTGAAATATTTTGTGTAATAAATCCGCGGCGTAAAAGCGGGTGGGACTTTAGAATATTTTTATAAATTAAAATAATAAAATGGCATATAAAAGATTTCTACGAATTTTTTTGTTTTGTTTTTATGGGGAATTTAATTACATTAAGCTTTATTCAGAACATCTATAGAATGGGTCCACACGGGGGCCCTGATATTAACTTTACTATCTATCTGAAGAAAATCTATAGAGCATCTCTCTTGGTGCTAATTAAAACATCACCTTATAGAACTGGTCCAAAAACGGTTGTTTTTTTAAAACATCTAGAGCAGTAGTTCTCAACCTTCCTAATGTCGTGGCCCCCAACCACAACATTATTTTCGCTGTTACTTTATAACTGCAGTGTACTGTGTTTTCCGATGGTCTTAGGCGACCCCTGGGGAAGGTTAGTTCGACCCCAAAGGGGTCCCGACCCACATGTTGAGAACCGCTGATATAGAGTCTCTTTGTATTGTTTTCCGTGTTTTATTGTTGAAATGTCGATGACGTAGAAGAGACATATTTTTTAACAAGTTATTTGAAGAGTTCAAAGGCAAAATATAGAATTCTCCAGGAAGTGCTATAGATAGCTTCCACAAAAGATAAAATCAAGTAAAGATGATAAAATTGTATGGACATTTTAGTTTATAGTTTTAAAGATTTCTATACTTCCCTGTGAAGTTCCTCGGAATCGTTAAATGTATAGCTTTTATATGTTTCTTGAAACTTCTACTTTATTCTAGAAGGTTCCATTCTTATAAGGGTTTTAAGCATCTATAAATGTCCTTTTTACGTTTCTTAAAATTCTGTAAGACGAGGGACGTCATTTGAGTTGGGCAGGGTGGAACATTTGCCACCCCCCTGAATTTGAAGGTTTTATTTAAATTGATATGTACTGTGGTGCCTCCAGTAATAAACAACTTAACGAGCCGACTAAATTTTGGTTTGCCCCCCCCCCCCACACCTCTGAAAAAACATTTAAATGCGCCCTTGTGTAAGACTATGATTTTTTCCTCCATTAATGGAATGAGATTAGATTTATATGTATTTTTACAAGTTTCTAGAAAATTCAAAATGAGTGCAGGAGGCTCTAAAATGTATTTTCCTTATAAAAGCCAAAGCTATACACGAAGGCTGGGATTACAGTGTCCAAAGATGTACACGAAGGCTGGGGTTACAGTGTCCAAAGATGTACACGAAGGCTGGGGTTACAGTGTTCAAAGCTGTACACGAAGGCTTAGGTTACAGTGTTCAAAGCTGTACACGAAGGCTTAGGTTACAGTGTTCAAAGCTGTACACGAAGGCTTAGGTTACAGTGTCCAATGCTGTACACGAAGGCTGGGGTTACAGTGTCCAATGCTGTACACGAAGGCTGGGGTTACAGTGTCCAAAGATGTACACGAAGGCTTAGGTGACAGTGTCCAATGCTGTACACGAAGGCTGGGGTTACAGTCTCCAAAGATGTACACGAAGGCTTAGGTGACAGTGTCCAATGCTGTACACGAAGGCTGGGGTTACAGTGTCCAAATATGTACACGAAGGCTTAGGTTACAGTGTCCAATGCTGTACACGAAGGCTGGGGTTACAGTGTCAAAAGATGTACACGAAGGCTTAGGTGACAGTGTTCAAAGCTGTACACGAAGGCTGGGGTTACAGTGTCCAAAGATGTACACGAAGGCTTAGGTGACAGTGTCCAATGCTGTACACGAAGGCTGGGGTTACAGTGTCCAAAGATGTACACGAAGGCTTAGGTTACAGTGTTCAAAGCTGTACACGAAGGCTTAGGTTACAGTGTTCAAAGCTGTACACGAAGGCTTAGGTTACAGTGTTCAAAGCTGTACACGAAGGCTTAGGTTACAGTGTCCAATGCTGTACACGAAGGCTGGGGTTACAGTGTCCAATGCTGTACACGAAGGCTGGGGTTACAGTGTCCGAAGATGTACACGAAGGCTTAGGTGACAGTGTCCAATGCTGTACACGAAGGCTGGGGTTACAGTGTCCAAAGATGTACACGAAGGCTTAGGTGACAGTGTCCAATGCTGTACACGAAGGCTGGGGTTACAGTGTCCAAATATGTACACGAAGGCTTAGGTTACAGTGTCCAATGCTGTACACGAAGGCTGGGGTTACAGTGTCCAAAGATGTACACGAAGGCTTAGGTGACAGTGTTCAAAGCTGTACACGAAGGCTGGGGTTACAGTGTCCAAAGATGTACACGAAGGCTTAGGTGACAGTGTCCAATGCTGTACACGAAGGCTGGGGTTACAGTGTCCAAAGATGTACACGAAGGCTTAGGTGACAGTGTCCAATGCTGTACACGAAGGCTGGGGTTGCAGTGTCCAAAGATGTACACGAAGGCTTAGGTTACAGTGTCCAATGCTGTACACGAAGGCTGGGGTTACAGTGTCCAAAGATGTACACGAAGGCTTAGGTTACAGTGTGCAATGCTGTACACGAAGGCTGGGGTTACAGTGTCCAAAGATGTACACGAAGGCTTAGGTGACAGTGTTCAAAGCTGTACACGAAGGCTGGGGTTACAGTGTCCAAAGATGTACACGAAGGCTTAGGTGACAGTGTCCAATGCTGTACCTGAAGGCTGGGGTTACAGTGTCCAAAGATGTACACGAAGGCTTAGGTGACAGTGTCCAATGCTGTACACGAAGGCTGGGGTTACAGTGTCCAAAGATGTACACGAAGGCTTAGGTTACAGAGTCCAATGCTGTACACGAAGGCTGGGGTTACAGTGTCCAAAGATGTACACGAAGGCTTAGGTTACAGTGTCCAATGCTGTACACGAAGGCTGGGGTTACAGTGTCCAAAGATGTACACGAAGGCTTAGGTTACAGTGTCCAATGCTGTACACGAAGGCTGGGGTTACAGTGTCCAAAGATGTACACGAAGGCTTGGGTTACAGTGTCCAATGCTGTACACGAAGGCTGGGGTTACAGTGTCCAATGCTGTACACGAAGGCTTAGGTTACAGTGTCCAATGCTGTACACGAAGGCTTGGGTTACAGTGTCCAAAGATGTACACGAAGGCTTGGGTTACAGTGTCCAATGCTGTACACGAAGGCTTGGGTTACAGTGTCCAATGCTGTACACGAAGGCTTAGGTTACATTGTCCAATGCTGTACACGAAGGCTTAGATTACAGTGTCCAATGTTGTACACGAAAGCTTAGAATACAGTGTCCAATGCTGTACACGAAGGCTTGGGTTACAGTGTAAGCTTCTGGGTGAAAATGTTGCATCTAGGCTTGGAAAACACAACTTTCCTAATCCCTTTAAAATGGAGATGGGTTTGAAACTGATAATGTCCAAGTGTTTTTGTGCATGATGCTCCAATATTATTATTAGTAAATCGCTCTAGTTTTGTCATTGTACAACCGATTTAAAAGGCACATTTTTAAAAAAAAGTTTGTTCGTTATCCAACCAAAAGTACTCACTGCTTAAAAATATTACAGATTAAGTTCCTTAGGTACCGGGGGTGAGAATAATATAAAATTTTAAAGAAAATATCTTTGCAAATTGCTTTCGATTTAAATGGGTTAAATTGGAAAAACTAATTTTAATATATATTTAACAGAATGATTTTTATAGTGCCCCTATTTTAGGAATAACTAAAATGACCCCTTTTTGGAATGGGTTCCCGCTGGGGATCAAATTTATTTTAAATGATAAACGGCCATAAGTTTGACATTGGTGAATAACTTTTAAGTTAGACTTTTACTTTTTTTAAAGTTGTATTTGTCTTAAAATGGTGGGTTTTTTTTTTTGCTGTCCCCGGCTTAAAAACTAACTGAATTGGCCTGGGCCCCATATTCAATGTTTACAAGAGCTATTATAAATCTGTTGTTTTTTTTTTAAAAAAAGAAGAAAATTTGTAATTTTAATTGCTACTTTAACGAAGTGTTTTTGATAGGGCCCTAAATTTATCCGTACGCTGATAACGCTCTACAGGGTGGTTTTGTTTTCCAGAATAAAACCCGAGCAAAGCAGGGTACAGTGGCTAGTGCAAAATAAAAGTTTAAATGATAAATATTAAATTCATAGATTTATTTCAAAAAGCTATCGTTGACAACCAACTGCTCTCTCTTCATACTGTGTCTCTTGCAGTCTATATCTCCCTCACAATCTCCCACTTTCTCTTCCCCCCCCCCCCCAACTGTTTTTTTTCGCTTCATTTTCAGTAAATGCTATTGTTAGTAGTGCTGGTTTGTATCTCCCGGTTTTTTCTCAGTCTCTTTTGTATTGTATCTCTGTCTCTCTCTCTCGCCCCTTTTATGTCTATTGCGCTTCTCTCTCTCTCTCTCTCTTTCTCTCTTATACATACATAGAGACTGTCTATGGTTCTCTTGATCACTAAGTTTTCCCAACAAACTGACTATTCTCTGTCCCAAATGTGGGACATCACACTACCCAATCATCCAATAACTCTGTCCCAACTGAGGGATATCACACTACCCAATCATACAATCTCTCTGTCCCAACTGAGGGATATCACACTACCCAATCACACAAACTTCTCTCTTCACATTGAGTGATATCACACTACCCAATCACACACACTTCTCTCTCCACATTGAGTGATATCACACTACCCAATCCCACAAACTTCTCTCTCCACATTGAGTGATATCACACTACCCAATCACACAAACTTCTCTCTTCACATTGAGTGATATCACACTACCCAATCACACAAACTTCTCTCTCCACATTGAGTGATATCACACTACCCAATCACACAAACTTCTCTCTCCACATTGAGTGATATCACACTACCCAATCACACAAACTTCTCTCTCCACATTGAGTGATATCACACAATAATATTTCTTCCAAAACATCTAGCCCTACTCTCCCAATTAATATTCAACCCTCCCACCACCAGTGGTCTCTCCCCGTTCCATTGAGTGGTGTGATATTACGCTGATGGTCCCTGAATGCGAGCTCACGTCCTTGTGTTATAGGTCCGGCATGTTGGCCAGCGATGAGCTCATAATAGGAGAGATGGCGACGCTGAGTAGCGTTTGTGGGGGAAAGTCTGGGAGAATGTCAATACAAGGGGACGGAGCCATAGTCTCTACGTGCTGCAGTGTTGTCTCCCCTTCCACTGACTAACACGACAAACCGTTTAGTTTAGTTAGATCTGAACCAACGTTCGTCAACCATTTTGTTGACTGGCGTCCCCCCCCCCCCCCTCTTCTAATTTCTAATTTTATTCAAACTTCTCCCTCGCTTTTTTTTGTGTCATCTCAACTCTTAAAGCCTTTTCAAAAGTATCCATTTAATCCAGGAAAGGAACACTTGCCAATGTCTCTTAAATTATTAGGTTATTATTGGCCATTTATTCAAATAAAAAAAGGGACGAAATTTTTTTTTAGGTTTCTGCTCCATAGGATATACCAGGATTCTTATTTTATGTAACATTAGATTAAAAAGGGTTGAAAAAGCTCTCAACAACTGCATTCTTTCCTTACCTTAGGCCAGTGATCGGGAAACACATTAGTCAAAGAGACAAAAATCAGCAGCAGGACGATTAACAAAATGTTTAAGAGCCACATTTCTTTTCAAGAACATGTCAAGAACTATGTTTTTCGGAGTCAAAACAATTTAGGGCCGACTGGTCGAGCCGCACTCAGGTCACTAAAGGGCCGTATGCGGCTCGCAAGCCGCGATTTGCCGACTGCTACCTTAGGCCATACTCTCAAACCCAGGCCATACTCTCAAACCCCTCCAGTTAGTCTACGACTAGAGCTAGATAATCTCAAACCCTTTCCAGTTAGTCTACGACTAGAGCTAGATAATCTCAAACCCTACCAGTTAGTCTACGACTAGAGCTAGATGATCTCAAACCCCTCCAGTCAGTCTACGACTAGAACTAGAAAATCTCAAACCCCTTCCAGTTAGTCTACGACTAGAGCTAGATAATCTCAAACCCCTTCCAGTTAGTCTACGACTAGAACTAGATAATCTCAAACCCCTTCCAGTTAGTCTACGACTAGAACTAGATAATCGCAAACCCCCTCCAGTTAGTCTACGACTAGAACTAGATAATCTCAAACCCTTCCAGTTAGTCTACGACTAGAGCTAGATAATCTCAAACCCCTCCAGTCAGTCTACGACTAGAACTAGAAAATCTCAAACCCCTTCCAGTTAGTCTAAGACTAGAGCTAGATAATCTCAAACCCCTTCCAGTTAGTCTACGACTAGAACTAGATAATCTCAAACCCCTTCCAGTTAGTCAACGACTAGAACTAGATAATCTCAAACCCCCTCCAGTTAGTCTACGACTAGAACTAGATAATCTCAAACCCCTTCCAGTTAGTCTACGACTAGAACTAGATAATCTCAAACCCCTTCCAGTTAGTCTACGACTAGAACTAGATAATCTCAAACCCCTTCCAGTTAGTCTACGACTAGAACTAGATAATCTCAAACCCCTTCCAGTTAGTCTACGACTAGAACTAGATAATCTCAATCCCCCTCCAGTTAGTCTACGACTAGAGCTAGATAATCTCAAACCCCTCCAGTTAGTCTAGGACTAGAGCTAGATAATCTCAAACCCCCTCCAGTTAGTCTACGACTAAAGCTAGAAAATCTCAAACCAGCCTTTCCCACGCTCCAATCGCAGAAAAAGTAAAAATAAACTACACTGAAACACAAACTCCAATGCTCCCCCAAAAACGCACTCCACGACAAAGTCCACTGCTCCACTTAGCAAAATACCCCCTATTTTCCCCTACCACTTTGCCTTCGCCCCTATGCTCTTCCACCCTTTTAAACTATCCACTTATCCCCTACACCTTACCCCCTTACAGCATAATCCTAGCTTTATCTACAGAACAAATAACTTTATATGTTAGATGTGTTAATATTACTTCCATTAATTGAAATGTCGGCATTTCAAAAACAGCAATGACACAAACAGCAATGACACAAACAGCAATGACACAAACAGCAATGACACACACAGCAATGACACAAACAGCAATGACACAAACAGCAATGACACAAACAGTAATGACACAAACAGCAATGACACAAACAGCAATGACACCAACAGCAATGACACAAACAGCAATGACACAAACAGCAATGACACAAACAGCAATGACACAAACAGCAATGACACAAACAGCAATGACACAAACAGCAATGACACAAACAGCAATGACACAAACAGCAATGACACAAACAGCAATGACACAAACAGCAATGACACAAACAGCAATGACACAAACAGCAATGACACAAACAGCAATGACACAAACAGCAATGACACAAACAGCAATGACACAAACAGCAATGACACAAACAGCAATGACACAAACAGTAATGACACAAACAGTAATGACACCAACAGCAATGACACCAACAGCAATGACACAAACAGTAATGACACAAACAGCAATGACACAAACAGCAATGACACAAACAGTAATGACACACACATTTTAAACACCTATCTCACATAAATTAATTTAAACCCAGTAACTAGTAGTCCATTTAAAAAATATTTTAAAAATATATATATATTAAGAGAACAGCTGTTTTATTCCTGAATAATAACATATTTGATACGTTAGAATAATAACATATTTGATACATTAGAATAATAACATATTCGATACCTTAGAATAATAACATATTCGATACATTAAAATAATAACACATTCGATACATTTTAGATTCTTCGGATTCTATAAATATACATGTATTATTAGTCTTCCCTTTGGTGTAAAGCTCTTTTGAACGCTTTGAAGTGAACATTAGTATCATACATTATTAAGTAGATTTTTTAAAACTCTTCCTTTTCAACACATTTAGTTTCAGTTTGGGACCCCAGTATTAAGTGATGCGCTGACAGTCTTGTTCTCTTGGCCGTAACATTCCAGACGGCGCAAACCCATGGACGGTGATGGCAATGTGTCAATTATATTTCATTAAGATGTTTCTCTTTTGAAACATCATAGAGGAATGAACAAGTTGATCAGAATTTCAATTATTGAAGCTGGTAACTTCGTTCAGTGTATGGCGTTTTTCGTGTTTCTTGTAACGCAACCTGCTGATCGTAACGTGTCTGTAATTTTAACAGACGGCAGATTATTGTATTGCATTGTGTGGATGTGAAGTCTACTCTGTGGGCATGATCTCTACAAACCCACTTCTCGAAACGATACAAATCAAATCCTTGAAGTGTTATATCCTTGCTTAGACACAAATCAAACCATTGAAGTGTTTTATCCTTGCTTAGACACAAATCAAACCATTGAGGTGTTCTATCCTTGCTTAGACACAAATCAAATCATTGAAGTGTTATATGCTTGCTTAGTGTTATATCCTTGCTTAGTTTTATATCCTTGCTTAGATACAAATCAAATCGTTGAAGTGTTATATCCTTGCTTAGATCTCCATATCAGCCTATGCATACAGACGACAATTTATTTGAGCCGAACTGCCGGATCAAAGGCTTACTATCGGGGACGGGGTAACCTCATTATTAGATATTCACTCTTTCATTACACATGCTAATTGGAAAATTACGCATTCATAAAGAAAAATAGCCCTGTGTATCCATTCGCCCCGTTTTGTAATGTAAACGTGGTTCCTGTATAGCACGCTTCGGAACTCATGACCCGGTGTTGAGAAACAAGGACACTAAAAAGGTTGCTTCCAAAAAGGGTTTGTAGAAAGGTGTAAGGGCGGAGGTGTGGGCGGGGGTGTGAGCGGGGGTGTGGGCGGGGGTGTGGACGGGGGTGTGGACGGGTGTGTGTGACGGGGGTGTGGATGGGGTGTGGACGGGGATGTGGATGGGGGTGTGGACGAAGGTGTGGATGGGGGTGTGGATGGAGGTGTGGATGGGGGTGTGGATGGGGCTGTGGACGGAGGTGTGGATGGATGTGTGGATGGGGGTGTGGACGGAGGTGTGGATGGAGGTGTGGACGGGAGTGTGGACGGAGGTGAGGACGGAGGTGTGGACGGAGGTGTGGACGGAGGTGTGGACTGGGGGCGGGGGGAGCTATGGCTACACAAGTCTGTATTGTTGGCCACAGATGAGCTAATGTTACACAACTATCTATTGTTGGCCACAGATGAGCTAATGTTACACAACTATGTAATGTTGGGCACAGATGAGCTAATGTTATACAACTATGTATTGTTGGGCACAGATGAGCTAATGTTATACAACTATGTATTGTTGGGCACAGATGAGCTAATGTTATACAACTATGTATTGTTGGCCACAGATGAGCTAATGTTATACAACTATGTATTGTTGGGCACAGATGAGCTAATGTTATACAACTATGTATTGTTGGGCACAGATGAGCTAATGTTATACAACTATGTATTGTTGGGCACAGATGAGCTAATGTTACACAACTATGTATTGTTGGGCACAGATGAGCTAATGTTATACAACTATGTATTGTTGGGCACAGATGAGCTAATGTTATACAACTATCTATTGTTGGCCACAGATGAGCTAATGTTACACAACTATGTATTGTTGGGCACATATGAGCTAATGTTACACAACTATGTAATGTTTGGCACAGATGAGCTAATGTTACACAACTATGTATTGTTGGCACAGATGAGCTAATGTTACACAACTATGTATTGTTGGCACAGATGAGCTAATGTTATACAACTATCTATTGTTGGGCGCAGATGAGCTAATGTTATACAACTATGTATTGTTGGGCACAGATGAGCTAATGTTACACAACTATGTATTGTTGGGCACAGATGAGCTAATGTTACACAACAATGTATTGTTGGGCACAGATGAGCTAATGTTATACAACTATGTATTGTTGGGCACAGATGAGCTAATGTTACACAACTATGTATTGTTGGGCACAGATGAGCTAATGTTACACAACTATGTATTGTTGGGCACAGATGAGCTAATGTTACACAACAATGTATTGTTGGGCACAGATGAGCTAATGTTATACAACTATGTATTGTTGGGCACAGATGAGCTAATGTTACACAACTATGTATTGTTGGGCACAGATGAGCTAATGTTACACAACAATGTATTGTTGGGCACAGATGAGCTAATGTTACACAACAATGTATTGTTGGGCACAGATGAGCTAATGTTATACAACTATGTATTGTTGGCCACAGATGAGCTAATGTTATACAACTATGTATTGTTGGCACAGATGAGCTAATGTTATACAACTATCTATTGTTGGGCGCAGATGAGCTAATGTTACACAACTATGTATTGTTGGGCACAGATGAGCTAATGTTACACAACTATGTAATGTTGAGCACAGATGAGCTTATGTTATACAACTATGTATTGTTGGGCACAGATGAGCTAATGTTACACAACTATGTATTGTTGGGCACAGATGAGCTAATGTTACACAACAATGTATTGTTGGGCACAGATGAGCTAATGTTACACAACTATGTATTGTTGGGCACAGATGAGCTAATGTTATACAACTATGTATTGTTGGGCACAGAAGAGCTAATGTTACACAACTATGTATTGTTGGGCACAGATGAGCTAATGTTACACAACTATGTATTGTTGGGCACAGATGAGCTAATGTTACACAACTATGTATTGTTGGGCACAGATGAGCTAATGTTACACAACTATGTATTGTTGGGCACAGATGAGCTAATGTTACACAACTATGTATTGTTGGGCACAGATGAGCTAATGTTACACAACTATGTATTGTTGGCCACAGATGAGCTAATGTTACACAACTATGTATTGTTGGGCACAGATGAGCTAATTCATGTGGAAGTTTGAAATAGAAAGACAGGGCGATTAAATAAATACGTTCCGGCGTAAAGCCTTCCTCAGCAGACGAGACAAATGAAGAAATAAGAAATTATTTTTAAAAATGTAACTGTTCGCCATTTACGTTCTTGCCGGTGTGGTCAAAGCACAGCACGGAGCTTATCCCATTACACCTAGTGGTATGGTCAAGACACAGCACGGAGCTTATCCCATTACACCGAGTGGTATGGTCAAGACACAGCACGGAGCTTATCCCATTACACCGAGTGGTTCTGTTAACACATTTGGCTTAAAAAGGGATATTGTATATTCAATGCAATAGCTTCTATAACGTGTACAGCTTTGCTGTCGGAATGTTCGTTATTCCGTAAAATACGTCATCCGAACCAATACCAGTCTGAGTTAGTTCGTATAAGACAAAAGCCCCTCCTTCATCACCCCTCCATCTTTCCACATTAAGAAGAGTTATGATTATGAGGCGCCAGATTATGGGACACCCGAGATTGGTACACGTGTCACATTTTAGAAGAAACCTTTGAAACCATCAAATTCTACTTAACCAAACTGCTGAATAATGTATTCGATTACTTAGCTGTTGTGTTTTATTAGCGATATTTTCTAATCTTTAACATTTGGACACGTCAACAACAACAAAACATTAACAATGCTTTCAGTTCCTTGAGACACTGGCCAAATGACGTCATTGATCTCCTGGACCTTAACCCTGGTAGACGTTAATACTACAAAAACACATCCAGCGCAATGTTCTGTCAAAGTCATTACAATTGTCATGGGGGGGAGAGGGGGAAATGAGAAGAAGGGAGAGAAAGAACAGGAAGATGAAAAAGATTAGAAGGAAGTGAAAGGGGAAAACGAAGAAAAGTTGAGGAGAAAGAGTAAGAGAGAAGGGGACGGGGTTAGGTAGAGAAGGATGCATAGAAAAAGAAAGAAATCCCTTCTCCCTGTATTCCCACAAAAGCCATCTCTTGTCGCTGTTCGCCGCGTTGACTCGTGAGCCCGAGGGTGAAAAAGAGGCACCCATGTGTGACATCCTAGGAGTGGGGCAGATTAAAACTCGCGGGGGGGGGGGAGAGCCCAGAAGGTCAACAGCGTCGTAACAATCTGTGCTTGAGTGAAACAGGAGTGGATCTTGTGTCAGACACGTGGACTCGACCACAGGGTCCTTACCACCACCAATGTTCGATTCTTGATCGAATACCTCACATTGGTCCAGGACCTAAGACTTATTATTTCACACTGAGAAAAGTTTATGATCAAATATTATCGGATATATTTTATTATTATTCCTTTTCAGTCAAGATATAGCGCCCCGATTCCCTCTTTAGCGCCCCGACTCCATCTATAGAGATCCGACTCCATCAATGAAGTTCCGACTCCGAGAGGTTAAGTACACGGAGGTAACAAAACATGATTGAAACAAGAGGGGACCATTTTTAGGACAATCCTGTTGTTTGCTGAAACTAATTGCTAAACAAACAAGAATGTGGATTTGGCTCAACTGGCGTGTACTCAAGGGGGGAGCAAAAGGATATGGCAGCGTAGGGGGGGGACCTGGACCATTTATGCAATGACAAATCAAGAAGAACTTTAAGAATGGTAAGGGAGATAAGAGATTTTTAGGTTGGGTGGCTTTGGTTTGGTTGGTGGGGGGGGGGGGGGGGGGCGATGTGTTCATAATTTATATACAGTTGAACATCAATCAATAATGTATTGTATTTGACTCAAACCTACAAACACACAAACCAACAAACCAATAAACACACGAACCAACAAACCAACGAACCTACAAACACACAAACCAACTAACCTACAAACACACAAACCAACAAACTACAAACACACAAATCAACAAACATACAAACCAACAAACCTACACACACACAAACTAACGAACCTACAAACACAAAAACCAACGAACCTACAAACACACAAACCAACAAACCCTAAAACCTACAAACAGACAAACTACAAACCAACAAACCTACAAACACACAAACCAACAAACACACAAACCAACAAACCCTCAAAACTACAAACACACAAACACTCAAACCTACAAACAGACAAACCAACAAACCTACGAACTAGCAAACTTACAAACCTCCCACGTAAAACTTTACACAAAGACTGGTGTTGGGTTGGTTTGGTTTTTGTTTGTAGGGTTGTTATTTTGGAAAAAAAATGTCATTTTCTTATTTCTACTTTGGCCAAGTGAACCATCAACAAATACAAAATGAACATTTGAAATTACTCCTCACACTCTAATTCCCACTTTTTTTTTCCCACCCCGTTGCCACCCAAAACCGTAAAAGCTATTTATGAAAGAATTGTGTCTCTTTTTGTTGTTGTTGTCCGAACCAATGTAGGCTACAAGAGGTTCTATGAGTTGAATGGCTGGAGGGAAGATCTACAGCCGACCTGCTGTCAGGGATAAATGTACGGTCTTACAGCAGAGGGCCCTTGGGTTCAATCAACCAGGGACCCGTGCACGGAAAAAGAGGGCAGTTGGATCAAAGTGGTTCGGGTTGACCATAAAAAAAAAATCTCTTTTTTAAATATTTTTTTTTCTTCAAGAAGACGAATGGGGTGCAGGGAAGATTGCAGCTCATCTGGGCGAGTGATGGAAACAATAGGGGAATGAGGTCGTTGAAAGGGGTGCTCAAGGAAATGTTGAGGGGGGAAGGGGTGCATCTCGTCTCACCGTGAAAGGACCGTCTGTTAGATTGGGGGCTGGGGGTCATGTGTTTGGCTTTTTTTGAGTCATTTTTCTTTGTTTAATTTGAGGGTAGGAGGAAAAGGGGGAAGGTTTGGCGTGGACAGGAAAAATCGTTTTCACTCAACAAATCCCGAAGCTACAAATACTGATATGTTTTGTGTGTGTGTTATTTTATTCTTGTTCAGTTTCTTTAAACAATTTAGCAATCTTGTGAAATTTCGGCTAAACCTAGTGGCTAAACGGTCATAAAAAAGAATCTAAATACTCATAAACTGGGGCTTAACTGTGTGCAGTTGTTTTGTTTTTTCCACCGGTCCGGGTATTTTAAGTAAAAACCCGGCCGGTCAAAGTGTTATAACAAAAATAAGAGTTAACTTTCTATAAACAGTAGGCCTACAGCTAGTCCTACACCCTACCTGACGGCATTTAAACAATAGGCCTACCGACAGTCCTACACCCTACCTTCCGACCTTTAAGGTGGTCCATGGGTCAAAAATATTGTTTCTTAAGTTAGAAAAAAAATAGTACATACAAAACATACACAAACAGAAAGACAAAAAACCACTGAAGATTATTTTAAAAAATTTTTTTTTTACTTTTATTGCAAAAAATTGATTTTTTAAATCCAATTTTGACAGTTACGCAAAATGATTAAAAAAAATTTGTATTGCAATATCATAATGAAACTTTGCATACACATTAAGAATGACATTGATAAAAAGTTTAAAGAAGCTTTGTACACTGCAGTTATTGGAAGTGTTACAAATGGCATGTATGTGGGGTCACCGATATATGCGAGAAATTTTTAGAGGTAGCAAATGTAAAAATGTTACAAAAATTTTCTAGTTGGATATATATAAAAAAGCCTCTTGTAATTTGTAAAGAATATCAATGAAAAGAAGCATGCAAAGTTTGAAGCCTGTAGCTAGAATACTTTTCCTCCTGAATCATTTGGCGTTGGGCACAGGTGAGAAAAGATAGAAAAAAAATTATCACACTTTTTCAAACTCCACCCCACGAGCCTTATAAATAAAATACACAAATAAAAAATTCTGAAAAATGTTCCTATGAGACATTTGTTTAAAAACCATCCATCATTAAGTAAAGAATGTCAATATAAATAAGCATGCAAAGTTTCAATTATGTACTTCAAATACTATTCCTCCTGATTGATCTGACGTCAGAAAAAAATTGAAAATGCTAAGTTGGCAAAAGCTGAATATGACACTGAAAATTCCTTATTAAAAAAAAGTTAAGGTTAGTTGAACAATATTCGATGCATACACCATGAGCTCATACCATTCCTAAATTTAAAAAAAAATTAAGAAGATAGATATAAAAATAGAATATAAATGAATGCATTTTGCCAACATCCCGCCAGCGCCGAGCCTAATAAAAATTAAAAACTCATAAAAAATTCTGAATTTTTTTTTTATGAGACATGTAATAACAAAACAACAATCATTATGTAGAGAATATCAATAGAAACAACCATGCAAATTTTGAAGCACGTGGTAATAATACTTTTCCTCAAGATACATCTGACGTCAGAAATAAATGGAAAATCTAAGTAGAAATAACAAAAAAATGTTGTTATATGTTCATAAAAAAATCACAGGCCATCTAAACAATTTAAAGGTTGCATTGGCTACATACATATACTATACATACTAAAGGATTTAAAAAAAAACAGATACAAATTATAGAAAATTATCCTCAATGATAGCAAATGCAACCTAGGTAAAAAAAAATAAAAAAATAATCAAACTATTTTTTAAAAAAGCTTGGAATTTTTTTTTTAAAAGCCACATGTCTTTATGTAGATAGAATCAATGGAAATAAGCATGTCAAGTTTGAATCATGTAGCTCTAGATAGAATCAATGGAAATAAGCATGTCAAGTTTGAATCATGTAGCTCTAGATAGAATCAATGGAAATAAGCATGTCAAGTTTGAATCATGTAGCTCTAGATAGAATCAATGGAAATAAGCATGTCAAGTTTGAATCATGTAGCTCTAGATAGAATCAATGGAAATAAGCATGTCAAGTTTGAATCATGTAGCTCTAATACTTTTGACCCCATTTCATCTGACGTCCTTTAAAAAAATGGAAAACGCAAACTAAAATAATATGAAACATCTTATTCAAATGGTCACTTATAATAGATAGGCTGTAAATTTACCTGTTGATGAATGAAATAATTAGATGCACCTTATAAAAGATTAAAAAGTATTTTATAAAATGCTGTAGAAATAAACATTAGAAATTTTATATTACATATTCACGACCCATGCCATAGACGCTAATTTTTTTTTAAAAATAAGTTATTAGTTAATTATGCATAGACGACAAAGTATCCATTCTGTATTCATCCTCTCATAGTCATAAACTTCTTTAGGGTGTAGGGTAATTCAGGATTCTTGATTAGACTGCAGACATGGCATTATTTTTCTTTTCTCATTGACAAAGAATGGCAGTCAGAAACTTTGTATTAGATTTGTTGTAGCCGAACGCATCTGCACTGACATCATTATGGTTATTGAAAAATAGACCATGGCCATATTGCAAGTCTTTTGATACTAGCTTGGCTGTATTCTTATCCTATAGCCAATGTTCTTTTGTTTGTAAAGTCCAATAGTAATACTGATCACGTAACCCACTGCAGGTCTGAGTTGTATAACCGAAGCTCAATGTTGTAATGATATCAACACAGGCAGTGATACCCGTAGAAATTGAATGCATTTTCAAATGTTCACATACAACAGATGTGTTGTGATGTGTGTGAAGTAGCTCTTTGAAAATAAGGGGCTCATTGAATAGAATTAGAATCTATCATGAGAGAGGGCGAAGGGGCAGCCGACCTGCGCCGTCAACGGGAGGCTTACGGGCGGTTCACCAAGCTCGCCCCACCTTTAATTTCTTCAATTTATGTGAGGGTGGCATTTTCTTTTATCAACGGCAACTTAAATTTTTAAAAAAAACAAAAAAACAACACGGCTCATATATTTTATTTTCCCATTATTAATTATTTTCGGATTCAGCATTTTGAATATTGAAATGAAGTTTGTGCAGCTAATGACTAATTACACTACATTGGTAGTAAGACTGGGCCTTTAATTGGTAATTCGGAAATATCGATTCATTCAAAGTTGGGCTACTTTGAGGGCATAGTTTCTAAGAATTTTGAAAACGTTGCATGTGCTTCACGGCCCACAGTACATAATAATCTCGTATTAAAAACCACTGATAAGAAACCAAAGTTGTTAAAGGGACTTGACGTCACAGACAATTGAGTAGAACTGGGACGACGTCGACTTTTAAAAAAGGCTGCACCTATTGGTACAGTCAATATGGACCCGGACACGCAGTGCAGCCATTCACACCCGGGTACCATTAGGCTCAACGCTATTCGGATGTCATTTGTAGTAGTTTATTTTAGTAAAATTGAAGAATTAAGATTTCAAACGTATAGTACATTCAATTATCTTTTATTTGATACCTCATTTGGTCTTACAAACCCAACAATAATATTTTAAATCGTTTTTTAATCCCAACCTCTCAATTCTGGTACCGGTGTACCAATAGCAACTTCGTTAAAAAAATCCATTTTGACTGTGCAAATAGGTTTTGAGATCAGACGTAGGGCTTTGATTTAAACGCTGCCTTGAAATCAAATGTTTTAATTTTTTGTAATGCATGGTCTATACTCTATACTGTAAATATATTAAAGAATTAAAATACATCGCTTCTAAAATTTTTCCTTCTATGTATCACTCTAACAGAAAATTTAAACATTTTTCTTTGAAATGCAACCAAATCTGGTCAAAATAAAATGATTGTTACGTAATAAAAGAAGCACCTTAACAATAAAATAAGTTCTTACACGTGCATTTAGGATTAACTAAATATACTGAATTCTGGTAAATATTTAAATATGATTTTTCCTAGTAATATAAAGTATTTAAAATAATATATCGATGTGACCTCGTATTATAAATAGAAAAACAAACTTACATTAAAACCTAAGTAAAAGTAATGTAACCGAAGCCGAAGTTAAATACAGTTTTACAGTACTAATGATTTTTATATAAGTAGCTTTGTCAGCCAAGTTGTTGAAATCATTGATGTTTTTTTTTAAAAGAAACAATTTAGTTCATAATTTGTATAATTAATATGGGATTTAAGAATATTAAAATTCTAACATTGGTACCAAAATATAAAAAAATTAAGCCATCAAACTATGCTAAAAAAAACGCCATCTTTTTTCTTTCATGGAGACATTGGGGTTGGCTGGTAGAGCTCTTTTGTCTTTTAGGAGTCTTTACATAACTGAAATTGTCAACATCTAGAAGATTGAAAGTAACCAATATAGCATATTCATAACTCATTATTTTACTTAAAAATTTAATTCACTAGGCATTATACCTTTAAGCTAATATGCATTAGGGGACTGGCGTATTTGAAATGAAATGAATATGAATGATAACAGAATGATCCTATTAACTAGAACAGAACTCTACTCTAGATCAAGACTCAAATCTAGTTCACTTTAGCACTTTAGGAGGGAGTTTGACTTAGACGACTTAGACTTATAATTAAACCTAATAATTTAATTTTGTAGCCTACACATGAACAGTAATGAAATTGAAATGAATATGATATTGATAAGAATAAGAGTGAGTAAACCAAGTAAATGTGATTGTAAGTTAAGTGTAGAAGTAGAATATTTTATCAGGTAGTGGAGGTAGCCTAATCGGTATTTACCTAATCAATCTTTTATTTTCATTTTAGTTTATCCATTTTAGCACTCTTAAGTCTAAGTTCAGTCATATTCAGTTATCAGTGCCAATGGAAAAGACTGAAAGGTGCTTTTTATTTCATCATTTCAATTTTATAGTTAACTTTAAAAAAAAAAAGAAATCATCAATTTATTTCATTATTAAGTGATATGTAGTAGTAGTTCTATCTGGCAATATAGTAAACTGGCAGATATTTTAATTTTAAATTAAAGAGGGCTTAGACTGTAATGATCACTTCTAATAAATGCAGCTAAAATAAGAGATTGCCACATAAAATTAAAAGGATGTCATAAATATAATTTAATTTTTCAAGCGAAATGTCTATTAATACTATTAATTCAAGCTTTGCCCCAACAGAGCTTTTTCTTGCCCTAGCCTGTATGTGATTAGGATAACTATATTATATGTAGACTCACTAAGACAAATGAGCCAAGACTGTTTAACAGGGTTCCAGACCTAAAAGATAATCATTAAGAAGCTTTGACAAAATAGTATATCTCAGACTGAGAAGGCAACTTTCTAAGCCCAACTAAGCCCTAAGGGCTAGGCCAGGGGTGGGCAAACTTTTTGTGCGGCGGGCCACATTGACAAATGTAAAGCTATTGGAGACCACATGTATATTATGTCAAATTTTTACATGTCGATAAACATTACTCTATGTTAAAATCGGTAAATTTGCATTATAGCATTACATAACAAAAGTCAAGGACTGTTTAAAAAATAGAAAATTAGAAAGGAAGTTGATCAAAAATCTTAAAACAATCATAACGGTCCATGAAATTCTGTAAATTTCAACAAAATAACTTAAAAACACTGTCATTTTTTTATATTTCTAAATGCCTTCGAGGGCCGCATAATATCAGTTGCCGGGCCGCATGCGGCCCGGGGGCCGTAGTTTGCCCACCCCTGGGCTAGGCCATAGACTAGTAGGCCTGATCATATATTCTGATACTACTTAAAGTTTTTTTTTTACAACTTCATTTGCTTTCTTTAGTACAGAAGTCATCAAACTACAGCCCACGGGCCTGATTTGGCCAGTCATTGACAATTTCAATAGCCAAAATCAGCCCCATACTTTACATTAGGAAAGTAATTAGTATATGTTGAATAAAATAGTTAATTTTTTAAAATTTTGTATTACTTTTTCCTGTTTTCTTTTGACTACAAATAAGATATTTTAAGCGTAGGAATTAGTTCATATTTTTTCAAAATATAGTCTGGCTGCTAACAGTGTCTGAGGGAGAGTGAACTGCCCCATGTTTAAAAAGTTTGAGAGGCCCTGCGTTTATACTTTGATGATTTATTATGTTAAATTTCATACCACTTTTTAATCAAGATAGCAAGATATGCAAAAGAAAATTTAAAAAATTAAGAACCTGGGTGGTTAAATCTATTCTGAGTTATCTCATTGCTTTTAAATCATAATATTTATTCATTTAAAGAAGGCCAAAGGATATTTTAAATTTTTCTTTCAAAAATTATTAATCTTTTACATAAAATTACAAATCATACAGATGGGTTAGTATACCCATAGCTAAATGTTAACTTCGTAAAGAAATAAAATAGCATTATGGGAGAGATTTTAATTAAAAAGGGAATATATTAATTGAAATAAACTTTTAAAAATAAGCAAGCTAATTTTATACTTTTTTTCATTTTTCTTATTTTAATTGTTCATTGCAGAAGGATTTGATTTCAAGTTTTGTGAAGTCTATTTTTAAAAAAAAATTATTTTCCTTGTGTTCCTTATTTTCTGCATGAAGAAAACAGTTGCAAATAATGCCAGTCTCTTTGCTGGCACACCAGGCTTTTTACTTCAAAGCAAGCTTTGAAATGTCAGACTTCACAAGATATATATAATATATATATATATATTGTTACATTTCGTTCTTTCCAATTTCTAGAAAAAATTAGAAATATTCAGTTAACCCTTACCCTCTACATTAATAACAGGTCTTTAAGTCCCCATGGGCCTCAATTTAGTCAAAATTAGCATCTTATTATGGTACCTACAACATTACAGGCAATATTTTATTGTGCTCTATGAAATGATTTTTACTCTTGGCTTAAATAGAAAAGTAGTCTATTTTGTAAAAGTGAGAACAAAATAAAATTGGAAGCATATCCTTTTATTTTCAGGTAGAGTTTGTGAGATGCTAAACGCAGTTTTTTTTTAAAATTCATAGACTGTTAACTAAATAGTTAAGAATTAATTAACAGAATAAACATAAATATTACACAAATAAACGAGTTTCATTATATAGGCCAGATAATGATAGCAATAATAAGTTTGCTTAGAGATGCTATTTCTTAAACTAAATAGTCTGTTACTGAAGAAGGCAAGCTCCCACCCAACTAATACAAATCAGCACTACATCATATATATACATCAAATAGGCCATGACCCATTTAACCAAATTGAATGCACTTAAAGTCTTTTTAATCTTGTTTTTAAAAAGTGATAATAATTTTTTTTAAATTTTAAACACATTAACATTCCACAATATTATTATAATTAATATTTCATTGTTAAAAATAAAAAAAATATTTTAAAAAATTAATGTATAGGCGTAAAATAACTTCTTTCTTTTTTAAATTAAACTCTTTTGATGAACAGAAAAGAATTTTCTAAAGCTCATTGAAAAGCATCACAGGTATTGCTTAACTATGTTTTATGTTCAGGTTGAATTCAAAGAAAATAGAAAACTAAGAAATCTGTAATATTTTTCAAAATGCAGATGTACAAGTTCAAAAAATTAGATTATTCAAATAGACTTCTGTTGCTCTGGGGTCAAGTATTTATTGCATGGTCATTTAAAATTCTGGATAGATTTTTATACCTTTTAGTATATGTTTGGTTTTGAAATTGTATATCAGATCATACCATTAGCCATTATCATTAACCTGTATCAAAATGCAATCACTATTAACTGTTATGTAACTGAAAATGTCACACAAGAGTACTCTTAAGTACTTTTTAACTTGACGCTAATTCAAAATAACATCCTGCCGAAAAAAAGCCAATGTTAAAAAAAATTGCAAATTTACTCTTCATTTTGAATCAGGTCAGTGGTTCTTAAATGAATTTTGTCATTAAGTATTTTGTTTCAGCATAACCTTTTGTTCCCCTTTGTTTTCAGGAGACTAATGCAAGTTTAAAATCCAAGTAAAATCATAGCTTTTTAGCTGTTACATTTGTACAAGTGCTATGTAAACAAGTATTTCAATGGGGAAAAATACTAGCGCTTGAAAACTGTTATAAAGTCAAATGAATTGAATAGTCTAAGATAGTGACTGAGAATAACTTGAAAAATATTATTTTCAATATCCTAATAACTTTCTTTTATACTTTCATCTACTATTTTGGGCTGTAAGTATATTTAAATCTAAAAATTGCTTTGAATAAAAAAAAATAGAAATGTATAATTTATAAAGGGAAACAACTAACACATTTATCCTAATTCAAAATTTAGAATGCAGTTTTCATGTTGATCAAGTCTTTTCTGTAAATCAAGCATTGTAGATTTTGGGTAGTAACTCAAAGATATTTAGATCTGACACAATATCGGTGAAATAGATATTCCCGAAACTAGACACTTCAATGCTGAAAAACTAGTTATTGTTTTTTGATTAGTCACAGATGATTTATCAAGAAATTTTCAAAAAGGAAAAATCTTTATTTGCTTTACATAAATCCATTGGAAACTATTGCAACAATGGCATGTCTTACTGTTTGAGAATCAATTGTAAGCTGAGTGGGAGATAGCACTCAGAGAATCCATTGCTTCCTCTTGTACAGCACACTATTATGAAGTATTAACATCCTACTGAATGCCATTTAGTGTAGGGTGTTGACATTTTATATTTTCCAAATTTTTACTTCCTTGTGATTAGTAGGTGGGGTGCAAAGGGTTGGGGTAGAGAAATAATTATACCATGCTTGCTGCAACAGAAAGAATCAGCACAATTTAGTTGATTTGAATATTCTCATAGGGATAATATGGTGATTGGATTTAATCTTTATTTTCCAGTCATGTCACGATGCAATTGTTGAGGAACACTGGATGGGACTGGACTACTTATCCAATAAGCTATGGCATTGCCACATAGGAATTATTTCAAGATCCCCAAAATATTGGTGATTTTGATATTAAGCCTACTAGTGAATGGACAACGTTTCATGGCAGGTATGTTTGACAACTATTGATATTTGTAGTATATTCTTGCAAAAAATTATTATTTAACAAATAAACCTACTTTTTAGTGGTTAAATTGAAATTGTTCAATTGTATCTTGAAAGGAATGAATAAATATGATAAAGTAAACCATTATTTGATTATTATGATATTATTTTTATAATTAAATCCATAAAATGTTGTTTTATTTAGAATAAGCAAGTGAAGACTTTTTAAAAATAAATTGTTAACGCCATCTAGGTGTTACTTGTTGTTGCTTGTGCTTTATTTTTTTTAGCAGCTGACATCCAACATAAAACTGTTAAAGCTGTATAGTTGTCTTTGTGCCCATTCTATAATTTAGTGGTATAAAAATATCTTTATCATGTACCAGTGACAATATGGGACAGCTGTCATATAAGAAAACTGGGTCATTTTCTGTGTGACCTGAATAAGGTTAGAAGTCAACAAGTATAGGCTTGAGGAAGCTTACTGGACATCATTTACCAACCTAAGCATGTAAACTTAACATTAGTGAGGCCTACCTTGAGACTGGGTTTTACAGCAAGCATAACCATAAACTGGTTTCTCTGAAACTGACCCAGAACCCCCCAATTTTATCTTATCACTGCACACATTTCAGCTTAAAATATTTGCACAGCACTTGAATGATATTGGCTAATATATTTTCTATGATTGGCACAGTCTAAATCTAGAGCCTTGGCACACTGGCATGTTGATTGGGTTGGGAACCAATCAGTTCTCCCAATACATAGGTACTCGGAAGAATAGTTTAATGAAAGTACACAATGTTGACTATTTCTGCTGATCTATAACATATTTTCTTCTTTTCATGATTAGCTGAATTTATAGAAGAGGATTGTGGTTTCCTTTGCGACGACGATGAGGCTGGTATGAAAACATCAAGAATTTCTTGTAGAAATGTAGTTGCTATTTTGTGTCAACGTAACACTAACTCATGCATGCATCTTTTGTTTTGTTATTTAATATATATGGTGATAATCACTGGGCTATATATGATGATAATTGTTAGTGGCAAGCAAAAGCTGCACCAGGGGAAAGCCTGGATTTAGGGACCCTTTCCCAAGTACATATAATTTGCATGTAAAATTATAATTTTGGCCACCTCTGAAAATAGCATCTGGGGCGTTTGGCCTGTTGATAATACGCTTTATACTGGTGGTCAATAAAATCATTAAGCAGAATAAACATTTGATGATCCATCATAATAAATTAATAATCAAAATGTTTGCTTTTTTAATTAGCTACGTATACTGGATACATTTTTAAAAAGTTCTTTTTCCATTCTTACTTAAATTGCATGAGACAAAGGGTAATCAATATTTTTAAAATTTTGTTTGTTTAATTGTGATGGAAGCAAAAAAAAACATATTTTTTTTGTCTTTTCATTTTTTGTGTGTGTGTTACCATAACTATTGCTAGATGTAGATTAAACCTTTATGTAACACTGCCTGACAATACCATAAACCCCCATAGTCTGGTGGCACCACATTTAATGATCCCAGAAGCATGTTGAAATACATGTTAATGTACGTTAGGGGTCAAGTCAATAATTGCTTTATTAACCTTAGCTTTTTATGCTGTTGTGTTTGCACAATTATCTTACTTACTAACAAAAATTATAGCTTAGTTGAGTATCTAACATTTTACTCTTTAGCAATAACAGGTGCCTAAAATTTTAAGGGCTTAAGGGCACATTAGAATTTCTCTTTTCTCTTCTCTGAACAGCTGCATACTTCTAATATTTATCTATTCAATTTCCAATCTAAAAGTAAGTAAAATTTTGACAATATAAAAGTGATTTAAAAAAGTCTAATTGAAATGTTCCTAATAATATTTAACTTAGCTATTCTCGTTCTATTAAGTGTGATAAAAATTATTTGGTTTAATTGAAGTTACAACCTTGTCTGGAATGTTCCTCTAACCATTGTACTACATTCTCTTTCTCCTAATTTAAAAAAAAATTCAATATATACCTGTATGTATATATATATACTAGAACCAAATTCCATTTGAATATTTTATATACATTCCACTCATTTTGATCAAATAGAAACTATGTCTCCTCATAACAGTTATTTAAAAAATTCAGACATGTACACACATTTTGTATGTCTAGGATAGAGCTATTAATGGTTCAGCCCTTTGCACTTTTCAGTATCTGCAGTGGCCTGCCTGAAACACCAGCAATTATATACTAGAACTCAACTAGTTATACCTAGCCATAAACTTGTCTAAATTTTATTTCATTGGAATGTAAAAACCTATTACTGTAGAAATAAAAAATATTTTGTCTATTAAATTAACTGCCATAACAGTTCCTTTTTATGTGCAACCCTTTCTGTTAAACTTAGATACTCATGTTGGGATATTAATGCCTCAATCTTTGTTTATTTTTATTAACTTGTTCTCTTGGAATGTACTCTTGATGTCTTCCTCTTACTTTGTATTAACACTTAACCTTTGTCAGCACTATAAATAAAAGTTTTTAAATAGGGCTGACATGATCTCAAATTTTTTATTCTTCTCTTCTGCCTCTTTTATTGTGCTTTGGAATTCATCTCCATGACAACTCAGATATTCAGTGTAAAAAAATTCAATCATAATCAAGTTTATCGTTTAATCAAAAACTTAGTTTCTAGCCTATCAAAAACTTAGTTTCTAGCATATACATTGCATTTTCATGTATTAGTCTCTCGGATCCTTCATTTAGACGTAACAGATTATTTGCTAAAATAACCTATTCAATAACTTTACCGGAAGAAATTTCAACAATGTGTTTGGCAAACAAATTAAAACACATTTAGATGAGAAAGATAATTTTTTTTTCCTTTAAATCAAAAGCATGCTGGTGTCATTAGTATACTTTTGCTTGTAATTGTTCAGGGCTTGGAAGTTGGACTCAAAGACTTTTAGTAAAAGTCAAAGTTATTAGCAGTTTTCTACTGAGGTCCTTTATTTAACATGGATAATGCATGTGTGAAAACAAGCTGTGTGTAGTGTCATGCTCATTTTATCTATCTTATTTGCTCAACTGTTATTTTACCATGCCAAATTACATATCATATATTATTTAACACAACTAGAAAGATGCCAGGCGCTTGGAAAATAAATATGTTTTCAATGAAAAAAATTGTGTTTATAAATATAATTACTAAGGAATTCTTTGTTTAAATATAATGAGTTACACAAGTAACTTGTGTTAGAGCCATATGTTAATGGCACATGCATGTGCGAGGAAAAGGGTAATTTTATATTCAATTAATTTCTGTATTACCATTTTAAGTGCAGTTTGCAAAACAAGTGTGTGGGTCAGTGCAGTAGCCCCCAATCTAGTTCCTACACTTGAAATTAGTTTTGATGTGCTGTACATATTTAAAAATAGTGTTATTGAAAGTTTATCTTGTTAAATTCAATATAGATTTAGAAGTGAGGCGCACATCTTTAAAACTGGGTTAATTTTTTAAACTAAAAATAATATATTTTGATTTTTATTTCATTAAATTACTACCGTGCAGAAGGTCTTAGATTTTGGTTGCAATATTTTTTTTACAATATCAACTCCTATACCAGCTGTGAATTATAAATACATATTTTATTTCTCAAAGCTTTACATTATCTTAAATAACATTAAATACATTTATAATGTTGCTTTAACATGCATTTTTATATCTGAAAATGCCTCAGCCTTAATACCTGTTTAATTATTTATGAACAGATATATTCCCAAAAGATGCCTTGGTATTTATCGGAGAGAGTCTAAGACTTGATTGCTTCCTGAAACCCACAGCAACTTGTAACATAACAGACGTGTTCTTCACGTTTTTACCCAAGGGCAGAGAACCCTGGTCAGAACCTTCTGATGCTCTCACAATCGTCAACAGCACAACAGTGTCTTTACTTGTCAATATCAATGAAAATTTTACAGGTGCCACCACCGTAGAATGTAGATGTATGAGACCAGAAAAGCCATTAAGAAGCATTTTTGTCCATGCTGAACGTAAGTTCCTTTTGTAATGCTATTCATAGTGTTTAAACTAGCACTAGTTTTCTGACGAATTTTTAGCTCATTGATAATTGTATAATTGTGCTATAAATGATACAAAGCACGATACATGCTGGGACAGCATTTATCTGTGGAAGAAAAAAAAATTAGAAAGCAGATGGAAAGTCATAAAAATATTACCTTTTACTCATTAAGAAAAATGTATGAATTCTTCTTAATATACAGTAATCTTGACACTACTTGTGATAGTTTTGTGTGTACTCTGTCTTACAAAAAATGTTTAATAAACTAAGTGTTATGATTTGTTCATGGGACATAATCTAATGCTTGTGCAATTATCCTCATTAAATTCTCGCTTTGCTCCAGATTAGTCTAAGCTTAGTAAGCATTGCAGCTATATTTGCTTAAATTAAGTATTAGTGACACATGTCATACTAACTTTGGAAGTGGAAGTCTAAAATTGAAAAGCATGAGCTGGCTTAAGTCTGCTAAGTCAAGAGTAGTCAGAAAAGGGGCAAAGAGTTATTTTTTTCATTTGCCATTTAAAGAAATTGATATGAAATATATGTAGATGATTGATGCTATGAAAGGCTGGGCAGATTAGGTTTGCTGTGCAGATTGAGCCTGCAGGTGTAGACTTATTGCTGTGCAGATTGAGCCTGCATGTGTAGACTTATTGCTGTGCAGATTGAGCCTGCATGTATAGACTTATTGCTGTGCAGATTGAGCCTGAAGGTGTAAATTTATAGCAAGTTCAAGTAATGGCTTTCTATTCAACAGGTCCTATAAAAAATGTCACAGATTTCTCTGGGGTCTATTTGTACAAGGACAACATCAATTTGACATGGAAACTTGGGCAGGAATACTTGGATCCTTTTTACATCAGTGTAGTTACTAAATGGAACCCATTCTCAGCACCTACTGATGCGTAAGCTGACAGAGTTCCTGTTTTTTATGATTTTATTAAGCCTTGATAGTTAGGTGGTTAAGCTATTGTAGTTTATAGATGTTTTAACTACTGTAGTTTATAGATTGTTTAATTAATATAGATTATAGATGGTTTACTAATTAAAATTTAAAGATGGTTTAGTTACTGTAGTTTATATATGGTTTTATGACTAGTTTATCAATGGTTTAAGACAGGGTAGTACGGTAGTAACTGCTTTGAGTAATAAACCTTAATTACAAATCCATTTGTGTGATCGTTAAAAAGAACTGCAGTGTTAGTAAGTGTTCTTATAATTTCCATTAAATATATTTGATATTACTATCAATCAATGACTTGCATTAATCCTTAGTCCTATTTATTACACCAGAATGAATGTGTTAACACGTTATTTAGAGCCAAAATCAGTGAGAATTGTAGGCTATATTAAATTATTTTTATATTTATTATTTTACTCCATCTGGAAACTTCCAATTAACATTTTATATCCACATAGCACATAGAGTAGAACAAAAATCGATCCTCATGAAATTTCCATCTGGGGAAAAATAAGGTTTTGGGTTGAAGTTAAATTCGATAACTTTTTCAAGATGGCTGAACTTTGTTTTACTTCTTTAATTTATAGACAGGAATCTGTATTACTACACCTAGCAGAATTAATTAAAGTATTATGTCTAATTACATCTAAATTGTTTTCAAACTCATCTACTGAGTCTATTTTTAATAAAGTATCTATAGACCAGTTAAAAAACCTCAAAATTGGAAAAAAAATCAGTCTTAAAATAAGCTCTTTTCATTTAAAAGATGTGATCTTTCCATCTATGACTGAATTAAACATGCTAGAATGTGCAGTAACAAAAGGGAAATTATTCATTTTTTATTCATGCATTCAAAACATTGATGAAAATGGTAAAGTTATACTTTTGTGATTATTTTTTTTTCTGTACACTTTTTCATGCTATTATCCAATTTTTTGGGACTTTTTTTTGTAAAGCTTTTGTATGCCCCTGATTGGCATAGTTGTAGATTACTGTAGTTAGTACATAATACATTTTATTTTAATTTTTACATTTTGAATCTTCAGAAAAGTAATAAAGTGCAAAATTGTGCAATTTGAATTTTATTGTCAATAACTATCAATAAAAGTACTAACTTTTTTGAAAAAGTTTGTTTCATTTTTTTATCAGACCCTCAGTACTATAGTAACAATATATAGTAACAATATATAAAAGATGTTTAAAGAGTTGTCACATTGGGCAGCACTCATCAAAATATTTTGTCCATTTCAGTTCAAATTTGAGTTGTAGTAAGAACACAAACGAATCCTGCATGATTAACCAAAATGACTACCAAGACCAAGAAATTATTTTTGTCAGCATCACGGTGTCGTCTAAAAGAATGAATAAACGCCCTGGCCTAAAATACTTGCAGCCTATTTTCGATCCCTGGGCCACATTAGTGCACAAGTTTGAGGTTTTAAACAACAGTATGTTTCTAGCTTTCTTTGATCATTTGTTACGTTTGTGTGTATATTTAAAGAATGGTTATGTTTCTAACTCTTTTTTTAATAATTTGGTACATGTGTGTATTTATAAACAGTTGTGTTTCTCTCTTTGATAATTTCTTAAATGTGTGTGTTTATAAACAGTTGTGTTGCTCTGTGATAATTTGGTCCATGTGTGTAATTGTAAACAGTTATGTTGCTCTCTTTGATAATTTCTTACATGTGTGTATTTATAAACAGTTGTGTTGCTCTGTGATAATTCGGTCCATGTGTGTAATTGTAAACAGTTGTGTTGCTCTGTGATAATTTGGTCCATGTGTGTAATTGCAAACAGTTGTGTTGCTCTGTGATAATTTGGTCCATGTGTGTAATTGTAAACAGTTACGTCCTTTGAACATTGCTCAAATATGAAAGTTAGTAAATACTACTATTTAAATTTTCTGTGTCATGATAATTATAACTTCCACCCTCTCTCCACAAATTCTGCACCCTGGGAGCATGTCATACTTGTCGAAACCTTAGTTCCAATTCTTCCCCCCCCCCCCCCATTTTCCCCCGAGCAAGCAGGCAGCCCTTGATTACAATCATCAGTAGGCTAAGTGCAAAAGATTTTGTTATAATCTGGCAGAAATATTTTGTCAACAAATAATTAACAATGAGAATTTTTTTTAAATTGTTTCTCAGCCCAGTGTGACGCCCCCCGTGATCTGACAATAACTGATGTTGATAAAAGCTGTGTGAGTGTGTCGTGGAAGGACCCCTCTTATTTAGTTTACTGTACCCCTTGCCAAAAATGGTTTCAAATTCAGTTGCACGACGAGCAAGGTGAACATGGGGATCCCTTGAAAGTAAGTGAAATTTTCTATCTTTAAAATCATGTGTCCTAAATGTTACTAAATCAATTCACATTAACAGATTGTCAGCTTAAAATTCTTATACAAAAGGTGTTTAACTTTTTTTAACTTAAAGATGTAAAGTGTATGTTAGATAGGACCTATTGTTATTGTCAGTAGAATACATTTCATCCCGTACATAACTCATTTTCCTGATGGTGTTATTGCAGGGATTAAGTGGAGAATACACAAATGCCAATGATTCTATCACAATTTGTGATCTCAAGCCTTTCACAAAGTATTCATTGAGAGTGCAACTAAAAGGGGGACAACCCAATCCATGGAGTGAATGGGCATCAGTAGAGGCAACAACTTTGGAAGATAGTAAGTTTTCATCTGGGCTTATTACTACTGCCTTAAATCACATTCAGTTGCCATGAATAATGTTTGGTTTTGAAATGTAACAAACTTACTTACAGCTGGGTTCAGCATGCTCATTGACAGGTGTATTTGGCTTGGGAACCAGATAAACTGAGTTGACCACTTCAGGATTTCCCAGGATGAAGACAGACCATTATGATTGGTTGACCACTACAGAATAGCCCAGGATGAAGACAGACCATTATGATTAGTTGACCACTACAGAATAGCCTAGGATGAAGACAGACCAATAGGATTAGTTGACCACTACAGAATTGCCCAGGATGAAGACAGACCAATAGGATTAGTTGACCACTACAGAATTGCCCAGGATGAAGACAGACCATTATGATTAGTTGATCCCTCACTTTAACTCTCCCCTGAAACCTTTATTTTGTATTCATTCATTATAACAGGACCCTTGACTGGCCCACCAATGCTGAGTACAAACTACCATGAGGAGAACTGTGAGAACAACACGAGAAGAGTTTACTTGTATTGGAATGTGAGTAGATGTTAGCAAAGTATCATGCATGCTGTTGGGCTAAGTGTGATACATGTTTGTTTGTAACTTATAACCCATCTATTTTTATATAACTCATGATGTTTGGCTATATATGACACATGTTGATTGTAGGTGGCACCCTTTGTTTAGACCTACAGCAGGGGACAAAAGTTGATCTATACTCTTGGAACACTACACTAATTCAGCATTTGATTGTTTTGATGAGATTCTTCTAATGCCCATGTTGGATAAATGATAGGCTGCACTGACATATTTCTCCATAAATCTTCACATGTGACAATGTTCCACAGGAATCCTCCAGAGACTCACTTCAAGGAGAGTCCACCAGGTTTGAAGTGTCTTTCGATAATAAGACTTATCAGTTAAGAAAAGGAACGAACTTCTTCAAAGAGCTTCTTCAGTGTGACGCACAGTATAACATTTCTGTTTCATCAGCTACAAAAGTGGGCACCTCCATTAGGCCATCTCTAATTTTGATACCCAAAGACAGTCAAGGTAAACTAGTTTTGAGAGCGTTTTGTTAGTTAATGAGTTTGAAGCTTAATAGGAGATACTTGACGTTAGTAACTGTCCAATGCCTTTTTGGCATGTCATTATGGCAGAGCCCCCAAAACGTTATGAAATCTAGTGACTGTTTTACCCTGTATATTTACATCTGCTGTGTTATGCTTTTTGTTTAACACATGTTTGGAGAAGGCTTGGACAGTCAATGTCATCAAACATCAGCTTGGTTGATGTCTTAGACAGTCGGTGTCATCAAACAGGTTGGTTGATGTCTTAGACAGTCAGTGTCATCAAACAGGTTGGTTGATGTCTTAGACAGTCGGTGTCATCAAACAGGTTGGTTGATGTCTTAGACAGTCAGTGTCATCAAACAGGTTGCTTGATGTCTTAGACGGTCAGTGTCATCAAACAGGTTGGTTGATGTCTTAGACAGTCAGTGTCATCAAACAGGTTGGTTGATGTCTTAGACAGTCAATGTCATCAAACAGGTTGGTTGATGTCTTAGACAGTCGGTGTCATCAAACAGGTTGGTTGATGTCTTAGACAGTCAGTGTCATCAAACAGGTTGGTTGATGTCTTAGATGGTCAATGTCATCACACATCAGGTTGGTTGATGTCTTTCACAACATATTATGTCATCATGAATTGACACTCTACTATCCAATAATACGTTATTTTGAATCAAATGCCTCTACCCAAATTAGTGTCATGAATTGACATAGCATTACCCAATAATATGTCATCATGAATTGACACCATTACCTAATATTTGTCTTCATGTATCCTATTCTGTTAAGAATTTGATTTGTTTAGAGCTGATTTTAAAAATCTAAAAAAAACTGGCCATAATGACTAGGTTAAAAAATAATAAAATTTACCAACAGGAGTTGACTTAAGATTATATTGAAATATATATTTCATCTTAAGATCTTATGACAAAAATATTCTACAGTTTGTATCTGAAAAAATATCTCTTTTATATGAAATTATGAATCATGATATATAATGAAATTACTATGAATAGTTGAAGACTGGCCAAATATTCTCAGTACAGTCCTAAAGAAATGTCATCACATAAATTGTTATGAGCTGATGAGACCTTATTTGTATTCTGTGCCATCACCAGCTTTACCTGTTCCAAGCAGTTTTGATTTTAAAGTGGAAGAGCTCTTTGACCTGTCCCCCTCCTCGTTAAAGAATCTTAACATAACATGGAGAGCTGACCTTCATGAAAAAGATGTATCCCTCTTTGTATACATGTGTCAAGAATCTTACCAAAAGAAGATTTGTTTTGTAAGTAGTGGTTACTTCCCCTTATTACCAAAGTTGACCGTGTGATTTTTGCAGCAGGTTTATAAATTATGTCTGACTGCATACAATTAAGATCATCATTACAATAAGACATAAGAGATATGAAAATGAAATATAAAAGAAATAGAAATAATAAAACTTATGTTATTTAAGCATATACATATATATGGGTATAAATGAGTGTTTGAAGCATTATGAGGCATGGATATAGGAAATATTAAGAGATCGTAGGGTGAAATGTAAATCAACAAAACAACAATAATTTTAGCATTCATTAACATTCTTAATCGTACACATGTGACTTAACTATGAGTTGAGTTAAAAGATTAAGGTTTTCCATTTATTCAAGACTATTAGATGTAGCATTGAGAAATGCTGCTACACCTTTCTCATGTCCCCTTTTCCCCTTTTTTTTAAATCCCGGTGGTATTTATGTTTGTTAATACTTTTAGACACTAATATTCCTTATGTCTTATGACTGCTCCTTTCGGATGTAGCCAATGTTTTAAACTGTTCTTCTTGTCTGTTGATGGCAGGATGAACTCAGAGTCATAGAGGTAAACATGACTGAGGAGGCCATATTCCTGACCAATGTTACCAGTACGGTCAATTTGATTGGCTATGCTCTGAGGCAGGAAAATGGTCAAACACGGGGCATAAACTGGACTGAATGTGTCTTCCTTAGAGATGCTGGTATGTAGCTACAGTTGTATATAGTTAAATATGCTGGTGTGTAGCTCACTTAGAGATACTGTTATGTGGTTTACTTAGTGTTAGGCTGGCTAGTTTACTTAGTGTAGGGCTGGCTAGTTTACTTAGTGTTAGGCTGGCTAGTTTACTTAGTGTAGGGCTGGCTAGTTTACTTAGTGTTAGGCTGGCTAGTTTACTTAGTGTAGGGCTGGCTAGTTTACTTAGTGTTAGGCTGGCTAGTTTACTTAGTGTAGGGCTGGCTAGTTTACTTAGTGTAGGGCTGGCTAGTTTACTTAGTGTTAGGCTGGCTAGTTTACTTAGTGTAGGGCTGGCTAGTTTACTTAGTGTAGGGCTGGCTAGTTTACTTAGTGTAGGGCTGGCTAGTTTACTTAGTGTTAGGCTGGCTAGTTTACTTAGTGTAGGGCTGGCTAGTTTACTTAGTGTTAGGCTGGCTAGTTTACTTAGTGTAGGGCTGGCTAGTTTACTTAGTGTTAGGCTGGCTAGTTTACTTAGTGTAGGGCTGGCTAGTTTACTTAGTGTAGGGCTGGCTAGTTTACTTAGTGTTAGGCTGGCTAGTTTACTTAGTGTAGGGCTGGCTAGTTTACTTAGTGTTAGGCTGGCTAGTTTACTTAGTGTAGGGCTGGCTAGTTTACTTAGTGTTAGGCTGGCTAGTTTACTTAGTGTTAGGCTGGCTAGTTTACTTAGTGTAGGGCTGGCTAGTTTACTTAGTGTTAGGCTGGCTAGTTTACTTAGTGTAGGGCTGGCTAGTTTACTTAGTGTTAGGCTGGCTAGTTTACTTAGTGTAGGGCTGGCTAGTTTACTTAGTGTTAGGCTGGCTAGTTTACTTAGTGTTAGGCTGGCTAGTTTACTTAGTGTTAGGCTGGCTAGTTTACTTAGTGTTAAGCTGGCTAGTTTACTTAGTGTTAGGCTGGCTAGTTTACTTAGTGTAGGGCTGGCTAGTTTACTTAGTGTTAGGCTGGCTAGTTTACTTAGTGTTAGGCTGGCTAGTTTACTTAGTGTTAGGCTGGCTAGTTTACTTAGTGTAGGGCTGGCTAGTTTACTTAGTGTAGGGCTGGCTAGTTTACTTAGTGTAGGGCTGGCTAGTTTACTTAGTGTTAGGCTGGCTAGTTTACTTAGTGTTAGGCTGGCTAGTTTACTTAGTGTTAGGCTGGCTAGTTTACTTAGTGTTAGGCTGGCTAGTTTACTTAGTGTAGGGCTGGCTAGTTTACTTAGTGTTAGGCTGGCTAGTTTACTTAGTGTTAGGCTGGCTAGTTTACTTAGTGTTAGGCTGGCTAGTTTACTTAGTGTTAGGCTGGCTAGTTTACTTAGTGTTAGGCTGGCTAGTTTACTTAGTGTTAGGCTGGCTAGTTTACTTAGTGTTAGGCTGGCTAGTTTACTTAGTGTTAGGCTGGCTAGTTTACTTAGTGTTAGGCTGGCTAGTTTACTTAGTGTAGGGCTGGCTAGTTTACTTAGTGTTAGGCTGGCTAGTTTACTTAGTGTTAGGCTGGCTAGTTTACTTAGTGTTAGGCTGGCTAGTTTACTTAGTGTTAGGCTGGCTAGTTTACTTAGTGTTAGGCTGGCTAGTTTACTTAGTGTAGGGCTGGCTAGTTTACTTAGTGTTAGGCTGGCTAGTTTACTTAGTGTAGGGCTGGCTAGTTTACTTAGTGTTAGGCTGGCTAGTTTACTTAGTGTAGGGCTGGCTAGTTTACTTAGTGTTAGGCTGGCTAGTTTACTTAGTGTTAGGCTGGCTAGTTTACTTAGTGTAGGGCTGGCTAGTTTACTTAGTGTTAGGCTGGCTAGTTTACTTAGTGTTAGGCTGGCTAGTTTACTTAGTGTTAGGCTGGCTAGTTTACTTAGTGTTAGGCTGGCTAGTTTACTTAGTGTAGGGCTGGCTAGTTTACTTAGTGTTAGGCTGGCTAGTTTACTTAGTGTTAGGCTGGCTAGTTTACTTAGTGTTAGGCTGGCTAGTTTACTTAGTGTTAGGCTGGCTAGTTTACTTAGTGTTAGGCTGGCTAGTTTACTTAGTGTTAGGCTGGCTAGTTTACTTAGTGTAGGGCTGGCTAGTTTACTTAGTGTTAGGCTGGCTAGTTTACTTAGTGTAGGGCTGGCTAGTTTACTTAGTGTTAGGCTGGCTAGTTTACTTAGTGTTAGGCTGGCTAGTTTACTTAGTTTATTCAAGGAATAACAACCAGGATTAACGCACAGCTTTTATTAGCTGAATTATAGAAAACCCATTAGAAGTTGTCCAATGAAATAATGACATGCTCTTATGCCATGGAATATAATTTGTATCAGATTATCAGTAATTTTATTCTCATGTAGTAGCAATTAAAATTCTTACATAAACATGTCCTTACATTTTTTTGTTTCTATTGATTAACTGGAATCACCTTGCAATTATGTTTTTTTACACATGATCCATATAATCTTAAGTTTGCTTTGTGTGCTGATGATAAGTTGTATTTCAACAATCCCTAAAGTTCCTGGCAAACCCCAAGGTTTACGAGTGAGTTCAGGAACTGAGAGTGGCTCACTGGAAATCTCATGGATAGCAACACCGTGCAGCAAAGATAGCAAAACATTGATAGTGCAATATAATCTTTCTATTTGCTCTGCAATACAGACATCGGACTCATGTGAACGTAAGTAATTTGTGTACACAATCAATAACTTGAAGTATTTCTCTTAGGTTTTTTTGTTTTTAAAGATCACTGAATTTATAATGATTTGTGACTTAAAATTGTGAATTTTAAAATTGACTGATCAATTAATAAATTTCTGACTATTTAGTGATAGATAATGTCCTCCAGACTTGTACATATTTACTTCTCTTGCTTGTTTTTGTGTGTTCAGAAAGCCTTTTCAGTTTTATTTTTCTCTTCTGGGTTGATTTTTAGGCTAATAATCGGGACGAGTTTATACTTTCTTTCTCCTTCATTTTACATCTGTGCAAACAACCTAGGCATTCCACAAATTGTAATGATGGCTGATGCCCATCATTAAAATAAGCCACTGCTTCCCCAGAAGTATATTTTTTGAAGTCATAGTTTTTAGCACAGGTTAACTTATTCAATAATTCAATGCTGTTTGATTATTTCTGTGGACAAAGTTACTACGCATCCTCAAAAACAGGCATTTGATGAAGAGAAACACTGACTCTGGAAGGCCTTTGTTGTGTTTGTAGTTATCAGTGCCTACCCCAGTTGTCAGGAAATCATGGCTCGCGAGCTGCATGCGGCTCAGCCAGTTGGCAACAAGTCGGTTTTGACTCAATAAAACATGGTTCTTGACAAGTTCTTGAAAAGAAATTTGGCTCTCAACAAAATTTTAATCGTCCTGCTGCTCATTTTTGGCTCTTGTGCATAATGAGTTTGCCGACCACTGACCTACCCAATTCATGCACCATTAACCATTACTTACTTGGACAGAAATTAGGATTTGGTGTCTCCTCATTTGGCAGAAAAGCAAGATTTTTTAAAAATTATCGATACATGTATTAAATGCAAGACACAAACAAGCTTGGTCTGCAGTATACTTTATTTAATAAGCTTTTATGCAAACTATTGGTTACAAACCTTTGATCTCATCCACGGAATAATCACCAGACATACACATGTAGCTATAAGGGAGATAACCCAGAATAAGTTAACAGGATTGAAATTCAAACATTTTACACTGAACTTCTAGGACTTGAAACTGCTATAATTGCATTCAATAGCAATTTCTGTCTCATCAAGTCAATTAATGTTTAAGGCCATTCATTGAATCTGTGTTAACTGCTGTTCCTATTTGTTGTGTTCCACAGGTGTAAGTGTGAATGGTTCTGTTGACAGTTACACAGCTACTGGCCTGCTAGAGGATCATCCCTATGTTGTGTCCATTCAAGCTGAGACACCTTACAAACTAGGTCCCGTGTTTGAAGTGAGGGCAACGACTGGAAGTAAGAGTAAGTACTTGAAACTGAAAGAGTTGGAGTGTTGAGGACTTGCATCTCTAACATTCCTGTATAAAAATAATTTCAATGCTTTATTTGTCTCCCAGTATTTATATCATTGTTTGGCATTGTTTTAAGTTAACTATAGACATCAAGTTTTGCTCCTAACCTGAACATTATTTCATATGAACTTTGACCTGACCTTGGCAATGTAGCTTGAAGAAAACCTACCTTACATAGGTTTTAGATTGATAATAAGATATTTTCTCTTTGGGCTTACATTTAAAGAGTGCCCATTACAAAAACAAGAATACCTGAAAATAGTTACTTCAATTATTGATAAGCTAAAATAATAAATTCTCCATGTGGCTTTCAAAACCAGCACTCTCCACAGCCCCAAATTCTTTCACCAATTTTGTAATCTCTAACAGACTACAAACTTGACATAATTGATCTCAGCTTGATATTAAGGCAACTCATCTTATTTATTGAGTGTTTCTTGTTAAAATTCAAGTTTATTGGGATAAATAAATTTACAAATCAATGATTTCTTCGTATAAATGGAAAATATACATAATACATATCAAAGAGAGTAAGTTTTACCGTGAAGTTTGACTTTGAAAGTATTTATAAGATGCTGAAATATTGAACTGAACCTGTGGATGGTAATACAGAGAACATTTAATGGGAATACATTTTTAAAACTATTTGATCCTAGTTTGTGTTGGTACTCTAACTCCACACTTGTCCTTCTCCATACTTGTCTGTGGTCAAACATTCACATAAGTTCTACATACCGCTGAAACCATACTTAATATAAGTTTAACTGTTTACTTGTTTACTGTAATTAAAATTATTACAAAATAAACAATGCTTACACAATCACCTGCTGTTTCAAATAAACGCCTGCTCATCTACATACATGCACACTTTTCAATAAAGGCTGCCAGGAAGAAGTTCAATCTTATATACAGCAACATGCAATAAATTGAAAAAATGCGAAGAGTAAAATCACACGCTTTCCATTCATTTGATCATATTAGAACAGTGGTTCCCAACCTTTTTTGACTCGCGGAGCTCTTACTCTAATTGAGAAATAGGGGAATTCCTTGGGCCTACAATGTGTCTTACGAGTTAATGGTGTTACTTTATTTCATGATCTGGCTTTGGAGCCCCTCAGAAATGCACACAATTTAAATCAGTAATTGTGCATTCACATACTTTAAAAAAAACAACATAAAATTTGTTTATCAATAAATTTGAATATTTGGCTTTTGTCTTAACATTTATTAATTAACAGCCTTTCAAAAAGATCGCAAATTTGGGTTTAAATTACTCCAATCTTTTTTATACCCTATTTGATTTTGATTTCAGTCCATTTGGAAGCTGTTTATAATAAATAATGCACTCTAACATTCATATTTGCAGATGTTTTTGTTAGGACGTTCATTCTCGTCATTAACTTGTCTGTACCTTTCATTGTCTCATGCATGTCAAAGTCAATCAATATGATGTGTGTACACAATTAGATTTGCCATTTTTTTTACATTTATAATCTTTAATTTAATTTAATTTTAGTAATACTAGAAATTGTGCTTCTTTTTAATTTTGAAAATAAATAAAAAATATTAAATGGTCTCCAACAAACTGATGATATTGTTGTGTTGCTTGTAATTTATTTCATTTATAGTTTCATTTGTAGTATTATATTTTTGTAAATGTTTTTTTTAAGCCTCAGATCATTGTCTCAAAATTTAGGTAATTTATACAAATGTCATCTCTTGGGAAATTGGTCATCGTCACAAAGCCAGGTTATTTATACACATGTCATCTCTTGGGAAATTGGTCATCTTCCCAAAGCCAGGTTATTTATAAAAATGTCATCTCCTTGGAAATGTATGGTAAAACAAATTAAGTGATAAATGAGATTTATGAATGGCTTCCCAAAAACTGGACTGATGAATGACATACCAAAAATTGGACTGTTGATATGCCTTTTTTTTTTTTCAGAGTAATGTTTACAAGTTTGCTTCCACAGCTCCGGTTAACTAAAGATACATACAATAGATGTCCTCCATTCATTCTAATTAACTCAGACCATGGGGTCTCAAACAGGAATACCACATGACACTGGATTAATCCCCACTCAAAATTGTCTTTGTGAATGTACATAGAGGTTTTACATGGTTTTGAAACAAATATTAATCATTTATGTTGATTAAGCATAATGCCCATACTGTCAAAGGATGGTGTTTAGAGAGACATACAAGTTTGAGACACACACCCCCACCCTTTCCTATACAAACTAAAGGTGTATCAAACTCAAACAATTTTGTGACTGGATATGTTTTCTTCTAATCTTTTCTTCAGATGATTCTGGGTCTGGTAATGTGATCATTGCCGTTACAGTTACAGTAACTGCTTTTGTCATAATCTTCATAGTCATTCTTGCTTTTACATTTCGGTAAGTCAATACTTTCACCATCTCAACTGTCCGGATATTTTGATTGGTCAATGCTGACTCCAAGTAGAGCAGGGCATTGATTGGTCAATTCTCACACCAAGTGGTTTAGGACATATTGATTGGTCAATGCTGTCTCCAAGTAGAGCAGGGCATTGATCGTTCAATTCTTACACCAAGTGGTTTTGTTCAATTCTTACACCAAGTGGTTTAGGACATATTGATTGGTCAATGCTGTCTCCAAGTAGAGCAGGGCATTGATTGTTCAATTCTTACACCTAGGTTGTAGGACATATTGATTGGTCAATGCTGACTCCAAGTAGTGCAGGACACATTTTTTGGTCAATTCTCACACTAAATGGTTTAGGACATATTGCTTGGTCAATGCTGTCTCCAAGTAGAGCAGGGCATTAATTGGTCAATTCTTACAACTAGGTTGTAGGACATATTGATTGGTCAATGCTCACATTAAGCAGTGTGGTTAAGCAGTGCATGGCTTGTTGTAGTGAGACAACAGCAGAGCTAACATGTTTGCTATTAGATATAGGACAGCTGCAAATTGTGTTGTAAATAGTGAACAACAAGATATAATAATTGTGGCTGTTTTTTGTTTTTTTTTTAAAGATTTACCTACAATTTTATGAGATGCTGAAATGTGAAATGTCAGTCGCCAGCAATATAATATTTTTTTTAATAGCTCTTTGTGAACTTTTATTGCACTGGCATGGTGTAATTTTAAATGCACTGACCTTGGTGTACTTTGATTCTGCTGATCTTGGTGTACTTTAATTCTGCTGACCTTGGTGTACTTTAATTCTGCTGACCTTGGTGTACTTTAATTCTGCTGACCTTTGTGTACTTTAATTCTGCTGATCTTGGTGTACTGTCATTGCACTGACTGTGGCAATAAGGAAACTGATATTTCAGAATCAATTAATTAGTTTCTGATAACCTCAGTTAATTGGTTGCAAACTGTCACAGAAACCAATGGTCATTTGTCAAATTGTCACAGAAACCAATGGTCCTTTGTCAATTCTTCTTAGATAACTTTAAGATACATTGAGCTTACCTTTCCATGTACACAAACATCTCATTTAAGGCTCTCCTGATTGTATAATCTTAGGATCATTGACTTTCTCTTTTATACAGTAAATTCATTAAGCGTGGCAAACGATTCAAACAGTTATTGGATGATACACTGATCCTGCCTCAGTCATCTACACAGGTAACTCACTCATTTCATTCTCTAATTTAGTCATTTCCTTCTACACAGGTAATTTAGTCATTTCATTCTAACAGGTAATTCAGTCATTTCATTCTACACAGGTAATTCAGTCATTTCATTCTACACAGTTAATTCAGTCATTTCATTCTACACAGGCAATTCAGTCATTTCATTCTACACAGTTAATTCAGTCAGTTCATTCTACACAGGTAATTCAGTCATTTCATTCTACACAGGTAATTCAGTCATTTCATTCTACACAGGTAATGCAGTCATTTCATTCTACACAGGTAATTCATTCATTTCACTATACTTAAGAATTTCAGACATATTTTTTTGTACACAGTTAACTTTCATTATTTTGCATCTAGTTTGCAACTTTTTTACTCAAATTATTTATGGATTAATGATTGATAGCACCAAGCTAATGCACTTGCAATATATTTCTATAGATTACATATCTGCCCCAAACCAGCACAGAATCTGGTGTGTACACATCCAGTCAAAGGAGCCAACAGTCCTCAACCTCAGAAAGTGAAGTCCAACCCCCTCACAATGGACCAGTCCATCCCACTCTGAACTCTCCTGAATTTGTTGACCAGCCAAGTGGGCTGTCTCCTAACAATGCTATTGCTCTAAAAGAGATTAGTCTGGAGGTCAGCAATGAGCAGTCCTCTCCTACTAGAAGAATCCAAAAGAAGACTAATTTTAAAGATGATAGCAGTAGACCTTTGGATGAATATGTGCGTGTGGCTAACGGATCAGCTGGTAAATCTCATAGTCATTACATTACAGACAATGATTCTTTGATCGTTCCAAGTGATCCTCACACACACAGCCTCCCACAACTTCCCGTTCATCAAGCCATATACGTAGGTCTGGCTTTAGATGGTCAGTCTCCAATGTTCCCACAGGCTGAAGGGAACCAATCAATAGTCACTCTGGGAAAAACACAGCAATGTGTGTCACCTCATGTGCAAGAATATGTCGGTTTTGGTATACAAAATGGTCCATATGTGGTGGCAGAAGATGGGTCAATTGATGTTGAGGAAGCTGATGGTTTTTGTGAGAATGTTCGAAAGGCAATCAACATGCAGTCTGGACAGGATTATGTCTCAAGGCCACACCCTGATTACATCTCCAATATGGACGATCAAACAGAAATCAGAGCAGCAGAAGAAATTCATCCAATCGTATTGAGTTCTGACAATGAACTTCAGGAAGTAAACTCAGTCAGACCAATGGATTTGACAGATCTTTTCACTTGTACGGGTTTGCCATGCGTTTTGGTCAATCCTCTGTCAGATCAAAGTATAGCTAAATCTTCCTTGGCCTCAGAATGTCCTGAAAATGGTTATGTCATTCATAATCTAAGTGGTGCTTCTGTTAATAGTAGTGGTAACTGTGTCAGTCAAGAGTGTTGTGGTGCTTCTGTTAATAGCAGTAATAACTATATCAGCCATCTTGGTGGTTCCACTGTCAACACTAATGCTAACTATGTCAGCCAGCTTGGTGGTTCCACTGTCAACACTAATGCTAACTATGTCAGCCAGCTTGATGGTTCCACTGTCAACACTAATGCTAACTATGTCAGCCAGCTTGGTGGTTCCACTGTCAACACTAATGCTAACTATGTCAGCCAGCTTGGTGGTTCCACTGTCAACACTAATGCTAACTATGTCAGCCAGCTTGATGGTTCCACTGTCAACACTAATGCTAACTATGTCAGCCAGCTTGGTGGTTCCACTGTCAACACTAATGCTAACTATGTTGCTCACAAAAACTTTGATAGAAGCAGTAATCACAGCTATGCAAATGAGAAGGAGAACCCCAATGGCTATTATTGCAATGACGGAGACAATATGGAGAGCTTGACTGACCTTTCAGGAACAAGCCATTTGCAGAGTGTTGGTGCAAAGTGTTATCACAGTCAAGAAGTTGTTAGTGCTGCTGTAGAGAATGGCAAAGGTTGTGACAATGAATCTTGGAGCTTACATAACGACAGCGAACCCTTGACGACAAAGTATTACCCCACTGTTAATGTAGGTAAACTTGATGGTGACAAGAGTCAAAATGGCATTGACCTTGGAACCAGTGATTCCAACTCCGAGTGCCTCCATAGTGGCCATGTTATCCAAGGGCCGATGGGCGTGACTGATGACTCCAGGCATGAGGATTGTGAAGTCTACTCCAGGGGCAGTGAATCAACTTGGGACAAGCAGAATGAATCTGATGGCTATACAAGGCAAGACGTGTATGGGGCTAGCATGAGGAACAGCTTAGATAGCCAAAGTTTTGAAGGTAGTGAATCATCTCGGGACAAGCAGAATGAATCTGATGGCTATACAAGGCAATATGTGTATGGGGCTAGCATGAGGAACAGCTTAGATAGCCAAAGTTTTGAAGGTAGTGAATCATCTCGGGACAAGCAGAATGAATCTGATGGCTATACAAGGCAATATGTGTATGGGGCTAGCATGAGGAACAGCTTAGATAGCCAAAGTTTTGAAGGTAGTGAACTTAATGTAGGTGACAGTGAAAACCTTCCAGATAGTACCGCCTACCAACCTATACATTTTATAGCTGGGAAGTCATAACATTAAACATTTCTTATTATCATTCATCCAGTGTACTAAGTCATTCATTGGATTGAAAGAAAAGTTAGTGTTATAAGTGATTATGTTTTGTGCATGGATGTACCATGATCCAGTTAGTGTTATTAGTGATACTGTTTTATTCATGACAAATGTTGCTAGCTTTACATTTGGTTGAAATTGTGCTGTCAAATTCAGCTTGTAAAGATTTGAAAAACATATGAAAAACCATGTTTTGTTTTCTACTTTATTTAGTAGATTTAAGTGTACCAATAGTAGGTATATGTTATGTAATGCTTATCCTTGGAAGTGAAAAGCATAATTAAATATGTAAATATTTTTCATATAACTTAAGTTGTTTATTGTGACCTTCCTATACTCCAGAAGAAACTTTAAAATTTTAGTTTTGAGACCATTGAAAGGTTGGAGACCTCAATCAAAGGCTGGAGACCTCTCTGGCCAGAATTTTTAATCCTCAAATATTGTACTATAGTTAACACAAGTATAACATTATAGTTATAGTGAAAATGTGAATAACTAAACTAACATTGCATTTGCATCTTTTTTTTTTTTTAAATATAAAAATCTATTAAAATTGCACACCATAAAGAATGTTACAAAACGTGATCTTAAAGTACCTGTATTTTTTTAAATGTGATCTTAAAGTACCTGTATTTTGCAAAATGTGATCTTAAAGTACCTGTATTTTGTTAAATGTGATCTTAAAGTACCTGTATTTTGTTAAATGTGATCTTAAAGTACCTGTATTTTGTTAAATGTCAAAACCCTCCACAAGAAAAAATCACATACTCTGCACTTACCTTTGCAATAGTATTAAAATGTTGTTAAACTCATTCTCTGACCTAACCACACTGGCTTTAGCAGATAGCTGTGTTTGGTGTTAGAGATATATGTGACATTCACCTTTTTTTTCATCAAAACTTGGCAGCCAAACTTGTGAATGTGTAAATGTAAGCTATGAATACAATTCCTTTATTGTATTTATTGTGCTTGGTGATGTACATTTGTGATCACTTGAAATGATCACCCTAGATCTGATAACCTGAATTTTGTCATTTTTTATAATGGAAGTCAGATCTAATTAATGTAACTCACTGCAATTTTGGTAGAAATGTCTAACTTATGGAGTTTTTTATATTTTGTAGTTAACCTCATTTGACATTTTAATTTAAAGTAAAAACATAATTTTTGACTATGGTACTCTGATTATAAATTGGTTTATCCCAAGTGATTTTGGTGTAAGATGCAAAAAGAATTAATAAATAGGTTTAACCCAAGGGATTTGGGTGTAAGAATAGATGCAAAAAGACTTAATAAAGTGTAATTGAATATTGAAAAGTTCCTGTCATAATATGTATTTATTTGAACCCATGGTCAAGTAAGTTGTATCACAATGATTCTGTTATATATTTTTATCCGCTTTTTTGCTTGTTGTCCTTGAATTTATTCAATTTGTTAAAAAATCAACATGTACAATCCAACCAAACCGTTGTTTTTATCAGTAAAAGAATCTTAAAAGCTTCATTTTTAATTGGCCAGTATTATTTGATTGAGGGATGTAGTGACAGCCCTTATATTGGGACTGTCATGATATTTATATGTTAAATAGATAAATCCTTGCTCAATTAATTGGAGCACTACTCTGCACCAACCTGATACATGATAATAAATTTATACACATTTATAATTATAGCTACAAATACAAATAATTGAAGCTTTTAATTTTTAAAAATTAAATTTAAAAATCACTTTATTATAGTGTTTACAGTTGGTATCACACCCTCTTGTTTATTCCAGCCATGCTTAAAAATAATAAACTGATTATTTTTACTTTCGTACTTAAGAGAAATAGTTACTTAAAATACTGAAAACTTGTAGAAATTGTTTGTGATTGTGCAGTTAAGCAGGTGGTCATCTTGGTAAGGGTTGTGGAGTCAGGGAATTTAAGACAGTTCTTCCTCTTGAACAAAGAAACTTTTTTTCCTTCTCTGCATCCCAATTTAAGGCTTTTATTCTATGCAGTAAGACTTTTTTCTTTATGTTGTGCCCACTGAAATAAGGGCTATGACTTTTCTCACCTTCTTGGTCTGATTAACCCCTTTACAGCAAGTAAAACAACAACTTATTTGACACTCTCATCCCTTGAAACAAAATTCAGTCTTTCATTACCGGTATCTTTCTTTTCTGTTTTTTTTTGGGTGGGGGGGGGGGAATTTTTAAAATTTAATTTGGAATCAAAATTTGCAAATTAAGATGCTCACTTAATAACTTAATATAATATAATATATTTTTTAAAATGTTTAATAAGAACTGACATAACAATAATTATTTCAGACTTTAACTGGCTTGACTTCTAAAGTTCACTTGGAAAGTGTATGTAAAGTTTAAAACATACTTTATTAGTAATTTTACTTGTTAAGTTTTAGAAACAAAACCAGAGATAACATGTGCATGATCCAGTTGGGTTTAAACACAATTTCAAGCCAGTTGGCTGAAAAAAATGTTTAAAAGAAAATGTTTAAAAAATAAAAAAAAAAATAAATGTTTTTCACCTTTTAAAAAGCAACATTCTTTTATTATCACCACTGACTCATAGAGAGCTAATCATTCCTCAGATTTGAATGACATCATATCTTAGCTATAGGCATGCATAATACTTATCATGATACACCCTGACGTTAATATCTTAGCCATATGCATGGTTATTATTTATCATGATACACAATCATTTTTAAAAGTTCAAGTTTATTTTTTGGAAGAATGCTCATATAAGACAGCATTAGCTAAAACTAATATAACAGATACTGGTAGTGCATTTTTTTATTCCACTACGTCTGCAAGGTGGTTGTTTTTTCTCATCTTTATTTTAAGTGGATCATTTCTCTTTTTTTAAAAGTACAAGTCATGATTTATGAACAATTTTAATCGATACTGGTACAATATGATGTGGATTACAGTTTAATTTTACACTTTATTTGTGTCTAAGCTCGGGGAAAATCTCTTTAGCGTGATGAGATCATCTTAAAAATAAATGTTCACATTGTGTCAAACTGTACCCGGTGAAAGCATGTTTATATGTATAGAAGAGGCATTTAAACAGGTGTTAACAGAAAGTCAGTCTGTTTTTGTATAGAAGAGGCATTTAAACAGGTGTTAACAGAAAGTCAGTCTGTTTTTGTATAAGAGCATTTAAATAATTACAGTAAGTGTCAATCTGTGGTTCCTTTTTTTTAAAACATTCAAGTATTAATTTTACCAAAGACCATAAAGGTGACTTTTTAATGTAATTAATAAATGTCAAATATTTTTTCTTACAAGATCTAAAAGCTGTGACAAAATACCTTGAGGTAACCAGTTCACTTTTTTTAGACAATATTTGTTAAATAACGCATTATGCATCATCAAAATCAATAACAAATATTTGTATGTATTATTACTATTAGAATGCCATGTTAATTTTTGTTGACTGCTGATATGCCAGTGTTTCTCTTGTTATTTCAAGATTGATATTTCTGTCTTCTGATTTAGGTCTTCATCTGAATTTTTATAATACTACACAATTCTTCATTTAATACCTCTTTACCTATAAGATAATTGTGACATCTTTCACAATTTCTTACTTCCCCACTTCCACGCCATGGTGATGGAGTTTTATCTCACTGTCAACATTCATTGGTCATGGTGAGCAAGATTTTAGTTTGACCATGTTTTTGTACACTTAACCATGTTTGTGGAGAGACTGACCATGTTTGTGGAGAGACTGACCATGTTTGTGGAGAGACTGACCATGTTTGTGGAGAGACTGACCATGTTTGTGGAGAGACTGACCATGTTTGTGCAGAGACTGACCATGTTTGTGGAGAGTCCAAATAATTTTTGTCAGGCATAATGAATAGAGAGTTGAGTAAATGTTAAATAACAAACCTGCGTACATACCAGTCTTCAAATGTATCATGCATTGGTTCTAAGCCAGTGCGTCCCCATACATTGATGTATTGTGGTGGATTGTTGAAGGTTTACAAGATTTGTATGTAAATATTTGATGGTAAATTGTTTACAAATGAATCTTTGGTGGTTAATTTTGTATCAATGAGCTTGCATGGATATATTGTGTACCAATGAGCTTTTATGGATAGATTGTGTTCCAATGAATCTTTGATACCGGTAGTAAATTGTGTATAAATTAATTTTTTTTATTGTAAATTTTTTACAAGTGGTGAATCTTTGATTGTAAACTGTATACCTATGTATCTTTAATGGCAATAATGTGGAATTCTACATCCTTAATGCAAACATGTTGCAAGTCTTAAATAGTCTTACAGTATATTAACCCCCTTACTCGGAGCAATATTTGACATGTGTTCACCATAGTGTTGTTCTGCATTCTTTACTTCTGTGGTTTAGTGAGATCTTTATTTGTGAACACCTCTACTCTCCAAACACATAAAAACTTGATAGGCACCTGCCATCAGGACAAATGAATGTGTACTCAATTTTCTTTTGTTGGATCCAATGATCTTATTCAAAAAAATGTCCCTGTGTTTTCTTTTATTGTCAAATTTGTTTGTTTTATAAATAAATATATTTCATTCAAGTCCATGTATTTGTTTGTTTCTGATGTGAATAAACGGGAGCACTTTCTAAAAATGTTCAAAAAATTTCAAACCTTAAAGAAAACATAACGTCTATTATATTATATGCATTTCTTTTTTCATCTACCACAGCCTTGCACAGTGGGGTCCAACACGCTAGCCAAACTTATAAAGTTTAATTTTAATTTGAAATTTTCATTATTTCAAAGCTGGTCAAGCCAAAACCACTTTGATGATCCTTGCACCCTAAGAGTAAGAGTACAGCATGAAAGTTTCAAACTGTTGGCGATCAGGAAGATATTGTTACTTGACCAAGTTGGTTATGTAGACAGTTCGGAGTGGGGGGCGGTCCGAACAGCACGTTTTTTTCTTTAAAAGGGGGTGGGGGTGGCATTTTGGGCCAACTGCGGTGGAAGGCGGCGGCACTTATCCTAGCCACGCCACTGCAACTAGCAGTCTATTAGATACTTTGTCTACATGGTGACAGCTCTTTAGGCATACTATTCAAAACCCAATCCACTCAAAGGGGCACATCTCTGCATCTAGCAGTCTATTAAAGATACCTTGTCTACTTGGTGACAGCTCTTTAGGCATACGATTCAAAACAAAACCTAATCCACTCAAGTGGACAAAACTTAGTTTAAATGCATCGCATTCCGGAAGCCCTGCGTGAGAACCCCTATAAACGTAATTTAGCCATAGGAGACTAATGGTACTGTAACCTCTTACACAAATCACAAGGGATTCCCGTAAGAATATATTAAGGGATGAAAGGCCGCCATCACCTGTTACGTTTCAATTGTTTACATTTACAAACTCTGTAAATAAGTCATGACCTACTAAGACTATCCAAATGTTTGCTGAATTGTATACGGTATTGTAAATATTTAAACCATCATGGGTTGAGAACTTAGAACCAAAAAATACGGTATAAACGTGTTGAAGACCTGGCCCACTTGTTTGGCCCCAGCTGTTAAGCCACGCCTACAGGTGCTTGTTATATATTGCGGTGTGACATCCTAGAGATGAATCAGTGTAAATGTGTACACCAATAGCGCCTGAAATCCTTGACGTGAATCAATGTACAATTGTATACCAATAACGCTTTACATCCTTGACATTGAATCGGTGTACATGTGTACACCAACATCACTGACATCAAGCAGTGTACGTATTTACACAAATAGCGCCTTAATCCTTGACACGAATCAGTGTTCATGTGTACAAACATATTGCCTTGCATCCTAGACATCAATCAGTGTACATGTGTACACCAACATCCTTGACATGAATCAGTTGCATGTGTACACAAATGGCACCTTACATCCTTTACATGAATCGGTGTACATGTGCACACCAAACGTCAATTAGTGAACATATGTACACAACTAGCGCCTTACATCCTTGACATAAATCAGCGTACATGTGTACACCAACATCCCTGGCATGAATCAGTGTACATATGTATACCAATAGCGCCTTACATACTTGACATCAATCAGTGTACATGTGTACACCATTGAGATGAGTCAACGTACACCAACATCCTTGAGATGAATCAGTGTACATGTGTACACCAATAGCGCTTTACATCCTTGACGTGAATTATGAATCAGTTCCCATGTGTTCACTAAAAGCGCCTGTCTCTGCCAACTGTCGATACTGTGTTCATGGCATGGCTTTTTTTAAATATTTTTATAAACGTGTTTGGCGCTATTATTACTATTATACTGACTCCTTTATCTCAACTTGAATATGGTGAAGCTTTGTGTGCTTTGATGAGCTGCGGTATCAAATAAATGCGAACCCAAGCTATGAAAATTTGGTGAAATCCATTACTTGGAAAGGTCACACGTTACTGCTATGCGGTACACAGACGTACACAGCACCCGGCTACGCGGTGACTAATGTTACACTTCGCGTGAAACCGAAACACGAAGAGTTTGGCGACACGAACTGTTTCGAGGTCAAGGGTCAACTTGTTTGTTGATGAACAGACGTGAATTGATAGTAAAGTTTAAACTCTTATTGAGAAGAGTTGTTTATCACGCTGTTTACAAATAAAAGCGGTGCTCGATTGAACCAGATGTGAACTTTCTCCACTTTTCACGGATTTACGAACCTAAGCTTTTTGTGCGGTGTGTTGTTAGTTTTAGTAGTTTTACAACCTGCGTGTAGTTAGTTAGTGTTAAAACTTGAACTTGCGTGTAGTCTCTTACTCTTGAGCCGCTTATATTAAATTCACTATGGTAATGGATTCGCCAAGACAGTAGCTGAGTAGACTCAGTAGATTCGGTAAGCATTACTCATTAAAATTTGTCATTGTCTTTTTACTTTTTTTTTTTTTTTAAATTGTGAAGCTGTAAATTAATTTAATGTTTACACTTTTTTTTTAAAGGCTTGGGCTTATCGGCATATATAATATAGTAAAATAGGCCGAAGTCCTCACTCCGTTAAAAAGTCTGACCAATATTTCTGGGCCAGGGTCATAAACGTAACGACAGATTACAATTACATAATATATACGGACGGGATTTGTACACTCTATAAACTATATTTTTCCTTTATAATTAAAGGTCCTGAATTACGGACGCGGAGGCCCTATATTAAATATAGCCTAAGCGATGAAAAAGTGGAAAAGTAATAGTCATGTAGTTTGTGGTAGGCCCAGTTGTTTTAGTAGGCTGTGTGGTTCATCTGTTCCATGCGCAAGCAATATTTGATAGGATGTGCCCTACAGAGGCGTAGCTAGAGTATATGGTGTATGGGGGCAAGATTCCCTTTTACCTCACCCCCCCCCTTTCTGTCTGGCACCTGGAGACATCTGCCCCTCCCCTAAGCTACACCTCTGATGACTTGATTGTTACACATGTGCAAACAGACGAAAGAACACAGAGGCGTGAACAGTTTCCACAACTGGTTGTCACGTTGAAATATTAAACTACTATTTTTTTCCAAATAAAATGTTACCCTAAAGCGGTGCCCGAAGCGAGGCCTGTAAATGCCGCCCCTCAAACTCAAAATATATAGAAAGAAATACCGCTCAGCAATAACTTGAATAAGACGATTTAGCCAGGCGTCCCTTGTTTTTGTGTGTGAAGTATATAGTATATGGGTTTTAACTTGGTTTTTTTGTGGAAAGTATGTGGGTTTTAACGTTTAATACACGGCTGTTTTGTTAAGGTCTTATACAAAGACGAATTTGGCACCTCACCTGATGTTGGTGCCCGGGGCGAGTGCCCCCTTCACACGGCTCTCGGCTGTGCTGTAAGACGCCTCAGCACTCGGTCTCAGTGGTTCTGTTTGGAACCAGGGCTACCACACCTTGGGAAATTTCCCAAGATCTTGGGAATTCAGGACCCCCCATTGGGATCTGGGGAATAATTTTGAAAATCAGGCAAAACCTTGGGAAATATTAACAGGGGGAAGATTTTTTACATATTTTGAAAAAATGAAAACAACATATGTGATAAAATTTAAGTGAAAATAAAGCAAAATAGTTTTTAAAGTAACAAGGGAAAAATGTATTGTTTTAACTCTTTTCTGGTTTTAATTTTTTTAACCATTCATAAATAAATAAGAAATCTTCTGAAATTAAAGTTAATATTGTGAAGTATTAAAAAGTTAATAATTAAAGAAATTCAATATTCTCTTCATTTTTTTTTTACATTGAATACTAAAAATTACATCCAGGTGTTGAAAGTTTATCAAATTGACCTTGTACACCATATGCATAGAACAGTCTCAACAATAAATAAACAGATAATAAATCTTGAAATCACAAAGGAAATCAATATAGACTGTTAATATATAGAATTTATGAGGGGGGGGGGGGTAGTAGGCTCGGAAGAAACTTTATCATTAGGCTCTTAATAGAAATTAGTAACCATACGAAAAACAGTACAAGCCAAAGAGGGAACGGTAGTGTTCAATAAAGAATTGATAGTAAAATATGATGAATTTCAGTTACTTCTACAGTGTGTTCAAACTATGATGCGATGCATCTGTTAAAAAATCCAGCCTAATTTTCATAAATTGGAACAAAAAATAGTTGTGCATTTACACACAGGTAATTAAGATATTAAAATTATACCGGTATGTTGTAGGATTATAACTGAAAAGTTCATTTAAACAGTATCTTGTTTGAAAAAAAATTATTAAAAAAATTATTATAATTATAATGTAAATTTACAATTTAAAAAATATTTATTGTCTTCATATAATATCAACTACAATTATTATTATTAAATTCTGCTTTATTGCTTTGCAAACCCCATCACTAATCTACAGACTTACAATAAGAAAAAAACATGTTTTGATGATGAACCTTTTGTCCATGTAATAGTTGTAAAGAGATTTGTGTGTTGATTAGCCATGTAAGCTTTGTTTCAAAGTGACTTCTATAACACATGTAGATGATATTTTTACCAGAAAATTTGGAGGTAATATTTAATTTAGTAGCCTAACTCCAGTGGGGTATTGATAATTTGGATTATAAATTATTATTTTTTTTTCAAAATCAATTTTTTTTTTGTGATAAAGATTTTTAAAAAATGTCTTTTAAAATAAATTTCAGTCAATTATTGTACCCCGAGTTTCAGGGGCATTAATTCAAGCTAATATTGCATTAATTACTACATAGAAAACACCTTTTAAAGAAAACTTGGGAAATATTTTGACAAAATCTTGGGACATTTTTAAAAAGTGAGTGGCAGCCCTGTTTGGAACATTTCAGTTGAGGGTAAAGGATGGAGGAGGCAATGATGCAATTATTGCTGGATTTACACACTGCGGGGGTTGGGGGCAGTCGAAATGTTGCTTCCCCCTAGTGGCGATTATTGCTAAGTAGCCTTCGGCCCGGGTGGCATTTTGGGGTTTATATAAATAGGTCTATAATAATGTCAATAGAGCATGTTCAGATGTAGCTCGTCCGACTTTGTCTCGTCCCGTTTGTCTTGCCTCGCCCCGGTTTGTCTTGTCTCGTCTCGTTTTGTCTTGCCTCGCCCCGTTTTGTCTTGTCCCGTTTTGTCTTGTCTCGTCCCGTTTTGTCTTGTCTCGTCCCGTTTTGTCTTGTCCCATTTTGTCTTTTCTAGTCCCGTTTCTTTGGTTCGTTTACTCTCAGAAGAGTGTGCTCCAGTAGTCAGTAGTGAGTCTGTCTCGGAGCTTGTACCATCCACATCAAGTTCAAGTCGATGTCCACGGATTTGGGGACACACTGACAATCTTAAAGGTTTTTTTCGGCTCCAAAAACTGAGCTATTTCCCTTGGACAGTTCACCGTATAATAGTTGTTTCGGTAGGTCACACGGCTGTAATCTCACACCAGGCGGAGTATCCATAGCATTCACTTTTGGTTCGAGTCAAGCTTTCGTTAAATACCACTAGGTGAAGGTGGACATAAAGCTTGCAGTGACAGGAGGATTGATATAAAACTGTCGATGACAGGAGCATGGCCACACGACTCTCAATGGCACGAGGTGAGCATAGAGCTAGAGCTGTCAGTAGGATTTGTGGCATGAACGTGTGAATGGTAGGAAATGCGTGATACTGTTCAAGGGACGAATAGAGCGGGATCTAAGTGGCTACCACTGAATCTGTCGTGAACCTGAACAGTATCCGGAAATTTGATCGAAAGAAATTTCATCGACGGAAATTTGATCGAACGGAAATTTGGTCGAATCGTTTTTTTACTTTACACGTTAAAATTTTGCGTCAAATTTTTTTTTGAACGCATTATTTTGTTTTACTACATAGTATAGTGCGTTCAAAAAGAAATTTGACGAAAATTTTAACGTCTGAACTGAAAAAAAGATTCTACCAAATTTCCGTTCGATCAAATTACCGTCGATCAATTTTCCGTCGACGAAATTTCTTTCGATCAAATTACCGGTAACCGTCGTGAACAAATATAAGGAATATAAATAAAATTCTCAGTGTGAACTAAAATAGATCTATGTTCCTCAATGAATGTGTTAGTCACGTGTGACCTTGGACTTGTTCAAAAACATCAGTTCACTTCCTGTAATACGGGAATTTCATATTAACGTGAGAATCGCCGTGTAAAAAAAGATCTTACATGGTTCAAACAGGAATTTACCTATTGAGGTTTAAGAACAAAAGGTCTTTGAACTACTTCTTATACTTCTTAATTTCTGTCAAGTATTTTTTTAAAACATCTTGGAACTACTTTTTATTCTAGCTTTGCTGTAAGGGCGTTAAAAGATCTTCTTATTCTATAGCATTGATGTCAGGGCGTTAAAAGATCTTCTTATTCTATAACATTGATGTCAGGGCGTTAAAAGATCTTCTTATTCTATAGCATTGATGTCAGGGCGTTAAAGATCTTCTTATTCTATAGCATTGATGTCAGGGCGTTAAAGATCGTCTTATTCTATAGCATTGATGTCAGGGCGTTAAAAGATCTTCTTATTCTATAGCATTGATTTCAGGGCGTTAAAAGATCTTCTTATTCTATAACATTGATTTCAGGGCGTTAAAAGATCTTCTTATTCTATAGCATTGATGCCAGGGCGTTAAAAGATCTTCTTATTCTATAACATTGATGTCAGGGCGTTAAAAGATCTTCTTATTCTATAGCATTGATGTCAGGGCGTTAAAAGATCTTCTTATTCTATAGCATTGATGTCAGGGCGTTAAAGATCTTCTTATTCTATAGCATTGATGTCAGGGCGTTAAAGATCGTCTTATTCTATAGCATTGATGTCAGGGCGTTAAAAGATCTTCTTATTCTATAGCATTGATTTCAGGGCGTTAAAAGATCTTCTTATTCTATAGCATTGATGTCAGGGCGTTAAAAGATCTTCTAATTCCATAGCATTGATGTCAGGGCTTCGAATGTTGACGTCTTATGTGGAAGACTGATTCGTTTAAGTCATGGGGGGGGGGGGGGCGGGGAGTGTGGTCCACGGGTCGGATACGTCCCTCAAGATCATTTGGTCTGGCCCGCGATTTGATTTCTCGCTGTCTTTCACCATTGTCAACTCTTCCTCGATTGTAGCATTTTCCCCAAAATCTTCATAACTTTCAAGCGGCCAGCCCAGTCCCCAAACCACGTTACTACTTGGAAATGACTCGACATCCAAGTGTGTCGGTGGCGTAGCTAGGGTTGGTGTCACCCGGTGAGGTAAACTCTGGTGTCACCCCCCCCCCCCCAAACCACCACCACCACCACACTTCCATGACGGAATTCTTCTTGTTAAAATAAGTCTACAGCAAGACACAAAAAAAGTACAAGAATATAAACAAATTAATTGATTGAAGGTTAAGAGGTAATGTATTTAAGAACTGCAACAACGTTAAGTTATAGATATTTTTACAATGCATGTACTTTATTAAAAATTTTCCTTCCTTGATCTTCAAAGCTGCAAACCTTTCAATTGTGCTCAAATGTTAATGGGCGGGCTAGTGACTAATTAGCGAAAATATTAATTTTTGAGTATTTCTGGGTTTCGAAAATCGGGTTAAAAAATCTTTTTAAAAAAAAATAATAAATTTTAATTAATTATTAAAAGATATTAGAAAATTTTGTGAAATTTTGCTTAGCCTACCCTATAAATGGGTAAAAAGTCATTTTTTATGTTTTTAATTTTTACCAATTCGATTTATGTACATCATCTCTGGTATCAATGGAAAGCTTTATTTCTCAGAATTTAGAGAAATTTAGCTTCCTGTCACTTACATAAGTTAACCGTTATGAAATTTGGTTAGACCGAGTAGTGTGTGCTCTGTAAATATACACTTTTTCAACCGGGTGTTACCCCCTGAGATGGTGTCACCCGGTGCGGTCCGCACCCCCCCCCCCCCCCCGCATGTCCCTAGCTACGCCACCGTGTCACTGTCATTGGTACATCGGGCTGGGCAGCCCCTGGTCCTCACAAGAGCGTCTGTGCGCTTATTTCCAGCTATCTCATCGTGGCCTGGAATCCACGTGTTGTCTGTAACCCACGTGTTGTCTGTAACATCCAAGACTATAGCTAACACCGTGATGTAATGGACATATCAGTATACACGATGTAATGGACATAGTATACAAAATGTAATGGGCATATCAGTATACACGATGCAATGGAAATAGTATACAAAATGTAATGGGCATACCAGTATACACGATATATCAATACAAACCTACATATGTTTGTTGAAATATTAAACAGGAAATTTGACAGCACTGTCAATACTATTGTACGAACGTTTCGGCAGAACGCCTTCCCTCTGCGAGCACACAACGTTACAACTCAAGAAAATCAAGGCAAAAGAAAACTGGACATGCAAACAAGTTGATGGTCCTGTGTTGTGTGGCAAGCTGTCACATACCCCGCACTTCAAGATTGTGCAAACTATAGAATTTTAAATAAATAAATATATTTAAATGAGCCTGACATTGAGTTTGTTGGCGCTGGCTGCTTTCAAGGAGGTGTTATTTAAAGAAGGCCACTAACAGCGCCACTGCTCATGTTACCCTGACTCAGTAATACATCTTTGGAATGCATTGTGTCTTGAGCGTGTGTGTTTGTGGGAGAGGGGATGGGTCACCCGTATTCGATGCAGAACACCGGACAAGAAATTCAAGCTTGCAGAAAGAAATGAAGATGTGCCAACCGACTGAGCGCTGTACCGACTGATATGATGCCTGTACCGCGCTATTTTCCTCATACGTTTTCTTTGTGTTGGTTCCTAGAAAAATGCTTCCAATATTTTTTCGTAACAGAATGGCGTATATTATGTTTACTATTAATTATTGTAATTAATTATTACTATTAATTAAATGATGTATCTGATTATGCCCATTAAAACGCGTGTGTCCACCTTCTGTTAAATTGCGTAACAATGGACAGTAGAAAAACGCTAATAATTACTACAACACTCCAAGAGACTTGCAATTATATTCTATAGTACATTTTGTAAGGGCATAAAAAGCACATAAGACACTGTTACAGCAAAGGTCCCGTCAAGAGTAGGGCGCTCCACGTTGATTCAATGTGTGTATTTGTGTGTGTGGGGGGGGGGGGGGGCTGTGCTCCTTTTAATTTCTCAACCGGATCCATCGGCGTATTGACGCGTTGGTTGAAAACCTTTTGGTAAAATATGTGCCAAAGTTTTATTTCTAATTGGTTCAGTGTGCCACCGACCTGCACGTTTAACTCATCCACCAGATTTGTTAAAAGTATAAAAGTCATTGATTTATTTGTGTTCTTCCACGTGCCATTGACATCGCTCTGGGTGCCTTGTCTGGCACGTGTGCCGTAGATTGTCGACCTCTACACTTAGATATTTAAGGTCATTCAGTGGACAAATGCAATATCATAATATTTTTTTTAACGTTTGGCTGACGTAAACATTTAATGCGGGTTCTCGATCCCAGTAATGTGGAGACTAATCCTTGATGTCAACATCAGTGTCAGTAAAATGTTTCAACATCAGTGTCAGTAACACGTTTGAACATCAGTGACAGTAACATGTTTCAACATCAGTATCAGTAACATGTTTGAACTTCAGTGACAGTAACATGTTTGAACTTCAGTGACAGTAACATGTTTGAACTTCAGTGACAGTAACATGTTTGAACTTCAGTGACAGTAACATGTTTCAACATCAGTATCAGTAACATGTTTCAACATCAGTGTGCCATGGGTAACATGTTTCAACATCAGTGTGCCATGGGTAACATGTTTCAACATCAGTGTGCCATGGGTAACATGTTTCAACATCAGTGTGCCATGGGTAACATGTTTCAACATCAGTGTGCCATGGGTAACATGTTTCAACATCAGTGTGCCATGGGTAACATGTTTCAACATCAGTGTGCCATGGGTAACATGTTTCAACATAGGAAAATATCACAGAAGAGAGCACATTTCAGCAGCAAACTTGCTGATGCATCACATCCCCTTGTAATGGGAAACCGTCGCCCCTTTATCTGCATCTTATAGCGCAGATAAGTGTATGATAGTCTAATCCGAGGTCAAAATTGACACGTGATCCTCCATACTGTAACAATCTGGCTGGGTTCTCACATCTTGGGTGTGACCTGGCTCTCACAGCGGTTTCTCATTTCGGGGGGGGGGGGGGGGGGGGGGTCCTCATCCAGGGAAATACCGGGATAAAATTAATTTAATTAATAATAATTTAAAAACTGAATAAAACTATAAAAGAGATGATTTTATAGTTTTTTGTTATGGCATATTAATGATTGGCTAATTCTTCTTCTATATATTAAGGGCCCACGATCAATTTATTGATCATTATTGCTCCTATGAATGTAGATGGGATTTACAATGTTTTTGTGTCTGGTGTTGATGAGGATATTTCACTGGCTACAAGAGTATCTGAGTGAAGGTATTATGCACTAGGGGTTGGAAGGCCTGAGGCAATAGACTCAAATGAGTCAAGTTTTGTCGCCTCAACTGTTCTTTTTGAAAGCTTGTTCCAGTCCCTGATTGTCATTGGCAAGAATGAGCAGTTCCTATACTGGCTTCTCGCTGGTATGAGCCGGAACTGCCTGTCGTGGCCCCGTCGCTGTCAATGTGGGAGAGGGACGAGTTTCTGTTTAATGCCAGAGCAGTGGACTAACCCATTATTTATCTTGTAAATCATGGAGAGCCTGGATAGTCGTCGTCGTTCCTCCAATAGTGACCAGGCCAGTGTTTCCAGCATGCTGCCAACACTAGAGGTATTCCTGTAGCGGATACATTAAGGGTTCAAGTTAGGCTTAGGGATACATTTAGGGTTCAGGTTAGGTTTAGGATACATTTAAGGGTTCAGGTTAGGTTTAGTGACAGTGAATTATAAAAGTTCACGGTCGTGGCAACCAAAATGGCAGCCGTGTGATATATCATGGCACCAATTGACTGAATTTATCTAATGATTTTTTTTTCTTCAAATGTTAAGGCTTGTTGAGAGGTCGGTCACTAAAAATCACTTGCTACAAGTTGCTTCATTTACCACGGCGTATCCCTAGTAATAGATATCGAGCTAATAATTTGCCTGTTAAGCAAAACTGGGATCTAACCGGCCTGAAGGAGAAAAAAACAACATATACTTAAGCAAAACTGGGATCTAACCGGCCTGAAGGAGAAAAAAAACAACATATACTTAAGCAAAACTGGGATCTAACCGGCCTGAAGGAGAAAAAAACAACATATACTTAAGCAAAACTGAGATCTAACCGGCCTGAAAGAGAAAATAACAACATATACTTAAGCAAAACTGGGATCTAACCGGCCTGAAGGAGAAAAAAACAAGGCTAATGTGCTTCTGTGGTCCCTCATTGTGAGTCACTGCCCTTTGTTTATGATAGATTTAGGGTTCGGGTTAGGGTGAGCGATAGAGGTACCAGTAGCGTGCAATTACCAAAAACAACATATACTTAAGCAAAACTGGGATCTAACCGGCCTGAAGGAGAAAAAAAAACAACATACTTACGCAAAACTGGGATCTAACCGGCCTGATGGAGAAAAAAAACAACATATACTTCATGAATTTTGCATTCTTTACAAGTCGCTAATTTTAGTTTCGAATCCGTCACTAAATATTTACAAGCAAATGTTGCTAACAACTTGTAACAAGGGATTCGTTTCGGAAAAAACCCAGCAATAACTATTAATAATGTTAATATATTTGCCTATATTTGTATACATCTGCCTATATTTGTATACATCTGCCTATATTTGTATACATCTGCCTATATTTGTATACATCTGCCTATATTTGTATACATCTTACTAAGTTGATTTTGGAGAAGACAAAAAAAAAACACCCGATAAACGTAGTTGGATGCATGTCGTCTCAGGATAATCAATTTACGAGAGCTCAGTTTTCCAGCCGATGGGAGGTGTCCTCAAATGGGCCTGCGAAGGGATTTAAGTGAGGTCGCCGGCTGAATCGTTAGACTGAGAAATAGACTGAGAATTAGACTGAGAAATAGTGATTTTTAAATAGATTTCTTTTTTAGTTGGTGTCTTAAAGTTTGAATTAAAATTTAGAATCATGGCATTAAATATGTCATTGTGCCAATGTTATCCGCCTATAGGACTCCATCTCCGGGTTTTGAATTCAAGGTTAACGAGTCCCATCCACCTGGGGTGGAGGTGATGTTTTTGCTTGACAGGGCTTTGGTGGGGATTGAACTCCAGACCATGAACATGAGATTTGCTGAATTTAAACCACTTGGCTACCCAGCATCCTGCGCCCTATTTAAAAGCCCCCCCCCCCCACACTAATATTTCGCTGTAAGGGTCACTATGCTTCTATAATATGAATGCGGTCGTGATTTGAAAACGCTTGAGAACCTGTGTACTTGAGCTACCGAGCTTAGTAATTAGCACGGTTAACTATATTTTACAGGCCCTGGCTTATAGCGACAATCAGGGACAAATGGGGAAGTCTGGGACATGCTGAAATAATTATTTTTTTAAACATAACCATTCTATAAGGATCCTCAACCTTGGGATGGACAATTTCTCAGGGAAGTTTTGTTTTTATATATTTAAAAAAAAAAACTAAAAATCGTGCGGTATCCCATTGTTCATACTTTAGTATAGGCATGTGTGTTTCTTACAGTGCGTTTTCTTTTGCACACCAGTGCACTAAACAATAGTGCTTAGCTCAACTTTGGAACCCAACATAGTTTTAGACTCAACATTGGACATAACACTTAGTGTTTTACTAACACAACACATACAGTTTATGCTAACATTTCAACACATACAGTTTATGCTAACATTTCAACACATACAGTTTATGCTAACATTTCAACACATACAGTTTATGCTAACATTTCAACACAATACAGTGACGCTTATCTAAATATTGGAACACAAAAGTGTTTAACTCTCAGAGCGTCTAGCCATGTTTGACACAGATCCATCGTGTTTGTCAGACACATTTCTCTTACATTGCTGGTGCACGACGGGATGTGGACTGTGCACGGACCTTTGACAGGGCTGTGTTTGGCAGTTGTAACCGCTTGCCATAACAGGCAATAAGTCAAACTAGGGACTGGTTATAATTTATATATTATTATTAAAACCATGCCCGGTTGAGCTTATTATTTAACTTTCAAAGATCCATGTATATAGGCTTTTCATAATTTGTAATGTTGAAATCATTCCATTGGGAATACCTATCTATAGTACCTAACATTTGGCCGAAGCCTCAAGGAATACCTAGCTATAGTACCTAACATTTGGCCAAGAACCCAAGGAATACCTAGCTATAGTGCCTAACATTTGGCCAAGGACCCAAAGAATACCTAGCTATAGTACCTAACATTTGGCCTAAGGCTCAAGGAATACCTAGCTATAGTACCTAACATTTGGCCCAGGACCCAAGGAATACCTAGCTATAGTACCTAACATTTGGTCAAGAACCCAAGGAATACCTAGCTATAGTTCCTAACATTTGGCCCAGGGCTCATTTTCAAAGCAGCAACAACTTTAACACACTGACTTTGTTAATAAATAAACGCACGCGCCTAAGCTACGGAATACAATCTTAGGACTTGACCGTCTTTACAAATGTTATTTTAGCTTAGTTGTATTGAGAATGGATTTTGAAACAAGTTCGATTATTAACAATGTGTACGATACTATCTCGGATAGACAGAACACATTAATTTTTTACCAAACTGCAGATATTAAAACTGGGACCAATATTCAAACCGGCCGGGACAAAGGTTTTAAACCGGGATCTTTGCAGTGTTCCTTTTATGATTTGACACATGGCCCATTATGAGTAACATGATCTTGACACAGGGCCCATTATGAGTAACATGATCTTGAAACAGGTCCCATTACGAGCAACTTGATCTTGACACAATTTGGAGCCAATACTTTGACATTGGCAATTAATTTTTTAAAATTTAATTTAACTTTTATAAGTTATATTATTCTTTAGATCATGGTATTTGACTAGGGCCAGCTCGAATTTTAAATGAAACGGGCGGGCTGCGCTTCAAAATTTTTACAAAAGTAGTTTTTTACTGGAGATAAAAAAATATTTTCGTTTAGCGACGTATAATTTGTTACCTGGCCTTTAATTTCGATGTCAGCGAAATGGCTCTAGAAGTTTTTCCTAATGCAGTAGTCCCTGGCTACGCCGGGTATAATTGCTAGTAAAGTTGCAAAAGAACCTTTCGCGACGTTATAGTGGTTGACGATGGCCTTATTTTTGTATAGCAGAATTAGAACTTCAAAACGAAGAAAAACGCAAGCTCTAAACATTGTATTTTTAAAAAAATAACTTATTATTCTTATATTTTAGAACTATTGCTATTCTTATCTATATCATATATCTTGTATTTCGTTTTTAAGATGAGCTTTTACTATTAGAAAGTCAAATCAGTCTACACATTAAGCGGAGCTGGTGTGGGGGCGATGTCGTGAGATGGTGTGTGGAGGTGATATGGAATGGGTGATCGTGTGATGTGTATGGAGATGGTGTGGCCGATGTGGTGAAGTGGTGGGGACATTGTGTGTGGTGATGTTGTTGGGAGATTGTGTGTGGTGATGTTGTGTGGAGATTGTGTGTGGGAATGTTGTGTGGAGATGGTGTATGGAGATGGTGAGATGGTGTAGGGAGGTGTTTTGAGGGCGTGTGGAGATGAAATAGGGAGATGGTGACATGGTGTGTGGAGACGGTGTAATGGTGTTGTGAGATAGACTGGTTTTGGAGATTGTGAGTTTTTGTTTAGAGATAGTTTGATGAGATTGTGTTGGGAGATTGTGTGTGGCATGATGTGGTGAGATGGTATGTGGGGGGGGTTATTTGGTAAGATGGTGTGGGGAGCTGGTGTGGGGAGAAGGTGTGGGGAGATGGTTTAGGGGGATGGTGTTTGGAGATAATTCGATTAACAATAAACGAATATTGGGAGATGGCTAAATCTACGGTAGAGGAGGGAGGTGAAAGTTTGGTGTGGCTGAGTGGAAGTGTTGGGAATCTGGGGGTTTAAATAGGAGTCATGTGGGGAGGGTGAATCAAAAGTTGTGAACGGTGCAACGCCCGAATTTAAAAAAACCTTTTCCCCAAAAAATATATATATATATTATCGGTAATACGTATATTTAGCATAAAAATACACCTTTTGCCACGCCCTTTGCACGACCATGATTGGAACGGCATAAAGGTAGGGGCGTTGATATTGTTGAGGATGATGGTGGGCGACAGTGTAGGATGTGATAGGCGGGGAAACTTCCGCTGACAATGAGATGTCTTTAACACTGTTGTGTGGACTCCAAAATATGGGAATTCCATGGTCGAGATGATATACATAGTATGGTTTAGTGATGGGAATTCTCTGCTCAAGAGGATATACATAGTAGGGTTTACTGATGGGAATTCTCTGCTCAAGATTATATACATAGTATGGTTTACTGATGGGAATTCTCTGTTCAAGATGATATACATAGTATGGTTTACTGATGGGAATTCTCTGGTCAAGATGATATACAAAGTATAGTTATGTGAAGTCTCTGGTCAAGATGATACACATAGTATGGTTCACTGATGGGAATTCTCTGGTCAAGATGATACACATAGTATAGTTATGTGAATTCCCTGATGAAGATTTTAGATAGTATGGTTTACTGATGTGATTTTTCTGGTCAAGATGATATACATAGTATGGCTTACTTATGTGAAATCCATGATCACGTGACAATATTTTTTATTTGTACTCCTCAGCTGCCAGGAGTGACACATGACGTCGCCCGATGACGATGGTGGGGCACAACCTAACAATGGAATGTTAACGGCGTTGGTGGGACAATTATGGAAACTCCGTTGTCAGACCCGGTAGGTCACCAAAAAAAGTGACTGGATGTAACAATAATTGAATTATAGACATCATGTCAATGCTAATTACCAATCATTTTTTTCTGCACTAGTCTCTGTCAATGTAATTCTAGGATATACAAGAGCACAAATACGTTTCTTTTAGAATGTAATATCAATCAAATGTAAGGTGGTGACATCTCTTTTTAGTTACAACCAGAGATCCTTACTACTTCCTGTACCTAGCTCCCGTACCTAGTTTCCGTACCTAGTTTCCGTACCTAGTTTCCGTACCTGGGTTCCGTACCTGGGTTCCGTACCTGGGTTCCGTACCTTGTTTCCGTACCTAGTTACTTACATACGTATTACCCCGCCTCGGCCATAGGTCGTCTACAAGAATTCTCCATTCATCACGTCCCTGTGCTTTCCTTTGCAGTCTCCATGTATTCTTAGGCCTTCATATCTTTCCTTTTCCCCAGTTTTTTCCATGATGGGGATTGTCTTGTGATTTTCTTTGGGGGTTTGCGAAGAGTGTGCCCTATCCACCCCAATCTTTTCCGTTATGATGTCTTTAGCAATAGGCTCCTGGTATGTCCTTTCCAGTAAGTCTTTGTTGGTAATAGTGTTTGGCTATTTGATGTTCAGGATCTTTCTAAGGCTAGTGTTTATGAAAGTATTTCCTTTTTCCTGTACCTAGTTCCCGTACCTAGTTGCCAGTCCTAGTTCCTTTTTTTATTTGAAAAGTGATGAAGGGCCTTCGTCACGCTCTAGGCCTTGGCCACGCTCTAGGCCTAGGTCACGCTATAGGCCTTGGTCACGCTCTAGGCCTTGGTCACGCTCTAGGCCATGGTCACACTCCAGGCCTTGGTCACGCTCCAGGCCCTGGTCGCGCTCTAGGCCGTGGTCACGCTCTAGGCCTTGGTCGCATTCTAGGTCTTGCTCGCACTCTAATGGCCCAAAACTATTGGTGAAGAACACAAACTCTTTTATAATAATACAATTTTGATTGAACAAAATTATTTGTGTGAGATAATTTTTGAATAAAGTTGATCTTGTGATAAATTAAACAACCCCTTTGCACACATTAAGGCTCATTTACACTCACTGCAACATGGACACGTTTAAATTGCATGTCGGGTTTCTAAAACAGATTATTCAATAAGAACTTTTGTACTGCTTTCTACTGCCTGTGGGTGGGCTGCTTATCACCAGTTCATGATTGGTTCGTCAATCCAAATTTTATCATAAGTATTTATAGGGTTCATTTACATAATGAAAGCTATTAACTTCCATTCGGTCCCCTTCTCAGGTAGGATGTGACCATTCTGTTAGCATTCAAGAATTAAGTCCAGGTGAGAGAAACACAGATGAAACAAAAGCAGGTGAAACGGGTGCAGGTGAAACGGGTGCAGGTGAAACGGGTGCAGGTGAAACGGGTGCAGGTGAAAGAGACACATCTGAAACGGACACAGGTGAAACAAACCCAAGAGTATCCAGTCCTAAAGAATCAACCTCAGTTTCTCCCGACAGACCACCAATTATGCCGAGGAAATTACTCAACTTGTCTTACGGCGAGAGTCCAGGAAGCAATGACACCATCCCAGGTTTTGAAGCTTTCTCCGACTCAATAAGTGACGAGTCCAGGCACAGATTCGTCTATGAGGACAATGAAGATGAGCTGGACGCCGAGTGTAGTTTCTATTACAATTTGTCCCTTGCCGTTGCTGCTGATAGCAACTCAACTTCAGAGGCTAAGGTGTATGAGGCAGCAGAGGACCAAGTTCAGTTAAGAAAAAAACCTTTCCCGGATTTTAGACTGCTGTCTTTAAATGAGCCCAGTTTTAAAGCCAAGAAAATGAAGAATTGCAATGTGACTTACAATCAAATCGACAAGGGAGCAAGCTACGATGGTTCAGGTTCCCCTTGCGATATGAATGCCGTCTCGAAGAAGCTTCCAGCCTGGTACTGGGGAGACCTTTCAAGGTAAGGGCTATTTCCACACTTTTAAGTGTCGTTGAGGAGACATTTCATGGAATGGACTATTATCACACTTCCAAAGTGGTATTGGCGAGACATTTCATGGGGTCTTGCTTGAGTTGCCATACTTTTTCCCCCCAAAATTATACCAAAGTGCGACCTTCCAAATTATTATTACCTATCGCACAATAAACTACAGTAAACGCTTGCAATAAAAAGGTAACTGCTTTTCCTCATTAAAAAAAGCCAGTCCCAACCAGTTGTTAACATCCATCAGCTGATGACGATAGAGTGCCGTTAGAGTGCCGTTAGAGTGCCGTTTCAATTCCAAAATCCCCAAAAACTGGAAATCCGGGGTTTCGTTTAATATTCTTACTTTAAATTTTCACTTACCTTTAGTCAGTGACCAGAAATAGGCAAAGTTTTATTTCAATATTTGTACAGAATAAAAGCTGAGGAAATGTTAAAAGATCGTCCTGATGGATCATTCCTTGTGAGGAACTCATCTTTTCCAGGTGCTTACACTTTAACAGTCAGGTGAGGTTGTTAATCTCTTACTGTGTGGAGATAAGACAGTATAATAGTTGTTGGTTGTATCTTAAGGCCAAATAAGTTGTCCTTCACCTACTAACAGTTTTATGCAATAATTGAGAAAGGCTTGAGGTATTTGGGAGAAATCAAGAAAATCAAGTTATAGTTAAGGTGAAAATTTTTTTTTTAAAGAAAGTTATCCATATTTTCTATGATATTTAAATAAATAACACTTGAAAAATGAACTCTGTCCAGGAAATCGGCATTGATGGCCCTTCATATATATGTAACAATCACTGAATCAGTTAGTGTGTTTTTGTTCTTCATTAAATTTTCTATATGGCTGAAAGAAACTTTGCAATGACTTACTTTTGGATTGAAGTTGGTCTTATTTTGCTGAATTTTTCAGACAAGATGGACAGAGCAGATGCCTAAAAATATTCCAGTTCAACGACCTGTTTGGCTTAAAGTTGAATGATGTTAGATTTGAGTCCCTGGAAGCATTGGTGGAGTATTACAGCCACCATTCACTGGCAGAATTCAACAGAATACTTACAACAACTTTGAAAAACCCGGTCCTAAAAGTAGGTCAACATTTATATTGTTAAAGTGTCATAAAGTATTTCAACATCTGTGTCCATACTCTGTGTAAAATTACGTCAATATCTGTGTTATACTCAGTGGCACAGCTAAGGTTTGTCACCCAGTGTGGTAAACTCAGGTGGCAACCCCTTCCACGATGGATTTCTTCTTGTTAAAATAAGTTATAAGGTCCACAATATAACAATGAAAAGAACAAAAACAAATTAATTGAAGGTCAGGAGGTAAGTGTATTTAAGATCGTTAACATGTATTTAGAATCGTCCATTGGTATCAATGGAAATATTTATTTCTCAGAATTTAGATAAATATAGCTTCCTGTCACTTAAGAATGTAACCAAACACTTCAATTGGCATTGAATCATGGTCAAAAACAGTGTTATTCTGACCTGATTATAGGGTCACTTCATGTCTGATACATCCACCTTGAACTTTTAATAAAGTATGCATTTGGATTGGTTTCAAGTGTGGAAAATTTACGGGTGATCGGTTATCCATTTATGAAATTCGGTTAGACCGAGCAGTGTGTGCTCTGTAAATATGCAATTGTTCAATTTGGTGTCACCCCCCTTTTTTTTTTGAGATGTGTCGACCGGTGCAGTCCGCAACCCCCCCCCCTTAAATCCTAGCTATGCCACTGGTTATACTGTCCATATCTATGTGCTCTGTCTATCGACTTGACATGTCAACATACATTTATGATTACTGCATTACACCCTGTCTAAAGTTGGTAATGTTGTGCAAAAATCAATTTTGTATATTATTATTATATTTTAAGGAAAGAATTTCACCAGCAGAAATATTGCATACCATTGCCATCATTGTGAAGTGTTTTGATTTCTGTTGTTTGCTACAGACTAATGTCAAAAGGGTGAACTTATTTGAAGCGCTTTGCCTACTGGTAGAAAATGGACGCAAGCTTCATAAGTCTAGGAAACAGTTTAATGCCTTATTGGAGAAATATACAAAATTAACTCAGGTGAGAGGTCATGGTATGGTTCACAATATAAAATCGAGCCTTTGCCAAGAAATTAACAGTGCTAATGCGTGAAGGATCAAGGAATTGTCTTATCATATTTCATCCACAGCATTCATCTGTCATCCACAGGATTTATCTGTCATCCACAGCACTTATCTGTCATGCACAGCACTCATCTGTCATCCACTGCATTCATTTGTCATCCACAGCATTCATCTGTCATCCTAAGCCTTCTTCTGTCTTCTTCAGCATTCATCTGTCATCCACAAGATTCATCTGTCATCCTCAGCATTCATCTATCTTTCACAGGACGCACCTGTCATACACAGCACACATCGGTCATACACAGCATTCATCTGTCATCCTCAGCATTCATCTATCTTTCACAGGACGCACCTGTCATACACAGCACACATCGGTCATACACAGCATTCATCTGTCTTTCACAGGACGCACCTGTCATACACAGCATTCATCGGTCATACACAGCATTCATCGGTCATACACAGCATTCATCGGTCATACACAGCACACATCGGTCATACACAGCATTCATCTGTCTTGATGAGATGATGGTGTAGCTTGCCAACAATGCTTTAATAAACACACTAATAATTTTCTGCAACCTACAGCATTTAAAATATATGGAAGATAAAAACCAAATTAAAAAAACATCTTTAAATATAAAAACTGCAATCAGCGAAAGATAATTCTTATATGATGTGCAATAGAATACTAAACTAGATCTATAGCTTAAATTTTTACATAATTCTAAAGCTTTTGTAGGATGTATTATTTGAAATGTATAACAAAATGGCCATCATTTACAGAAGACACTAAATCAATCAGTGTGAAAATACACTTTACTTATTCCAGGAAATTCAACTGTTACAAATGGAGGCTAAAGCCAGAGATATTGCTACAGAAATGTATGAAAGTATTCTATCTATGGCAGACAGGACAGATGAAGAACTGGAAGAATATGAGAAAATGGATGACAACAAAAGGAAAAAGTATTTAATTTATATATTTGTATCAATTATTTTCATGAATTTATCTCCATTATCTGACACAAGGCAGTGATAAGTCTTATCAATTTCATTTTGTCATTGTTAAAAACAAAGAAGCAGTAAATTACTTCCCTGTAGTTAAGGGCATACATTGGATTTATACCAATAAATAAATCAATGATGCATTTTCAAGATAATTTTTTAGTACAGGAATATAATTCAGATCATGATGAATCACTGCTGAAAAAACATTCATCATTTACATCACATTCTGTGAGTGTTATTAAAAGTTGTAATTTTACATAGCTCAATATAAAGGTATGCTTTAAAATAGCTCAAAATATCATAACAAGGTATAGTTAAGGCCAGCGCTCCCCAGATGGTGGGTTCACAGACCGGCACTGGTCCGCACAACATGGATATTTATGGTGGAATTGAAAAATATATATAACTGAAAAACTTTCTCAGGGCCCTGGTGGGATTTTTTATCTATTGGTCCACCAAACTTAAGTTTGGGAAATGATGGTTTAGACTTCAAGTGACATAAGTGGTATAAAACAAAGACCAAGTCATGACATATGTGGTATAAAACAAAGACCAAGTCATGGCATAGTGGTATAAAACAAAGACCAAGTCACAAACACAGAAATCCTTTATAAGGAAAGAATAGGTCAAAATTGACTTTTAAAAATTATCAAGCTGAATTTGGTAATCTAGTTTTTTCATGGTTCCCATAAATTTTGATTTGCTCTCTTAAAGGCTAGAGGAGAACAAATCATTGGCTGTGAATCGGCACATGATCACAAGTGAACGCACAAAGGAAGTGTGGAAGAAAGTGGCGTGTAAAGAAGATGAGTTAAGTCGACACAATCAGGAGACAAATGAGTTCATGTTAGTGCTACGAGAAGCTGAAGAAGTGTGCTCCATGATTAGAGAGTAAGTCTAATTTAAGCTCTATATCAATAATTTAAAGATGAATATATTAGAATGTCTAATTTTATGCTATATATCAATAATTTAAAGATGAATATATTAGAATGTCTAATTTTATGCTATATATATCAATAATTTAATGATGAATTGATGATTAGAGAGTAACTACCAGCCACCAATATGAACACAAAATTGTAAAACAAATTAGATTGAATTTTAGCCCCTTGTTCTTGCCATGTCTACAAATTGCCATTGCATTGCAAGACAAATATCAGCCAAGTGGAAATAACAAATAGGAGTAAAATTGCTGAGGTAAAAAAAATTATTTCCAATCCAAAACTCATTTAATTATGACATAAATAGAATTTTTGAGATCGTTACTGGGAATGTAACAACACAAACACACTGGGTGAACTAAAACAAATTTCAATTCATAAATTGTGTTATAAATTAGCATTCAATCCTAGGCTGAAAACCTCTTCCTTAAGCACTACTGTTTACTTATAAATAAACGTAATTTGTGATTATTATGTGAAAAATTATTTCTTTGATTCCTCAGCCAGGTGCTTAACAGTGGAGCCATGCCAGAGTTAGTGGACTGTATAGTAGATGAAGAGTCGTTAGAGAATATCTGGCCTCAGAGTCAGTGGCTTGTGAACTGTACCAGAGAGGATGCCATAGCTTTTCTATGTGACAAAACAGTTGGTACTTTTCTAATGAGGCCCAAGAATGAACCCCATAAGCCTTATGTTCTTTCTATCGTGTAAGTATGTAGATTTTAAATGACCATATATTTATTTATATATATATGTTTTATAAGATGAATTGGTTTTCAATGCAATGGGGAGTACTGTAAGTCTAAGACAAGTTTGAAAGTTTCATGTGTGATCAGTGCCACCATGCTATAGCAGGCATGCAGTCAAAGTCTGGGCTTCCAATGATCTAGGTCTAGGGATGCTACTTACCTAGATTTAAGGGTGCCTTTGATCTAGGTCTAAAGGTGCTACTTACCTAGGTCTGGGGGTGCATTTGATCTAGGTCTAGGGGTGTCATTGATCAAGTTGCAAGTTAAAATGTTCAAGAGATATTAGAAAGTTTTGACAAGTAGCTCTTCTCCAGAGATATGCGCCCCCCCCCCCCCCCCCCCCCCCCCGGCAGTAAATGACAAGTGTTTACACACAAACCATGAACAGTGTAATTGAATGTCACCAAGTTTATTATCAAATTATTGAACTTTCAGATGCAGTAAGGATGATGAAACTTCTGATGTCAAACACTGTGTAGTATTCCACCCCCCTGGTAGAGGCTACGGGTTCCGACCAGATGGCGCTGTATTTGGCTCGCTGGATGAACTAGTAGCCAAACATTCCCGGACCTCAATAAAAATCTATTTCTCTCACATTGACACCTGCTTGGCTCATCCTGTGTTTGAATCGCGTTCAAGAGAAAATAGTGAGCATATCCTACAAGATGAAAATGGTTAAACATTTCGGATAGGTTTGCTTGTTGAATTTCAAGATTTCTCAGATATTAAAAAAAAGTTCAGGACCAATGTTGACTATTTATTTATTTAATTGATGCATTTGATTAATTTGACAAGTTACAAATTTGATGACTTAATTAGTTATTTAAAAAATTATTTCATGTTTTGAATGTATCCCGTTAACTACTGTGGCAGATGTATTTAAATGGATAATAGTATCAGCAATGGCATGTTATCGGATGTATGATACTAACTGCAGTTGTTTATTTTCAAAATCTACATTCATTGTTCATGTTTAAGTTTTCTAAGTAATTATCATTTAATGTCACATTCAAAGGTTTTACTAAACCTGTAAAATTAAATTATTTCAATTGTTACTTACTTTATTTTGCATAGCATAAAATATTTACTAATGTTACTTCATTTTGAATTGCATACAATATATACTGTTGTAATAATGAAAGCGCTTCTTAGCAGCAGCTAATTTCTGAGAAGAAAAAAATATTTAAAAAAATTTTTTTTTCACTATACAAAATTTAAGCTTAATCATACCATCCATATTTATTAAATTTTCAAAGTTCTTTTCAAGACATAATTTAATCTGTCCTTGTAACACAGACCATGGATTAACTTGCTTTCTTTGTCATACTGAGCTTAACACAACTCAGACATAGTCCATCCATAAAAACGTCCATCCGTCCCTAATATCCATTAAACATTCCTGTTTTTTTTTATCGATGTAAATCAAATCTTTGGTTTTTCACACAAAAAATTATTATGAATTTACAGATTTCCAACTCACTGTTTAAAATACTGAACACTAGTAGGGGTGGGGCTTAGGGTTGTGTCAATGGTGGAACAAGTAGGTGGGGCTTATTGTTGGGTCAGTGGAGGCACTAGTAGGTGGGGCTGAAGTTTGTGTAAATGGTGGAACAAGTAGGTGGGGCTGAGGTTTGTGTCAATGGTGGAACAAGTAGGTGGGGCTTATTGTTGGGTCAGTGGAGGCACTAGTAGGTGGGTAACAAACTAACATGAATATTATCTTGCTAACAAAGCCAATAATTTCAGTATCATGGCTATAGGTTTGAGATGTAACTTTAGCAACATGGCTGCCATACCTTGGGTGTTTATTTTCCCTCTTGTCATTCTAATAAATGCAGCCAAGAAATAGACATTTGAGACTGATCTCTGAAAATTCCCCCAGCCCCAACGACCACCGCCCTTTGTTCCTTTTGGCTCCACTATGGGTTAAACATGACTGCATTTGTATTATATTTTGTACACTCTTATTGTTCCTATGTCCTTTCCAAGCATAATACTAAAAGCAATGTAATGATATACTTTGGATATTTTTTTTTTACAGGACTCTGTTAGTTGACCAAGGAAATAAACATTTGAATTGATGAATGATTTTTTAAATTTTTTTATATAATGTTTCTCTTTTTGGAAATAATTTATTAAAAATATTAGTTCACAATTTTAAAAGCTGATCATTGACCTTATAATATGACAGCTTTTGTTCAAACATTTTGTTTCTTTTCAACCCTTAACTGTCTCCTCAGAGTACCCACCAATTCTTTTCAACCCTTAACTGTCTCCTCAGAGTACCCACCAATTCTTTTCAACCCTCACAACTGTCTCCTCAGAGTACCCACCAATTCTTTTCAACCCTCACAACTGTCTCCTCAGAGTACCCACCAATTCTTTTCAACCCTCACAACTGTCTCCTCAGAGTACCCACCAATTCTTTTCAACCCTTAACTGTCTCCTCAGAGTACCCACCAATTCTTTTCAACCCTCACAACTGTCTCCTCAGAGTACCCACCAATTCTTTTCAACCCTCACAACTGTCTCCTCAGAGTACCCACCAATTCTTTTCAACCCTTAACTGTCTCCTCAGAGTACCCACCAATTCTTTTCAATCCTCAACTGTCTCCTCAGAGTACCCACCAATTCTTTTCAACCCTTAACTGTCTCCTCAGAGTACCCACCAATTCTTTTCAACCCTTAACTGTCTCCTCAGAGTACCCACCAATTCTTTTCAATCCTCAACTGTCTCCTCAGAGTACCCACCAATTCTTTTCAATCCTCAACTGTCTCCTCAGAGTACCCACCAATTCTTTTCAATCCTCAACTGTCTCCTCAGAGTACCCACCAATTCTTTTCAATCCTCAATTGTCTCCTCAGAGTACCCACCAATTCTTTTCAATCCTCAACTGTCTCCTCAGAGTACCCACCAATTCTTTTCAACCCTCAACTGTCTCCTCAGAGTACTCACCAATTCTTTTCAACCTCAACTGTCTCAGAGTACTAGCCCAATTCTTTTCAACCTCAACGGTATCAGAGTACCCACCAATTCTTTTCAACTCTCAACTGTCTCGTCAGAGTACCCACCAATTCTTTTCAACCCTCACAACTGTCTCCTCAGAGTACCCACCAATTCTTTTCAACCTCAAATATCTCAGAGTACCCACCAATTCTTTTCAACTCTCAACTGTCTCCTCAGAGTACCCACCAATTCTTTTCAACCCTCACAACTGTCTCCTCAGAGTACCCACCAATTCTTTTCAACTCTCAACTGTCTCGTCAGAGTACCCACCAATTCTTTTCAACTCTCAACTTTCTCCTCAGAGTACCCACCAATTCTTTTCAACCTCAAATATCTCAGAGTACCCACCAATTCTTTTCAACCCTCACAACTGTCTCCTCAGAGTACCCACCAATTCTTTTCAATCCTCAACTGTCTCCTCAGAGTACCCACCAATTCTTTTCAATCCTCAACTGTCTCCTCAGAGTACCAACCAATTCTTTTCAATCCTCAACTGTCTCCTCAGAGTACACACCAATTCTTTTCAACCTCAACTGTCTCAGAGTACTCACCAATTCTTTTCAACCTCAACGGTCTCAGAGTACCCACCAATTCTTTTCAACTCTCAACTGTCTCGTCAGAGTACCCACCAATTCTTTTCAACCCTCACAACTGTCTCCTCAGAGTACCCACCAATTCTTTTCAACCCTCACAACTGTCTCCTCAGAGTACCCACCAATTCTTTTCAATCCTCAACTGTCTCCTCAGAGTACCCACCAATTCTTTTCAACCCTCAACTGTCTCCTCAGAGTACCCACCAATTCTTTTCAACATTTTCAAATTAAAAAAAAAAATTTCAAGTGTACTTGATTAAATAAAAATGACTTTAATACTTTAACTCCAAAACATTCCAGGACACAGATTACACGCGGCAAGTAAAGTCCATGTAAATAATATCATTACAAAAAAGAAGAGAAATGTCATCAACATATTAAAACAAGAAATTGAATAAATGAAAATCACAGCAGCATTTCACCGAGGCCAAATGAAGAGGGGAATGTACTTGTATAATTTAATTGAAGAACATATCACTACTTGGTCAAATCCTTAACTAAAAGTATGTATACAGAGAATGACAGAATGACTTCACAATTTCTCCTCTTCTTGGCAGTAATTAAAAACAACACTTTCACATTAACATGTCATAACAGGATTGGTTTTAGTAACAAAAAAATATTTTCACCTCAGATAGATTTGTGAGAACGCCTCCAAAAATCCTGGGGGCAAAAGGTAAATAGTAGTATTTTCTTTCTGTACAAAATGTTTTTTTTTTTTTACATGACTTGTGTTGCATGGTTAAAAATCGCAGCAATATTTTAGCTGTCATAGGCATGAAAATACTTCCATAAATCTCTCACTTTGTCAGACTTAAAACAAAGATTACTACTAGGGTCAATGTCGACAGCACAAGGGTTTGGACTCCTTCATACAGCAGCTTAGGTGAGAACACACTCCATACAAACAGGTGGTAGCGCTGTGCTGATACCAGGGATGTGTACACAGAAAGTAACAAGGCACGGCAAAGTAGAATGGTGTCACCCGACTTCATAATTTGAAACGAGATCCTAAAATATCAAATTTAAAAAATACAATTGTAATGAGAGAGTGGACAAAACTTTGCCATTTTTAAACTATTATTTCAATGCATTAAAAAAAAAAAAAAAAATCCAAGCATTTTAAAAATTATTTTCTTGAAAGCATCACCTGTCACCAGTACTAAACAAGTCCAGATATTTTAAAGCTCAAGATAATAAGAATTTGATTCTTCTCTGGTTTTATTTTAAAAATTTAAACAAAAGCAAAAACATTTAACAAATATTTACATTTTTCCTATGGTTGTCCCCAAAGTGCTTCAGCTTTACAGGACCACGTCTCCATGTCTCAAATTAAAGACCCATTTTATTATTTTTTTTTTAAAATTCAACCCCTCATTGTGCGTAGAAAAGTACTGGGTATTAAAAGTGCCAAAAGAGTGCCATTATCACAAGCTACCTCTTTGGTTAACTTAAGAGGAGTGCCATTATCCCAAGCTACCTCTTTGGTTAACTTAAAAGGAGTGCCATTATCCCAAGCTACCTCTTTGGTTAACTTAAGAGGAGTGCCATTATCCCAAGCTACCTCTTTGGTTAACTTAAAAGGAGTGCCATTATCCCAAGCTACCTCTTTGGTTAACTTAAAAGGAGTGCCATTATCCCACACTACCTCTTTGATTAACTTAAAAGGAGTGCCATTATCCCAAGCTACCTCTTTGATTAACTTAAGAGCTGACAAACCTTGACATGTCTTTCTCCATGTTTTCATACATCAAACTCATCACTTTGAGAAATGTCAACATCCAGAATATGGTTCCACTGTAGGTGGCCAAACAGAGGAGAGTTCCAGTCACTGAAGGAATATATTCACTCAGGCCAGTGTACCCTGCGGTGAGATCCACTGTGCTGAGGCTGTTTGAATTTCCCTGTTGATATTTCAGTGGTCTTTAATTGTTGAACGAATTTGGTGATTCCCCAAGAATCTCTTCATATTTTTTTTATTACCCTTATGGCAAGGTTTCCTCGTAATTAATGTATGTTATGAGCCTTGTTTACTTTGTCAAAGATAACGTTATCGAAGAACTTTTACTTTGTTCTTTTTACCGATTCCAATCAACTTTTGTAAAATTCTCTTCCGCTACATTAAAGTTAAAGATTTCCACGCAACAATAAATACATTGATTTTTATTACAGAGTCTTTGGACCACATCGCTAGAGAGAAGAAAACATCACCCAGACTCCAATCCATTTTCGGGCAAATACCAAAAAGAAAAAATTATGTTCTGCAGGTACACACTACTGTTGGAAAAAAAAATGTTTTACAAACCTGAAAAAAGAAAAAAGCTTGTCCCATCCAGTGACAATACAACAGGATGTAAGATGGTTTCATGCCAGTTGCTAGGAGCACAGGTGTCATCATCTGATCCATCAAGGAGAGCATGGCAACAACAGGTATGTTGTGAGGACGTAGGACTAGACACATGAAACAGAGGAAAGCAGAACTCAGGCCATTTAACCTCTGGTGTATATTCATATGTCTAGTGTCATCTGTAACCTTGTTTGTGACGGGCCAAGCTGGGCTGCTTGTTCTAACAGCTGTTTCTTGATGACATAAAAGATTCTGGGAGTCAGAAGGAGATTCTATAGTTTGACTGAGATCACTGGTTATGTCGGCTTTATTTATATGTAATATTTCCTTGGATTGAAATTTTGATTCAGTTGGTTTGAGAACATCCATTTTTGGAGTGCTTTCAAGTTGAAAAAAATTACTTGGAAGAAAAGTCATAAGGAGGATAACTCCAATCAAAATAAATGATGCTCTTGCTTCCATTATGCCCCTGTAATGGAAAGTGGGTGATTCTTGGAAAAACAACTTAAAACTTGGAGACAAAAAAAAAAACAACTTACTATACAATTTTAGAAAGCCTGAAAGTTGTAGAAAAGCAAATTGTCTAAAAAAACTTTCTTATAAAGTTTCATTCTTAATTAATGTTCATTTTTTAAATTTAAGTTAAACAGCAATTATAAGTCATTGAAATATTTCTTCACAAACTTCAACATTATTGATATAGTGGTTATGGTGCAGATGTGTTGCCACTTAGCAACATTGCCAAATCCAATACGGATGTCACAAGTGTAAACTGGGATGCCACAAATTTAAACTAGGATGCCACAAGTGTAAACTATGATGTTACAAGTATAAACTAAGATGCCACAAATTTAAACTAGGATGTCACAAGTGTAAACTAGGATGCCACAAATTTAAACTAGGATGTCACAAGTGCAAACTATATGTCACAAGTGTAAACTAGGATGTCACAAGTGTAAACTAGGATGTCCCAAGTGTAAACTAGGAAGCCACAAATTTAAACTAGGATGTCACAAGTGTAAACTAGGATACCACAAATTTAAACTAGGATGTCACAAGTGTAAACTAGGATGCCAAAAATTTAAACTAGGATGTCACAAGTGTAAACTAGGATGCCACAAATTTAAACTAAGATGCCTCAAATTTAAACTAGGATGCCACAAATTTAAACTAGGATGCCACAAATTTAAACTAGGATGTCACAAGTGTAAACTAGGATGCCACAAGTGTAAACTAGGATGTCACAAGTGTAAACTATCAATTTCTAGAAGATAAAACCCCTTTCAGTTCTATTTTTGTAAAAAAATCAAGCCACTTTCAAATAATTTTTAAACATTATTGTCACCAAAAGACACTGATGAGTGCAGCAAGTTACCTTTGTGATAGAAACCATGAGGCTGGGAAGAACAGACTGCCACTTGCAACACGGTAAAAGTAGATTGTGGCGAGGGCTAAGTTGATAAACATGCTCTGCACCCGCTTTACCTGCCGTGCCCTGGTGGCCCCAATTATCATCAAGGAGAAGATCACAGACATGGAAAGGTAGTTTTTGTTTTCAGCTCTGGAAATAAAGTTGAAGAGAAACTACAGTCAATTTTACACAAAGATCCATTAAGAAACCAATGGCCAGTACAACTTTAATAAATTTCAGTAACTGATTAATGTAAAAATAATTCATTTCATTGAAGTTTCAAGTAATGTGATAATAACCAAGTCTTAAGAACCTGCATTATTATTTAAACTACTTAAATTATTAACTGTTAATACTTCTGTCCTGGAAACAAAAAAAAACAAATGACAAGATGACTACTTACAAAATCAGCCAGTCCCCAATGTCTGGTATATCTAGCCACTTGTTGCCCGTCTGGTTCCATCTTCGCAGGATCCTCAACATTACAATCACTACAGCAACACTAATGGAAAGGTGAAATAGCTCAGAATGAATCAGGGCTTTTAATTTCTCTAGGCACTCTTTCCCCCATTTTTTTCCAGTGCCATTTGCCGTTTCTGATTTCTTCTGTAGCGTTCTTGTAGACCAGCCATCTTGTTGAAGATTAATTTTTTTAAGCGCTGACAAATCGGTAAAATGCAAATCATCAATGTCATAATTCTGTGCACATGAGTTATCCACATGTCTTTGCTGCCTGGAAAAGTTTTCAGTTTTGGAGAGTTTAGTTTCCACTATTAGACAAGAGTCCTTGTCAGTGGCATAATTTTTGTTTATGGTTTCAAGAATGTTAGTGTTGAAAGACAATGATTTTGTAATGCTGGTTGTGCCTAGTTGGCTCCCACGACCTAGGCCAAGTATATGGATGGCCAGCCACATCAGAAAGAAGAGGTGGACAGTAGTTGTCAGGAAGTAGTAAGTCTGATGCTCCTCCTCCACAAAGCTGCTTGATAAAAGTGTAAATGTATGGGTCACAGTGCCAGCTGCAAGGAATATTTCAAGCAGACTTGTCTTTCTTCTCCATGCCTGAAAATGGATATAAGAGGGCTAACGTTAAACAGGCTCTACTTTTTTTTTATAAAAAAAATATAAATACCCTTTACATTTTACATACTGTAACATGACAATATTTGATGTTAATTCGCAATTGAATGAAAAGCACTATTTTGTGTCAGAGTAGTGACACATAGATATAAATATAGATAAAGAGGAACTACAAGAGTAGTCCTGTTGTATTGAATGAAGAAAGAACTTGGTAGATTGGATTTAATGTTATTTTCTAAAGGAAATGGATGTGTTATGACTGACCTTCTATTTTTCATCAGATGTGAATCCTATTCTGTGTAGTATTATATATATATATATAAATATAAATAAGTGATATGTGAATTCTTGAACTTCGTATTATTAAAGTTGTGAGAAACAATTAGTAGCTAACCCACTAACTGATATTCATTGAAATATCCGCTATGGTCATAACAACTTATAACAGTAACAGTGATAGGAAGAAAGCTTAAACATACAAAAATTTTGTAGCTTATTAATAGAACTCTTGGACTTATCTGAATAAAACAATCGGCTATCTATACTTTTTTTATTGAGTGTTATTACATCTAAGACTGACAGAGATGGATTAAATAAGTCACCTTAATATTGAACTGACAGTTCAGAATAGTGGTAAGATAAGAATAATGGTTGTTTTTTTTTAACTCTTGTTTTAAGCAGCAGGTTTGATGACAAGGAGCGGTCTCTGGTCAGCTTAAACTTAAAACCTAAACTAACTTAACATTGATAAGATAACTTTTTATTAAAAATGTATTTTAACAATTTGTCTTACTTTAATTTGTGAAAATAGAGTCAAACATCTTTGCCATTCTTTCAGCAAGTACAAGGAACATGTGGCAAAGATGGCAGCAACAGTCAGTTGTACACCAATACTTAGGAAGCTTGAACTACACATCAAATCACTGGGCACACCACCTAGAAGATATTGGTGAAATATGACAAGATATTGGTGAAATATGACAAGATATTGGTTAAATTTGACAATATATTGGTGAAATATAACAATATTTACACATCAAATTACTGGGATCACTACCTAGAATAAACTGGTCAGGTATGAATAGATTTTCAAATCAAATTTTATTTTTCAGCATAAACATAAAGCATATTCTAAGATTTTTAAATACTAAATGTTTTATTTCACCTATAAGATATTAAAATGTGCATGCTTAAAATTTAAGTAATTACAAATGACTTGTACACAAATCAAAGTTTGATAAACAGATCAATCTGGAATTGGCAGAGTAAATTTAAAATACAATTTATTCTGTATAGTGTAGTGGAACAACATTGGTACAAGGCTTTCAACTTTCAAGTTTGTGTAAAATAATAAACGGGTCTGAGTATAGTTTAACCTACTCCTGTCTAACATTCTTTTAATGTAAACCCTCACAGCTTCCTAAACAAACTCATTTGGAAACATACATGTTTTATATCAAATAGACAAAAACTGAAACTATTTTTTTAAAAGAGCAAGTACAGTATCAAAATTCAAGAATTAAATAATCATGAAGAAAAAGAAAGATAACTATGAAATAAACATCAAATTATAATATCTGGAGTTAAACTTGTAATACATGTTCAAAAGTTTACATTCATCATCATGATCACCATGGGAATCCACTAAGGATGGCTGACTATTTTTAAATTCTGATTAAAATCATCATCCAACAGATTCATTATTTAAGCGTGCTAATAAATATCTCAAGAGCCTCGGAAGCCCTGCCAAACACATTCTAACTGTATAACTTAGTAAAAACAGAACATAAGAACAATGAGATTTTTCCATGCCAGTAAGATTGCTGGGCCCTGGATGAACATAATACAGCTAAAGATGTTGTGCAGTGTGGTGGGCAGACTTCATTGGGAAATTAGAAGCACTGCACTTAAAACAGTTGTGAGTTAAACTAAGCTTAGCTGCTGAAGTGGTAATTAAATGTATAGCCTCCAAGCCATGCCAGCGTGTACAAGTAATTATCTCTAAGTTAGAGGTGTACCTGTGCACATCGTAATGTGTGTCAATAGAGCAGTGCCACTGGTAATACACAGTCGAGTCATATGAGTTGATAAGGAAACAGACACAAGGTTGGGACTTCTCTCCATCTGACTCAATATAAATGTAACTAGCAACTGGTAGAAAGGGAAAAAAAATCTTAACCAAAAAAATATATGTAAAAACCACATTCTAACATAATATATTTGGTCTTTTAGATCTACTGTATTTCAATGCACTAAAAGTGTAGTGCCTTACATTTTTTGATAGACTATTGACTGCTCTCCCTTGTCATATGAACAAGAAATTTCTATTAAAAAATTGGTACTAAAATATCCAGTATTTTATACAAGGGATATATAATTTCATGTAATATGAAGAGGTCATATAAATATTGAATTAAAGTTTAGAGTTATATGAATTCCACAATGCATTATTCTGACTGTTTGTTAAGAGATTTTTTCCAACCATTTTCATCCAAAGTATATGGCTTTTTTATGTATGTTTCCCTTTAAAGTACATCTCTCTATATATGTATGTTTCCCTCTAAGTACATCTCTCTATATATGTATGTTTCCATCTAAAGTACATCTCTCTACATATGTATGTTTCCCTCTAAAGTACATCTCTCTATATATGTATGTTTCCTTCTAAAGTACATCTCTCTACATATGTATGTTTCCATCTAAAGTACATCTCTCTACATATGTATGTTTCCCTCTAAAGTACATCTCTCTATATATGTATGTTTCCTTCTAAAGTACATCTCTCTACATATGTATGTTTCCTTCTAAAGTACATCACTCTACATATGTATGTTTCCTTCTAAAGTACATCTCTCTATATATGTATGTTTCCTTCTAAAGTACATCTCTCTACATATGTATGTTTCCTTCTAAAGTACATCACTCTACATATGTATGTTTCCTTCTAAAGTACATCTCTCTATATATGTATGTTTCCATCTAAAGTACATCTCTCTATATATGTATGTTTCCTTCTAAAGTACATCACTCTACATATGTATGTTTCCTTCTAAAGTATATCACTTTATACATCCATAAGAATTAAGAGAAGTTGCATCACACATTCTCTGAAATGGCATATTTTGGAATGGACCTCATTAGGGTATGGAGTATCCACTTCAGTAAATACAGGACCATTACATAGACAGTAGCTGAAATAATAAACCTTAAGTAGGTAAACAGAAATGTTTGCTTATCTACCACTACATACCATCCACAACAGAACCATAGCTATGGCCATAGCGTAAACATCATACTGAGTTGCCACAGACTCCACCTTCTTGGCTAAAAGACTCAGGCTTTCAGAATACAAGACCAGTAAAGAATTGCCATGCTCCTCCCAAGAATCCTGGGCTGAGGAGTTTTGGACCAGAAGCCAGTCCTGATGCTGCTTCTTGGCTTTCTTATACAAAATGTAGGCTGACTCTAAGAGGAGAAACAAAACTGAGCATTTGATGACATTTTTAATGGTGAATAAGACTTTTTTTAAACATGAAAATTATTTAAAAAGTCAATTTTTTTTTGTTTTAATTTTTTTTTTAAAATCTAATAAATGCTTTAAATGAAAAAAAAACTATTATTGAATCTCACCTAATGAAACACGCCTGTCATTCATTGAGTAAAATAAACTCACTACATTTAAGAAGGCATTAAATCAAATCATTGTTTTACCATCACAAAGAACTAAGCAAAAATTTTGTGTTCACTGTAAAAACAAACAGTCAAGAGCTTGTAAGTAAGATCAAGCTACATTGTCTACCTTTATCTAAATCGTGTAAATAGCTCTTCAACACCTGAATAGCTTGTTTTGCATTCTGATACATGATGGAGACTTTTTGGGAAATGCTGAAGCCAAACAGAGTTTCTGTCACAACTTTTCCAATGTTGTTTTTGGGAATCGGAAGACCCATGAGTACTGAAATAGTTGGGCAAAGGTCAACTTGGGACATAACTCCTGCGTGTCTCGGCTCTGAAATAAATACATTAAATAAAACAGAATAATTTAGTACCAATTATAAAACCATCTATAAAGGAAAGAAGTGCTACTGACTGGTTTTAAAAAATTAGGATACATAACAAAGGTCGACCTTTCATTTGGCAAAGTCCCTAAACTGCTTTACCAAATTAATTATTACTTTTCATTTCCAAGAGTAGTTTGCTTTGAATTAAAGCTATGACTCCATTCTGCCACTTTTGTGTCCTTATGGATTGTTTTAAAGTTTAAATTCACTACTGGTAGCTAGAGAAATTTTCTCTTGGAGTTAAAGTCGCAGGAAAAGCAACAAATTGAGGATAAATAGATTCAAGGTCAAGTTGTAAAATTATGCCTGGTTTGGGGAAATCACTTCCATCTGTCATCCCCTAAATATTGCCTGGTTATGGAAAATATTTTCCACAGTCATCCCCTAAATAGTGCCTGGTTTGGAAAAACCCTTGCAAATGTCAATCCTTATCAGACACCCTCTACCTCTTTTATTACTAAGTCATTCCAATTTTGTTATACATTGACGCTAAAATTTGTTTGGTGATTTTATTTGGCTCGTTAAAAAACCTTCTATTTATGTAATAGTGGAATATTAACCGTTATTACCTTTATTTTTTATCTGAGGACTTAAGAAAAGAACTGGCACAGAAATCTCTCCAGCTGATGCACCACCATGTCCTCCCTGATCACTCATACCATGATCTCCACAAATCACTAGAAGGCTGGGCTCAATCTAGAGAGATTTTTTAAATTACTGAATAGTTTAAATTAAGGCCTTACAATTCCCTGTTATGGAATTTTATCTTCAAATCAGCTGCAAGTCTATTATTTATTTGACTTTTTTTTCATTATAAGTAAATATTGTGTTGACTTTATAAATTTATCTTTATGCTCTTATGTTTAATCTTTGATGCAGAGATTCCACTTAATGAGTTATTCATTCAAACTCCAAACCCAGCAAGAACTAGATCCTCAGCACAATTGTAAAATGTGTCCTGGTGGTATAGTAGTAGCATTTAAGTCACAACTTACAAAATGACTTGAAGCAAGTTGGTGTTTTGATGACACTTAGTATAACTGCTTGCTGCTTTAAGTGACTGACAGCAGAGCAGGTTCAATGATTCAAAGGGTAATGAATTGGATAGGAAAAGGATTAGACGGAAAGCATAATAGATATTGATCATGAAGATCATTAGACCAGAGTGATAAAATATCCGCTTTGGTTTTTAAAAAAAGAAATATGGTCTATTCTTAGCACAAGTTCTTTGACAAATAAGGAGTGTGGAAAGGGATCATTTTATTTCCAATAAGTAAACTTTTATAGTTTTCTCTATTTGATAATCAATATAATACTAATAATAATGCTATCAAAAGTTTAGATTAATAAAAAATAAAACTAACATTATAAAAAACAAATTTTTGCTTTGCTTGTCCGTCTATGTGTGTACTTTGTCCTTTGGGAAATAAAGTTCAGGAGTCAAGTCTCAAATCATTGATAAGTACTTAAGTGTCCATTTGTGTCTCTCTTTTTCAATTTAAAAAAAAAATTCAATATTAATTTCATTTTTAAAACTCTCCTAGGTCAAGCATGACATAAAAGCAAGAACTATGGAATAATCTTTACCCACTGGTTCATAGTAGCATAAATTTGTTCAACAACAGAATCCATTTCAGCAAGCTTTGGTCTGATTAAAGGGCTGCTTGGTCCACTAATATGACCTATATGATCTAAGCCAAGGTAATGTAAAATCATGACATCCCAATCTGGATTTGATAATTCAGGTCCTAGATGACGAGTCACATTTATATCTACCTTTTAAAACAAAAACAACAAAAATCATATTTTAGCAATTTTTTAAAGTAAAAACAATCAGGTATGCAATTTTTATGATTTAAAAATTCTCGTTTTATCATCTATTGTTTATTTTACTATTTATGACATTCTAAACTAATTTTATTACTTGCCTTAAATTTTTTTAGCCATTTTCCAGGCTATATTGCATTATTCTATAACGAAGAAGTTTTTTAAGAAAACTTAAATTCATAAGCAAAAGAGCTGAACAACTTTAAAGAAATTAAGCTAAACCCATGAACCTCTTTGTAGTCAGAAACAAAGAAGGATGTTGTCCCATCACTTCTGTCAAAATATCCTGGAAAGAGGCGCAGCCATGTGTCATCTCCAAAAAATATAATTTTCCGTCCATCCATTTTCATCTGAGCAATTATGTTATCCTCATCTAAGGATGGCGCTCCAAAATTTAAAACTACATCCACAAAACTTGGTGTGCTGCCAGTTGTAATGGCCTGATTAAAAAAACAAAACAAATGTCAATAAATGAGGAAAACATTAGCTTATTTGTTACAGTGTTTAATTCTTTTACCAGCTAAAGTTGTCTTAAAATTAAGATAGGGCTTATAGCTAATCAAGTCTAAGCATGCTGGTAGAGTAGACTGACCAACAGAATCTCCATCCACTAAATGGTGGAATCTCTAAAAATATTGGTCACACCTTACATTATTCATTCATAAATTTCTTTTAGCTAAAAATGCTCAGATATTAATTAAAAATATAATAATTTGTCATTGACAAAATGACATAAACCATGACAATTTACAAATAAGAAATTTAACCCTGGGAATCCCAAATCATAATAAGGTTTCACCCTGTCCTGTCAAGTATACATTTTGAATCTGTCTGTGCATAGTTAGGCTTACTTTCTCCATCCTTCAGGATCATTATAATGATTATTTATAAAAAGACATTCATTACAGAGTAGGAGTACACTTAGAGTAGACTTGATGAGAGTAAGATTTATTTGACTTAGCCTACTCAGTGGTTTTAGCCAAGGTTAGAAGGTAGCCTACACATAATAACTCGAGTTTAAATTTATCAGTCTTATCTTAACTTATGACTTATGCCCTTATTCTTACATACTTAAGGTCAATGAGTTCATTTCAAAGCACTCAGTGCTTGAGTTGAGTCATGAAAGCAGTAAGTCCAGATGGCCAGGACATGTTGCAAAAATGCCAGACAGCAGACTGCCTAAAAAACTAATGTACTGTGAACTTTCCAAAGGGCAGGTGGTAGGCACAAAAAACGCTTTAAAGATGTTCTTTAGGCTTAACCCTCTTAGGACGGAGCCTTTTCGGGGTGTATATGCCAAAAAGACGGAGCACTTTTTACGAGCTCAGCACTCGCATTGCAAAATTATTTATAAAATCAACAATTTCCTTAATATATGTAAAACTATATATATTCTTGTAGGAAATTGAATGAACTAATACAATATCTATGAATAAAACTGAAATATCAACATTTATGCAAATGAGCTACCTTCATTTGCATAATTTATGTGTGTAATTTTTTAAAAAACCTACAACAAACATGACCAATTGTACCAATTACTTGTACCAATTGTGTGAATTTTTTTATGGATGAAGCCTGAATAAGTCCCAACACTTATGTTTTTGGGAAACAAGGCCATGGAGGCCCTTCAGACACCACTGGGACATGGTTCTACTCCTTTTCCAGCCCCCCCCCCCCTCCATTTATGAGCTAGGGACCTTTTCTTAAGCTGGATGTTACTAGGAAAGTTGTCTGCATATCTATTGGTCTCTCTCATAAACATTTGAGTGATATTTAGTGTAAAACATAGCATAAAGGAATACGTAAGAATAAATTTGATTGGCTGTTACAACGCCAAGCCAGCCATTCACGAGGCTTGATTTATCTGGCAGATGGCTCGGACTTTGTCTTTCTGGCTAATGCACCTTGGGCCGATAGATCGGCCCTTACGTCTCCAGAGGGTTAAGTCAAGTTAAGTCAAGGGTTCCCTTAAAATGCCTTAAATCCATCCCATGGACATCAACCTGAACTAATGTGAAACACTTGCTTTGGATAGCACACACTGGCAAGGTAGACTCGCTGCTGGAGCACAATCTTTTCACTCATGCCCAAAATATATATATAATAATAGTAATATTTGGTAAATCATCATGAATCATAGTAAATGTATATGACTTTATGACATCAAAATCAATGATGATTAATATGAATATTTCGGCACATCAATTGAATTTAAAGTAATTTACCTTAATTCGTGGCAAAGTAACAGTAGGAGGATGGACTTCTGCTGTGAACTGCAACCCATTTCCTTGACTGAAAATACTCTGAGTCTTTGGAAAAAAATTAAGGGGTCCAAATGCAAAATCTGCTCGTAATGCATCGATGATCATAAAAATAAGTCGCCGATATTTAGGGGTAGGCGGAGTATCAGACTCAGAATGTTTATCCTTGTTGACAGAGTGTCCAGCAGAAACTTGTTTGAGAGGGAAAAAACCTTTAATAAATATGAAAAAAGCTATGTTAATCGCAATGCAACCAAAAATAAAAATAAATTTCATTACGACGGTGCTTGCCTATCGTTTTTGTATTATTTGTTGTTTGTAGGCCGGCACTACGTATACCGCGGCGGTGTACCTAAGAAACTACGGACTTTGGCCTGCGTTTACCGCAGCGGTACACGTAGCAAAACAAGGGTCTTTGACATTTTTTCTTTGGCCTGAGTGGTAATTGTAAATGTAATGTACTCAAGCTAGTGGTTACCAATTTAGTTTTGTTTTTAAATTCATTTAATACCTGTAAGATTAAACAATATAATGTATTATTATTTTGAACATGTCTCTAGTCCAGCGGGAACGCATGGGAACGACGTCGACGACGTTATGTAACTAGAATATTTTTTTTGCTACGAAAAATAAATTATTATTGTTATTGGGTGTGGAGGGGGGTCGTGGAGATATTCGTTAAGTTCCCACACATTTTTGACAAGGTACTTGCAAGGAGCATAAACTTTCTGAATGTTTTTCTGGTTGTATCGGCCCGATTCGAAAGAGTGTAACAGGCATTTTATATCCTAACTTGTGGTTTACCCCCACCACAAGAAGAAAATTTGAAGATTATAGGTGGGCATACAATAGTCTCTGTGACAGTGGCATAGAATAAGGGGGTTGGAGAATCTGTCCACCCTGAGCATCACATTTATTTCTTTAAATGGAGAGGCAACATTTTTAGCTAACGCTAACACTACTAACAGTAACAACATGCAACAGGAGAGTTTTTCGTGACAGTGAGTAGCCAAAATATTGATGCCCCCCCCTCGTGGAGTGGTGCTACCTGAGCCAAATCTATGGGATAATAGTGAATGTATTTGAATTTGTTTCAAAATGGAGTTAACCGATTAAATGTTGTTGTTTTTTTTAAAAATTAATTACAATACAATTATATGTTTCACTTATTGATAGTTTTATCTTATGCCTATATTATGAATCTTATTAAAAGGAAAAAAAAGATGACAGCTAGTTTGAAAAATCTTTTTGACGGCAGCATGATGACCTCTCTTTTTTCCATTAATGTGTATGTTTTGAAAAGGTTGGGGTGGGTTTGCATTATAAAATGTTATTATGTATTATATGTGTATCTTTGGAGGATTATACATTTTGACTTGTTATAAGTTAATATAGTTTTTATTTCTGTATTTCATTTTGAACTTTTATATAGATTTAATAGTATAATAGTATAATTAATTTGAATATATATCACTAGCTCTGGTATCGTTGTTGTTCTTCTTCTTATGCCTTTTTACCCCGTCTGGGGCATAGGCCGTCCACAAGAATTTTCCAATCATCACGGTCCTGTGCTCTCCTTTCCAGTTGCTTCAAGGTGTATCCCATATTTTGCGTGTCTGCTTCTAGCTCGCGTCTGCGTGTATTCTTTGGCCTTCCGCTCATTCTTTTTCACTGTGGATTCCATAATAGGGATTGTCTGGTGGTGCTATCTGGGGGTTTTCGGAGAGTATGCCTAATCCACCTCCATCTTTTCTTTATGATGTCTTCATCAATGGGCACCTGCTAAGTCCTTTCTAGTAGATCTTTGTTAGTAATGGTATTTGGCCATTTGATGTTCAGGATTTTTGTGTTTATGAATGAAGGTCTGTATCGTTGCTATGTACCGGGTATTAAATTAAAAAAAAACATACAACGGTATGTGACAGATAAGCGAAAAGCTGTTGGCTTCATCATGGCTACATTTACATCTAAATCAACTGCACAAAAATTATTAATATTTAAACATAATAGATTATCGCTTGTATTAATAATTGTTCTGTATTTTTAATATGTATGTTACATACATATAAATGTTTGCACTTTCTTTTAAAATTTGTTTTCTAATGTATTCTATTTTCAAGGTAGATTTTTTCTTTGAAATTATTGAGCATGATCATCATGCTGTCTGAACCTGGAAATAGCACTATCACTATCACTATCACTGCAAATATATTATAACGACTATGCTTGTGTCCCAAGAGTTTGTACTAATCATTGTTTTACTAAATCATTTTTGGAAGCCGGAGGAATCGATCACCATATAATGATACCATCTAGCGTCAAGATCAGCAACCTAGTCTTAGTAGCAATACAACAAAACAAATATTATGGTAATTTTTGCCGGGTGTAAAGAGTCCTAGGTCCACAGTATTGTTAGGTACACCGCCGCGATGTACGCAGCCACTTCGTTGTTTTTTTTTTTTAAAGGCCGCCATGTTGCCTATAATATCCGGTTCATGTAAGGTCCAATTTTCTTATTAAGTGACTGTTTTAGTTTTCTTTTATTTAACCAAAATTTCTTAACAACACAATGTTAAGGTAATAAAATAAAAGTAATAGTAATATATATAAAAAATGTATTATTCAAAATTTGTGAGAATCATTTTAATAAATCAATTTATAATTGTAAGGGGCTGTAGCTCAAGTGGTAGAGCGCTCGCTTAGCATGTGAGAGGTACGGGGATCGATACCCCGCTGCTCCATTTCCTGTTTTGTTATGTTAATTTTTTTTGTATTTTCAACAAAAACAGCAACCGGTGCATTTAATTGAAAATAGAGAACTTTGTAAATTAATTCATCATCATCAGTGGCGTTGCAGCCCATGTAGGGCCCTGGCCCACTCCACCACATTTAAAAAAAATGTTTGCATAACACACTTAGTCAAGCAGAGACGTCGCTTGACTTTTTATGGCACTCGTACTACTTTTCGGTTTTGTCCTTCCTTACCTAGCAGTAAAAGTTGATAATTAATGTAATTACAGCCCAACTTTAAGCCCCTAAAATATACGTGGCCCCATGAAGCTATACGGGTTGCAGACCTCACACGATGGCTCTTATGTCAAATGACACATAAAATCTTAACTAGCATCTCTCCCGTTGCTCTACAGTTAAGTGTATAATGATGCGAAACTAAATTTAACTACGGTATGTAAAAAAAAATGCATTCTTGCATTTTGAATTTATCAATACATTTCCGGGGCCTATAAAGTTTTAAGGGGCGAGTAAAAGCTAAGGAGTATCTCTCTATAAAAAACATACCCTAAGGGCTCCCAACTGGACTGAATTTATTTAATATTGTGCTGGTGGAAGAGTTAGTGATGTCCTGTTATTATCGTTATTTCTAGCGCTTCCAACCAAAAGTCTGAAATGTTTACATCAGTGGCGCTTCATCCCGTGTAGGGCCCTGGCCTGCTCCACAACATTCTTCCATTGGGATCAATCCATCGCTTTACACCTTCATGTGTGAACCCCAACCTTTGTAAGCCCTTCTCTACATCGTCAATCCATCTCAGTCTTGATCGACCGGTGAGCCGTCTGCCCCTAGGTTTCTGCCTGTAGGTCGTTTTTGTTGCTCCAGAATCCGGCATCCTTTCAATGCGTCCTGCCCAGGGCAGTCTGCCTTTTTTATATTGTTGTGACTATGGATGTGTATTTGTACAATTGATATAGCTCTTGGTTTGTACGGATTCCCAAAACAAAATTGTCCATCATCGGGTCATGTATTTAGCAGCTTCTCTGCTTTTCTGGTAGGAACCAAGTCTCACTTGAGTAAGTTACTACTGGTCTTGTGATAGTGGTGTATACTGCCTTCTTTGTTCCCTTAGCGAGGTTTTTGCTTTGAAGTAGCTTTTGTAAATTGAAATAAGAACGGTTGCATGCTGTTATTCTTTCTTGCACCTCCGATTGTATTTCCTCTTGCTTATTTAGTCTCCCCTAGATATTTGAAAGCTACCCTCTCAAAGGCGTAGATGTTCATATTGATGAAGTCATCGGTGCGTATTTTCTGACATTATCATATATATTGCCTTCGCTTTATTTACATCAAGACCAGCTTTGACCGTCACATCTTCAAGTTCCCAATGTTGTTTCTACCAAGTAGCGCTATATCGTCTGTGTAGGCCAGGTATTGCAGTGGCTGGCTTTATAAAGTTCCTTATGGTGTTCTGTACCACCTCTCAAGTGCTCACACGTATGTTTGTAATGCTTTTCTCTAAAGTGATGTTGAAAAGGATACACGGATTTCCTTGTCTGAGGCCCAGATTGATTGGGAACTCCCTCAAGTACTCTCTCTGTACTTTGATTCTACTTTTGTTGTTATCCATCGTCATATGTACTTGGACTGCAGGGACAGGGGTACTTGGACTACAGGGGTACTTGGGGACCACGGGTACTTGGACCACACGGGTACTTGGGGACCACGGGTACTTGGACCACACGGGTACTTGGGGACCACGGGTACTTGGAGACCACGGGTACTTGGAGACCACGGGTACTTGGGGACCACGGGTACTTGATGAAGTCGAGGCAGTCGTTAAAGTAAGTCTTGATGGTTCAAGCATGAAATCTGCCAACGCCCTTGTATAGTGTATTTAGTGGAGTTTGAGATGGTTGATAGAAGATGGAGTTCACATGCGCCTAACTGGCAGCAGTGAGACCTCTCGAACATCGAACAGCGGAGCACCGTCAGCATGCTATGGAATGAGCGCTATATAAGTACTCCAATCAATCAATCTCCTAGATTTGACCTTGTAACGCGCTTCGAGCATTTGGGGATGAAGCGTGATTTTTCAAATAAACTTTATTATTATTATTATTATTATTATGTATGAGTCGGGTAAGTTTGTTAAGGACTCCAAGTTCCAGCACAGCATCGTTCATGTATTTCCTGTCTATGCTATCATAAGCTGATTTGTATTCCACATATAGTTGTTGTATGTTTATGTATTGTTAGCATTTTTTACGAGACATCTAACAGTAAATATATGAACGTTTGAAATGCCCCTTCACACATTGTCTTAAAGATACATTGAATACAGTGCATGATACCCTCAATAGGTAACTCTTGTTACCAGTGAAATATCCGCATCAACACCAGGCACAGAAACATTGCAAATCCCATCTACATTCATAGGAGCCATAATGATCAATAAATTTATCGGGGCCCATATGTTCCATCTGCCACCCTTTAGCTACGCCTCTGGCCACTGACAACTGGCACTGCCCCCCCCCCCGAACATCAAAAGTCCCCCCCCCCCCCCCCCCCCCCCCGGGGGAAAATTTCTGAAAGAAACACTGGCCTGTATGTTGTTTCTGATAGACCTTTTATCGGGACCTCCATCATAGCAAGGAAATGTTGCCATGAAAAAGTACATGTCATGTAATGACAGATGGAAGGAAAGGAAATGACTAGGCCTAGGTACATGACGTTTGAACGTTTGAAACGGAACATCTTAACAAAGAGGTAGTCAGCTAGAAAGCCTTCCTAATTAAAAAAAAATAAGACTTCAAGTTTAATATTAAAACAGACAATAATAAAAATAATTTTTGAACAATTTTAAAAAATAAAAAAAAAGAGAGAACCTCAGCTCGTAGATCGTTAATAAATGAGATTCAATTTTTGAGCTTTTCTTTTCAAGTTCTCCCTTAGACTTTGGTCAAACTCTCAAGGGGTTGATTTAAATTGGCTGGAAAGAATGTAAATAATTGAGGATTTGCCAATTATTATAATTTTAGGGGTTTATAATTATAAAATAATGCAAATATACTACACCGAAACCTTTTAAGGTCATCTGAGACAGGAAGTTCATATGTAAACAAATCAAGAATAATTTCCCTTTGACATTATTCCCTATTGGCGTTTACTGCCGTTTACAGAGATCGTATAAACTAAAAATTTGCCGGTATAACCCTGGTATTTTCTACAATTACATATCTTATTGAAAATACACTTAAATTGCAAACTGTTTCTTTTAAGAAAATAGACGCAAAGGCAAACTGTTTATAAACTATATTCCAGCAGCATGCGATGATCATTCAAAATTTACAAAATCAAATGAGACAAATGTCGATAAAATAAAAATGTCTCAGTAGTAACTCAGTATGAAATTAATTGTGACCTAAGCCTAAACTGCCCTAAACTATAAAACTAAAACGACTCAAACCCATATATAATGATGGATTAAAAGTCACTTCTCCCTTCCTTAGTATGACTTAGACTTAGGGGACTTAGCATTGGCTTTTAAGACACCCCCCTCTTACTTTAATTATTAAATAATTCTTAATTTAGGCCTAATTCACTGTTCACAAATCAGTTGGTTTTTTTTGTGTGTTAATTATTAACTTCATAATTTCACTGGCATGTTAATAAAATTAAATGCTATGTCCGAAGGTCAGCAACCTGGGGTCCTAGAGATTCATGCAGCTCTTTCAATTTTTAATTTATAGGCTAAATTTGGCAATTTTCATTTTAAAAAATACTAAAGCCTGGACTTAAAGCCATCTAATTAAATAGACTCAATAATATACTAATCTGTATGAAAACGTTTCCATTTCAAAATCTAGTTAGAAGTCCAATAGAAGTATTAACTATCAGTAATTAATTTTTGTTGTAAATTAAAATAGGCCTATATTTTTATAGCCTATGCATACTACCTTCAATATTTGTTTATAGTTATAAAACTTTTGTTTTAATGTAGCCTGGTTTCTATATTAATTAAATTTGTCATCATTTATGACATAAGGCAGAAGAAAAATATTACTCCAGGTTTATGTATTGATTTGCTTTCCTAATCCACGACAGCAGCCAATGGCTCCTTAATCAAATTTTCTTCTTGCGTATAATTTATGAAGAAATGATATTCAACTGGTATTTAAAATAAGAATAGCTGTGTTGGAAACAGTAAAAAATACTCAATAAAATTAATATATATTTCAGCTCCATGAATTTTGTTGAACAGGTCAAACATCTGTGAGTTTTTCATCTAGAACCTAGCCGTCATTTACATTTGGTAAGACATGATATTTTTCGGAACTTGACAAAAAGCACTAGATATAGTCTGGATTTCTACACAATCTCTTGGTTAGCTTTTATGGGACACATCTATCAAATCTACCATTAACTTCTAATTTGTTTTTTAAAGGAAGTATGCAGTTAATGAAATGTCTATTGTTACACAATAAAATTATCCAAAAGCCTAACCAGACCCATACAACCTTATTTATCCTGCCAATGAAATAACAAAAATGAATGCTCAAAACATACAAAGCAACATTTTCATTCTTTTTGAATGAAAATCTTTAAAAAATAAAACTCTACAAATGTTTTCATTAAAAAAAAAGCTTTCAAATGTTAAACCTTTGGAAATCTTTACTGAAGAATGTTATTTAGTTCTTAAATTTAAAAAAATTATATAAGTATATAGTCACTGTAATATAAGAATGAAAAGATAATTTTACATAGTAACTTTCTATGCATTTAGACCATTCCTTAATAATATCATCTTTTGAGAGGGAAAGCCAAATAGAGTAATTTAATGTGCAATAACTGGGAGAATATAAACTTTTTAAATTGAGATTCTATTAAATAGACCCAGCCATGTGTGTTTGGTTGCATTGGTAGAAAAATGTATTTTTTTAAAGTAAATATAATTCAAGAGAAAAAGTTCTTTGACCTTCTCCGCAGTGTTCATTCGTAAAGTGAGTGATCCTCTGGCTTGCAATTATTTTGTGACCTTCACTCACATATTAGTGTTTTAGTCATATTTAAGATAGTTTATCTTTTAAGTTAAAGGCAATCATATAATATTACTCTAAAAATTGAAATTCATGCTGTATTACATTAAATGCATATCTGTAGTTTAAAAGTGTGTTAAGAGTGCACTGAGGTTAATTTGAAAGTTATTAAAAGTAATAAATTAATTACTCAATAAGATAAGTAAAATTTCTGAAATAAATTTTCTGCTCCAGGAATTCATCTTTATCTCTTTGATCGTCAAAGATGGTGACTGTTTTTGGCTATGACTTGAATGAGTACCTCCAGAGTACCATTAAATTTGCAGCAACAAACCCATGGCAGTTCATCTACTATGTCCTACTGGTATTGTCTCCCCTGTTCCTCATCAGTGCCATCCTGGCATGGAAGCTGGCCAAGGAGATTCAGCACAAGGAAAAGGACAAGAAACGCAAAGCAAAGCGTGAGGCTAATATAGCCAAAACGAGGAGGCACAAAGCTGATTAAATTCCAGGTTCATCTCATTTTGTGTGTTGTCCTGGGAGCTCTGGCAGCAGCTGATGAGTGATTGTCCATTTGTTTCTGTTATTTTTTTTATTTTTTTTGGTATTGTTTTCTGATTATGCACTGGAGATAAAATTTATGATAATTTTTATGATGATTTATTGGAGTACAGTTACTTGTTAAATACTTGATTTCTGCTTGTTTGTGGAAGTGCAAAATTTTATTTGTATTATTTGTAGAGATTAAAGTGGCCATTCAATTATAAGAATTTTAAATATTTAAAGTCCTTTTTGTGTTTTCTATTAAGAGAGAAAAAATGTTTGTTTAAATGTTTGTGTCAGTTTTTTTTACAATTGGTAACTGTAAAAATTACATTGTAAATTGGATTTACCACTTTGTAAGAATTTAAATGAAACATTGTTATTCTTATTTTCTTCTTTTTTTTTTTTAAGCTGCATTTTTAATCAGTTGTTGGAATTTTTTTAAAATATGAAGAGCTGATTTTCAAAATGCTGTATATCCATTTTGGGGGTTTTGAGATTATTCAACTTTTTACAAAAAAATTAATAAAGCGTTTAGAGGATTAAATCATTTTTAGACACAAATAAAATAGGAATATAATGTGTTTAGTATATAGAATTTACCATGTCCTAAATGAACCTGTTTTGCTCTACAAAATGGTTAGGTTTTTTCATTTTTTTAAAAAATGGTGGATACCGCGTTTTGAAAATAAGCTCTTCATATGTAAACAAAGAAATGTTCTCTTAATGCTTTTAGTTTGGTTCAAGTTTAAAATCTTGAACTTCACTTTTTTCATCGGTAGTGTAAGTAAATTATAACATGTATGTGCTAAAAAATAAAGTGTTAAGGTTAAATTTAAAAAAAAACTATTAAAATCTTATGTACTTTCTGAGACCTTAAAATTATTTGAAATATTTAGTATTGAAAACTTCTATAGTTTTGGAAATTTAATCAAGGTTGTGTTTTAAAATTATTAATTAATGCATTTACTAGAGAGCATCACTCTGTTAATAAGAAAACATAAATACTTCCATCTAGCGCCATGGTATCTTTAGCAACTAGTAGAGGGTTTAAATTTCTCCAGGGAGGTCTCCAGCTTTTCAAAAAGAGCTGTGTGAAATGGACTTGTCAGCCTAGTGAGGCAACTAAATTTGGAAAGTAGGTGAAGCCTTAATAAACATCTCTTCCACCGGAGCCGTAAGACAGTTTTGCTGGGATTAAAAATTGTTTTGTCTTTTTAAAAAAATATTTTTAGTCTACCAGTGACTACCAGTTGCAGCTGCAGCACAAAAAAAGATGAGTTGTGATTAAGATTGTGAAAGATCAAAATCATATTGTTCTTTTTGTAAAGGTATTTAACTAATTAAAATATCATAAAACTTCCTTTTATTTTCTGGTACGAATGGGGATGCAGATTTTTAAAAAAATTAATTTTGAAATATTTAGTTGTTAAATATATATGATAGATTTATAATTCTGTGTTGAAATAAATTAATGACACTTTATTATATGACATCAATTTTCAGGGCTTAGCCAGACTCTTACTAGTCCTACTACATAAACTTTTGATTTCTTTAGTGATTACTTCTGGGATTGTGAGATAACTTTTGATAGACATGTTTAAAATACTAGTTGACTGTCCTGAATGTTACTTGAAACTCTTATTTTTACAGTTTTTTTTACAATCATCGTTTGTGTTTTTTTAAAAGCCATATAAAAAATAATTTTTGTGTGTGTATATAGAAGTAAACATTATGATAAATACTAGTAGTATTTTATCGCATAGAGTTAACATAGTACATGTGGGACTAAAACTATCTTACTCATTTCCTTTTTTCATTGCAAGTATGACATGTATCCCTTGAAAACAAAGAGATATCTCTTCACCAGACCTTGTTAAATTTATTCTATTTTAAATAGGTTGTCTAATTTTGTATCCTTCTTCAACAATTTTTGTTCCCTTACGTTGAATAATTCATTGAAATTATTAGATTATAGGAGAAAGGAAAATGAATTTATGAAATACAAATTATTGAAGGAAAAGGTATAAATAAATTTATGTTGGTTTTCATTTATATGTTTTATAATGAATATTTGTTGTTGCTGTTTTATATATTAAAATAAAACTTCCAAATTCTAAAATGTCTTTATGATTACAAAAACCACAGGAGAAAACTTTTTAAAATACTGTTACAAATTTTCAGCTACAGCTAAAGGTGGCACAACCACGGCCTATAAATAGAAATGCTTTAGTAAGAATTATGTCAGTCAGTGGTGAAGCTCTCACCATAACATTCCACTTTGGTTTACCAAAAAATATGATAAGTAAATAAGTTTTTAATATTTGAATACTTTCTTTATAAACTATGTCCAAACTCTCGCCAGTAAAATCTTCCAATTTTAGCAATTGTAATGTCTACAAAAACTCTTGAGACCAAATCCGAAAAGGGGCATGGATTAAATTAAATTATCTCACGGCACCCACAGCTTTAAAATATTTTTGTTTAGTTCTTTAAAATTCTTAATTTTTAAAATAATCCATAGATTATACTGCTATTGCTACTATTTAGAATCTCCTAGTTTCTAAGTTAACTTTAAAGCCTACTAGTTTAAATATTCTTATCACTGGTTAATTATGAATGTCAGTGATTTTAAAAATAGACAATCCTTTCATTTTAAAATTAATTTGTAAATTATTTATATAATATAAATATTATTATTATATAAATATACTATTAAATAAAACTTTTCATTGTCCCATTCTGAAGTGAGACATCTGATAATACATCCACAGTCAGTGTTAATTTCATAATACTTCTGACTGAAGTCACTTTTGTAATGGTGATCTATAATTTATGCAAGTTTGTTTACTACTAATCATCTCCAGTTTTTAAATTATTCCTCCTCATTGTCAGAAAAGTCTGTAATGTCTCAAATATATGAAAAGTTTTAGAAATTAAATTAAAAAAACAATAAGCAATCTTAACGTATCAGTGTAAATGTAAAGAAGAGAATAATTTCCTTACAACAGTTCCCAGTGATTTTTCATTATAAAAGAAACAGTGTGCTTGGTAAACATGTCTTTGTGAATTAATAGTTGGTAAAGTGAGATTTTCAAAACTGAAATACTCCAAAAAATTGATTAGTGTCCAAAAACTGTTTCAGCACTTGTAACAAATGACTTGTTACGTTGCCGATACACATTTGTGTAAATTAAAGAAGAAAATAAATTGTTCCTTTTGTTAATTGCACATCAAATTTATTTGAACGGTAGATTTCATGGACTATGCAAGCAATTTTATGGGATGGCTTGTTAATTGTACCTGTTATTTTGTTCTCTCCTTCTTTGAACCATTGGAAGAAAACATTTCAAACAAAAACAATGGGCACAAATATATTCATTGAAGTTTTATATTAATGTTGTTTGAAATCTGAGATTTGAAATATAAAAAAATATAAATATTATTTTGAAGAAATGTTCCTATTAGTTTATAGTATATTCTGGTCTCCAAGTAGGAACTAACGAGACAAGATTTGTACAGTTGGCTGAACCTTAAATCTTAGTCATTTACTAAACGACATGCTTCTGAAAGATAATATCCAGGTTAACAATATCAATGAACATTGTTCAAATATGGCGTTCAATTTTGCACAGTGCAGATCTTAGTTTAAAAAAAATACATTAAAATATTAAATCACCAACAACCCGTGTCATTAGCATCCCCTGAACAATACAGAACTACTGTTGTGTCATCAGCTTCCCCTGAACAATACAGAACTACTGTTGTGTCATTAGCATCCCTGAACAATACAGAACTACTGTTGTGTCATTAGCATGCCCTGAACAATACAGAACTACTTTTGAATAATTTCTGTTGTCAAAATTTTTTAATTACAATTTACAGATGCGACTAAATGTTCTTGTACATGTTTTAATTTTTAAATATTTTAAAATTCCTAATTGTTGTGTGCGTTTTTTTCATTGTAAGGATTTCTGATTTTATTTTTGAAGGTTCTCACTATCTCTTGTGTGAATTGTAGCCCAATGCTAGTGATAGTATCATGATACCAATGATATCTTCATTTTAGTCCAATTTTTACTTCTCTAGGCTTTAAAACTTTTGTCTTTACATATTTATGAGTTTACATGCATTCATGTTTAGGCTTGAGATCAATTCTTGCATTTTGTTAAGCAGAAAGGGTGTTTTACTAAGAAGTAATGTCTGAGGGTATTTTTGTTCCCCATTAATAAAAAGTGAGGTCTGAGTGTATGAATATACCTCATTACTAAGAAATAATGTTCGAGTGTATGAATGTACCCCATTACTAAGAAATAATGTCAGAGTGTTTGAATGGACCCCATTACTAAGAAATAATGTCCGAGTGTATGAATGTACCCCATTACTAAGAAATAATGTCTGTGTGTATGCATGTACACCATTGCCAAGAAGGACCACATCTTTATTTTTTTAAAACAATGCTTTTTTTCTACTCAATTAAAAAAATTACATGCAAAAATCTTTGTGTTACTGTGTTCTTGTGTCATTAAGTGATCATTTGCATTATCCAGATCTAAATGTTTGACATTTAGTTACATCCATATATTGGATAGTAAGTCACATGGTGTCACATCCATGTAATTGACACGAAGTCACATCCATAAAGTTAACATGAAGTCACATCCATATAGTTGACATAAAGTCAAATCCATATAGTTGACATGAAGTCACATCCATATAGTTGACACGAAGTCACATCCATATAGTTGACATGAAGTCACATCCATATAGTTGACATGAAGTCACATCTATATAATTGACATGAAGTCACATCCATTTAGTTGACATGCGGTCACATCCATATAGTTGACATGAAGTTACATCCATATAGTTGACATGTGGAGCTTCGAATTCGGTTCATATGTCATGTTTAAAAAAAAATTAACTTACTTTTTTTATTTATTAAAAAAAAATTATTTGCCACACTATCGGTATAATTATTTGTTTCCGTTAAAAACAAACCTAGCATTGGAAATTGAACATAAGAAACTGAGGGAATGAAAAAAAATATCTGAGAAAACTTAGCAGTAATGCATATGCATATTTTGTTCACTTTCATGAAGTCACATCCATGTAATTGACATGAAGTCACATCCAAATAGTTAACACGAAGTCACATCCATATAGTTGGCATGCAGTCACATCCATATAGTTGACATGAAGTCACATCCATATAGTTGACATGAAGTCACATCCATATAGTTGACATGAAGTCACATCCATATAGTTAACACGAAGTCACATCCATATAGTTGGCATGCAGTCACATCCATATAGTTGACATGAAGTCACATCCATATAGTTGACATGAAGTCACATCCATATAGTTGACATAAAGTCACATCCATATAGTTGACATAAAGTCACATCCATATAACTGATAGCAAGTCACATTCATGGGTTTTATATGAAGTCAAATCTATAGTTTTGTCATTAAATCACTACCATATGATTTAAATTAAGTCACATCCATATGATTGGCAAGTAGTCATATCTATATAATTTATATTAAGCCATATTCATGGGTTCGGCATTAATTCAAATTAATATATTTTATATGAAGTGTGATCCATATGATTGACTTGTATACGTACCACTTAGGCCAGGGATCTCAACAACAATGGAGATTAATATTCAAATGCCATGTGTATTCGGTGGTTGAGTCGCCACAACTCACGGAGTTGATTTTTAATGTTCAAACTCCAAATATTTAACGTTGTGCAAGACTAAGTTTTAAACTACACAGCAAGTAAAGTGACGATTATCAGCAGCATTCCATGCCATGGCTTTTCTGTAGCAAGGCATTTCCCGTTTGCTTCTTTGTCCCTCGTGGAGGTGCCAGGTCTTTGCTGCATCGTTGTCAGGATTTCTGCTCGAAGCCACGGCCATGTCGGCTGAATACTTGATCCAAAGTTATAAAGGCTTTGAAGATTGTCAACCATGTCGGCTGAATACTTGATCCATAGTTATAAAGGCGTTGAAGATTGTCAACCATGTTGACTGAATACTTGCTTTGAAGATTGTCAACCATGTCGGCTGAATACTTGATCCATAGTTATAAAGGCTTTGAAGATTGTCAACAGCAACAGATGCGCGCAAACGTTTCTCGAAGTTGTCTGAACATATGAAATTAAAAGATGATCAGTTCTGCTTAGCTGGGCTTCTATTCATCATCACTTTTCAGAAGGCCACGTTTTTCTTCTTCAAAGATTCCATAAGCTACTCTGTTGAAATGAAGTATTCAACCCAGACTTGTTGAAAACTTACCCCCCCCCCCCCCCCACCACGGGCCAAAAAAAAATTACAACAAACACACTCTATAACTCTGATTTTAATTCGTCTTTAATGCCCAATGAGTGGGGACAATGACGTAAGACAGCCGTTTTTAATTTAAGATGACACCAGGACTCATTCTTTTTTCGACCTGTCCGAGGTGCTAGCAAAATCTCATCCATATATTTTCTATCCATTAACGTATTTACCTTGAGATTCAAGACGTAAATAAAAATATAAAATCAGGGCAGTCAACAACTGCCTGCTCACCAAATCTGTGTGATCATCATTTACCGTCTGCTCACCAAATCTGTGTGATCATTAACTGTCTGCTCACCAAATCAGAGTGATCATTAACTGTCTGTTCACTAAATCAGGGTGATTATTAATAGAAAAAATAGAATTTTCTAAAAATGTGATGAAGATACCAGGACCACCACAGATAACAGGACCACCACACTTGTGGAAACGTTGATAAAGAAATCAGGACCCCCCAGATTTCAGGACCACCCCAGATATCAAGACCATCCCATGTATCAGGAGCACCCCAGTTTTCAGGACCACCCCAGATATCAGGAGCATCTCCACTTGTTGCATATGCATATACTAGTCGTTGCAACGCTCTCCTGTAACCACAACGGTCAGAATCAACATAATTAGCCGCTGTTTGATTGTCAGTCCAAATGTAATCCGAATTGTTAGCTTCTCCTTGTAGGATAGTCAGTGGTTAAACTGGTTTAGGGGGGGGGGAATGTGCGTCCGCCCCGGGGGCACTTTGAGGGGAGCGGCGAATTCGGTTCATATGCCATGTTTAAAAAAAATTAATTTACTTTTGTTATATATAAAAAAAATTGATTTGCAACATTATCGGTATAATTATTTGATCCCGTTAAAAACATATCTAGTATTGGAAATTCAACATAAAAACTGAGGGAATGAAAAAAAATCTTAGAAAACTTAGCAGTAATGCATATGCATATTTTGTTCACTTTCACCAGAGTCGTCGGATATCAAGGGGCCCAAAATTGTTATGTGGAAAAAAAAATTAAACAATCAACTTTGAATGAAAGGGCCTTAACCCGAAAAAAGTCACCAGACCACGTTGCTACTTCTTACCACTCAAACAAAAAAAAAAACAAACAAAAAAACACTGGTAATCTGTGCGCCACAAAACAAACATAATTTTTTTTGGACATTTCTACCATTACACTGTTAAACTGCCACCTAATTAGTTCTCCTCTCCATCATTTACTGATTTGGATAACGTCAATTCAGCAATAACCTATGCTCAGGAACGTCATTTGTGTAGGGCAGGGAGTGGAATTTCCCACCACCCCCACCCCCCCCCCCCTGAATTTGCAGGTTATGTTGAAGTTGTTATGTACTGTAGCGCCTCCAGTAATAACAAAACATGCCGACCAAGTTTTGGTTTCCCCCTCCCCCCCCACCCCATTGAAAAATTCTGAAATGACGCCCCGGCTTATGTTTGTCCCTTATTGTAATTATCTTAGTTTTCATTACTTAACAATTTCCTTGGATAACATATCTCCAAAAACTTGGCCAGGCTTCTGAACAGTGATATTTTTTTTTACCTGTATTAAGAAATTAGTTTAGGGATTACAAAAAATAACAATGAATTTTATTACGTCATCTTCGGAATTTGTTTATTTGTTGTTGTTGTTTTAATTGCTAGTTTGAAACTCATCTTCAACTGACAATTAAATAAAAACTTCAGAGATTACGAAAGATGAGGAAATGAACTGGGCCTTGTCTTTTTTCTCAAATTATTTCAGCAATAGTTATAAGGGTATCGCTGATAAAAACTACAGCCGAATCACACTGTTGACGGAATATTACATAATATATACTAACACATTATGAAAGTATACAATGTATTTTATTCAAAGCGCAAACTTAATAATAAGTTCCATTTTTTAAGACCATACGTGTTAAACATGATCGCAGTTACTCACGTACAGTAGGGTCACTTGAAAAAAAGAAAGGAAAAAAGGAAGGGGGGTGGTATTGGGGAGATGGCAAATCAGAAATGTACAAGTTTGACAGAGCTCCAGTTGGTCCCTTAATAGATCGTAGTGAAATACAAGAGCAGGGTGCCAAAATAACAGGGTGCCAATATAAGAGGGTGCCAACATAACAGGATGCCAACATAACATGGTGCCAAAATAACAGGGTGCCAATATAAGAGGGTGCCAACATAACAGGGTGCCAACATAACAGGGCGCCAACATTACAAGGTGTCTTCAGAGCAGGGATTCTCTGAACAAAGTTCCACTATAACAGGGTGCAACTATAATAGGGTGCCAGTAAAAAGTGTGGTCATCAAAATAAGGTGTCTCTTGAACAGGGTGTCACCATAACAGGTTGCCACTAAAACAGGGTGCCACTGGAACAGACTTCTATCAGAACAGGGTGCCACCATAAGAGGGTGCCACTAAAATAGGGTGTCACCATAACATGCTGCCACTAAAACAGGGTGTCACCATAACATGATGCCACTAAAACATGCTGGAAACAGAGAAGGTTTCCATCGTCGTATCAACTAACCAGTGAAAGCAGACCGATAGGAGGACTATGAGAAGGTCTGGAAACATTGACACCATTCGTTGACCAAACCAACGCCACTGCCCATGTCTACTTGTCCCGGCATTCTCTCTGTTCCCTTTGTTCAAGGTTCTAATATCATTGCCTTCAATAATATGTTGGGTATGTTTATTGCCTTCAATCATATGTTGGGTTGGCTTATTGCCTTCAATCATATATTTAGTTGGTTCAATGCCTTGAATCATATGTTGGGTTGGTTCATTGCCTTCATTCATATGTTGGGTTGGTTCATTGCCTTCATTCATATGTTGGGTTGGTTCATTGTCTCCATTCATATGTTGGGTTGGTTCATTGTCTCCATTCATATGTTGAGTTGGTTCATTGTCTCCATTCATATGTTGGGTTGGTTCATTGTCTCCATTCATATGTTGAGTTGGTTCATTGTCTCCATTCATATGTTGAGTTGGTTCATTGTCTCCATTCATATGTTGAGTTGGTTCATTGTCTGCATTCATATGTTGAGTTGGTTCATTGTCTCCATTCATATGTTGGGTTGGTTCATTGTCTTCATTCATATGTTGAGTTGGTTCATTGTCTTCATTCATATGTTGAGTTGGTTCATTGTCTCCATTCATATGTTGGGTTGGTTCATTGTCTGCATTCATATGTTGGGTTGGTTCATTGTCTCCATTCATATGTTGAGTTGGTTCATTGTCTGCATTCATATGTTGAGTTGGTTCATTGTCTGCATTCATATGTTGAGTTGGTTCATTGTCTGCATTCATATGTTGGGTTGGTTCATTGTCTTCATTCATATGTTGAGTTGGTTCATTGTCTGCATTCATATGTTGAGTTGGTTCATTGTCTGCATTCATATGTTGGGTTGGTTCATTGTCTCCATTCATATGTTGAGTTGGTTCATTGTCTGCATTCATATGTTGAGTTGGTTCATTGTCTGCATTCATATGTTGAGTTGGTTCATTGTCTTCATTCATATGTTGGGTTGGTTCATTGTCTCCATTCATATGTTGAATTGGTTCATTGTCTGCATTCATATGTTGAGTTGGTTCATTGTCTGCATTCATATGTTGAGTTGGTTCATTGTCTTCATTCATATGTTGGGTTGGTTCATTGTCTCCATTCATATGTTGAGTTGGTTCATTGTCTGCATTCATATGTTGGGTTGGTTCATTGTCTCCATTCATATGTTGAGTTGGTTCATTGTCTGCATTCATATGTTGAGTTGGTTCATTGTCTGCATTCATATGTTGAGTTGGTTCATTGTCTGCATTCATATGTTGAGTTGGTTCATTGTCTTCATTCATATGTTGGGTTGGTTCATTGTCTGCATTCATATGTTGAGTTGGTTCATTGTCTGCATTCATATGTTGAGTTGGTTCATTGTCTGCATTCATATGTTGAGTTGGTTCATTGTCTGCATTCATATGTTGAGTTGGTTCATTGTCTTCATTCATATGTTGAGTTGGTTCATTGTCTCCATTCATATGTTGGGTTGGTTCATTGTCTGCATTCATATGTTGGGTTGGTTCATTGTCTTCATTCATATGTTGAGTTGGTTCATTGTCTCCATTCATATGTTGGGTTGGTTCATTGCCTTCATTCATATGTTGGGTTGGTTCATTGTCTCCATTCATATGTTGGGTTGGTTCATTGTCTCCATTCATATGTTGAGTTGGTTCATTGTCTCCATTCATATGTTGAGTTGGTTCATTGTCTGCATTCATATGTTGAGTTGGTTCATTGTCTGCATTCATATGTTGAGTTGGTTCATTGTCTTCATTCATATGTTGGGTTGGTTCATTGTCTCCATTCATATGTTGAGTTGGTTCATTGTCTGCATTCATATGTTGAGTTGGTTCATTGTCTGCATTCATATGTTGAGTTGGTTCATTGTCTTCATTCATATGTTGGGTTGGTTCATTGTCTCCATTCATATGTTGAGTTGGTTCATTGTCTGCATTCATATGTTGGGTTGGTTCATTGTCTCCATTCATATGTTGAGTTGGTTCATTGTCTGCATTCATATGTTGAGTTGGTTCATTGTCTGCATTCATATGTTGAGTTGGTTCATTGTCTGCATTCATATGTTGAGTTGGTTCATTGTCTTCATTCATATGTTGGGTTGGTTCATTGTCTGCATTCATATGTTGAGTTGGTTCATTGTCTGCATTCATATGTTGAGTTGGTTCATTGTCTTCATTCATATGTTGAGTTGGTTCATTGTCTCCATTCATATGTTGGGTTGGTTCATTGTCTGCATTCATATGTTGGGTTGGTTCATTGTCTCCATTCATATGTTGAGTTGGTTCATTGTCTTCATTCATATGTTGAGTTGGTTCATTGTCTGCATTCATATGTTGGGTTGGTTCATTGTCTTCATTCATATGTTGGGTTGGTTCATTGTCTGCATTCATATGTTGGGTTGGTTCATTGTCTCCATTCATATGTTGAGTTGGTTCATTGTCTTCATTCATATGTTGAGTTGGTTCATTGTCTGCATTCATATGTTGGGTTGGTTCATTGTCTTCATTCATATGTTGGGTTGGTTCATTGTCTTCATTCATATGTTGAGTTGGTTCATTGTCTGCATTCATATGTTGAGTTGGTTCATTGTCTTCATTCATATGTTGGGTTGGTTCATTGTCTCCATTCATATGTTGAGTTGGTTCATTGTCTGCATTCATATGTTGGGTTGGTTCATTGTCTCCATTCATATGTTGAGTTGGTTCATTGTCTGCATTCATATGTTGAGTTGGTTCATTGTCTGCATTCATATGTTGAGTTGGTTCATTGTCTGCATTCATATGTTGAGTTGGTTCATTGTCTTCATTCATATGTTGGGTTGGTTCATTGTCTGCATTCATATGTTGAGTTGGTTCATTGTCTGCATTCATATGTTGAGTTGGTTCATTGTCTGCATTCATATGTTGAGTTGGTTCATTGTCTGCATTCATATGTTGAGTTGGTTCATTGTCTTCATTCATATGTTGAGTTGGTTCATTGTCTCCATTCATATGTTGGGTTGGTTCATTGTCTGCATTCATATGTTGGGTTGGTTCATTGTCTTCATTCATATGTTGAGTTGGTTCATTGTCTCCATTCATATGTTGGGTTGGTTCATTGCCTTCATTCATATGTTGGGTTGGTTCATTGTCTCCATTCATATGTTGGGTTGGTTCATTGTCTCCATTCATATGTTGAGTTGGTTCATTGTCTCCATTCATATGTTGGGTTGGTTCATTGTCTCCATTCATATGTTGAGTTGGTTCATTGTCTCCATTCATATGTTGAGTTGGTTCATTGTCTCCATTCATATGTTGAGTTGGTTCATTGTCTGCATTCATATGTTGAGTTGGTTCATTGTCTCCATTCATATGTTGGGTTGGTTCATTGTCTTCATTCATATGTTGAGTTGGTTCATTGTCTTCATTCATATGTTGAGTTGGTTCATTGTCTCCATTCATATGTTGGGTTGGTTCATTGTCTGCATTCATATGTTGGGTTGGTTCATTGTCTCCATTCATATGTTGAGTTGGTTCATTGTCTGCATTCATATGTTGAGTTGGTTCATTGTCTGCATTCATATGTTGAGTTGGTTCATTGTCTGCATTCATATGTTGGGTTGGTTCATTGTCTTCATTCATATGTTGAGTTGGTTCATTGTCTGCATTCATATGTTGAGTTGGTTCATTGTCTGCATTCATATGTTGGGTTGGTTCATTGTCTCCATTCATATGTTGAGTTGGTTCATTGTCTGCATTCATATGTTGAGTTGGTTCATTGTCTGCATTCATATGTTGAGTTGGTTCATTGTCTTCATTCATATGTTGGGTTGGTTCATTGTCTCCATTCATATGTTGAGTTGGTTCATTGTCTGCATTCATATGTTGAGTTGGTTCATTGTCTGCATTCATATGTTGAGTTGGTTCATTGTCTTCATTCATATGTTGGGTTGGTTCATTGTCTCCATTCATATGTTGAGTTGGTTCATTGTCTGCATTCATATGTTGGGTTGGTTCATTGTCTCCATTCATATGTTGAGTTGGTTCATTGTCTGCATTCATATGTTGAGTTGGTTCATTGTCTTCATTCATATGTTGGGTTGGTTCATTGTCTGCATTCATATGTTGAGTTGGTTCATTGTCTGCATTCATATGTTGAGTTGGTTCATTGTCTGCATTCATATGTTGAGTTGGTTCATTGTCTGCATTCATATGTTGAGTTGGTTCATTGTCTTCATTCATATGTTGAGTTGGTTCATTGTCTCCATTCATATGTTGGGTTGGTTCATTGTCTGCATTCATATGTTGGGTTGGTTCATTGTCTTCATTCATATGTTGAGTTGGTTCATTGTCTCCATTCATATGTTGGGTTGGTTCATTGCCTTCATTCATATGTTGGGTTGGTTCATTGTCTCCATTCATATGTTGGGTTGGTTCATTGTCTCCATTCATATGTTGAGTTGGTTCATTGTCTCCATTCATATGTTGAGTTGGTTCATTGTCTGCATTCATATGTTGAGTTGGTTCATTGTCTGCATTCATATGTTGAGTTGGTTCATTGTCTTCATTCATATGTTGGGTTGGTTCATTGTCTCCATTCATATGTTGAGTTGGTTCATTGTCTGCATTCATATGTTGAGTTGGTTCATTGTCTGCATTCATATGTTGAGTTGGTTCATTGTCTTCATTCATATGTTGGGTTGGTTCATTGTCTCCATTCATATGTTGAGTTGGTTCATTGTCTGCATTCATATGTTGGGTTGGTTCATTGTCTCCATTCATATGTTGAGTTGGTTCATTGTCTGCATTCATATGTTGAGTTGGTTCATTGTCTGCATTCATATGTTGAGTTGGTTCATTGTCTGCATTCATATGTTGAGTTGGTTCATTGTCTTCATTCATATGTTGGGTTGGTTCATTGTCTGCATTCATATGTTGAGTTGGTTCATTGTCTGCATTCATATGTTGAGTTGGTTCATTGTCTTCATTCATATGTTGAGTTGGTTCATTGTCTCCATTCATATGTTGGGTTGGTTCATTGTCTGCATTCATATGTTGGGTTGGTTCATTGTCTCCATTCATATGTTGAGTTGGTTCATTGTCTTCATTCATATGTTGAGTTGGTTCATTGTCTGCATTCATATGTTGGGTTGGTTCATTGTCTTCATTCATATGTTGGGTTGGTTCATTGTCTGCATTCATATGTTGGGTTGGTTCATTGTCTCCATTCATATGTTGAGTTGGTTCATTGTCTTCATTCATATGTTGAGTTGGTTCATTGTCTGCATTCATATGTTGGGTTGGTTCATTGTCTTCATTCATATGTTGGGTTGGTTCATTGTCTTCATTCATATGTTGAGTTGGTTCATTGTCTGCATTCATATGTTGAGTTGGTTCATTGTCTTCATTCATATGTTGGGTTGGTTCATTGTCTCCATTCATATGTTGAGTTGGTTCATTGTCTGCATTCATATGTTGGGTTGGTTCATTGTCTCCATTCATATGTTGAGTTGGTTCATTGTCTGCATTCATATGTTGAGTTGGTTCATTGTCTGCATTCATATGTTGAGTTGGTTCATTGTCTGCATTCATATGTTGAGTTGGTTCATTGTCTTCATTCATATGTTGGGTTGGTTCATTGTCTGCATTCATATGTTGAGTTGGTTCATTGTCTGCATTCATATGTTGAGTTGGTTCATTGTCTGCATTCATATGTTGAGTTGGTTCATTGTCTGCATTCATATGTTGAGTTGGTTCATTGTCTTCATTCATATGTTGAGTTGGTTCATTGTCTCCATTCATATGTTGGGTTGGTTCATTGTCTGCATTCATATGTTGGGTTGGTTCATTGTCTTCATTCATATGTTGAGTTGGTTCATTGTCTCCATTCATATGTTGGGTTGGTTCATTGCCTTCATTCATATGTTGGGTTGGTTCATTGTCTCCATTCATATGTTGGGTTGGTTCATTGTCTCCATTCATATGTTGAGTTGGTTCATTGTCTCCATTCATATGTTGAGTTGGTTCATTGTCTGCATTCATATGTTGAGTTGGTTCATTGTCTGCATTCATATGTTGAGTTGGTTCATTGTCTTCATTCATATGTTGGGTTGGTTCATTGTCTCCATTCATATGTTGAGTTGGTTCATTGTCTGCATTCATATGTTGAGTTGGTTCATTGTCTGCATTCATATGTTGAGTTGGTTCATTGTCTTCATTCATATGTTGGGTTGGTTCATTGTCTTCATTCATATGTTGAGTTGGTTCATTGTCTGCATTCATATGTTGAGTTGGTTCATTCGCAAAGTTTGACACTTTGAGCTGGACTAGGAAGTTTGTTCGTCCATGGCACGAACTCTTGTTGCATAGTGTTTAATTTTAAAATGCCAATATTTCTTAGCATCAATGTTATACTGAATATACTGATAAGTGTCAGGGGAAGGGGGCATTTTGAGAGCCTGCTAGTGACGGCATTTAGTCAAAGCACGCCACTGATTGACACCCTAGGGGCGCCATTATTCACCAGTGATATCGATGAACTCATTTACTAACAACATATATTATAACACTAATCACAACACATATTGTTTGCGTCTTTATTACCATATTCGTGACCTCAGAAGGCACCATATATTTTGGTGACCTCAGCACCACACACATTTCCGATTCAGATTTGCATCATATGCATTGAAGACGTCAGCCCCCATATATATACATATAGTGTCTACATCAGCATCACATATAAGGATGACCTCAGCACCTCGACTATCGATTGTCGTCAGTCCAGTCACGCTCCCAAGTTTGGTTCATCCCCGATCATTAGTCCCAGCATGACATACTTACAAAATCGTGACGATCAGCTCGATTGATTTTAGAAATCGAGTATAGAGTTGAAAAAAAAAATTACTTAGTATGTCACGATGAATAAATACGGGGTGGGGGGTGATTGGGGGATGTAATAAAAACTATGGATGCGCACCAAAGTGGCATGTTAACAATAAGGATGCACACCAAAGGGACATGTTAACAATAACTTTTTTGGGGGATATTAATGTGTGTGTGTGTGTGTCTTAATGTAGCGTATTCTAACGTGAATAAGAAAACAACACGGATGGACACATTTACTGTCCAGGTGCACAAAGAAACATGCCCAGGGCCAAATGTGTTGCTGACGTGTTAAAAGTGTTAACTTGAAGTTAATGAACTTCATCGTTAACATTTACTTTCAGCAATGCATATGTATATGAGCCAATAATGACGCCTTTAAATTTGTCGTCTGCTACATGATACAATAATAACGCCTTTAAATTTGTCGTCTGCTACTTGATACAATAATGACACCCTTAAATTTGTCGTCTGCTACATGATACAATAATAACACCCTTAAATTTGTCGTCTGCTACATGATACAATAATGACACCCTTAAATGTGTCGTCTGCTACATGATAAAATAATAACACCCTTAAATTTGTCGTCTGCTACATGATACAATAATGACACCCTTAAATGTGTCGTCTGCTACATGATACAATAATGACACCCTTAAATTTGTCGTCTGCTACATGATACAATAATAACGCCTTTAAATTTGTCGTCTGCTACTTGATACAATAATGACACCCTTAAATTTGTCGTCTGCTACATGATACAATAATAACACCCTTAAATTTGTCGTCTGCTACATGATACAATAATGACACCCTTAAATTTGTCGTCTGCTACATGATACAATAATAACACCCTTAAATTTGTCGTCTGCTACATGATACAATAATGACACCCTTAAATTTGTCGTCTGCTACATGATAAAATAATGACACCCTTAAATTTGTCGTCTGCTACATGATACAAATATGACACCCTTAAATTTGTCGTCTGCTACATGATACAAATATGACACCCTTAAATGTGTCGTCTGCTACATGATACAAATATGACACCCTTAAATGTGTCGTCTGCTACATGATACAATAATAACGCCTTTAAATTTGTCGTCTGCTACATGATACAATAATAACGCCTTTAAATTCGTCGTTTGCTACGTGATACAATAATAATGCCTTTAAATTCGTCGTTTGCTACGTGATACAATAATAATGCCTTTAAATTCGTCGTTTGCTACGTGATACAATAATAACGCCTTTAAATTCGTCGTTTGCTACGTGATACAATAATAATGCCTTTAAATTCGTCGTTTGCTACGTGATACAATAATAATGCCTTTAAATTCGTCGTCTGCTACGTGATACAATAATAACGCCTTTAAATTCGTCGTTTGCTACGTGATACAATAATAACGCCTTTAAATTCGTCGTTTGCTACGTGATACAATAATAATGCCTTTAAATTCGTCGTTTGCTACGTGATACAATAATAACGCCTTTAAATTCGTCGTTTGCTACGTGATACAATAATAACGCCTTTAAATTCGTCGTTTGCTACGTGATACAATAATAACGCCTTTAAATTCGTCGTTTGCTACGTGATACAATAATAACGCCTTTAAATTCGTCGTTTGCTACGTGATACAATAATAACGCCTTTAAATTCGTCGTTTGCTACGTGATACAATAATAACGCCTTTAAATTCGTCGTTTGCTACGTGATACAATAATAACGCCTTTAAATTCGTCGTTTGCTACGTGATACAATAATAACGCCTTTAAATTCGTCGTTTGCTACGTGATACAATAATAACGCCTTTAAATTCGTCGTTTGCTACGTGATACAATAATAACGCCTTTAAATTCGTCGTTTGCTACGTGATACAATAATGACGTTTGTCTCTAAATCTTACATACTGATGTTTTTTTTGGTTATGTCTGCATGTCAAACATTGCCATCAAGGTGTCACGTGTCACGCCCAATAACTTTTACACGTTTGAAGGTTTGCGATATTTTAGAAATTGTGTCCCAAGAGATGTATCTGAATCAATGAGTGCACCATGGCGTGCGTCCCTTCCTTTACCCACTAGTCATTGAAGATGTTATTGAAAGAAAAAGTCAATGGATACAATGTATAGACCTGTTGTTAAACAGAGATGTTCCCCCCCCCCCACAAAGGTCTGTCATATACGGTTTAAAAATGGATTAAATTCTATTGGGGACCGAGGTATTTTGGATTACAATTTTTTAGGATAAAACTGCAACAGAAAGGTTGCACTAAAGAAGTTACTGCAAAGAAAACTAAATATTTTTACCGTATACATGTGCTAAATGGCAGCATGTCTTCTCATGTTTTTGTTTGAGAACCACTTTAACATTTTATTTAACATCGTGGCCCATTCAGTGTTAGAATAGTGATCTTTTAAATTAATTAAAGTCATTTTTTTTCCCAACATTTTCGTGGCCCACCAAAACAATAATTAATATAATTCATGTTCTTAATTATTTGTTTAAACCAATGATTCATGTAGCAAAGTCTCTTTATTAAAGAAAGAACTCCATAGACAACAGACTATTACTAACTACGCCATCACTCTTGCTCCTGCTTAAAAAATAACAACTTAACAACGCCATTTCCCATACCCAAATATACGTCACAAAATACAAACCATCTATTAAAAGCTACGAAAATTATCTCAGAACCAATTACGTTGAACAGGACGCAGCCAGCATGTTAGGAAGCAGCCAGAAACGGAAGCAGTCACACCAGAAGCGTACTATATATATATATATATATATGTAAATGTAAGAGATAACCTTTGCTATGACATGTTCTCATTTTGTTGGGGGGGGGGGGGGGACCACCCTGTAGGGTTAAGCTGATTGATGTAAATAGACGGATGAGAACATTGCAACCTGCCAGCAAAAAGATGTCGTTTCCCAAACTAGATGACTGCTGAGATAAAATCCGAGGTCACTTTGTCTTTTCACGTGTCTCTTCTGGGGTAGTTATTAAGTTTGCAGGTAGCATTATCCTAATGGAGTCACTGCATGGAGGGCAGGCCTACGCACCTATCTGTTCGTTTATTTTATCTGGATTTTGCAATAAGGGATGGAATTATTTCCCCGGTGCCTGTACACAATTATCCCGTGATATGAGCATTGCGTACGATAAAAATCATAAAAAAATATATTCATAAAGTCAGGGGCGCGTCGGATGATCGGCTTTCGGAAAATTGAAGTTCCACTGTAGTGACGTCACTCTGTTTGTTATCGTTACAAACATGTGATATACCAGCAGGTTTGGTTTGGGGGAACGGGGTGCTGTATGGAATCCCCTCAAACGGGGGGTGGTCGCTGTATTGAATCCCCCGAAAACGGGGGGGGGGGGTGCTGTATGGAATACCCTCAAACGTTTGAGATAACTTGGTGCCTTTTTAAGAATAAATGCATGCTTTATATAAATCTCAAGTCCTTGTCCACGTCATTGGTCCATCAAATTAGCAAGATTATCAAAGTTATTTTTATAATAATTTTTTAAAAAATATACACTTTGATAATCTACATGTTTTTAGAGATTGTAGATGTTGTATTTATTTGCATTCAGATATCGTAAATATAGTAGATATTGTAGATATAGTAGATATAGTAGATATTGTAGATATAGTAGATGTAGTAGATATTGTAGATATTGTAGATATAGTAGATATAGTAGATATTGTAGATATTGTAGATATAGTAGATATTGTAGATATAGTAGATATAAAAGATATAGTAGATATAGTAGATATAGTAGATATAGTAGATATAGTAGATATTGTAGATATAGTAGATATTGTAGATATAGTAGATATAGTAGATATTGTAGATATAGTAGATATAGTAGATATAGTAGATATTGTAGATATAGTAGATATAGTAGATATAGTAGATATAGTAGATATTGTAGATATTGTAGATATTGTAGATATAGTAGATATAGTAGATATTGTAGATATTGTAGATATAGTAGATATAGTAGATATTGTAGATATTGTAGATATAGTAGATATAGTAGATATAGTAGATATAGTAGATATTGTAGATATTGTAGATATTGTAGATATAGTAGATATTGTAGATATTGTAGATATAGTAGATATTGTAGATATAGTAGATATTGTAGATATAGTAGATGTAGTAGATATAGTAGATATAGTAGATATTGTAGATATAGTAGATATTGTAGATATAGTAGATATTGTAGATATAGTAGATGTAGTAGATATAGTAGATATAGTAGATATTGTAGATATAGTAGATGTAGTAGATATAGTAGATATAGTAGATATAGTAGATATAGTAGATATTGTAAATATAGTAGATATTGTAGATATAGTAGATATTTTAGCGTTGTTAGATTTTTTAGGAGACTCTTTTTTTGGATGAGAAGCAGACAAAATAAATTGGTAACATTTTTACAAACATAGTCTCCTGTCTTCACATTTTGTTACTGATTATAACAGTGGCTCTCAAATTGGATGTTAGTGCCCCCAAGTGGCGTTGGAAGATCCAGGGGCGTTGAAAAGCTTGGGAGATTTTAGGATTCGCTCGGAGAGGGATCATATCAGGAATAGTTTAAAAAAAATTAAAATAAATATTTAAAGAAAGTGAGATACATTGTTTTGATTGTCGTCATCAAAGAAGAGTCAAAGATATACATCATATACTATTTATTTTTTCCACATGAAAAGAAAAGACACAGGGCCTTTAATCTAACTTTCAAAAACATGTAATTAGTATAAATAAATTTAAACTTGTCTCGACACTATTAGCTGACAGCAATAAGTAGGCCTAGTATTTAATTGATTTTACAAATGGGCCTAAAATTGCGAAGTTTGCATTGAAATAGTTACATTAAAAAGCTGATATTGTATTACATTGCTGAATGCTTAATTGGGAAAGTTACAAGCACGGAGCATTCACCTTCTAGATATGAATGAGGTCTACTTCAAAGATGCGGTACCGAGGGCCTGGAAGATGAGTTGTGCAACATACCACAGTACAAAGTGTTGGCATTACGGTTGGATGAGTTGTCCAACATACCACAGTACAAAGTGTTGGCATTACGGTTGGATGAGTTGTGCAACATACCACAGTACAAAGTGTTGGCATTACAGTTGGATGAGTTGTGCAACATACCACAGTACAAAGTGTTGGCATTACGGTTGGATGAGTTGTGCAACATACCACAGTACAAAGTGTTGGCATTACGGTTGGATGAGTTGTGCAACATACCACAGTACAAAGTGTTGGCATTACGGTTGGATGAGTTGTGCAACATACCACAGTACAAAGTGTTGGCATTACGGTTGGATGAGTTGTGCAACATACCACAGTACAAAGTGTTGGCATTACGGTTGGATGAGTTGTCCAACATACCACAATACAAAGTGTTGGCATTACGGTTGGATGAGTTGTGCAACATACCACAGTACAAAATGTTGGCATTACGGTTGGATGAGTTGTGCAACATACCACAGTACAAAGTGTTGGCATTACGGTTATGGATGAGTTGAGTTTCCAGTAAAGGAAGTATTTATTTCTCGCCCACGTACGTCTTGTAACATTTGAGTCCCAATATTTTATAGCTGCTCTTCAAGGATAAAATTTCGCTCAAAAGTAAACTACTTGGAAATGGTGGACAATTGTCATGGACTGGCTGCAGTTGTTGGTTGTTACTAATGGGGCGGGGAGAGAAACCATGTTAGATGTTTTATTACTCATTATGCCATTCATTGTCAACATTGTAAGTCTTACTGCAAGGACTAAGTAACCATTGCTGAAACGAATTACATTTAAGTATTCGCACAAAACGATTGATTATACATGATGGTCGGTGGTCAAATCTTTGAAGATTTTGTTGATTCGTGCCTTTCATTGGCAAAATAAATTTATTAAAGCTTAATATAAGTCAATCTGCAGATTCAAACATTTTCATGTCCTAAGAAGAAGAAAGGATGATGCAAGATGATCATCTACACGTACATGACAACATTTGGATATACAACGAAAGTTATTGTGAGCGATTTTTATGCTTTTCTGTTGATGGAAATGCCAGAATAAGTGATGCATCAAATTGTAAAGATATCCATAGTTGGAAATGACAGGTTAAGTGAGCAATCCAATTGTACGGACTCCACTGATGCAGATGATGAAGTGGAAGAGGGAGTAACTAAACCAAATTTAAAATTTAGTTGTAACTAAAAGTTTAAAAAATGGCACAGTAGCATTTGCTACAGAATAAAATGTTCTAGTCATTGAAAAAAACCGCCCCTGGATCTAAAGGATGCACATAATCTGCATTTTAGAAGGTGGTTAGAAGAAACTTCGTGTTGCATTCTCAACACAGCATTTGTTGGAATGTAGTTCTATGTCGTTTGAAGAGGGATGTCCGGCGTTTGAAGAGGGATGTCATGGCGAGAACACATGTGGGATGTCATGGCGAGAACACATGTGGGATGTCATGGCGAGAACACATGTGGGATGTCATGGCGAGAACACATGTGAGATGTCATGGCGAGAACACATGTGAGATGTCATGGTGAGAACACAAGTGAGATGTCATGGTGAGAACACATGTGAGATGTCATGGCGAGAACACATGTGAGATGTCATGGCGAGAACACATGTGAGATGTCATGGTGAGAACACATGTGAGACTTCATGGTGAGTGGTCATGGTGAGTGGTTATGGTGAGTGGTCAAGGTGAGTGGTCATTTTGAGTGTTCATAGTGAGAAGTTATGGGTGGAGTTCAAGGGGTATAGTCCTAACAATGTATATGTATATATACAGAGATTGATAAGCTCCCCAACACACACCTAAGCAGGCAGATCTGTGTTTACCGAAGCATATGATGATCAATGTGATAATTGGATTTTTCCCCCTTCCATGCCTTTGATGGCAAAAAAAGTGTACCATATGTGACCAAACTGACAAAATGTTGTCTAGTATCAACCTAGACCCCCCTCACCTCACAAAAATATTAAAAACAAGAAATCAGCTATAAAGACAACACACTAGCTATAAAAGAGACAAACCAGCTAGAAAAACAACAAACTAGCTGGAAAGAATATAAAATAGCTAGAAAAACAACAAACTAACTAGAAAAACAACAAATTAGCTAGAAAGACAACAAGCTACCTAGAAAAACAACAAACTAGCTAGAAAAAATAAAATAGCTCGAAAAACAACAAAATAACTAGAAAAACAACAAACTAACTAGAAAAACAACAAACTAACTAGAAAAACAACAAACTAGCTAGAAAAAATAAAATAGCTAGAAAAACAACAAACTAACTAGAAAAACAACAAACTAACTAGAAAAACAACAAACTAACTAGAAAAACAACAAACTAGCTAGAAAAAATAAAATAGCTAGAAAAACAACAAACTAACTAGAAAAACAACAAATTAGCCAGAAAGACAACAAGCTACCTAGAAAAACAACAAACTAGTTAGAAAAAATAAAATAGCTAGAAAAACAACAAACTAGTTAGAAAAACAACAAATCCTCTATACACGAACATGTTTCGCCCAATCCATATATTAAAGATGAATCTAATGCCTAATGAAGAGAACTTTCCTGCCAAGGAAAAAATCCCTCTAAAAGTTGAATTTTGTATTCATTAATTATCAACAATACTAAGGTAACTCTACTACGTAGTTTAATAAGATTGTTAATTATAAAAAAAGATATGAAACCATCCTAATAATTTGTTATTGATGATACACGAAGTCCAAGTCCAGCCCGTGCAGTTGCCCAAGTATTTAGGAAGCCCCTAGGCATTGCCTTTCCGTGCAGTAGAACTGGTGTAAGGATCGTGATGACTCCCTGAGGTGGGTGAGGCTTGATGGGAGGTATAAATTGTTACAGTCATCAGGGATCAGTGTTACAGTAACGAAATCGTAACCAGGTAATGATAAGGGTCGTCACCAGGTGATTAGCTTCAGTAGAAGTTAGAACGGTCTGCGGTGCGGACGTTTAGAAGTAGCCATTAATTAACTGAACGTAGGATTTAGGTTGAAACGAATCACTTTTTTAATAAAATATCTTAACCAAGTAACTTTAAAACTAACTGACAAAAGTCACATATTTATTTAAAAAGCAACGGCGAACTTGTGAGTATATGTTAAATTTTTTTATCAGCTGATTTCCTTTAAGTTGTGACTGTTGATTAATTAGACACGAACAATGTGCCTTCATCTCTAAAATATAAAGTTTTACTGATGAAGGCATATGACGAAACGTTTACTTATGTATTATGTAAAATTAGTATTAAAGCTTAACATATATTGTTATATTGACACAAAGAGTTCGTGTCCAATTAACCTATTTTAAAGATTTATCGCAGTCCAACACTTTTGTGACTGTTTGTTTCATTTTGTATTGGCTGTAATATAATATAATTTTTATTCGTAAATTAAAGCTTAGAAAAATAAAGTGTATTATTTAGTTTAGTCTGTTCGTTTACAGGAAGAAAATAAATATTTAAAACTATTTTAGCGTTTCTTTGTATCAATTAAAATTCTAACTTGGATTAACTTAAGAATGTAACGGTATTTGTTTTCCGTCCATCAATAGAGAAAACAACAAGAACATCTGTAAGACCATGGCACACTTAATCTTTGCTTCCTTCGTGACCTTTGCCGTAGTCGGCATCCAAGCCGTCTCTGCATTCTCAGGGTACGGTCCCATTCTTCCACTCGTACCTATTGGAAAAGGATACGCCAAAGGTAGTGACGTTTGTGTTAAACATTGAATAATTCAACTCACTTCCGCATTTGAAGACCCTTGTTCTCAAAGAACTTAAGTCACGTTTTTTCAAAATCAATCTAAACCGAGACCTTTTTTTATCCGCTTTGGCCAAGCGTACTGCATTAATTTGAACACATTAACATGTGCCTAAGTCCCTTAATTAAACAACACAAATATGAAAATGATCAAATCTTATAGACATAAAGAATATTTGAACTTGATTATCTCAAAATATGTATTTTGTGACTTAAGTACTTTTAGCACTAAGGTCTTCAATTGGAGAAGGGGAGTGTTAAAAATATATGAATTCGATGGTGCTTTGCATTTCTACCAACAAAACTCAGATAAGTAAAGAATAGCACACGGAGCGTGGACATCCCTGACAAACATTTTTGTAGCGTCCTTGAACCATATCATCCCTGTCAGGGCCGGCCTTAGGCCACTGCAACCTATGCGGCCGCAATGGACCCCGCACTTTCATAGGCCCCGCCCCGAATTTATTTTCTAATACAAAATCTTAATTTTCACTTATTATCCTTATTCCTACCCAGACTGAGCCCCGCGCAATCCGTTTCGCATAGGGCCCCGCAATTGTTAAGGTCGGCCCTGATCCCTGTTACCATCTAGTATCTAGCTACAGAAACTTAATAGAGACGTGCTAATTCGATTTTCAAAAAACATAACTATTACACGACGTCTTAGATGAGCTGATGCGATTTATTCTATAAATTGTACTTGCTGAGACAGCTTGAAATGTGTCGGAGACAACTTGTAATGTTGATGAGACAGCTTGAAATGGGGCGGAGACAGCTTGTAATGTTGATGAGACAGCTTGTTATGTTCCTTTAATTACTTCCATAGGACCAATAACTCTGACATGCGCAGTCAACTTTACAGACAGCTACAAACCCTCTTCCGGTATTGTCAACGCAATTGCTGTAACAATTAAAGAAAAACAAGGACAGTACGGTGGGGTAAGTGTCACAAAATTCAACTTTTAGCAAAGAACAATTAGAGATATGAAGCAGAAGAGATTAGAGACATTAGAGATTAGAGGCAGTAGAGATTAAAAGCAGTAGAGATTAAAAGCAGTAGAGATTAAAAGCAGTAGAGATTAAAAGCAGTAGAGATTAAAAGCAGTAGAGATTAGAAGCAGTAGAGATTAAAAGCAGTAGAGATTAGAAGCAGTAGAGATTAGAAGCAGTAGAGATTAGAAGCTGTAGAGATTAGAAGCAGTAGAGATTAGAGGCAGTAGAGATTAAAAGCAGTAGAGATTAGAAGCAGTAGAGATTAAAAGCAGTAGAGATTAGAAGCAGTAGAGATTAAAAGCAGTAGAGATTAGAGCAGTTTTAGATATGAAAACGAAGAGACATAAAGAAACTGATAAGCGAAAAATAAGAGATATCAACAAAAAGAGCAGAGAAAACGGTGCCACCACACACACACACATACACCCACACACACATCTCGTGCGGCACTTTGTTAATGGCAAAAAGACAGAACGCAAGACCTTGGCTGATTGTTGATTGACGCCACACCAAACTTGTTTGTTAAGTTTCAGAACATTGATATATATATATATTTAAAAACATAATCTTTACTTGGGACTAATCTTTATATTTGAATTCTACCTCACTGGGGTTAGCGAAATCTTTAGAGAGTCTGGCTCAAAGATGTTGAAAACAATAAACTGCCAACTATCAAATATGGAAATTATTACAACAGGTTTCAAGATGGAATATAGAAGCCAACAGACATAAGCACACACACACACACACACACACACACACACACACACACACAAAATCAATCAAAGACATGAAATATTACACAATTAATGCAACTGAAAACAAAGACTTAAATCTTTTTTTTTCACATTTAACAAATTAACTAATGATAGACTAACATTTCTTTTTTTAAAATCTATTCAGATGAGCGCGTCTTTGTTTCCTTATCTTGGTGGCAGTGGTGGATCATATGGTGGAGGACTTTCTGCCACCATCAACCTCTTCTCTCTTGTCGGTGGACCTGTGTCCGTCGCCTTCACAGAGCGGGCCAGACCAGAGAGAGGTTGTTACGCTGAGGACTTTGGACTTTTCTACTCGTAAGTTATGGAATACTTTAAGGCACCATCACGAATCTACTCTGTGTAGGCTATGCCAAGGTTTACTATTAAGGCCTGACTTTGGACTTTTCTACTTGTAAGTTATGGAATATTTTAAAGCACCATCACGAATCTACTCTGTGTGGGCTATGCCAAGGTTTACTATTAAGGTCTGACTTTGGACTTTTCTACTTGTAAGTTATGGAATACATTAAGGCATCATCACGAATCTACTCTGTGTGGGCTATGCCAAGGTTTACTATTAAGGTCTGACTTTGGACTTTTCTACTTGTAAGTTATGGAATACTTTAAGGCATCATCACGAATCTACTCTGTGTGGGCTATGCCAAGGCTTACAATTAAGGCCAAGTCTTGCCTAGAGCCAGTACATTGTATATATATTTGATTTGATAAGTCAGAGGTGAACACGGGAAAACGTACACAAAAATGGACAAAGCAATCAGCCAAGGTGTCACTATTTACTTTGGCTAATGCGCCTTTGTCTTATCTATACCTATGTATATTTTTTAATTGATCAGCTACTTGGGTATTTTATTGTAGATGAATCGTTCCCGTACTCAAAGAGGTGTCTTATTTTTATAGAATAATTTGTATAATTGTCTTAAGTGAACGTTGTTGGCCATAAGCCGATAGTGGGGACTGATTTAACGATCCGTCGTGGGAGTCCGTGAGTTGAATGACTCGCTTCTTGAGTAAAAGTCTTAAGACATTTTTAAAAATATAAACCCAAATTCTTTCAAATGACGATATTTTCTTTGACCCAATGAAAGTGTTCACACCATTCTAACGAGATATGTTACCTAGATATGTTAAAATCATTTTATTTTTATACAAGTTTATTTGCTGATGAAATCTTTGGAATACTATTGGTTTCTGATATCATTTAAACCTTAAAATAGATCTTGGCTATACGACTGGGTTAGCGAGGGAGGATAAAGTATTCAATTGTATAGATCATAATTAAAAAGTCGGATGTTAAAAAATCTGATTTTTTGGCAAAGAAGTTAGCGTTTTTCTTTCGGAAACTGGTTTTAAAACAGTTATCGGTTTTTATAGTGCATACGCAATTATTCCTTACAAGGTCAGCTTGACATATTTTATAAGATCGAAAGCGGAAGTTGTCATTAAAAGTGATGATTTATTTATTTTTAAAACTGTCAAAGCAAAGCTTATTTCGTACCACACATTGTATATTGTGTATATTATGTATATTGTGTATATTATGTATATTGTGCATATTATGTATATTATGATTATAACATTTTTTATAATTCTTTTAAGTCTTGAAATATCTATCACAAATAATAATTAGCTAAAAGATGTGTATGTGTGTGTGTGTGGGGGGGGGGGGGATTCTTGTAAGATAATGAAGAAATCTCTCTTAAAATGATTTAAAACAAATCGAGTATTTTTAAAAAAAAATCAGCATACGCTTATCATGAGAATCTAAAACCATTCATCGGAAATGTGATTATAGTTTAACATCCTCATTCACGTTTCTATTTCAACAGAGGTTCCCCAAGTGTAAGCTACGGTCAACAACTTGGAGGTCTCGGCCAAATGGGAGGCCTTGGGGGAGGCTATGGTGGAGGCCTTGGTGGAGGCTATGGTGGAGGTATTGGTGGAGGTCTTGGTGGAGGCCTAGGCGGAGGCCTTGGTGGCTACGGCGGTGGATACAATCCTGGTTATGGCGCTGGATATGGTGCTGGTAACGACGGTGGATATGGAATGGGCGGAGGTTACAATGGATATGGAGGCCTAGGGGGTTACGGTGGATTGGGTGGAGGATTAGGTGGAGGATTGGGTGGAGGATATGGCGGAGGACTCTACTCTGCTGGCTATGGTGACCGGGCACCAGGAGTTATTGCCAACGTGCGTCTTACCCCAGGCACTGCCTCCGAGATCAACATTGATACTCTAAAGGGATTCTCAAATCTGAAGGAACTCGCTGGTAGAGGCGTCGTTGTAAGTATTTGTTGAATGTTCATATAGTCGAGCCATATTGTGAACTATCGATAAAAAAAACTTTAATTTTTAACTTTAAAATAACACCTCTTGAGTCAAATATCAGAGGAAAAAAAATTTTACCCTAAATTTTTTATTTTTAATTAGGATATTGGGATACACAAAATTAATACAGTCTTACGATTAATAAAAAAAATTTAAGATTATGAATTTTATGCTCAGTTCACACGATCAAATTTTCGTCCAATTTCTTTTCGAACTATTTTGTCGACAAAATAAAAAAAAAAGGAAATTTAACGTCAATTTGCCGCAAAATTGACGAAAGTTTGACCTTTTGAATCGAGCAACATGCTTAAACGACAGGAATATTTTATTGCAAAAGACTTTCAAATATAATGCTGTCCTTAAATGCGATGTCTTTAGTCGCCGCGATGTACCGAATAGACCGTTTAAACAAATAAATATCACGTATGTGCACGAAGCTCGATGTCCATTTCGTTGTGAGATTACAAAACTATTTTCGATTTTTCTCCAGGTCTGCCCCGATGCCGCCATCGACAGCAAGTATGGCGACGCCATGTGCGAGGGTGGAATCTTGTCCTGCTGCGCCCTGCACTACGACAGTGGAGAACAGACCATTTCGGTCAAGTACGGTTACTAAACAACGAGCACAACAAGTAGAACCTCTCAACCAAGTACAGAGCTCAAATCTTGGTGACGTAGTCAACAAAAAACGAAACGCGAACGAACGAACAACCCTGCATTTTATTACTCAACAATAAAAGATAACAATTGTATATGGACGTATTACTTTTACATTATTGTTTTAATTTCAATATCTTAAAGGAAGCATCGCGTGTGGCTAAATATAGAACAACAGACAGAACGTTAAAAGAAATAAATGGACAACCTTAAATTCGCAATGTTCACTCTTCATTTATGTACAACACCACAGTACACTGTTTATATGTCGTATGTGTACAAGATCACATTTCCCTGGTGACCGGTTAATTTGCTGAGATGTTGAAAGATCAATAATTATCTTCCGCAAAATAATATAATTTGAACCATAATATTAACTAAACGGAGAAGCTCCTAGAGGGCATAAATATGGACATACTTATGTGTTGTTAAGTGTATTAGCTTTTCAAAGGTTGACAAATTCTTCATTGATATGCACTTGACATGCACACAACACTGTATTACAATAAACAATCCTACCCCCTTTAAAACCAGAGTTGCGAACTCACAAAAAAAAAAATGAAGCGAAATTTACGGAACAATATTCTAAATCTGCAAATTTTTACGGACGAGAAAATTTTAAAAATTAATTTACGAAGCTAAACAAATCAAAACATTCGTACGGCTATGTTATGTGTATGTCATCTACTTGCGCCTATTTTTACACACTTTATTTAACTCACTTTTTTTTATTGTTCAAATTTTGCATCTCAATTTTGACCCACTTCCTAATGACCCACTTCCTGATGTCCAATTGAGCTAAAAATGTGTACGCATACCCAACCTTGTTGACGATACAGCCCTTCAGGATAAATAGGTCATCAGTGACCTCAACTGACCCAGAGTGACCTCTGTGGGTCAAAATTGTGCGTCTCTATTTTGATCCACTTCTCTCAAATTGAACTGAAAATTTGTACAATTTGACTAAAAAGCTCAAAATAAAATAATATAATAATTGCTTTTTAAAAAACAGTATTTTTCCAAAAATATAATAAAAGTATGAAATAAATGTCACCACAAACTTCTTAGTTGCTACAGTCATGTGACTAATAAGCGCGTGGCGCTCATGAAATACAATGAGCTCGTGTGATGTTTTCTAAAGTTGACCTTTTCGTTTGTTAATTTTTTAGATAAAATTTTACATTTCAACATTGACCTGCATCCTGATTTCAAATTTAGCTGAACCCCCTCCCTCCCCCCCCCACCCAAAAAAAAAACACAACCAAAACACCAACATTGTTTAAATATACCATTCCATAGACTATCGTCTAAGCACTATGAATTAATCAAAGTTGTACTCCTTTTCCGAATGTGATCTGGCTTTATTTAAATTACTGGCTAATATGCCCGGCGTTCCCGAGATTACATTCCGAAAATACTTGCACATCCTTTTATATAACATCGAAGTTAAGGGCCATGTAAAAAAATAAATACAAAATAAAATAACAACCTCATCGGAAAGAAACAAATAATAAAGTTTTTTTTCTTTTTCTACTATTAAAAACGCATTTGCGAAATAAAAAAAAATATATTTTGGACAAAGAATGTTTCTCTTAATTTTCAAGCTGGGCTTTGGTAAACAATTTATGTAAAGACAATTGGTAAACAAATTATGTAAGACAAATAGTAAATAAATTATGTAAATACAAATAGTAAACTAATTATGTAAGACAAATAGTAAACAAATTATGTAAGACAAATAGTAAACAAATTATGTAAAGACAAATAGTAAACAAATTATGTAAATACAATTAGTAAGCAAATTATGTAAAGACTATTAGTAAACAAATTATGTAAATACAATTACTAAACAAATTATGTAAATTCAATTAGTTAGCCAATTTTGTAAAGGCTATTAGAAACAATTTGTTTCAAGAAAAATCTAACTTTGTATAGATGCCACTAATAAATAAATTCATTAGTACCAAAGCTATGGCCCTTTATCAATTTGAATAAAACAGGATCCCCATTCCAAAAGGGTCCATTTAAGTGATCCCTAAGATAGCAGCACTATAAAAATCTTTCAGGTAAATGTTCAAGTTACTGTTAAAATAGGACAGAATTTGCAAAGGCGTTGCCTTTTAAATTGTTCCCTTTCGGTCAAAAAGATAGAGACCTTAAATTACTCATCAGATAAATAGAGCAGTTAAAATTTAAAATTTATCCCATTCAATCTATTGACAAATTTCAAGAGATACAGCGTACATAAGGAAAATGAAATTATTGTCTCTGGTCGGCACAGTGGTGAGCATTATGATTACAAAACCCTCCATTTTTTTCAATATAGATTTTCAAGTTCATTTGGTATCGATCTATCCAATCAATTTTAATTTTTATTTATATCACCCATTTAATCAGGAAATATATAGTCAGAAACTTATTGTGTGTGGTATTTAAGAAGTTTATAATTAATGGACAACATGTGCATACTTTAAATAAAGAGACTAAAATCTACTTATCGATTGTAATAGTTGAGTGTGTAGCAAGTCGTAACTTTAATACATTGCTGTATTCGTAATATGCACCCACCCATACAGTGACCTATTTTTTTTTTTATTATTTAATACTGATCTGGGGGATACATCTCAAACTGGAAATACTGCCTTCTCCACACACATCTAATTTATAAAGATGGCAATAAAAATTAATGAAATTACCCACGGACTGCGAACCTTTGGGTACGCTAAAGCACCCTTTATGCGCGCCCCTGCACTATTTGATACTTATAATCTAATGTTCATCCCCCCTTATACCATGGAATGAACTGTAGTCTCCCTCAAAACCACCTTCCATTATCGAGCTGGTGGACAGAAGAAACGCTTTTATAGATACCTTTAAGACCTCACTGAAAGCGTTCGGTATAAACACGGACACATGGGAATAATCGGCAATGGATCGAGCATCGTGACCGTTCCTCTGTACACAAAGCAAGGGATGGAGCATCGTGATGTTCCTCTGTACACAAAGCAAGGGACCGAGTATCGTGATGTTCCTCTGTACACAAAGCAAGCGATCGAGTATCGTGATGTTCCTCTGTACACAAAGCAAGGGATCGAGTATCGTGATGTTCCTCTGTACACAAAGCAAGGGATGGAGCATCGTGATGTTCCTCTGCACACAAAGACTCCATAACAATATGAAGCCAACAGAACGTCGGCTCCACAGCACAAAAGACATGCCAGAAAAGCCCTGGTCAACTCTGCACCTGGAGATATCCCATCAATCCCCCTGTACTTACGGCACAAGAACATTTGCGCAAGTTCATATTTAACATACGATGATTAATGTGGATATAGTCCACTTCGACTGACCAGCTTTATATACTTAGTATTCGTAGTAAAATGGTACAAAAAGTTTAAGTATATTTAAAGAATATGATTGCATTGCTAATCTTTTCTTTTTAAAAAAGAATTTAGATATTTGTTGAAAGCTCACTGTTCTGTGAATAAACAAGAGCGCAGCGAAAGAATTCAAGCATTTAATGCAATTCGTGTATACGGTTCACACGATCAAATTTCGCGTCAAATTGTTGTATGAACGCACTATTTTGTGCGTGGTTTCTTTTTTGGGGGGAATTCCATCAAATAGTAATTTGAAAGTTGTGACAAGGCTTCAAACACGAATTGCATCAAATGCTTGAAGGAAAATTTGATCGTGTGAACCGACCCTTATGAAAAAAAAAGCTTACAAGAATGCATTCAACAAAAATAGCATAACTTGAACTAAAGTTGAACGTGCCTCGAAACTATTTAAAAACATTTTTGATAATCTTTACTCTCTCAATTTCATGATTTTTTTAATTACAGCTTTTGGGATAAGTGGATTATGATAACAAAATTTCCAGTAGGCCGGAAGGAATGGCCTTGTCAGATTTGGTTGCAATCCATCGTTTTGGTTTTCTTGTGATTTATTTACACGTTAACAAACAAACAAACAAACAAATAAACCAACAGTGTCACATTGAGCTTTCCATAGCAGATTTTCTATTGCATAATTCAAGTTCCAGGCGGCCGATTAAAACATTAATTAATTCTTTTTTTAAATTGTATTTTATGATTTATTTGTTTTAATTTCATTATATTGTATTTTGCAATGGACGATTATACCCTGGAGATATTAATATCAATCGCATTTATGTTAAAATTAGCAGACTATTAACAATGTTTTACTTGTGAGAAATAGTGTTATTTAACTATGCAAAACTCAGTCAAGTTTGTTTAGTCCTACTTTGATTAAGTAATCATTTAGTACCATTGTACATTTAGACACATTTTATTTTCAATATTTTAGCACTTTTTGACAGAATATATGGCTGTAACTGCAACAGATTATATGGCAATGTGACAGAAACTACGGCTATGAATTACCGTGAAAGAATCAACGGCTACGAATAACAGTGACAGAATCTTTAGCTATGAATTGCTGTGACAGAATCTATGGCTATGAATTGCTGTGACAGAATATATGGCTATGAATTGCTGTGACAGAATCTATGGCTATAAATAACGGTGACAAAATCTAGGGCTATAAATTGCTGTGACAGAATCTATGGCTATAAATTGTTGTGACAGAATCTATGGCTATAAATAACTGTGACAGAATCTATGACTATAAATTGCTGTTACATAATCTATGGCTATGAATTGCTGTGACAGAATCTATGGCTATGAATTACTGTGACATAATATATGGCTATGAATTACTGTGACATAATCTATGGCTATGAATTGCTGTGACAGAATCTATGGCTTTAAATTGCTGTGACAGAATCTATGGCTATGAATAACTGTGACAGAATCTGTGGCTATGAATTGCTATGACAGAATCAACGGCCATGAATAACTGTGACAGAATCTATGGCTATAAATTGCTGTGACTGAATCTATGGCTATAAATTACTGTGACAGAATCTATGACTATGAATAGCTGTGACATAATCTATAGCTATGAATTGCTGTGACAGAATCTATGGCTATGAATTGCTGTGACAGAATCTATGGCTTTGAATTGCTGCGACATAATCTATGGCTATGAATTACTGCGACATAATCTATGGCTATGAATTGCTGTGACAGAATATATGGCTATGAATTATTACGATGATAACCGTGAAGCTAAAAAAATATTATTGCAAAAATTAGCTTAAAATAAAATTAATATGTACGCAATTGTCTGTGTCCGAAATATTCCTTGGTGTACACATTTGTGGGTGTAAGCAATTTTCTATTTGAGCAGTTTTCGTGTGAAAGGTTTGTCTGTGCGGATTTTTCTGTACGTTTGTCATGTGCGCACATGTCTGGCCACCACATATATACACACCTAAAAGCTGTTGTTATATTTTTTGAAACAGGGTCACTCTATCAAAACCAGCATATTAAACGTTACATTCAAATAGGTGTAATGATTGATAATGACATAAATTCTACCATCTTTTCTGAACTTCTAAGACAGTTCCAATAACACTGAAACTGCAGAGTAGAGGGGAGCATGGCCCCTATGTGTTTGTTGATCTAACATTTCTTGTTTCTCTTATGAAAAGAACGTCCGGACACGGACCTATGACCTCCGTCACGATCGCAACCAGACACTTGGGTGCGGTACGTAATGACGACATTACATCATTAAGTTAATGTAAAGTTGTTGTTTTGAATTAATCACGCTGTTCATTAGCTGGACACACCAGGCCATCTGGGGATGGGGGGGGGGTGGGGATTGGTCAACCAAGCGTGACGTCAGCACCACCAGGCACACATTTCCGGCCATTAAACTCCACGTCATCAATCACAGTAATTCGTGAACTGTTTGGCCACGGATGACACCTGATAAGATTTAAAGAGAAAAAACCCAAACAACACCAATCATATTTTAATCCCGCACTAACAGCCGCGGGCCGACACAAACGAGGCCGGGCTGGTTGGCTTCATCTCGACTTCACGCAGACCCATGCGTGAGAACTGCGGTTAGCCCCAATCCGATCGTCTGCCGGGAAGCAACTAACGACTCCGAGTGGGGACGTCTGATGATATTACCGAGACAATAATTTTTTTTGTTAATCCCTGTTTAAAATATTGTATTTTTAGTTTTTTCAGAGTTTATCAGCAGCTCCGTCGTCAGTTTGAAATATAAAGTTCCTACTCCTAGACCCCGAGCTCAAATTATAGGCATATCCTGGTATCGACTACCGTACATTTACAATATGTACCGACTACTGTACTCTTTTATTCTGACCGCCTCGCCCCAGGCTTGGAGCGGGACTCGTGTGCCGCCATCACCGGCGCCTACATTGGTGGCGGTCATAAGAAACAACGATGACCAGCAAGGAACAGGCGGAACTGAACATTAGCAAGGTCATGTGTTGAGAAATCCAAGGTCACTCGTGATGTCCTTAAGCAATAATGCCGACCACCCCCTCTATAGCCTCATTTAATAAAATTCGGTCGTCCACCATTTTGACTTCGCCACTATTCCCCTTGTAGGACACTATTCCCCTTGTAGGACACAATTCCCCTTGTAGGACACTATTCCCCTTGTAGGACACTATTCCCCTTGTAGGACACTATTCCCATTGTAAGACAATATTCCCCTTGTAGGACACTATTCCCCTTGTAGGACACTATTCCCCTTGTAGGACACTATTCCCATTGTAAGACACTATTCCCCTTGTAGGACACTATTCCCATTGTAAGACACAATTCCCCTTGTAGGACACTATTCCCCTTGTAGGACACTATTCCACTTGTAGGACACTATTCCCATTGTAAGACACTATTCCCCTTGTAGGACACTATTCCCCTTGTAGGACACTATTCCCCTTGTAGGACACTATTCCCATTGTAAGACACTATTCCCCTTGTAGGACACTATTCCCATTGTAAGACACTATTCCCCTTGTAGGACACTATTCCCATTGTAAGACACTATTCCCCTTGTAGGACACTATTCCCATTGTAAGACACTATTCCCCTTGTAGGACACTATTCCCATTGTAAGACACTATTCCCCTTGTAGGACACTATTCCCATTGTAAGACACTATTCCCCTTGTAGGACACTATTCCTATTGTAGGACACTATTCCCCTTGTAGGACACTATTCCCATTGTAAGACACTATTCCCCTTGTAGGACACTATTCCCCTTGTAGGACACTATTCCCCTTGTAGGACACTATTCCCCTTGTAGGACACTCCATTTTACAGAGACAACTTGATTTAACCCAGATCTTGTTTCTCATTTAAACACTCCATTTTACAGAGACAACTTGATTTAACCCAGATCTTGTTTCTCATTTAAACACTCCACGCTAAATCATAAGAATGTTCATGACGGTGCTCTAATTAGCTAAAATGAAACCTGAAATCTAATTTGTACGCCAACAGAAGATGCCTCCCCACCCCGCTGCAAGTGGCGCCCCATCCCCGTCCCAGTCATGTTCTCAGCAGTGCCCAATGTGTCCCAGACACTTCTCTACTTCTCGGACAGTGCCGCCTGCTATACGTTTTTTTTAAAAATATGCGTAAATAAATAGTAAGCACATAATTCGTTCAATGGAGATCCTAAACAGTTAATAAACCTATCATTTTTTTTCGCGCCCTTTGTCTTATATTTCTGTCTCCGTTCATGGAATGGTTGCAAACAAATCAGTTGAAGCCATTGGACAAAATTCAGAAAATTGATTTGATCTGATTTGATTTGAAAAACCCTCAACTGGTTCTGCCAACATGTTGGGTAATGATGTTAATTTCAAACCGTCAACTGGTTCTGCCAACATGTTGGGTAATGATGTTACTTTCAAACCGTCAACTGGTTCTGCTCTTGTGGGTGCTGATGCTACTCCCAAACCGTCACCTGGTCCTGCCAACATATTGGGTGCTGATGCTACTCCCAAACCGTCCCCTGGTCCTGCCAACATATTGGGTACTGATGCTACTCCCAAACCGTCACCTGGTCCTGCCAACATATTGGGTACTGATGCTACTCCCAAACCGTCACCTGGTCCTGCCAACATATTGGGTACTGATGCTACTCCCAAACCGTCACCTGGTCCTGCCAACATATTGGGTACTGATGCAACTCCCAAACCGTCACCTGGTCCTGCCAACATATGTGGTTGTTAATAACTTTTCCACGCTTAATTTGTTGTTGTTAAATTGTATTGTCGCAATATGTATCTAGCTTCTGTCACGCTTCGCCATATTTTAAGAACTGAAATTATAATTCCTCCCTTCTCCCTAAAATTTAAGAACTTGTCTAGATGATAGACCACAATGCATGCAGAATACACGTAAAAAAATACGCCGTAAGTAAGTAAAGGAAGTGTAACCGAAATGCAGCCCTAAAAGTTGTGCGGTCTCTGATGTACCGCATCGCATCTCCCACCCGCCCCCTCCGCCACTGTTTTCCTACGCCCGAGGTTTCTTCAACGGTCACAACGATAGACTGACATTTTAATAAATTCGTTTAATACATCATAACCTGTGTCGGTAAAATTTAACTTTTTGCAGTTGGATTTCCCACAAAACACATTAATTAATTTTGGCCGAACGCCTTCTTGGCACCCTCTAATAATCTCTAACCAATGGGTTCTCGGCCATGGGTTTCCGCACACAAAGGAGGCAGACAATGAGGTTCGGGGAGACCCAGGCATTTTAAAAGCAAAAAGAAAAATAAATTAAAATACGTATAATTATTTTTTCAAATTGAAAATAATTTTTTAAAAATAAAACTGATACTATTTTTAATTAGAAAAACATTTCTGTACACGTGCCATGCCTGTATAATTTTTTTATAAATTAAAAAAAAAAAATTGAAAGTGCTGAAAACGAATCCATTTTAAAATATGATTTATTAAACACTCCTCAGTCAGTGTTGGAAAAAAATCAGGTTTATTTGCATTTTTATTACCAATTTGTGTCAGAGGTGTAACTTGGGTTGGTGTCACACGCTGGGGAAAGTAAACTCATGGAGTTACCCCCCACCCTCGCCGGACCGCATCCTGTAATGTTAACTTTGTCATAAAGTATCGCAAATAACAATGTGTGTGGATTAAGTCCAAAGTCAAAAGTGAAAAAAAAAGACTTAAGAAGAAAACATAGATCCGTATTTTGATGTTCTTGTTTTTTTTTAAAGTCATCGAAATCTCTTTTTATGAAACATTAATTTGAACAGTTCAAGGTTTAGGCCTAAACAAAAGAGAGACGTTTGCAATTAGGTCAAAACATTGTAGAAAGGAAGTGGACCTAGGAGCTAATTTTTCATCTTTTTTTTTCTCAAGTGAAGCGCCGTTAAATCATTAGGCGCTTAGAGCGTCACAAAGTGAACACAAAGCTCCACAACATAATCTAGGTGATTACACTTATGGAAAAAAACGCACTTGACCAGTGGTTCTCAACCTTCCTAATGCCGCGACCCTTTAATACAGTTCCCCATGTTGAGGTGACCCCCCAGCTATAAAATTATTTTCGTTACTTCATAAATATCTGTTTTCCGGTGGTCTTAGGCGACCACTGTGCAAGGGTCGTTCGACCCCCAAAGGGGTCACGAAATAGAGTTTGAGAATCGCTGCACTAGACGCTACAGTGTTAACCTGTTCTTTCGGCACTCCGTTCTTTTGGCACTTGGTTTTTGTGGCACTCTGGTCGCATCCTGCATTTAACTTAAATATGCTATGAAAACAACTTGAGCGAGCTCTGTCAATTTAGGAGTTTTCCATATGACCCCAGCAACTTTAAATTTACAAACAATCCGTACAGATATTACCTAAAATTAGATATCATTAACAATTGTGAGATGTTTCTAAAAAAGATATTGTAAAAACATTTTTGTAGCTTTCTTTAAAGTCGTATACTCATATTGAAGAGAGAGGGAGAGAGAGAGCTATAAAGAGAGCTGGTGGGAATGCCAAACAGTAAGCTAACGCTTAAAAATAGGCTCATGTGTCACGGCCAAATGCCATACCGCACTAGTAATAGAAGCATAAGCATTTGATATTTAACAGGGTACCTAGAGTCTTCTTTCGCCTTTTCGTCCTCGAGGAACAGCAGCCAATCTTCGTCGACGTCTGTGGTTAGGACATAGGCCGCCTACAAGAGCCCTCCAGGCATCACGATCCTGAGCCAATCTCTCCAGCCTCCCCCAAGTGTGGTCAAGTTTCTTGGTATCCGCCTCCACTTCACGGCGCCAAGTGTTCCTAGGCCTGCCTCTTTTCCGTTTTCCTTGAGGGTTCCAGTTCAAGGCTTGTCTAGTTATGCTGGAGGCAGGTTTCCTGAGCGCATGGCCAATCCATCTCCATCTTCTTGAGTACCTAGAGTAATGGCAAAATATTCGTATTTCACATTTGACATGGTATCTAGAGTCATATCAATATATTCGCATTTGATTTGGTTAACTTTATAGGTTCCATAAAAAAACTTTAAAAATATGTGCTTAAAAAATGTTAGTTTGCCGATGAAATTTCTGGAGATTTAGAAAATTTGAGGAGATTTGGAAAATTTTAGGACAATTCGAAAGTTTTTCCATTAATTGTATTTTATTCACTTGGCAAACCTGGTTCTCAGCCCCCCCCCCCCTTTTGTGAGATGTCTCCCGGTGAGATCCGCAACCCCAAATCAATCTGAGCAGTCACCCTAGTGACGCCACTGGTTTTTGTTTTCGAATCTTTGTTAGCGCACCATTTGTACTAGTTGATTTGTTTGCTTCTAGCGAGTCAATGAAAGAAATGGAAATTAAAATAATAGAGTGAATGAAAGAAATGGAAATTAAAATGAATGAACATAGGTGATGTTAAGTCTTGGATGACACACAGCAAGTTGAAGCTGAACGATGACAAAACGGAAGCATTCCTCATTCACAATCACAAATCATCATCTACCTCAACTCTCCCCAACTCATTTCAAGTAGGTAACGCCGACATACAGTTTACATCCTCTGCTAGGAATCTTGGTTATATTCTTTCTAACAACATGTCTCTTGATAAACATATCTCTCACACTTGTCGTTCTGCATACACCGCTATCCGTCAGATCAGCTCCATCCGCCACTACCTCACAGTTAGCGCAACAAAAACACTAGTCTGTGCTCTTGTTCTCTCTCGTCTTGACTATTGCAACTCTCTTCTGTCAGGTTCACCAAAACACTTCATAGAAAAACTACAAAAGATTCAAAATTCAGCTGCTAGGCTAGTTCTAAAGGCAAAAAAACGTGATCATGTCACTCAATTACTCCACTCACTTCATTGGCTTCCTATACAGGCACGCATTGATTACAAGCTGTCTGTTCTCTGTCATAACTTTTTCTCAGATTCCTGCCCTTCCTATCTAACCGAACTTCTTTCTGTCTATTCACCCCTTCGACAGCTTCGCTCCTCCGTAGACACGTGTATTCTGTCCGTTGCTAAGACACGTACTAAAACATATGGTGAACGATCTTTCTCTTTCTGCGCCCCAAAACAATGGAATTCTCTGCCACTTAACATCCGCAATATACCAACCACACAGGCCTTCAAAACTGCACTCAAAACACATCTCTTTAAACTATATTACCCCGACTGATTCCCCACATCTGACCGATAAACGATGCTGCTAGCTGCCGTCCATGGTATGTCATGTAAAAGTTATGGGGTGGGTGGGGTGAATATGAATTTGTTTTTGTTTTGTCTCTATACAGCTTTTTTTTTTAATCACATAAATGCATTTTATTTTATTGTCACAATTATGTTTCCTTTGCTAATATTTTTATGTACAGCGCGGTGAGCCTAGCCCTAGGCTGGGGTACCGCGCTATATAAGACAACATATAATAATAATAATGAAAGAAATGGAAATTAAAATAATAGAGTGAATGAAACAAAAGGAAACTACAATAACAGAGTAAACTACAAATTTATTTATTTTATTAAATTCTTTTATCCGAGGGGTGGGTGTGCAGGAAATGTTTTTAAAATCTAGAAAAAATAGTTTTGTTTGGGGGAGGGGGGGGGGGGGCCTTACCCCTATTGATTAAATAATGCAGAGCAATGGTTTTAATAAACACATTAAAATTGCTCTATTGAAAAGTGACGTTTTTAATAAAAAAATGGCACTAATGTCTCCCATCTCCCTAACAATCCTAGAGATAAGGCTGCCATAACCTCCAGAAATACATACATAGAAATACAGACAAAGGAATACAGACACAGAAATACACACACATTCACACACACACACACACACACACTCTCACAGAAACACGCTTTACTTGAACCTAATTTCAAAAGTAATTGAACAACTAATATTATATTTAACTTGCTCAAAGTATTATTTGTTTATTAATGAAATATATCAGTTACATTAGTTACGACGACCATATGTCCGCACGTCCACAATCCCCCCCCACCCCCACGCCCGGTCTTCCATCTACTCCCACGTCTCGCCCACTAACTAATCCAGCCAGGATCACAGACTGATATAATCTGGTGACCTCCATTAGATCAAATCTCGTCAGTTGAACTCTGTGTCTCGTTCCCACCATCGCTATTCAAAATGTCGAACTCAATAAGTCTAACCCCAAATCTCAGGGCAAAATAAGTCAACATTTTCTTTCTTGGTTCACACGTCACGCATAGGCATTGCTAACGCGGGCAGAGATAATCAGTTGTTGAGAAGGGGTGATGATGTTTCCCCAATATGAGGGTCAAAATAATTTTAAAAAATTGTTTAAACGTTAATTTTTTTTATGCTTCCGTTGTCCCTTTAGAAAACAATTTGTGTGTGTGTGTGTGTGTAGTTTGTTAAATGTGGGTGTTACGTGAGTGAGGAGTTAAAAGATCACCCAATTCGGTTCTGCCATAGATAACAAAATGTTGAACTTCTCTTGATATATTATCTTGCATAGTCATTTATAAGCAGATTTCCATACAGTTAAAAAATATCTTTAAACTTTGTTTAATATAATTCATGTTAAATTTTTTGAAAGTTTGATAGCCAATTATTTTATGGAATAAAATAAATGTCTTTAGTTGACATTTGTTTGGAGAGGCTGTTGTCCACTTTAGTTGACATTTGTTTGGAGAGGCTGTTGTCCACTTTAGATCCCACTACCTTTCCCATAAACCATTGCTTAAAATCTCTTGACATAAATACTTGGGATGAAGTGATCAAAACCAATTAATAAAAATGAAATAGAAGCACAGAACTGTATCAAATAACATCTCATTATAACAAACAAACATGACTTTAAATCAGTAGTTTGAGACTTGTGACAATCGAGGGAGCCCTTTCCGGCACTGCTCGTAATTTTTCTTTTTCGATAAATCTATATTTAGAAAAGACTTGAGTGCACAGTATTTGAACAGCAGACGATCCTCACATCGCTGCCATAAAGAAATTTGTTGATGACATTCCCTCGTTAGATGGTACACACACACACAAATTGTGAATTTCCCTCGTTAGATGGTACACACACAAACAAAGTATGACTTTCCCTCGTTAGATGGTACACACACACACACAAAAGAATGACTTTCCCTCGTTAGATGGTACACACACACACAAAAAGAATGACTTTCCCTCGTTAGATGGTACACACACACACAAAAGAATGACTTTCCCTCGTTAGATGGTACACAAGACAGCCAGAGTTCAATGAATGAGACTGTCTTACTCCAGCAATTATTAGTACGTCTAATGAAAACAATGATACTAATGAACTTTTTAGATTATCTTCTAAAGACATTTGACTTGTGCATCGGAGTGCACTTGTGCATCGGAGTGCACTTGTGCATCGGAGTGCACTTGACAGATCCCTGTAGAATGATTATTTCCTCCAATGCCTGGTTGATGTGCTTCAAATATCTTAAAGAACTGATTCTGCGCCCCCAAACAATGGAATTCTATTCCACTACACATCCACAATATACCGACCATCCAGGCCTTCGAAACTGCACTCAAAACGATCTCTTTAAACTCTACTACCCCGACTGATTCCCCCCTCTGACCGATAAACGATGCTGCTGGGTGCCGTCCATGGCTTGGAGTGTAAAAGTTCTGGGGTGGGTGGGGTGAATATAGATGTGTTTTTGTTTTGTTTTTATACAGCTTTTTTTAAAATTAAATACATGCATGTTATGTTTTCATTTCATAATTATTTTTGCTAACATTTGGTTTTTTCAGCGCGGCGATCCCAGCCCTAGGCTGGGTGTACCGCGCTATATAAGACCACTGTAACAACAATGATAATTTCTAAACATGTATCCATTAACAACATGCGCTATTCAACTTAGTCCTTACTGAGAGTTCCCAATGTGGATGGACACATAAAGAAGTCATAAGGAGTGCGCTCATTTAACAGTTTGCCTCAATCTTTTAGGGAAATTGATTATATGCTAAAAAAATATAACTTTTTTCTTTCAATAGATTTTAGGACATCAGAGCTCCGGGAGCATGCTAGAATAGCATGGGCATAAGCGCTATAAAATTATTCAATCATCAATAAACACAACTGACCAAGACTAACTTTTATTAAATGAGTCGCGCAAAGCTTATAATATGAGTCTTACAAACGTTTATAATATGAATCTAAGAAAATGTAACCAGTGCCGTTTTAAAGGCTTGTCACAGTTAGTTGAATTAGTTCTTAGTTTAAACTGAAGTCTTTAACAGCGGGTCTTGTCATAGTAAGCACGGATTAACCTGCAGTTTTGATAGCTGTCACTCAGAGTAAGTTTGGCCAAATGGTATGACGCCATTACATGTTGTCAATTTTTCGCATAGAACAAAAACGGCCATTTATTACATTTATTATTAATGTTTTAATTTTTATTCAAAATTTATGACCCAAATCCCTTCAACCCAAATTTTGGGGCAACTGCGATGCGCCGCGAACTAAAAATAATCGTGATGGCCCATCCTGATTCATGATTGCAAGGGGAGCTCCCACAACTCAGGCCGTGGTAGGACAGAAGCGACCCAAAGGCCCTAAGGGGGTGTGACACGAAAAATCAGGGGAAAGTCACTCCCCTCGACCCAGCAGTTGTCCCGCTTTATAAAGAAAAGGCCGCGACGGAGAGCTAAGAACGACAGAACAGTGTTGCAGTACGGGCAGCACACAAGTACATCTTCATACCACCAGCATCTTCCAAACTAAGACTAACAAACAAAACCGTTAACTATGGCCAATAGCCAGTTCGTTCTTCTGCTGGTTGCCATCTGCGCTTCAAACACTTGGGCGCAGTGGCCGACTCAAGGTGGCTTCCCTGGAGGTCAGGATGGTTTCCCTGGAGGTCAGGGTGGCTTCCCCGGAGGTCAAGGCGGCTTTCCCGGTGGCTTTCCCGGTGGTCCCGGTGGCTTTCCCGGAGGTCAAGGTGGCTTTCCCGGGGGACAAGGAATGTTCCCTGGACAAGGATTTAATCCACTTTTCGGTAATCGACAACAAGGATTTCCACAACGTAAGAAAAACGTGTTTATTATTATTTTTTTATCTTACCATTTGTGAGATGAATAGATTAATGAGATCAATAGATTAATGACATTAATATATTTATGAGGTTAATAGATAAATGAGATGAATACATAAATGAGATGAATATATTAATGAGATGAACAGATTTATGAGATTGATAGATTTATGACATGAATAGCTTAATGAGATCTTCTAGATTTATGAGATGAGATTTTCTAGATTTATGAGATAAAACGGGATGGCAAACAGTTGCTAAACTATTGTTTAAAAAGCACGCCCTTTGGTCATGCTATCATTTCTCACAGATACAGATAGTTAGACACAATCAAATGTAGGCTTAATTTACAATTCTTGTTTAAAGCACAAATCAAGTACACGAAACATCTCCATAAATTGTTGACTGTTCTCTACCGTTTGCTCTGAAAACTCACTTGCGAACACATATTTCTTTGACACAGGCAGCAGTGAGACCTAACAACACCTGCTCTTTCTTCCACCACACACCCCGCTCCACCCCCCCGCCCCAACCCCCCGCCCTCGTCCCGCCCCCCCCCGGCAGCCAATTATTATGATAAAATGAATTATATATTTAAAAAAAAAATATATTTAACGTTCTTTTATGCATAGAAACAATTTATTTTGATTAAATCTATTTTCATCACAAATATCTGGTTTTAGGCTAATGGAAAACAAACAAACAATAAGCTAATAGTTTTTTTTTTATGTCACCGAACACGTTAACAGAATGAAATCGAATTTGTCAAAAAAAAAAGAGTTTAAAAATAGATTAATTCATTATGTTTTGTATGCTACAAAAATTTCATTTTAAGCCCCCCCCCCCCCCCCCCCAAAAGCTACACACTACAGATTAGGCCTGAACGTAAACATTCACATAACTCTCTAACTAGACGCGGGCACCCCACAATTGTCGAACAATTGTATGCGGTCAGTTAGTGAGATTAGAATGATGTTGTCCCAATAACAAGTCATGCACGATACACTATAACAGCAGTTCTCAACCTGTGGGTCGGCGACCCCTTTGGGGGAGGGGGGGGGGGTAGAACGACCCTTTCACAGGGGTCGCCTAAGACCAACGGAAAATACATATACTCTGCAGTTATGAAGTATCAACGAAATAGATTTTGTAGTTGGGGGTCGCCACTTCATGAGGAACTGCATTAAAGGGTCGCGGCATTAGGAAAGTTGAGAACCGCTGCACTATAATAATAATTTCTGACAATCCCTGAAGTTATTTCTATCAAATTTCGAATCAAAAGTAATAAAGTAGTTTCGAATCAAAAGTAATAAAGTAGTTTCGAATCAAAAGTAATAAAGTAATTTCGAATCATAAGTAATAAAGTAGTTTCAAATCAAAAGTAATAAAGTAGTTTCGAATCAAAAGTAATAAAGTAGTTTCGAATCAAAAGTAATAAAGGAGTTTCGAATCAAAAGTAATAAAATATTTCGAATCAAAAGTAAAAAAGTATTTTCGGATCAAATGTAATAAAGTAGTTTCGGATCAAAAGAAATAAAGTAGTTTCGGATCAAATGTAATAAAGTAGTTTCGTATCATAGCGTACTCAGTACTTGCATGAAACATTTTTGTTTTTTGAATTACATTTGTTAAAAGTAATTAATTGTCGAGTTTCATATTTAGACATAATGTGCACGCAAGTTTTAGATTAACGTCTTTAATATTTAGACTTAATATGCATAATAAATATCAAATTAACGTCTTTCATATTTAGACATAATTTGCACGATAAATATGAGATTGATTGTTTTCTGCCTTTGCTTCTACACCATTTCAGAATTCCAACCTCCTCAAATCTTGACCTGTATTGGAACTAACGAGGCCCAAGATCATCTAAAAATCACCCTAAGACCCGAGCCAGTAAGTTAGATATAAGCATCCTTAGAATTGAGCCAGTAAGTTAGATATAATCATAATTAGATTTGAGCTAGTACGCTAGATATAATCATCCTTAGATTCCAGCCAGTAAGCTAGATATAATCATCCTTAGATTCCAGCCAGTAAGCTAGATATAATCATCCTTAGATTCCAGCCAGTAAGCTAGATATAATCATCCTTAGATTCCAGCCAGTAAGCTAGATATAATCATCCTTAGATTCCAGCCAGTAAGCTAGATATAATCATCCTTAGATTCCAGCCAGTAAGCTAGATATAATCATCCTTAGATTCCAGCCAGTAAGCTAGATATAATCATCCTTAGATTCCAGCCAGTAAGCTAGATATAATCATCCTTAGATTCCAGCCAGTAAGCTAGATATAATCATCCTTAGATTCCAGCCAGTAAGCTAGATATAATCATCCTTAGATTCCAGCCAGTAAGCTAGATATAACCAACCTTAGATTCCAGCCAGTAAGCTAGATATAATCATCCTTAGATTCCAGCCAGTAAGCTAGATATAATCATCCTTAGATTCCAGCCAGTAAGCTAGATATAATCATCCTTAGATTCCAGCCAGTAAGCTAGATATAACCAACCTTAGATTCCAGCCAGTAAGCTAGATATAATCATCCTTAGATTCCAGCCAGTAAGCTAGATATAACCAACCTTAGATTCCAGCCAGTAAGCTAGATATAATCATCCTTAGATTTCAGCCGGTAAGTTAGATATAAGCACCCTCAGTACTCAGCCAGAAGTTTTTCTTTTTTTTATCTCCGTTTCACAATCGGGGAAAAATTAATATTGAACCAAAATCTGACCTTTTCTAGATCTAGTTAAATCAGTAGCATACCATTTTATTTCAATTGTCATGGAAAACTGAAGTCAGTTTTATATTATTCCCTCAAATTTTTATATATATATATATATATATTTACTTAAAAGAATATATGCACATAATTAGTTTAAGGGTTAGAGTATGAACAATCATTAAAGATTTAGTTGATATTTGCATGTCTAACTCACCCGTTTATGGTTGGCCATCGTATTGGGTCTCGCATTGGTAGTGTCCGGTACCAACAGATCTCGGCAATGAGGTATACAAAACTGTGTCTTTTTTAAGACTAAGCAAGCGCTGGAATATAAAGAGTTACATTATAAATTCCTTGTTCAAGCTTCACACCGAATTGGCAACGACGTACATTTTACACGATCTGCATAGTACTTTACTTTGATGATTGTTATTTTTTTTTAGTTGGGGTATTATTTCTACACATCACATATATACTTGGCGTTATAAATTACACATCACATATATACATAGGCGATATAAATTACACATCACAAATAGAAATGGGCGCTATAAGCAGGCGCACTTGTTCTACTCGGGTCATTTGTTTGATCTGGTGGAGCCAGTGGAGTAGCTTGACTGTGTGACGCCAGTGGCGTAGTGAGGGGGGCAAGGGGGGCATCATCCCCCTGGCGCTACTCACAAAGGGGCGCCAAATGGTATATTTTACTATAATATTGTATGGTTTTCGAATAGTGGAGCGCTAAAAAGGTATTGGGGGCGCTAAAAAGGTATTGCACCCCGGGCGCGAGTTAAGCTCGCTACGCCGGTGTGTGACGCCCCTGAAATTTAACGAAAACTATATGGCTTACAAAATAAAGGTAAAAACCGGCTAAATAATGCACATAGAGTAGACTGAAAATGCCACCTTTGGCGGAGCGTATATCAACGAATCAAATATCAAATCTAGTAGACTGTACATTAAATTTTTTTTATTTCCATCCAATGCTTTTATGTATATAAGATATTTAATTTTAACATTGATCAAAACCATTAATCACGAAAACTGTTAACTAGTATTTAAACCCAGAGGCGTAGCGAGGGGGCAGGGGGACATATGTCCCCGGGCGCCAGCTAGTTAGGGGCGCCAAAATGTGCTCTGACATTATTATTAATGAAAACATTTGGTTTGAGAGTTGAAAAAAGAAGCGGGGGCGCTTTAAAAAGAATATTGTCCCTGGGCGCGAATCTGCTCCCCGGGCGCCAAACACTCTACGCCTCTGTTTAAACCATTCCCTGAAAAAAATATCTTTCACATTCAGTATCTAGGATGCTTTAACTGCTTTCTCATTAGTTGCAATTTTATTATCAAAGATATTTTTATTCCACTAAATTTCTCCCCGTCTTCAGAATAGTTTCACCTCCCAGAACCCAGCCTTCCAGTTCGGGCAACCAAGGGAGCTCAACCGTCAAGACTGGAGAATCAGCGCCGTTTACATCCCTGCTGCCAGCTACGGGGCCATCAGCCCCTCTGGAACCAGTTCTCTCGTCGGCCAGTTCTTCCTCGCCCTCACCCGCTACGGCCGCACTGACGGCAACTGTGCTGGTCTTGGTGGCATCCTCCAGGTAAGGCAACCTACTCGGGCAATGAAGGACGGGAGGGGCTCTGGGTTCCCTAAAGGTAGAGTGGTTATAAATATGGACGGTAAAGGAAGAGTGGTTATAAATATGGACGGTAAAGGAAGAGTGGTTATAAATATGGACGGTAAAGGAAGAGTGGTTATAAATATGGACGGTAAAGGAAGAGATCTTTTTAATAAGGACGGTTGACATACCGACTTGTGGCCTTAAAGTCTGCAAGTACCACGAAGTAAATTGATCCAGTCTAAGAATGTATCCCGAATGTTTAAAGATGACTATTTTCAGGTGCACTATTCCATGTTTGATTATGAGTCTAGCACTGTAAGAAATTCATTATTTAAATTTGTTAAGCTTCTATTCTAATTGTGTTCTAGCCTACACATTTCTTGTGATTTTGTTTTAGAACGATGACCTCATCAATCAAGGGCAACAACCTAGAGGTAATCCACATAAAATTTTTTTTTTAAATTTTTTCTTCTTCCGTAAATTGGTAATTACATCATCAATATTAAGAAATAAAAATGAAACAATATAAATTTATTTGAAACATGCTAGACTATAACGACGATCGTTGTTCGCGTGCTAAAGTCAGGTAATATTAAATTGACATTGAAGAGAGAAACTGCTGGGAGAATAACAAAGACCCAAAGGAATTCTACCCAAAGACACAGCGATTCTATCCAAAGACATACATCAATTCTACTCAAAGACCTTCATCAAATTGTACACAAAGACACGCAGCAATTCTACACAACGACACACATCAAATTCTACACAAAGACACACATCAAATTCTACACAAAGACACACAGCAATTCTACACAAAGACACACATCAATTCTACACAAAGACTTGCAGCATTTCTGTCGAATGATGATAGTAACTACCCCCTAACCCATATTTACAAGACAAATGACATGTTACATTCCTAGCATTTTCAATATATTTAATTTTGGTATGCATCCAAAAGTTACGGTCTAAAGCAATGTTTGTATTTCTTCAGGTCAATTCTCTCAATTCAGTAACGGAATGTACGGCCAAACATCATATCCGTAAGTCATTTTCTTAATTTCTAATTGAAGCAAGTATTTTAAAAACTGGCCCTTACCCTTATTCGTGACACATATGTTTACTTAGCCCAAATCTCACCTTGGCTATCAGGAGATGCGGCATTCTGGCATTGCTCACTGAAGCTTTCATTAGTGTCATTATTGTTAACCATTTGTAAATCATCTCGAATGCTATAATCTTTATTTTTGGAAATTCTGATTTAGTTATATGGTCCCATTTCTGTTTCAGAGCTGGGTTCATCCAAGATCCCATCGTCATCAGCCAAGGTGGCAACGTCTACTCCGGTGTTGTCAGAGATCTCTCCGAGGCTGACCTGAGAGGTCGTGGTGTCGCTGTGAGTAAACCAGATAGAGATTTTTTTTTCTATGTCCCATAGCCACCTCCGTTTGATTTCATCTGAAACCCGATTCTTTTGTAAATCGTATATTACCTCAGAAATGTCACGTGATTGAATGTTATCCAGATCTGAGTAAAAAATCATTTTTTTCATATTATTTATACACATTACGTCAATGAAAGTATGCATCTTTACGTTGATTTTTTTTTTAACGATGTTCTTCCATTCAGATCTGCTTGGACTACTTGTGCCAACGTCCAACTACAACTTGCTGCTCTGTGGTCAAAGATTCAGTTCCCGCCACTGAAGTCGTTGGTGCTCCAACCATCGGTTAGTTCATATTTTTTAATTCCTTTATATTAACTTCGCTTTTTGTGATTGAGGCGAAAATCATCGGACGGTTAATAGACCCACTTCCCATCAACATCTCGAGCTGACACTTGTCACATAGACTCGTTGCCGTTGACAACATATTCTGTCAAATTTTCAGCCCAAACCCAAACACAAAACCCGTAAATTCTGTTTGTCCCGTTTTTCAAGGGGAATATGAAGAAAAAAATGATGACACCGATTTCACGAAATAAAATTCCCGATAACTTCGCTAAATGAGATTATTTGAAAAAAATATCGTAATTACGTTAGATGAGTAATATTTTCTTAGGGTCTCCTGAAAAATTTGTGAAATAAATCTGCGGTGTAAAAGCTGGTGGGTCGTTATAATATTAATATAGTTCAGGGGTATGAAAGAAATTCACAGTTACGAACCTGTGGGGGGGGGGGGGTGTTGAGGGGGGAAAGCGCACTAATTGGGATTCTTATAAAGTGCGTTACTTGAATGCAAATTTTCAGCCCCACCCCATTGCTCGATATTATATTTTATACACGATTTATACGAACAATTTGTTTATAGGTTGCTTGATTAGTCCCATAATTTACACAGGCGCTTTTCTTAAGTAAAACTGTTTTTTTCCAATTTGCCTTGAAACGTTATTTTACATGTTTGCCCTGGTTACATCATCTAGTAACTGATCGTGACTCACATGGCAGATCTATATCATCTAGTAACTATTCGTGACACATATGTAGATTCATATAATCTAGTAACTAATAACTGTTCCTATATTTAGTATGACTGACAATTAACTCTCTTCATTTTGCCTTGTACCTAGCAGGCTCTTACTCAGGAAGCGCACTCCTCTCAGGATCCGGAGCCAGTAAGTAGATCTTTCAACTCCAGTCTTAAATCTTACATGCACTTCAAACTTTTTTTTTTCAACTTAGTATTTTGTTCTTTTGTTACAATTTTAAAATAGCATAAAAATGATTGAATACAGGCTTTAAAAATCTATTTGCTGATACACATACTCAAAGGTATACAGGTTTAAACTACTGTATAATCTTCTATAGCCTGGATCATGGTGTTTTGTAGTCACAACACTTTCAACACTACATTTTGTCTAATATTACGTGAATGCCTACTATAATAGTGTTACTGTTCTTATCCATTACATTACAAGCAAACATAAATAGCCTTTTAAAATCACATGGACTTTCTTCCAACAGAGGCAAGCGGTACTGGCACCGGAGGAAGTAGCCTATTCGGCGGCTCCACCAGCGGAACATCCGGTGGCCTCTTCTAAGTCAACCAACCCTAGCATCCACCACCCACAACAAGAAGTTACTGAACTCAAACAAAATGACCATAATGACATCACAAGCAAGCAATATAAAATTTGACTCTAATCATTTAGTCTAGATAGAGAGACGACACATCCGAATATATCGACGGGGTTTGTGTTTAGAGATGCAGTCCTGAAAACTAGACAGGATTAACCTCCAATAGTGTAAACGAAACAAGACAATAATTACCGGAAGCAATGTACAGCTGGTGTTGTATGGGAGAATTCAACATCATGACAACGTTTTTCTACATCAAATTTGTTGTTCTTATCTTAGTGTCGTTATTATTCTGAGAAACAAAATAATAGAGCTAATGGTGTAAGAAGTACAGAAAGCCTTACTCAATAAACGCATTTTATTTTATAAACAACAGCAATCAAAATTTTCTGTTATTTTCTTTTGTGTGTGTCATGTTCCGCAGAAGTATTCTATAGTTAAAGAAACGTGCATTTGATGTACACATGAACATATACATTATGAATTAAAATGTGTCCTGATTTTATGGAACAGTAAACAACTTAAGATAACACAAAATAAAAGGCTCAAAATTATTTTATTTAAAATACTTTATTGGTTCTCCCAAGAATTGTCTATGCAAAAATGTATTACAGACAATTAATTTACTTGATAATAAAAGAGAACATGAAAAACACAAATAATAACTTTATTTAAGGTGTCGTAAATAACACCTTATGACACTTAAAGGCGTCATCACCAAATCAAGGAGAAGAGAGAATTATTTTAGAAGGCGTAAGAGCAATTGGTCAGACTGAACTCAACGTCCAAACAATGTTTCAAAATGAAAGTCCTAAATAAACAACTGAAGGATATAATTTATTCATAATTTTATTTGAATAATTAACTGTCTTGTCACGGACCATCAGATTTAGGCTGCAGCATGGCATTCGCTGATCAGCTTATTAAGGCCTACATGTCACTGACCAGCTGATTAAGGCCTGCATGTCACTGACCAGCTGATTAAGGCCTGCATGTCACTGACCAGCTGATTAAGGCCTGCATGTCACTGACCAGCTGATTAAGGCTGGTAGGTCACCCCGACCAGCTGATTAAGGCTGGTAGGTTACCCCGACCAGCTGATTAAGGCTGGTAGGTCACCCCGACCAGCTGATTAAGGCAGGTAGGTCACCCCGACCAGCTGATTAAGGCTGGTAGGTCACCCCGATCAGCTGATTAAGGCTGGCATATATGACAAATAAGACACGATGTTAAAATAAGTCACACGTCAGTTAAATTGTTTTGGTGTTTGAAATCTATGATGATGGCATGGTTCAGGCTAATCTATGATGATGGGTCAGGCTAATCTATGATGATGGGTCAGGCTAATCTATGATGATGGGTCAGGCTAATCTATGATGATGGCATGGTTCAGGCTAATCTATGATGATGGGTCAGGCTAATCTATGTTGATGGGTCAGGCTAATCTATGATGATGTCATGGTTCAGGCTAATCTATGATGATGGCATGGTTCAGGCTAATCTATGATGATGTCATGGTTCAGGCTAATCTATGATGATGTCATGGTTCAGGCTAATCTATGATGATGTCATGGTTCAGGCTAATCTATGATGATGTCATGGTTCAGGCTAATCTATGATGATGTCATGGTTCAGGCTAATCTATGATGATGGCATGGTTCAGGCTAATCTATGATGATGGGTCAGGCTAATCCCAACAACAACAATTTCATCAGAGGTTACCGAAAATCCATCCGCAAACCATTTTGACATAGTGACACCATGACATATACAGTGCCACAACGCTGGCTTTGATCAACAACATCAAGTCATATATATGTGCTTGACGTTGCCCCAGATAACCATATCTAGTTGTCACTGTCTAGATCAGCGTTTCCCTAAGTGGTATTCCGGGCCCGGCACCGGTCCCCGAGCCTTAGCTTGCTGGTCAGCAGAAAATGAATAAAAAAATCTGGCCAAAGGTTAAATACATTTAAACAAGCAACAACAAATATTTATAACGACTATCAGTAAACGGTAGCAGTAAATATACTCCTCTAGAATTGGATGATAGCGGATTACAAAATATCTTGTCGTATGTAAGAAAAAAAATTATAAAAAATTAATACATCTGGCACCGGTCCCTGGTACAATGGGATAACTTATCCACCGGTCGCTGGTACAATGGAATACATTATCCATCAGTCCCTGGTACAATGGGATTACCTATCCACCGGTCATTGGTACAGTGGGATAACTTATCCACCGGTCGCTGGTACAATGGAATACATTATCCACCAGTCCCTGGTACAATGGGATAACCTATGCACGGGTACCTGGTACAGTGGGATTACTTTTTAATTGGTCCTTCAAACTTAAACATTTGTAAAATGCTGGTCTAGATGGTATCGTCCAATGGTCGAATAAAATGAGCCGCAATGTTGAGTAGATGACTTGGAAAGAAATAAGCAGCAATGTTGAGTAGATGACTTGGAATAAAATGAGCAGCAATGTTGAGTAGATGACTTGGAATAAAATGAGCAGCAATGTTGAGTAGATGACTTGGAAAGAAATAAGCAGCAATGTTGAGTAGATGACTTGGATTAAAATGAGCCGCAATGTTGAGTAGATGACTTGGAAAGAAATAAGCCGCAATGTTGAGTAGATGACTTGGAATAAAATGAGCCGCAATGTTGAGTAGATGACTTGGAATAAAATGAGCAGCAATGTTGAGTAGATGACTTGGAAAGAAATGAGCAGCAATGTTGAGTAGATGACTGTTTCTCTCTGCCTTTGGTCCTTAGTCGCCTGGCCGAGCCCTCAGCATTGTGTTAACATCTAAACACAAAATGTTGATGTAACAAAACTATCACATTCTTGCAAGATCCCGTGTTGATCATAAGACGATCATTTTTAAAATTCAGAAAAATGCTATATTTAAAGTGTTCAATGCTTGAAATATTCTAAACAATATTTTAACAAGTGGGTGTTGTCAAGGTCGGTTGATTGACAGGAGGAAGTGACGTTAACTAGAGACAGGTCAGCACGTTTCAGGTTTTGGCGTACCGTAGTTTAGACATGCGTAGTCTGAGCTCTAAAGAAACTGGTGATGTCCAAACGGTCATTTGAGGTCAAGGTCATTAAAATCGCGACAGCTGTTTGATAATGGCAGTAATGTCGGTGATCACGATTCACTTCAATATTCTTTTAGATGTAAACATTTAATGGCGTGATTGAGAGATGGTACACACACAAAAGTATGACTTTCTCTCGCTATATGGTGCCCACACAAAAGTATGACTTTCTCTCGTTAGAGGGTACACACACAAAAGTATGACTTTCTCTCGTTAGAGGGTACACACACAAAAGTATGACTTTCTCTCGTTAGATTGTACACAAGACACCCAGAGTTAAAGAGTGAAAAAAAATATCACTCTTACAGTTTTTAGCACGTCTAATTAAAACAATAATACAAATGAAATTTTGAGATTATCTTATGAAAAATGAAAGAAAAATTATCAAATTTACTTGAATCACCACACATCATGCATGTAATGATAAAACTAGACATGCTCCTCTCTCAACCAAATAAACTTTATTTCAACTGTAGAATTTAACCTTGTAATGATAAAACTAGACATGCAGTATTTCCTATCTCCACCAAATAAACTTTATTTCAACTGTAGAATTTAACCTTGTAATGATAAAACTAGAAATGCAGTATTTCCTATCTCCACCAAATAAACTTTATTTCAACTGTAGAATTTAACCTTGTAATGATAAAACTAGACATGCAGTGTTTCCTCTCTCAACCAAATAAACTTTATTTCAACTGTAGAATTTAACCTTGTAATGATAAAACTAGAAATGCAGTATTTCCTATCTCCACCAAATGAACTTTATTTCAACTGTAGAATTTAACCTTGTAATGATAAAACTAGACATGCAGTATTTCCTATCTCCACCAAATGAACTTTATTTCAACTGTAGAATTTAACCTTGTAATGATAAAACTAGAAATGCAGTATTTCCTATCTCCACCAAATGAACTTTATTTCAACTGTAGAATTTAACCTTGTAATGATAAAACTAGAAATGCAGTATTTCCTATCTCCACCAAATGAACTTTATTTCAACTGTAGAATTTAACCTTGTAATGATAAAACTAGAAATGCAGTATTTCCTATCTCCACCAAATGAACTTTATTTCAACTGTAGAATTTAACCTTGTAATGATAAAACTAGAAATGCAGTATTTCCTATCTCCACCAAATGAACTTTATTTCAACTGTAGAATTTAACCTTGTAATGATAAAACTAGAAATGCAGTATTTCCTATCTCCACCAAATGAACTTTATTTCAAAAGAACAATAAAAACAGTTCACAGTAGGAAATACTCTAGGATTGTATTCTATCGCATGAAATGAGGTGACAAATAATTATCTCTCATAATGGGAATTACGCCCTTGTGAGCCAGTCTTGCAGAAATAACTTTAACAACAAGAAGATAGTATTAGGGCATGTTAGTTGAACAGATATGCTTAAGGGACATTGAGGGATCTATCTGTCAAATTCTGATTGCCTCATTGCGTTAGTTAGTGCCTGGGGGTGATCATGTGTCCTTAACGTAAGGAAGTGATTAGCATTTGATCGATTACCGGTTCATTATTGTGATTGACTATTTCACTACAGTAAACAAAACACGGTTTTTTTGTTGTTGTTTTTTTGGCTTATTGAAATTAAAATGTGAATCGTGTTTTATTTTTGTGAATATCGTGTTTTGTTTGTGTAAATCGTGTTTTGCTTGTGTTAATCCTGTTTTGCTTGTGTAAATATCGTGTTTTGTTTGTGTAAATCGTGTTTTGCTTGTGTGAATATCGTGTTTTGCTTGCGTAAATATCGTGTTTTGCTTGTGTGAATCGTGTTTTGCTTGTGTGAATCGTGTTTTGCTTGTGTGAATATCGTGTTGCTTGCGTCATCTTGTATTTCTCAACGTTATTTCAAATAAAATTAGATACGAGTGGCAATGGTTGGGCATGCTATATGAATTGTTCTTGTTTATGACATTAGATGATGTATACCACAAATTGGCATATGCTGCTAGCTACATGTACTATTAAATGACATTACTACTAGATGAAATTACTACTAGATGACATTACTACTAGATGACATTACTAGTTGATGAAATTACTACTAGTGCTATGTGGCGGACACTACGTTGTCGAGAGCTTAGGTCCCCTTCGTTATGACCACAGAAACAAATGTAAGTGTCTTAAAGACCTTTCTTTGTAGCCCTTACAGAGCTGATGTGTTGAATGACCTTCTAGCCCTACAGAGCTGATGTGTTGAGTGACCTTCTAGCCCCTACAGAGCTGATGTGTTGAGTGACCTTCTAGCCCCTACAGAGCTGATGTGTTGAATGACCTTCTAGCCCCTACAGAGCTGATGTGTTGAGTGACCTTCTAGCCCTACAGAGATGATGTGTTGAATGACCTTCTAGCCCTACAGAGCTGATGTGTTGAATGACCTTCTAGCCCTACGGAGCTGATGTGTTGAATGACCTTCTAGCCCCCACAGAGCTGATGTGTTGAATGACCTTCTGGCCCCTACAGAGCTGATGTGTTGAATGACCTTCTAGCCCCTACAGAGCTGATGTGTTGAATGACCTTCTAGCCCTACAGAGCTGATGTGTTGGATGACCTTCTAGCCCCACAGAACTTGTGTGTTCAATGTTTCAAGTCACAAAATCAGACCGTGAAAAGATTCAGGTTTCTTGTTATTTATTGGCTTCGTGTGCATGACAGTGGCACATGTCTAAGAAATAATCACTGGTGTTCAGAATAGAATAGACGTGTCCAGCAATCCTACACATACTAGTATAATAAATTACGGCTACACAACTCCTAAATTTACAAATTCTCTCATACATCACAGCACTTGTCACTCTCAACAAAAACCATCACAACCTTTCCATCCTCACCTTTAACACACCGCCACGGTCATGTGTGGCTGAGAAAATGTGTGGCTGAGACAATGTGTGGCTGAGACAATGTGTGGCTGAGACAATGTGTGGCTGAGACAATGTGTGGCTTATGTTTGGTTTAGTTATGTTTGGTTTAGTTATGTTTAGTTTAGTTATGTTTGGTTTAGTTATGTTTAGTTTAGTTATGTTTGGTTTAGTTATGTTTAGTTTAGTTATGTTTGGTTTAGTTATGTTTGGTTTAGTTATGTTTAGTTTAGTTATGTTTGGTTTAGTTATGTTTGGTTTAGTTATGTTTGATTTAGTTATGTTTGGTTTAGTTATGTTTAGTTTAGTTATGTTTAGTTTAGTTATGTTTGGTTTAGTTATGTTTAGTTTAGTTATGTTTGGTTTAGTTATGTTTGGTTTAGTTATGTTTAGTTTAGTTATGTTTGGTTTAGTTATGTTTGGTTTAGTTATGTTTGGTTTAGTTATGTTTGGTTTAGTTATGTTTGGTTTAGTTATGTTTGGTTTAGTTATGTTTGGTTTAGTTATGTTTAGTTTAGTTATGTTTAGAATGAGAGCAATTAAGACCCGGGTCATAACTTTCTGGGTTCAAAGACTTGACAAGGGAAAAAGAAAAAAATGTGGTAATGAAAAAAGTGTGTGGTTTGGGGGCAAACATAATCAAGCAAATATTTGCTTATTTTCAATTTCGAGCAGAGCTAACTACTTGACTTACTGCTCACTGAACTACTCCTCCGTGAGATAATAATCACTGAGTTACTCCTCCGTGAGATACTGTATCTGAGTTACCGCTACCTGAGTTACTGCTCCTGAGTTACTGCTCCCTGAGTTACGTCTCCCTAAAATTACTGCTATCTGAGTTAAACCTTAAGTCATTCCTCCCTGAGTTACTGTTCCCTGAGTTACGACTCCAAGAGTTACTCCAATAAACTTTTAAAACGTTACAGGGCGTACTATTAGTACTAAACTGTTTCAACAAATATTGCAGGATTGTGATAAGACACGGATGATTCTTTAAAAATTCCTAAACTAATCTCTACTGTAATGTATTTATAACAATAATATTGAAATTTATTCTCTTTAAGTTCAAAATCATGATGTCTGAATAACTACATAACCTATAGATTAATTGTGGAATTTTCACCCGGAAGTGTTTTCGCGCTTTTAGAGATGCGCATAATTTGATGACGTTTCATACTCTGTTCATGTTTTACAGTCACAAAAAATCACTTCAATGGTGTACAGTTTTTAATGAAATCTTTGGCTCCAAATTCATCTACAACTTACAGAAAATTATTTAAAATCAACTTTATTTTAAACAGTTCTGTTAGTGAATAAGGTAAATGTGTGAGAATGTTGGGTTCTTTCTTTTAAATTCCCAACATTTACATTCACTGTTTAAAAGATAAAGAAAATAGCCGTAGTCTACTGTTTCTTACCAATATTAGCTGATGTATCATAATCAGCATCCCGTATTCTATTTCTTAAATTGTGTATCCTTTATTGTCTATCCTACATTCTGTATACTATATTATATATCCTTTATTATGGCTCACGTGTTTTCTACCCTTTTGTCTATTATATATAACCTATAATATGTTGTCTATCCTATTTTGTCTATCCTGTTGTCTTTCTATATTGTCTATGATATGTAGTCTATCATATATTGTCTATTCCGTTGTCTATTCTATTTTTTCTATCCTGTTGTCAATTCTATATTTTCTATCTTGTTATCTATCTATATTGTCTAGCCTGTAATCGATTCTAGATTGTCTATCCTACAGAAAACGTGCAGCCATCATGTCTTACACTTACAGCCAAGACTTGGAGGTTGAGCTCTCAGAGCTGTTATTCCCCAAGAAGAGAACTACAGTGTCCGAGTACTTGGACTACTTGTACTACGGCCGATTCATTCCTTATTTTCTCACTTTCATCACGGCCATTGTTGTGTGAGTTAAAATAGTCAATGATGCTTATCTATTATATCACATTTATGTCAGTTGCATTTAGTGGCGGTTTACATAAACTGGGGGCTTGCTGGAACCAAGTGTTGTCATTATTCTCATACATCAGTAAACAAGTTTTTTTATTGATATTTGGTATTATTTTTGTCTTTTGGGTCAATATAGACACGTCTGTAGCTGACAGTCAATTGGGTCAATATAGACACGTTTGTAGCTGACAGTCAATGGGGTCAATATAGACACGTCTGTAGCTGACAGTCAATGGGGTCAATATAGACACGTCTGTAGCTGACAGTCAATGGGGTCAATATAGACACGTTTGTAGCTGACAGTCAATGGGGTCAATATAGACACGTCTGTCGCTGACAGTCAATGGGATCAATATAGACACGTCTGTAGCTGACAATCAATGGGATCAATATAGACACGTCTGTAGCTGACAGTCAATGGGGTCAATATAGACACGTTTGTAGCTGACAGTCAATGGAGTCAATATAGACACGTCTGTAGCTGACAGTCAATGGGGTCAATATAGACACGTCTGTAGCTGACAGTCAATGCGGTCAATATAGACACGTTTGTAGCTGACAGACAATGGGATCAATATAGACACGTCTGTAGCTGACAGTCAATGGGATCAATATAGACACGTTTGTAGCTGACAGTCAATGGTATCAATATAGACACATCTGTAGCTGACAGTCAATGGGATCAATATAGACACATCTGTAGCTGACAGTCAATGTGATCAATATAGACACGTCTATAGCTGACAGTCAATGGGATCAATATAGACACGTCTTTAGCTGACAGTCAATGGGATCGATATAGACACGTCTGTAGCTGACAGTCAATGGGATCGATATAGACATGTCTGTAGTTGACAGTCAATGGGATCGATATAGACATGTCTGTAGCTGACAGTCAATGGGATCAATATAGACACGTCTGTAGCTGACAGAGAGTCGTGTCTGCATAGACACATCTGTAACAGGTGGGAAATCAAATTATTTTGAAAAAAATTGACTTTTAAAAATGTCTTTTTGCTAAATGTAACTGTTAACACAGTAATATTTCTATTGTTAAATGTCTAATGTAAAATGTCTGATGCAAAATGTCTACTGTATAATTTCTAGTGTAAAATGGTTAACATTCTTTACTCCCTCTGTTTGTGTCATGTAGATAACATTCTTAAATCTCTATGATTGTGCCATCTAGATATTATTCTTTACTCCCTATAATTGTGTCATGTAGATAACATTCTTGAATCTCTATGACTGTGCCATCTAGATATCATTCCTTACTCCCTATGACTGTGCCATCGAGATATCATTCCTTAATCCCTATGACTGTGCCATCTAGAAATCATTCCATACTCCCTAGGACTGTGTCATATACATAACATTTTTAAAATTACCATTTCAGTTTTAGAAAGCTGGGAAAGTTCATCTTTAAAGATTTTCAGAAGTGGCAGAGCACCTCAAGGAAAACTAAAACGGCGGTGACACCTTATTTGTTCCATTCTCATCTATAGAGTTAACACATTTTAATGACATTCAGAGACCACGAAATAAGTTCCTTTTATGATTTCTCTAAAGATTAAGTTTCACATATTTTTTAAAACGGTATTCACTGTTAGTAAGCATTAGTCAAAAATCTTAGCAACTTTTCCGGAATCAGACATTTGTGTACGAAGCTAATAGTCTATTAAATAAGTGCATTATTATTTGGGGACCTCTTTAACTATCATGCTTGGTAAGACATGAGACTACTAACAGAAGCCGATATAAATGGTCACTAATAGTAGCCAACATGAATGGTCACTAATAGTAGTCAACATGAATGGTCACTAGCAGTAGCCAACATAACTGGTCACTAATAGTAGCCAACATGAATAGTCACCAACAGTTGTCAACATGAATGGTCACTAATAGTAGCCAACATGAATGGTCACTAGCTGTAGCCAACATAACTGGTCACTAATAGTAGCCAACATGAATGGTCACTAGCAGTAGTCAACATGAATGGTCACTAATAGTAGCCAACATGACTGGTCACTAACAGTAGCCAACATGACTGGTCACTAATAGTAGCCAACATGAATGATCACTAACAGTAGCCAACATGACTGACCACTATAGCCAACATAACTGGCCATTAACAGTAGCCAACATGACTGGTCACTATAGCCAACATAACTGGCCATTAACAGTAGCCAACATGACTGACCACTATAGCCAACATAACTGGCCATTTACAGTAGCCAACATGACTGGTCACTATAGCCAACATAACTGGCCATTAACAGTAGCCAACATGACTGACCATTATAGCCAACATAACTGGCCATTAACAGTAGCCAACATGACTGGCCACTATAGCCAACATACCTGGTCACTATTATTAGCCAACATGACTGGTCACTAACAGTTGCCAACATGACTGGTCACTAACAGTAGCCAACATAACTGGTCACTAACAGTAGCCAACATAACTGGTCACTAACAATAACCAACATGACTGGTCACTAACAGTAGCCAACATAACTGGTCACTAACAGTAGCCAACATGACTGGTCACTAACAGTAGCCAACATAACTGGTCACTAACAGTAGCCAACATGACTGGTCACTAACAGTAGCCAACATAACTGGTCACTAACAGTAGCCAACATGACTGGTCACTAACAGTAGCCAACATGACTGGTCACTAACAGTTGCCAACATGACTGGTCACTAACAGTAGCCAACATGACTGGTCACTAACAGTTGCCAACATGACTGGTCACTAACAGTAGCCAACATAACTGGTCACTAACAGTAGCCAACATAACTGGTCACTAACAGTAACCAACATAACTGGTCACTAACAGTTGCCAACATACCTGGTCACTATTATTAGCCAACATGACTGGTCACTAACAGTAGCCAACATGACTGGTCACTAACAGTAGCCAACATAACTGGTCACTAACAGTAGCCAACATAACTGGTCACTAACAGTAGCCAACATGACTGGTCACTAACAGTTGCCAACATGACTGGTCACTAACAGTAGCCAACATAACTGGTCACTAACAGTAGCCAACATGACTGGTCACTAACAGTTGCCAACATGACTGGTCACTAACAGTAGCCAACATAACTGGTCACTAACAGTAGCCAACATGACTGGTCACTAACAGTAGCCAACATGACTGGTCACTAACAGTTGCCAACATGACTGGTCACTAACAGTAGCCAACATAACTGGTCACTAACAGTAGCCAACATGACTGGTCACTAACAGTTGCCAACATGACTGGTCACTAACAGTAGCCAACATAACTGGTCACTAACAGTAGCCAACATAACTGGTCACTAACAGTAACCAACATGACTGGTCACTAACAGTAGCCAACATAACTAACTGGTCACTAACAGTAGCCAACATGACTGGTCACTAACAGTAGCCAACATAACTGGTCACTAACAGTAGCCAACATGACTGGTCACTAACAGTTGCCAACATAACTGGTCACTAACAGTAGCCAACATGACTGGTCACTAACAGTAGCCAACATAACTGGTCACTAACAGTAGCCAACATAACTGGTCACTAACAGTAGCCAACATGACTGGTCACTAACAGTAACCAACATAACTGGTCACTAACAGTAGCCAACATAACTGGTCACTAACAGTAACCAACATAACTGGTCACTAACAGTAGCCAACATAACTGGTCACTAACAGTAGCCAACATAACTGGTCACTAACAGTAACCAACATAACGGGTCACTAACAGTAGCCAACATAACTGGTCACTAACAGTAGCCAACATAACTGGTCACTAACAGTAGCCAACATAACTGGTCACTAACAGTAACCAACATGACTGGTCACTAACAGTAACCAACATAACTGGTCACTAACAGTAGCCAACATAACTGGTCACTAACAGTTGCCAACATAACTGGTCACTAACAGTAGCCAACATGACTGGTCACTAACAGTAGCCAACATGACTGGTCACTAACAGTAGCCAACATAACTGGTCACTAACAGTAGCCAACATAACTGGTCACTAACAGTAACCAACATGACTGGTCACTAACAGTAGCCAACATGACTGGTCACTAACAGTAGTTAACATAACTGGTCACTAACAGTAGCCAACATAACTGGTCACTAACAGTAACCAACATGACTGGTCACTAACAGTAGCCAACATGACTGGTCACTAACAGTAGCCAACATGACTGGTCACTAACAGTAGCCAACATGACTGGTCACTAACAGTAGCCAACATGACTGGTCACTAACAGTAGTTAACATAACTGGTCACTAACAGTTGCCAACATAACTGGTCACTAACAGTAGTTAACATAACTGGTCACTAACAGTAGCCAACATGACTGACCACTATAGCCAACATAACTGGTGTTGACAAATGGGGTCGCACTTCCTAAATTGTTCCCCCTGTCCATATCGTCTCTAAACAGGTCAAGAAAGCTGACGACGTTTCACCGTCCGAGTGAGTAGCCAAACTAAACTTTATAATTAACACAAGAGTCGCTAAGATACATTTTCTAAATCTTAAACGTTTATCTAAATGTATGTCTTATAAATAATTTAAACTCATTTTGCATGTGCTTTCTAACTAGAACGCTTTTTTTTTTGCCAAACTGCTATCTACCGAGACAGTGCTGCCTAAACTCGTTTGCCATTCACCGCGCTTTAAACTTGTTGCAACAATTGATGCGTTGATCGACGCTTTTGTAGCTCCTAGTTTGCTATAAATTTGCTATTTAAGTGGCTCTGAAACCTCATGCTATATTATAAGATTTAAAAATTTTAAAAAGTAAACAATTAAATTTGGGGGGGGGGGGGGGATGTTACATAGGTTTTCAAGGGTCCTAAAATTACCAATTTAAGGAATATATTTAAATCAAAGTTATAAGATATGTATTTTTAAAAAATATTTAAAATGTTATTTTGAATGTCATCATTAAAAGCAAGACATAGCTAAACATTACTCGAGATATAATGTTGACAACAGACAGTTGGTCTACTGTCCTGACGACAGTACAACCGGATATTAACTAATATAAGAATGGTGTACAAGTTGGGCATTTTATTTCTCAAATTTCGGGCACTTCACTGTATCCACTTTATTTTCTTGACTATGTTTAATGACGGCATTATGGACGGTAAAGGGTATTGGGCTTATTGCAAAATAAAATTAGACATAACACCACAAAGATGGGGGTGGGGTGGGGTGGGCGAGGGGCAATCACAAAGTCGTCAAACTGATGATTTGGTAAGGCGAGTAAAGGGAACTAATTGTTTGTTTAACAGCCGCTAATGTCTTTGTTATTTTCTTTATTATAGAGTAGTCTGCCTTTGGGGACACCATTTTCTCCTTTATTTCAATGTAGCGAGCTCAGTTCTCTGGCTATTGGGGCTCGATCCCCAATTATGGTCCTTGACAATCAAATGCAGAGCTTTATTTATTTAGGGAGACAACTATTTTTCGACAGCCCCATGACATCAAAAATAGTTTGAGAACCACTAGCGCACGTCAAGAGACTAACTAGCAAGTATTTTTTTTGTATTGTTAAAAAAAGTTTTTCTAGCACTCAGGACAAACACAAACTCCTGTTGAAAAAGTGCGTCAGCAGTTCGGAAGTGTCTGTGTCCAAGCTCAACGACGCCATGTCTCACACGATCCACATCATCAAGCCAGGCTCCAAACCTCTGACAACCAACGGAAAGACGCCACACGCCAAGTCCATGACAAAAGAAAAGGAAGCGCGGTCTTCCAGGGAAATGTCTGGCGCTAAATGCACACAGGTCAAGTCATTCATGTCGTGCATATCTATACAGTGTAGCTCTGATGTGAAAATGAGGAAACGCAAAAATTCGATAATTAAAAAGCCAGATGTCGTAAGCAACGAGGCGTTGTCTGCGCACCACGTCCACCCAACATCCGGGAAAGTTAACCTGCTCAGCGGAGAGCTGGCTTGCAAATCTAAACCCGTGAACGTTGAGACCAACGAAAAAGAAAAATCGACTGCAGTCGAGAGAGATGAACCAAGGGTCAAGGACATGGATCTTGAACTCACCGGCCTACCTCTGTGTGTGAAAAGGGGAAATCTGAAAGGATTTTCCGAGAAGGCAAAAGGTATTCAAACGGAGGGAAGGGGAATTTTGAGAGAGCTGAAAGGCTACCCCAACGAGACATTGAGAAGTATTTTCTCTAAGACAAGGAGCAAAAGACCCGACAAACGTGTCAATGGAGTAACTGGTCCCTCTACACACGATATCACGTCATTTTGTAAGCTTGTTTCAGAACACGCTGGTGACAAGAGTATCCTCCAAGGAATGGTACCGCCCGGCCTAAACACCGTAAACATCCAACAAGCTCCACGGTCGCTAGACATTAAAACTAATACAAAAAGGTCGGGGAAGAGAAAAAAGGCCGTGACTTCTGTAGGTGCACCCACGACGGAAGTTTCTACCACAAAGGTCGTGACTGCTGCAGGTGCACCCACGACGGAAGTTTCTATAAAAAATGGGAATCGTTTGGGAAACGAAGCTATCGCAGTAAAACTTCCCTTGACGATAGAGAAGAAAGATCGTACGAGAAAATCAAGGAGCGATAAAACGTGTGCCAATGCTCCTTCGACTTTAGTTGAAACGGACAAATCCAAATCAGACAAGAGTGAGACAGTAAGGAACGTTCATGTACCCATGCCTGCCATTGATCCACGGGATGCAGTCCGCAAGGAGGAAGCCATGTTCCGATTGTATAAATACTTCGGGGAAAACGATTTTGCCGCTTGCAGGCGAGATACTGCTTCCTTCAGTTCGCGCAGGATATCAGAGTTTACCAACAAGCCTGTCCCTTTCAGTAGAACCTTATCAACGAAGAGCCACGAACAGATTCATATGGTGGAGTCGCTCTACGCCCTTAACGAGGAATGCGTGTCCACGGGGGGGAAAGCCTCGACTCGACGGGGCGACAGAGTTGTCTCGCTCAATGTTAAGTCGATATCGCCAAAGAGCTGTAAGGCCAGAGAGAAATTAATCCTTGAATCCCCCAGGGAGCACAGCCCATGCTCACACGGCACACGCACATCGGCGACGGATCACTTCGAGACCAACTCCGGGATGACTATCATAGCCAGTGACAAACGAGAGAGAATCAATATCGATAACTGGGCGCGCGGCACGCCCTCGGCCATCGAGTGGAGTCGCGTGAATGAGACGTTGAAGACGATGTCTGGGAAGTCTTTAGATGGCGGGAGGTCCAGGAAGAAGTCCCACCTCAGGAAGACTACATGTTCGTCCACCGAATTCCACCCAGAATTGGAAAAGTTTATCTTGGAGAGCGAGAACCCCATCAAAACAACGCTGCTGTTGTGTAACTCTGGAATCACGACAAAGTACGAACAGTTGAACTCAGTTGAACCACGGGGCATCGGCTCCGTCATGTCCAGGAAGAAGAGGCCCAAATCTGAAGTTTTCCCGACACTTTCGTCATTTTTAAACCACATCGAGCAGGAGGAGAAAAGGCGACTAGAATTAAAGGAATCAAGCCCTAGAAGATATGACGCACCGTCCAAAAATGAACCGCTACAAGATGTTGCGATCAAAGAGAAGCCTTCCAGTGACCAGGAGGAGAGAGATGCACCCAAATCAGCGGTGGTGGCGCTGAACACTTTACAACAAGAGAAAGAAGTAAACTTGAGGGAAGCCAGTAAGACTTTAACAAAGTTTCATTTCGGTCTCCCCCCACTGTCACACTATCATAACCAGAGCCTGAAATGCCCTTTGGAAAAGGCCATCCCGCCGTCCGTCCCTGCACCTGTGCCCCCATCGACCCCCATGAAAATGAACAGTCATTTCATTAAGCCGTTAAGTGACGCGCCGCTCTTTGCGCGCCCTAAGAAAAAACCGACTAACGGCAGGACGCCCGAGACCCTAGAGAAAACAGAGGCAGCCAATACCAAAGTGAACAGGAAAAAACTGGCGGTGAAGTTTGACGTAAGAAACTGGAAAAAGGGCGTGCTGAAGAATATGAAGCGGGATCTGGATGCTAAAGTTATGAAGAAGAAGAACCCAAGCAGCGAGTCGACAGCGCAGGAAAAAATACAGCCCACATCGGATGCAAAAACAATTTATTTAGATATTGATTCGATTGTACCCCCTATACGAATAAGGAATGGGGGCGCGGGTAAGAATAATGAGGCTCCCCCAACATCGCAGTCAGAAAAAGCAGGGGAACAAGAGCATAAGAAATCCATGGAGTCCGATAAATGGATTGGCACTAATGTCCGTGAAAGGTCAGAAAAGGAGTCGACTTTGAAAGACGTGTGCTCGCTGAGGCAAGGCAAAAATTTGGATCAGATTTTAGAGCAAACTAAAATAAAAAATGATGCACAGAAAAAACCAGCCACAGATTTAGGCAGGGCGTTGAAAAAAAGAGGCTTTCCTGATTTTTATAAGAACGACTCAGATGTTCATGAATCAATTGTGATGGTGTCCACGCCTCAAGAGGCGATGAAGTCATCGGGTCACACCATCAAAAAGTTCGAAGACGTTTTCCTAGCGATTGATAAATCTTTCGGGCAGAAGAAATCCTTATCTCCGCCCAGGAGGATTTGCACCGAATACGTATGTAAAGTGTCGACTTCTGAAAATCAACACGAACAAATAGTCGAACAGATCATAGACAAACGACAAAAAATAAACGGTGACTATTTACTCACGGGACACCGGCTTGATGATGACGCCCAATCCAGACAGCTGAAGGCAGACGTGAATGTCGCCGCTCCGCCAAATAAAAACACGGGCGTCCTCTCACCGGAAAAAACTAAGCGTTTCAACGAAAGCCCAGCCCCACATTCCAAGAGTGGTCGTCAGCTGATGGGCGAGGCTGCCCGACGGGAGGGTCTGGTGGCATTCACCGCCGCGGTGAGCCACGAAGATAGAAGAGACGGGGCTGATATAAAAAGCTGCCTTGACAGCCCTGGAAAAATCGTTAAAAATAACGTTCCCGTGAGCGTTTCGGGTGGGAGCGGCGATCTCTCAGCACCGGTCAAATCATGCACGCCACTCTCGCCGAAACTGATGCCGCACCCCAAGAGAAACGTCCTATCCACACCCGAGACTCGGAGACCGGAAACAGAAAATTTAAACCAGCGTGAGGCAAGTCTCAAGAAGAACAACGAGACGCAGACCAGGACATGTTTGGTCTTAGACGGGGCAGAGGTCAAATTCGCTAATAGAAGCCCGCCGAAGGTCGTACTGCGGACGGCATCGTATACACAAGAAAGGACCGGTCGGCAAGAGTCGCTGACTCCTAGTCCTGATATAACTTCTTTGCTTCAGCGTTCGAAGATGATTTTAAAACAAGCACGTGTTAAAAAGGTCACAAGTGAAAAATTTGCTCCTCAAAATGAAGGAATCGAAACGACGCCAGAGGCCAACAAGAGTCCAAGAAAAGTCGTCAGTTCCAGTGATAAACATGAGAAAATGAACCCGTCCGAACGAAAGCCGCACACGCCGAGTCCGGTAATAAGCACAGCAGTAATAAAACCAGACGATAACTCTGCCAAGGTTAAAGACAAACCAGTCAGTCCTGGCAGATGGGACATCGATGCAAAAACTAATGAGTCTTTGGCCACGAGTCCAAGCAAAAAATCGACAATCCAAATTGTATCAGTAGTAGGCGAGAAGACTGTAGAGCAAGATGGCGTTAAGAATGACTTGAAAGACTACAAAAATAATTTATGTGTGCATAGATCCAAAATTTCAGGGAAATTTCAGAGAAATGTCTTGGCTTCGAAAACGGCCGGAAGTCTGAATAAATCAGTGTCAGGAATGAATGAGTCAAACATACCAGTTCGACCTTCGAAATCATTGTTACGGAGAAGGCAATCCATCATATCTCTGGGGAGAAACAACGAGACCTCAAGGAGGACAAAAATCAAAGGATCCCCTGCCTACGTGTACTCTAGATTAACGTCCTTCGCACAGTACGACTTGCTGAACGAGCAGAAAAACGTGAAATACGTTTTAGAGAGCAAGGAGAGCGGCGCAGTGAAGAAAACTGTCATTCCCAAAGGCCCGAAACTTTGCACGGCACTCCGGGCAAGGGGGAGAGAACTGGAAAGCATAAAACGTGCATGTAAGCGAAAAATAAGCTCTTACGACGACATTCGACATGGTTTGAGAACCAAGAGAAGTCTGGAGGTGGCTGTCTCTCAAAGCGAAAAGAAATTCCCCCAGCAGGTGTTGGAGTCGAAAAGTTTTACGAAGATGTCCATTAAGCCATTCGGAGCCTACACCAGTTTTGCCAAGATTACAACGGACGTCAAACGGCACCGTGAAATACCGGATCTGTCGCAGCTGATGTCGAGGGACCTGAGTAAACGAAACCCAGAGGTTAGGGAAGACAAAAACACCGTGAGGGCGATAAATGACTTGACGAGGAGACCCAGGCACAAATTAAACGTGTGTCGTCGGAGACACATCTCGTGCACGAGTTTGATGAAAATATCATCAGAGGCGGCGCTGTCGTCTCAGATCGTCTGCGTGTTGAAGAGACCTGAGATGAGGCCGTCGTCAACGTCAGAACTGAGAGGCACATCCAAAACAGCCGGTTACAGCCAGGACACGTTCTGTGAGATAGCGGACGGTCAGTATTTCTCTGACGTCATCAAGGACAAAACCTCGCCAGGTGGCTTCAGTAGAGACTCATTGCACGGACCAGATCATCGGCCCTTGCCTTCAGAAGGAAGTATTCGTGCCAGCCAAGCCGCGAGTAATCTGCATGAAGGTTTTGATAAACCCCAAAAACATTATATTAATAGATTTATGTCAGAGGACACTGTCACACGTAAGACCAGCGATCAGGTTGACCAAAAGGTATCGCAGACCCGCCTAAACATGAGAAAGCCGAAGGATATTCAGAAGAACGTTTACACCAACCCCAGCTCATACAACGAGAGGAGCCCTTCCAAAGCCAATAGTGTTGAGGCGAAACGTGCACAAAACACAGTAAGAACGGCGGCGTACAATCCAAGTGTGAAGTCAAGCCATTCAATGACAACATTCAACAGCAATGAGAAGACCACGGATAAGTCTCAGAGGTCCGCACCTGTTTCGAAATCCGTTTCAGCGAGGATAGCAAAAGTGGCAGATAATGTTTACTATCCTCGAGCGGTCGGTCAAAGGGAAGGACTGTTGGCCTGTGAAATCCAGCCAAAGGAAAACATTGCAATCAGAAAGGAGAAGACGCCCGAAATGAAAAATCCTCGACCTCAAACAACTTTTCTGGCCACTCTTAAAAAATCACCACCCCTTTTTCGGGCCAAAACACCCGAATGTCTCAACGCAAAGAAGCCAGTTATGGAATCCATTAAAGAAATCCAAGAGCAATGTTCTGAATCCATGAATTCAGATAAAAAATCTTTGCCACCGATTCAAACCAAAGAACGAGATTTCTCGGAATTCAGCGACGTTCGTTCGTCACCTGTAACTCCAAAAAAAGATACTGTCTCTCGTTCTGACGCTGAAAAAACACCGAAGCCTGTTGTAGACGTCAAGTCTCACCAAAACGTCAATCCTCGTGACCCTGATCTGGCAGTAACCATGTTAAGAAATAACCTTTTCGCTGACGACGGCGAGCTCCGGACGAGAGAATTCCAACAGTTAGAGGTGAAACCGAGTCACGGGATCTACGTGGTCTCGCCAGGCAAAGGAAACTGCCCAGAAAAGGAACGGCAGACAAACTTGACGGATGCCAAACTAGATCTATTTCAAGACTCAGACCCGCATACGAAAGAATCGCAAGACGCTGTTGGAGCAGCCGAAAATATTAATAAACACGTTGACTTAAAATCTGAAACACATTCGTCCTACCTGCAGCCACGAGAGTCACTGCCAGATGACACAAACAGGTCCGTGGAAAGCGAGTCACTCTTGTCGGAAAGGCTGAGCAAAGGCAAACAAAATAAGAGCTTCGATGAATTAAGCGAAGGACGATCATCTGTCGAACAGTTTATTGGGCATAAAAATGCTGTGACTGGTAATACCACCATCTGCAAGGGAGAGCATAATCATAAGGATAACAATAAAGGGTTGAGTGCCCTTGTTGACGTCATTACCACCGGGCTACTTCAAGAAAGTATGAAATCAATTAACCCAATGAAAAGTCCGGAAAAAAAGTGTGGGTCCCCATCAGCCACCCAGGATGTCGTCCGCACAAACGATAGAGAAGGCGAAACAGGAAACAGTGCCAAACTTGCCTCGGTACCGTACAACAGGGTGAAGCAAAACGGCGAACATGGTCTTGAAAGCGAGTCACCAACGTCCGGTTACTCAACGATGAAAGTCGATCAACTTTCAGGTGTGCACCAGAGCAGCGCCGGAGACGAAAAGTACACAGCATTAACGAGGGGATACATTTCACCCAGTATCCTGAAAGATCTGCTTGGAAACACGATTGAAGAGGCGATCAACGCTGCAGTTGGAATGTTCACCGAGTCTCACGGCCATCAGATAAGGCAAACGGCTGTCCAGGAAAGTTCCGAAAGTAAATCCCTTGCGCCTCAACCCAGTGATTCGTCAACTGAAAAGTATTCTACGGAGTCCTGCGTCAAGCAGGTCAGGTTTTGTAACGTTCAGCCGCTGGAAATACGAGTAGTTGATGTGGTTAACTCGCACCAGGAATCTGTGGTTGAAGATGTTAAGTCCTGCAATGATAATGGAAGTAAAAGACTGCACGAGGCGTCCGAGCAGGAAATGAGTTTCATTCAGCATGAGAATAACCTAAGAATGATCACCGTGAGCAACACAGAGTGTAATCAGATGTCAGTCTTGAAACTTGAGAACTCCGAACATAACTCTACTTCACTGACCTTCACTAGCCAGGACCAACAAAGTGAACTTGGAACAAGACAACTGGACAATTTTCAGACGACCAATTTAAACACTAGCCAGTCAAGAGTTAGCTCCCATGAAAACAGTAGCCAGTCAAAAGTTAGCTCTCATGTAAACACTAGCAAGCCAAAAGCTAGCTCTCATATAAACAGTAGCCCGTCAAAACTTTTCTCCGATCCCATAAGTCAAACCGAGGACACATCTGCCAGCCATATACACAGTGACACCTTTCAAACCTTCAACCTGATGTCGTTGCCGGACCAGACAAGTTCAGCGGATACAGAGCAAGCGAAGACCCAGCTTACCGATAAAAGTCCCACGAGTCACGTTTTGTCAAAGTGCCCAAGCGTTCGGAAACCTGGGCTGGCACCAGAAGCACAACCAGAGACAACCCCCAAACATGCACTGATGATAAATCCTGATTCATTTCAAGCAGATGCCGGCAGTGATGTCGCCCGTCCGGTTGTTTTAGTGAAATCAAGTTTACAGAGACTTCTTTTCACGGCAGAACTTTGCCCATCTGTCGTTCAACCTGACCTGCCAGAGGAAATTAGTCCTAGGGCAACAGTGGCGACTCAGGATATTCCAAATGTTAGCTGCAAAAATGAAGACGAAGCGACAAGTGAGACGGAAAGGCTGAGCTACGTAAATACCTCGGGTGATTCGATAGCTTCAGACGATGCAAGCAAACTGAAAACCAAAGACACCGAAGAAAACTTGAAAACGAAGGCAGAAGGGTCACATTCACAGTCTGAAGTGCCAACTGAACAGGAGAATGTTGACGAATGCGTGTCAGAGCATGCAAAGTTTACCCGCACGAGAAAAAGAACTTTTGTCGCCTCGTGTCCTTCTATTTTGGGAAAGGTCCCCAAGATAGCACGTCCTGAAAGTGAAAGCCGAACGAAAACCAAAAACATTTTAAAAGAGCTTGCAAGGAAGCTGATTTCAAAACGGGCAATGGACGAGCAGAGCCGACTGTCCGGTAAAAGCCGCTACACGCCTGGCCGATTGACGTCGCAAAAGGTGAACATCGCCAACAAGGCAGATGTGAGGGACTTTGTTAGAAAATTACAGGAGAGCAAACACGATAGTGAAACCCCGCCAGAAAACGACACCCAAACAGATGATGAAACCCAACAAGATAAAATATGTAGCGTGGTTGACGAAATAATCCAGCATCGACTTAAAATTTCCCGAAAAACTGACGCAATCAATGTAAACCGCACAGCGAAGTCTAATTCTCCTCTTCGTGTTCCCAAAGTGAAAAAGGAAAATGGACTTAAAAAAAAACAAGAAGCGTCCTCTTTGGCTGAGAATGGCGAAAAAGCCCCGTGTGAGCAAACTAAGGAGGACTTGGAAGCTATTCTGAACTCTGAACTCACTAAGATTGACGCCCACACAGATGCTAGCATCCAAACCATTGCTAAGCGCCTTTTTAGCAAAGGGGGTGATAATCTTGTAAGAGGAGGAGGTCGTCGAATTAGAAAAGCGTCCAGTCTGACCATTAGCCCACTGATGAGCCGACACTCGAGGGAGAACAGTGGCCCAACTACGAAAACTTCTTACGCGTCTATGATGTCATCGCAGAGCACTAAATCGACAAGTGACGGCAGAGCGACCAGGCTGGAGGATTTCCTTCAGAAAATGGACGCTGCAGTAGTTAGTCGAGGGCCTACGTCCATCATCTCGAGATCCTCCAAGCTGTCATCCATTACTTCCGTCACGAAATCAAGCGAAGAGGATGAGCAGCTTCAGGCTCTGTTGGATAAACCCGTTAGAAGACGTAGAAAAAGTTCTCAGCGAACGAAAGCGCTCCTTGATTTGGAGGTGACAAACCGTGAACCGGACCGAGAGTCCCAACAACTTACAAGTGAAAAGAAGAAACCCCAAAACGGCAACGACTTAGATCTACGCTCGTGGAATGCCAACAATGATAATTTTGGAGCAGCGACGAAAAGATCAAACGGGAATGGTAACGTTAATTTGGAGTTCACGGTCGAAGCCGAAGATGGCGCGGATTTGAGAACTGCAAAATCGTCGGACAAAACTTTGAATCCTAAAAAAAGGGGTGCTACTCAAGATAAAGAACCAAAAGTTGTCTCCCATTTCCCTGGTGACAAGAAGGTGAAAGAGAAGGATAGTGCTTTTGATTTGAATATAAAAATATCGGAGATGTTTCTGACGCAGTCGGCAATAGACACAATCAATGCCGAAAATGAGAACACCGTTCACCAGGACAGCAGGCAGGTACCAGGCTACCCAAAACTTTCCAGCAGGTCGTCGGGAAGTTCCAGCTCCATTGTTCTCAGTTGGATTGGGAGCGACACGCTCGAGGGGGACGACATTTTTATCAATGCCGAGTCTCTCTCGATGGATTCAAAGTCTGTTTCCAACGTGACGCGGCAAGATGTCACCGCAACGGCCAGGGATAAAATTGTTACGCCAGGGAGGGACATTTCTGAGATCGACATTCAAGACATCTCGGAAATTTTAAATGAAAACGCTTTCGATTTATCGAACGGAGACAATAGTTCTTTTCATGAATACGTGTGTGCTAGAAGGAAAAGTAAAATACCGACCAAAAGACAAGTAATACGTTCAACGGGTGGGGCAGACGACTTATCGGTGTCTGATTTGTCAACTTTCTCTCCCATCGGACCCGGGAGCAGGCCAAACATGTCGAATTCAGCGCGAAAGGTTTCAGCGGCCTCTTCAATGGATTGTACAGCGAAGATGAACACAAGCGATGGAATCAAATCTATGTTCAAGCCTGAAGAAGTTGCTTCCAATCGTCTCAAGAGAAGCAGCCTCGATCCAGTTTCAACTGTTTCTCCTGTTCCCAAGTACCTACCGCGGTTTAGTACCCCTTCGTCTTTCAGGGGCGATGATTCGTATGGGTACACAAATCTTGAACCACTTAGTTCCGACAACGACAATGAAACTCAGCACAGTTTTTACTCTAACAATGCATCGGCGGACACATTGGAGCAACAGTCCTACTTCGACTCATTTTTAAAAGATCCTAAGTGGAACCAGCCATTTCATCTCCCGGAACACGAAGAAAGCGAGCCAGTGAATCGGCATGGTGGCTCCGGATGTGACTTTGCGAAGCCCGTTTTTAGCCAAGGAAAAGGAAGCTCCAGCATAAACGTTTCCGTTATTACCAATGACAGTCAACTATCTAAATTCCGTGACAGGCAAATAAAAAATCCATTATCACGTGACACGTTGGTTAGCACTGGGCAACTCCACGGCGGCACGAAGTACAGAACTCCCTCGGAGAGAAAACGCCCGCCGTCCGAGGAGCACGACAATAAAAGACGTGCGAAGACTCCACCAAGACGCGGAGATGGCCGATCACGAACTGGTCGAACACACAAAGACACGAGGGCTGGCGGTGACAGGTCGTTGGCCGGGTCCCAAAAAACGCAAAGCAAATCGTCATTAGAATCACGCTCCAGATACTCGGGGGATGGCAAGTTTGACAGACGCCGCTATCCACTGTCCAGCATCGGTAACGTACAAGCCTTAAGCAGCGCAGCAGTCAAAACCCACGCGGGAACCATGACACTAGAGCAACATCTGCAGTCGACCTCTAGGTCGTCAAGCCAGCGGTTCAAAGGAAACAGGTCGCTTGAAATGCATTTGAGTTCAAAAGCTGCCTCGCAACGAAACGCAGAGAGCATCTCGTGTGGCGCCAACAGGGAGTCAAAAACGGAAACCGCAAAATCAACGTCCAGTCAGGCAAGTTTTAACTGGTATAAACCGCAGTCCGTCCCGTCGTCAACGTCCGTTAGTAACAGTCAGCAGTGTCCTCAAGAAACCGCAAGACCCTCTGCACGACGAGTTGAGGGCACATCAGCGAACCACGAGTCCGGAAATGTACACTTACGTACCACTACCGACCCAAACCGCACCACTACCGACCCAACGCGCACGACAGTAAACCGAAATTGCACACCAACTGGTAGCAACACCACAAACACGGACAATTTTAGTTCGGCAAACAGCATTAATTCACAAGTCGGCCGCCCTAGAGCGGACCGCGATCAGGCACAGCCCAACGCTGACAACCCACCTCGAACAGACGAGCGACTGCCGGCGACAAATGTGGGCATCACGGGAACTCAGCGTCAAGGTGGAGAATTTAGGCTTTCTAGATCTCATGTGTTTACGGCGCCACCCCCATCTACAGCTTTAAATAAATCCTCGCCCAGACGATCGTCTGAGATTGTTCCGAAGAAAGTAAGTACGATAGTTCGAATGTTCGAACAGAAGAAAGACGGGTAACTCAAAAGTCATCTGAGTAGCCCGAATATAGAAGTTTTGTGTGAGACGTGCGATTATAAAGTGAGCAGTGCACCGAGAATTTGTTTAAAATTATTTTTTTTTACAAGGAGCTGTGGAGTAAGGTCTGTATTGCCGGAAATTGTCACGAATTTATTGACTTTTGTTAGAAGTTGACATGAATTCATTGACTATTACCGGAAGTTGACCAAGTCATTGACTTTTGCCGGAAGCTGACATAAATTCAACGACTTAAATATCTTTAAAAAGAAATTTGGTGTGACATCAAAACTTTTTATTCTATTTTGTCTACTCCTGTACCGTCATTCATCAGTAGGAGGTCGGGCTTCTATCCAGCTCCACAGTCCTTAGTCTGCAAAGCGATTAATGTAGCCATATGACATTGTGGCGTCCATTGAGTGACTTGTGATGTATTGAACTGAATATTAATGTACAATGTGCATGTCATCAGCTCTATAAATAAATCTGATATACGACGCCAAGACTTTTGTTACCTATATCTGTAAAGTATGTATACTACTTGAACACTAATTGGGTTTTAGGAAGCTGGTCGTATTTAGCTTAACAATGACATATACTAATGAACCTTTCGCCTCAATGTATGTTCAAATCGATGCCTCTAAGATCGTTTGGATCATTGTAATCTGGGCCATTCAAAGGAAAAAGCTCCCCTTCCCAAGTAAGTTGGGGGGGGGGGGGGGGTTGAAGACTGGAAATAACGTCCTCCCTGTGTCATCAATAAATGATATATGAACAACTTGACAATGATGCCCGGGGCCCCATTCCAAGGACCCTGATTGTAAATATATACTTGGCAGTGTAATTAATATTTCAATTATTTAGAAGTTTAATATTTAATGGATCATTGCATTACAATTTTAATGACCTACTTAGTATTTGGAGAAATGTTGATGGGGCCCTTCCAGCTGGGGGGCATGCACCCATATTTCAATCCAGTGATTCAAATTGTATTCAGGTGGGGCATGGCAGATACACAAGATACTACACTACAAGTACCCAGAAACAAAAGATAATCTAGTTTGCTTTATATCCCTAGAGTCTTAGACATCATTGGACTAAACAAAACAATGCAGAAACACAGAGTTATTTTTTAAATTATGATATAATTTTGAGTTGCCATTAAAAATGATAGTTAAAAAGCAAGCAGCATCTAACTGTTATGATCTCCCCTCATTTTCACAGACAACCAACCAGAAAGCTGTACACAGGTCATTTAGCAAACATTTAAAACAGTGTAGCTATAGGTGCTGACACACATAGCTAGAGGTGCTGACACACATAGCTAGAGGTGCTGACACACATAGCTAGAGGTGCTGACACACATAGCTAGAGGTGCTGACACACATAGCTAGAGGTGCTGACACACATAGCTATAGGTGCTGACACACATAGCTATAGGTGCTGACACACATAGCTAGAGGTGCTGACACACATAGCTAGAGGTGCTGACACACATAGCTAGAGGTGCTGACACACATAGCTAGAGGTGCTGACACACATAGCTAGAGGTGCTGACACACATAGCTAGAGGTGCTGACACACATAGCTAGAGGTGCTGACACACATAGCTAGAGGTGCTGACACACATAGCTAGAGGTGCTGACACACATAGCTAGAGGTGCTGACACACATAGTTTCTGAGCATGGGAATATAACATAAAACACTGACTGTCAAACACGTATGTTGTCACCATGATTAAAGCATGCAAGTGACAACATTAGTTTAATATTCCTATTACACAATTGGATATCTTATGTAACTGTTAGAATTTATGACTTAACTTGGTTAGAATATATGAGTTAACTTGGTTAACTTTGATAAAATTTATGAGTTAACTTTGTTAGAATGTATGTTAAAAGAATTGACTTGCTGGGTCTTTTGCTAAAAGTGTTGTTAACCACAGAATTGAGATACTGCTGTATGATAATATCACAACTTGCACCAGACACACATCCTGGTCACCAGTGGCCAGCAAGCAGGCCTTGTCCATACCAGTGCAGACCAAACTGCTCATTATATCACATTCATATTATGAGGGTAAGAAATATCCTTATTGAAATATGTCATCATACACATAATGTCCCCCCAAAAACCCACAGCACACATTTACAAAAAGACACCTAACCAGCTAAGTAAACATTTTGCAGATTTTTTTTCTTATAAGCAACATGAAGAAAGCAATGATAACTGCTATACACTGTGCCTATCCTGGAATAATAACATATTCTCTAGTGTATTACTATTTGACCCATTCCAAAATGGAAAAAATTAAGTAAAATCCATCTTAAGTTTGCATGCTACTAAAACTATTAACAGTCAATATTTTGATAGTGTATCCTCAGGATATCATTACTATTAATAATATTAATTATGTAGGAAAAATTCAATGGTTGAATATAGGAGGAAAATTGATAAGTTTACCAATATCCAAAAACTTACACTAAGGATGGCAAAACAGGTTGTAGTTATCTATCCTTGCGATTTGTGTTGATAGGATAATGTGTATTTTAATAAACGTAATATCAAAGCAACCGAAATAGCACAGCTGCCTTGAACAATGATAAACACAAGTCTTAACACGAACCCATGGATTCAAACTATTCCTTGACCACTGTACATCCAACATTCCACTAAACACGGCAACCAATGAAAGAACTCTGTCAACAGCGCCATGTTTCTTTAATTTGTGTATATATTTAAACAAGCGATACAGTAACAGATAAAAAGTTGGATTACATAGTCATCTGTCATCCTTTGAACAAACACTCTGCCCACGCCACATAACATTCAAATCAAGATGTGATGGACAGTCAAAGAGACATTCATTTACTCCATGTAAAAAAACACAAAACATTGTCATTCACAGAGCTAAGTCTACAAGGCGTCAAGACAAGAAAAGCCAGACTTTCTTGCTTGCAAATTTAAAAAAAAATTAAAAAATCATGTGTTATGTATAGTAAAATATGGCAGTAATGAAACTAAAAATCTAACCGACATCTTTTAGCTTAATCAGACAGACTGTTTTGTGTGGAGTGGTACATGACCTATTCATTTTATAATGGTAATAATACTAAATATCTACTTGATCCAATATTAATTTATAAACAAAAGGGTATCTATTGCTACATAATTGTGATACATCTAGGCTCTGGCACATCTTATTTATAATGTGGTGACTCAATGATATAAAAAAATATCCCCCCAAAATTATTCTGTACATATTGATCATTGAGTCCAGAATTATATTTAATGTAAAAATATTTGTAACATAAACTAGTACAAGATTGAACTATATATGACATACAAGAGGGGGGTGTGTGTAATGCTATGAGGGGGTGACATGCTATGAGGGGGGATCATGCTATGAAGCTCAGAAGATAGGAAAAAGTTAGAAAAGTGAGAAAGTTTATTTGAAGACTAACACCTTTGAAAGTTATATGTGAAAATTTGGTTTGATATTTGGACAAGTTACTTGTATGAAATAGACAAAACTGAGTCCATCCAAATGTCACTTGTACTTGGAACAATATCTAGATTTAACATTTATAATTTTTTATGTCAGTCACTCTTATAACACAATTTGAAATATTTACACAACAGAGAACTAAACAATGAAATCTGACGTGATGGATCTCTGTGATTTGAAATGCATATCTTGTTATGTCATAATGAACTGACATTGTTACAGCTGTCTGAATAGGCCCAAATGACTTGCTCTAACAAGATTGATGAGGCTTAAGATCAGTACCAGACTTGGAATTTTTAGCCAGGACCTGGAACACGGATCACTGTGAAAGCCAACAAGTAAAATAACTTAATCACAACTCTCTATTGTTATTACTTACAGCTGATAGATAGAGAGGAGCACACACATTACCACTGAGACTAATGAATGGTTTGGCTGCATATTTTACAGTGAGCTTTTACTGGAGCCCCTACTAAGAACTGCTGTAAGCCATTGGCCCATGTCATTGTTCAGGACTTAAAACCTGGTATTCTGAGTCCATATGTATTGCTTCTACTCAACAAAGTTATTTTCAAACAACACTCGTAAACTTGAGTCTCATGATGGGATGTTATCGTATTTTGGCTATGGAAGTCTGTCAGATAAGGTCAATGATGAGCAGAATTCAGGTCCCATTTGCTCCATGTATAGTTAGTAACAAATTTGACCATTAAAAATCAACAAAACTATTGCCTGCTAGAGAGTGCTTAACAGGAATGATGTCATAGGAAAGTTGCATCAGGTAACAAGACCAGTTGAAGATTTGCAGCAAGTCTCTGACCTGTGGTCAAACTCTATGATGACTTACTGCTAGGCAAAGGTGTTTGCCACGGTGGTCAACAGGTTTCGTTATAGTGTAGCATACTTTACAAATAAAAATCCAACTCTACATGGAATGATGATAAAACAAAACATTGTACAAGTCAACATGGGAATAGCACATTAGACAGTCCATAAATGGAAACAAAATTGGTTAAAAATAAATCAGTATCTGTTATATATATTAATAGAAGATTACCTCCCATGTGTCATTTTCATCTTGTCAAATTTTTCCATTAAAAAATAAAAAACAATTGAATTTTTTCACTAGGTTGAATAGTTGATAAAAATGTTGACCATGACAAAAGGAAATCATTGGTGCACTTTACATTAAAAACTAAGCAATTATTATATGTGGTTCGCATGTTATATAATGTAAAATCAATAAGAATCAAACATTTTTTAATTGAATCTAAAATTTTCAAACCCTGTAAAATGCCCAGTTAAAATTCATTGGTTCAAATAAACACCCAAAAGAATATTTTTACAATAAAATCAAAATTCATTTCTTTAAAAAATGGTAAAAGGCATGAACGATGTTTTGACACACACAAAAAAATGATAATAAATGAATAATTTGGAAGATTGGATCAACCTTCTCATGTAAAGTTTACAGTAATGGTCACACTCACACTAATTCAGTCATCATACTTCATCTTCACTGAGCTCCATCTCAATCAACTAATTAATTACTTTTCCACAAATCTTACCAAAATATAAAATCAATATATAATATTTTGTGGGTACTTTAAAATACCTCTTGTCACAAGACACAACATGGCAAGGGTAAAATAAGATTGAAGTTGTATCTGCTTCACCATATAAGTTTCCTGTGTCCTGCTGGCCCAGACATTTTCTACATCTTTAGTTTGGTATTTGATTGACTTGAGTGTCCACAGGAGGATGTTGTATCCACACAGGCTTTCAATGCAGCTGCACACTGGCACACGTAACACTTACACACCTTGGTCCCTCACATAGACAAGCTTATTATGTTGGTGGAGGAAAATAGATCTGTGGATGTTCAGAAGTAAGATGTGTTTAGTACAAGGGGTAGCCTGTAGTCTTTACATTAGATAACAAATTATGTATATTTATTGGGGGTGGGGGAATCTCTGTTGATCAGTGGCAACTGAGACCTGAAAAAACCACTCTCAAATTAGATCAAAACATTTGCCTTGAATACTGATCATTTTACATTTTGCTGTACAACAAAATTATTTTCTAAGATTATATATCCATCCCTGTGGCACTACAGCCCATGTGGGGCTTTGACCTGCCTCAATACTTCTTTCCAATGAGACCAAACTAATGCTTTTCCTTTCCATGCTTGGATTCTCAGTTCTTGTAGATCTTTTTCCACATCATCCATCCATCGAAGTTACTAATACAAGCCTAGATCTGCTTTTAAGCCTTTTTCCTCTGGGGTTTTGGTGATGCACCCTCTTCACTCCTCTGTCATTCGGCATTCTCTCTTTTGTTAGGGCCCAAATTTCACTTGCATATGTTACAACTGGTCTGATTACAGTTTTATAAATAGCTTTCTTTGTTTCTCTTGTAATGTTTTTACTTTTGAGTATTTTCTGACTACTGAAGTATGCCCTGTTTCCGGCTGATATTCTTTTTTTTATTTCTGTTAGTAATTAGTTTCTTTCATTTAATAAAGATCCTAGGTTTTTGAATTGATTTACTTTTTCAAAATTCTGGTTTCTAATTTTAATGGCTTCATCTGTCTATTCTTCTCTTATCATAGTCATGTATTTTGTTTTTTGGTTGTTAACTTCCAGCTCTGCTTGTAGTGATGCGTCTTCTAATTCTATAAAGAATTTTGATATGTCTTTAATACTTTTGCATAGCAGTGCTATTTCATCAGCATATGCAAGATACTGAAAGGGTTGATCGTAGAGAGTGCCCATTGCATGTGGGTCTTGAGTTTCCCTCAGAAAGTATCCTGTTAAGTATCCTCAGGTGTCAATATGTATGTTTCTCATAACTTTCTGTAATGTTAGGTTAAAAAGGCATACAAGACAGTGAGTCTCCCTGTCTTAGGCTATACAGCATTTAAAAAATAATTTTTCCATATTGCCAATTCTAGTGACAACACAAGCAAAATTAACTTTCTTATTCCCCAAGTTCTCTGGCATATCTGATATTGTAAAGCTTATAGTCATATGTTAAAAATACTGAAATGACTTTTACCAATTGTTTGAAATGCATTGTTTGATTCTACTGCTTTTAATAATACAATATATTAGTTGCTTCTCCATCTTACTCCAGTATGCCTTCAAGAACAACAGCGAGGGGATGTACATCCACACTAGAGCTGAGGGGAGATTATTCAACATTGCGCGCCTTAGAGCAAAGGCCAAAATAAGAAAGGTCATGCTACGTGAGCTCTTATTTGCAGATGACGCCGCTTTAGTATCTCACTCAGCAGACGGCCTGCAGAGCCTTGTATCCAGTTTATCCGCTGCCGGCAAAGAGTTTGGTCTGCTCATCAGCTTAAAGAAAACCAACATTATGGTTCAGGGCGCTGACTCTCTCCCCACTATCTCCATCGACGACTGCGACTTGGATGCCGTTGACAGATTCACATATCTAGGGTCGAACATTTCGAGCACCCTCTCAATGGAGGATGAGATAAGTGGTAGGATAGGGAAGGCCGCATTTGTCATGGCGAGACTGAAGAAAAGAGTCTGGTCCAATGCCAAACTCACAACAAGAACTAAGCTGCAGGTATACCAGTCCTGCATACTGAGCACACTCCTCTATGGAAGCGAGTCTTGGACCACATACACCAGACACGAAAAAAGGCTCAATGGCTTCCACATCAGATGCCTGTGCCGCATCCTTCAAATATGTGCAGCGTCCCAGCCATTTTAATCCAAAGACGCCTGCGCTGGCTTGAGCACGTCAAGGAATGCAACCTGGTCGCATACCTAAGGACGTGCTGTACAGCGAGCTGGCGACAGGGACAAGGTCAGTTGGACGGCCTCGTCTGAGATACATAGACATATGCAAAAGAGACATGAAGGCGGCCAACATCAACATCTCAAATTGGGAGGACCTGGCGGAGGATCGTTCCACATGACGGGGCATCGTGAAGGCAGGATCACTACGTGCCGAGGAGCTCTACAGAGCGGAAGCAGCTGTAAAGAGAGCGCAGAGAAAGGCCAGAAAACACTGCTCCACCGTATTCGTGTGTGGGACATGCAAAAGAGACTGCCACTCGAGGATCGGTCTCATTAGCCACACCAAGAGCTGCAATCAGAGAAGATAAATCTATCGTCTCTTGTAGACGGAAAGATGCCATACATATTAGTTGCATTTGATTAGACTAAGTTTCTGAATGAACAGAAAGGATTAGAAAATCACATGAAACAAGTAGAGCTGGATCATATCTTCTGACACAAAACACAACTGTACGAAATTGATCGTCTCAGTAGGACAATTTTTAGAGGCCGATATTCCCTTCTAATGTTTTCAGTGTAGCATTTCAATACCTTGTTCAAAAGGAATAAAAAATCAGCAGCCTGAGCTCCCTGCTCTTATTGACTCATAAATCGTGGCCTTGACCCAGTGATTTCCAAACTTTTCATATTTGGCCACACACATTTTAGACAAACATTACTGCATGCCACAGTGAGTCGGTCTTACCGGTATATTCGGGGTTAAAGTAAGTCAGTTTTACTAGTTTATTTGTACATATTTGTCAATGCTATAAAGATCCAGATATGCCATAAAGATCCAGATATGCCATAAAGATCCAGATACGCCATAAAGATCCAGATACGCCATAAAGATCCAGATACGCCATAAAGATCCAGATACGCCATAAAGATCCAGATATGCCATAAAGATCCAGATACGCCATAAAGATCCAGATACGCCAATTTTGTACACCAAGTTTTGTTTTGAATTAGACCACTTATATGTCAGCACTATGCACCTCAAGTCATAGACTCTCTCAGAGCCAAACTAATGGTTGTGTGTAGCAGCAGCTTTTTATATTAAGACCCCATTTCTTCACAAACATTAACCAAGTGATCTTGACTGATCAGGTCTGCCATTAATGTAATTTCCCATTTGCACCACTTTGTCATTACTTTTTCCTTAATCCCTTTTTCAGCTGTTTTTAAGCCCCAAACAAATGTGTGCATGTTGATGTGGCCTATTTTCATGTGACACACCTACACCCTGCAGGTGACACACTAAGGTGTAACGACACACAGCTTGGAAAGAACTGCCTTAACAAAACAAGTACAACTCAACAAACATGATAAGCAATAACACAGCAGTTACTTTCGAGGACAAAGACCTACTTACAAGTTTCTATGCCTGGGTCGGGAGGTTTCAATGTCCATTCTTGACATCTTCTATTTGCTGAACACACTCGATTCTCTCCACAGACATGTCAGGGTTAAATTCTGTCACTGACCGAATGGCATCCACCAGGGCCTGTAGTTAGGGAGGGAGAGAGAGAGAGAGAGAGATATTGTAGAAATGCATTATGGTTATGATTTACAGGTGCTTGCTCTTTCTTATTATGGTACTAAAATAACAGGAGATTTACTCAGTTGATATACATTTAATGACCATGTTCTAAATGTTACAGTAACTACCATGTTCTAAATGTTACAGTAATATATTTATATAATAATAATAATAATAACTACCATATTCTAAATGTTACAATACCTACTGAGTTTTTGTCTGTATTTTGGGCTGACTTAAATTCACAATAAATAACTTCAAAATTAATAGCCCAATATCCATTTTAATTTCAATAAAAGAGAAAAGAATTTAAAATGTCCCCACTTCCCATTAACATACTATTATTTATACATCCTAATTATGTTCAGTTATCAAATGGATCTTGTAAACACTATTCCCCAGCTTCTTGTTTTGTTACCCAGTAAGTTTTTAAAAAATACTGTTGCGTTAAAAAAAAGGATGTACCCTAAGCGGAACTGCACCAAGCAGTTCTACAAACACTCAATGGTTTAACACTTTACTTCCAAATAGCCCACAGAGTAGGAAAAATAACCTTTCTATCTACAGGAATCACTATCAATTTATGGTGTAGGTAAACCATGATAGTATGCGCGCTCAGCAAAGGGGAGATTACTCGTGAATTTTTCTTTTTGCCATTGTAAGGCCTCGTGTGGATATATCTTAAAGTCAGACCTGCTTACTCTTACGATTTTGGCGTACAATGTACGATTTTGAGGTGTGTACATCATAAATACTGTATGTTTATTTTTTACTATTAATATGATGTATTGAATGATTTTGTGCTGATAGTGTGAAGATTTGAAGAGTTTGCGGGTAAGCAGGTCTGTAAAATTAAAGATTTTTTCAATGCTTGGGAACATGAGATCCAGAAACATGTATTATATGATAAATAAATGATCCATTTTATTTGACAGATTTCAAGAAGGAAATGTCAACATAATACGTACAGCATCAAAGTCATAATCGTCCTCCTCATCACCTGACATGACCACCTTCTGTACAACTCTCATCTCCTCAAAGCCATCTCTTTCTGTCTTGTACTAAAAGGATCAAGGAAAGACACACATTTAGAGCAGTTCACTTTAACTGAGACAACAAACCTTGCAAAAATAAAATACATCCAGTCCCTTGACAGTACCAGCATCTGTAAGAATGGCGACAAAGTAGCATGAGGAAAAAAGTAAACAATTATATGGACAAATTAACTTCTGATACAGGCAACTTCAACACGTCTTTCGATAAAACTAAAAAAACATTACAATTTTGCACACATATTTCAAACATAAATGTTTCAGTATGATTGTCCTAGTAATAATGCTAAAACTATGAGCCGCATTTTTCACAAAACAGAAAATTTTGCCTTTTTAAATTAAATCTTGTCTCGTGAATATAATACTACTGTTCCAATTACGTTATAGGCCTACAACAGAAGTTCCCAAAATTTTTTGATTCACCATGCCATTCCTGAATCCAGGTTTTCCCAAGGTGACCTGGTCAAATTTTAGCATTATTAAAACACTAAATAACTTATTTATAGTAGAGTGCCATCTAGTAACCATTGGTAGAGCCAGATAGTTATAACTAAGGGATCATGATTACAAGTTGCCGTTAAGGGATATGAGGCGATAGGCTGTGGTGGAAGCCTATGGCCGGTGATTCTAAATATGCAGCCCTGAGAAAGCTGCTCCTAGGCAACCGTTTCGTCCCAGCTACTTAGCGAATTAGTTGCGAGGTGGAAACCCACTGTAGAATCCCTCTTAGAGGGCGTCCGATGCTTCCCCGGGACGGGTGGGGGGAGATATTAGGACGTTAATTTACCGTCCTGGCCCCTAGGAAAGTGGACTACGGACGCTTGAAACACAGCGTCTTCGGTCGACCAGACGTCTCCGGGCGGGGGGGGCCTCCATCAGCAAACTCGATCGAGCAGTTGCTGGTGGGGGCGTCCAACGCCCGGGGAGGTCTCTGACGTCTTCCCGCACGGCCCGGCGTCGGGACACCCGGCGGCTGGCGGGTGTGGGTGGACGCCAGGGAGGGCATTAGGAGCACAAGCTCGACGGCCCGCTGACGCCATTTCCTAATGAGATATTCCAGTTATAACTAAGTGAGCAACTGGTGAGCTCTCTAAACATCACGTCACATTCAATAGAGAAATGGTCATAAAATTAGGAATATTTTGTAACATTCCTGGCACCCCTTTGAGGAACCTCCCAAGGTTGCATATTTTGGGAACCACTGGCTGGGTCAAGAAATGTTCACAAGACTGTAAGAAAAAAAAGATTATGGAAAACCAAGTTGGCATGTATGCATTGATCATGTTATTTCCAAGGATGCATATGTTGGGAACCCCTGTTATACAGGCTAGGTTAAGAAACGTTCACAAGACTGTAGGGAAAAAAAAGATTATGGACAACCAAGTTGGCATGTATGCATTGATCATGTTACTTCATCACCTTAGCACAATATGCCTCAACTTGCAATGGATTTGATAGTATTTTAAGATTTATTAATTAATAATTTCTTTATTGATGGTTTCAAAAACATGTGATCACACTCTCTGACAGCTAACAGTAAAGTCTAACAATCTCTCAACTTACAGTCGTCGTTTCAATGGTCGTCAACCTAGTGCTGTGTGACTGTGCACTGACCAGTATACCATCGTCCAGGTCAGGGGGACAATCCTGACGCTCATATGTGACCGCGCGGGTCTCTGTTTTGACCAGCGGAATATTCCTGCTGGACACGGGCACATCTGAGAAGTTGGGGTTGTATTTGACCTTTTCTGTGGCCACCGTCGGTGCCTAGAACCCCAACAACCCCATGGACATATGACATGTTGGCATCAGGTGAACGCATAGTAGTGGCAGGAACAAGAGGGCAACCACGGGGGATGGGTAAACAAGAAGAAAGGGTAGAAGAAAAAAAGGAAGAGTCAGTGAATGAAACTATAATGACCAATGATGAGAGACATGCAACCACAAAAGAAAAAGCTTAACATGGAACCCATGTATATAGTTTCAGATGCAACAATTCTGTGCATATGGGATTCATGCAGCCTTATATAAAAATAAATGTGCTGAAATGCCTAACATACTAAATACTCTCCATTCTTCTTTTTCCAAAACAAAGGAGCCAATAAAAGTGAGCTCTAAAATTCCATCAACAAAAAAATTATTTAAGTAATAATAATGGTGTGGAGGAAAACTGTATAAAAATGTTCTTACTTGCCAATTTTTTATGGTACTTTTTGAAAGTGGAAATTATGGGAAGGAATTATAGAAAGGAAGTATCATCTGAGAGTAAAACAGGATCAGTTGTTAATGAATATCAAGGAAGTCAGTTACCCAGTATATAATTAAGGATTGCTGCTACTTATTTGAGTGAATACAGATGGCATAGGCTGCCATGCCTAAATCTACATACTTGAAGGAATGCATAGAACACAATACCTTAATCTATATACTTGAATGAAGGCATAGACCGCAGTGCCTAAATCTACATACTTGAAGGAATGCATAGAACACAATACCTTAATCTATATACTTGAATGAAGGCATAGGCCGCAGTGCCTAAATCTACATACTTGAATGAAGGCATAGGCAGCAGTGCCTAAATCTACATACTTGAATGAAGGCATAGGTGGCAGTGGCTAGATCTACATACTTGAATGAAGGCATAGACCACAGTGCCTAAATCTACATACTAGAATGAAGGCATAGATGGTCGTGCCTAATCTACACACTTGAATGAATGATGACACTGACGTACCAAGTGATAAACTCAGCACATACAACTTGTCTGCAAGTGCCTCTGAGTGCCCCTGACAAGCTGCTATGAGAATGACGGTGAGCAGGATGATAATTGTGAAGAGACATGCAAGCTTAGTAAAGCCACTGAAGAGATAACACAGAGCACACTGATTAAATGGGGTGAAAGAGTAGAGACAAGGGCTAGCCACCGTTCACTCTAAAGTCAACACATTATTTTTTTTACATCAATCACTGTCATTATTTACCCATGTCATTGTTTACCCATGTCATTGTTTACCCATGTCATTGTTTACCCATGTCATTGTTTACTGCAAGACTTTTTCTTTTAGAACTAAAGGTAAGTTTGGAGATAGATGTTTTAAAAATATTTTCCACTGATAAATTCTGGTCTTCTTTAGTACTACACTGCACCCTTCCATTGCACCATCAACTACACTGTGCCCTACCATTGCCCCATCAACTACACTGCGCCCCACCATTGCACCATCAACTACACTGCGCCCTACCATTGCACCATCAACTACACTGCGCCCTACCATTGCACAATCAACTACACTGCGCCCTACCATTGCCCCATCAACTACACTGCGCCCTACCATTGCACCATCAACTACACTGCGCCCTACCATTGCACCATCAACTACACTGCGCCCTACCATTGCACCATCAACTACACTGCGCCCTACCATTGCACCATCAACTACACTGCGCCCTACCATTGCCCCATCAACTACACTGCGCCCTACCATTGCACCATCAACTACAATGGTTAAAAAGTGCTGCTCTTTAAAATTTATTAAAAACTAACATCTTCTAGCTCCCACCAGCACCACCAAATATGGACTGGGAAGTTTGCAACAATCAGTCTTTTCGTAAGTACCAATCAGACTTTCTGCAAGTACCAATCAGTCTTTCTGTAAGTACCAATCAGTCTTTCTGTAAGTACCAATCAGTCTTTCTGTAAGTACCAATCAGTCTTTCTGTAAGTACCAATCAGTCTTGCTGTAAGTACCAATCAGACTTTCTGTAAGCACCAATCAGTCTTTCTTTAAGTACCAATCAGTCTTTCTGTAAGTACCAATCAGTCTTTCTGTAAGTACCAATCAGTCTTTCTGTAAGTACCAATCAGTCTTTCTGTAAGTACCAATCAGTCTTTTTGTAAGTACCAATCAGTCTTGCTGTAAGTACCAATCAGACTTTCTGTAAGCACCAATCAGTCTTTCTTTAAGTACCAATCAGTCTTTCTTTAAGTACCAATCAGTCTTTCTGTAAGGCTCACTTAAGTCTAATCTGCTAAATTTATGTAGGAATAATACTGCTACTGGAGAGACTGTGATCAAGCAGCCTATAGAATATGCAGCACACAGTTTGGCAATGCTTGAGGAAAGAAAAAACAATGCATCATTGTGGCTTTGTGGCTGGTCTTATCTCAAGCTTTCCCATACAGTGTGCCACAGAGCTTCATAGATTTATCTGTGGCTCAATGAGCTGTCAAAACCATTGCAAGTGACTTTTTTGTCCAATGATCAAAATAGTAGTTTTGACCATTTTCAAAGCATAAATAAAAAAATAATGAGGATAATAAATGTATATAAAATTGCAAACACATATTAACATATACAGCTGTATAATAAAAAGATAAAATCACATAAAATGAAATGAGAATTGAGGCAGTTCTAGATTGTTCATAACTAATTCTGTCCTGTTCATAATTTATTTATTTGAAAGTTTTTGCATATAAATACAATTCTTTGGTAGCAATGATTTTAAATTTGAAAAGCATTGCATTATATTATCATTATGTGTGTTTTATTATTACATTTTGACACATTTTTATTTGTATAGAGTCTCCTTAAAAAAAAATTGTAATAGCTAAGTCCCTAAAATGTGTGTCCTTGAAGTTACTTGAGCCCAGAACTGCCTTCATAAGACAAAACACATTTTAAAACTAGACATGGCATAAATATTTGTAAAATACTCCTGGGAAGTGTTCCATTGACCACCAGTGGTGAGATACACACAATGTGCCCCTACTAACCACTGATGGTGATGTTTGCAGGTTCAAATAGAGCAATTTTGTATCTGGTGCCTTGTGACATTAATTAATCATGTTGGTGCTTTAAATTTAAGAGAAAAACAATAAATCTTTTCCAAAAAAGCTACCTCCCTTGTTCCCCTAGACAAAGTTGTCTTCCCTTTTGCCCCTTGATGACAACGGTGCTTTTGCCCCTTGATGACAAGGTGCCTATCTGATTCCTCCATGGGACTTATTTATGTTGTGTCAAGAAGTGGTGGGTTGTGAGTTGTTCAGAAAAGTAGAATCAAAATGCCATTGCCATTAAAAGAAAGGTGAATTTTAAAAAAAAAAAATTTTTAACTAAAAATTGATGCTTTCCTGAAACAAATTATCTTGATTTAAAATATTTTTAAAATACCAAGGCTCATTGAATTTTGGAAGAAGAAGAATGTATACAACTTTATAAAACATTTTAAGGACCAAATCATCTGAAGATGGAAAAGTCTGTTTTGTGAAAATAATTCATAAGTGCACAATGAAAGCCAATCATTCAATCAATGGTACATCTTTTGGTCTAGGTTCTGAATTAGTCATGAAGGTGCTAAGTTCTAGTGGAGAAAGTACAATTGTACATGGTTACTTCACAACTTGGCACACCCCCTTTTGATAACTAACCAGATCAATCAAATAAACATCTATATTCCTAGTTTGAGAAAAATTGTTCTCAACCTAATACCACTTGAAGCAAGATTGCTTTGATGTCTCTGAGAGACCATTCTTTTTTCATGGACATTAATGTGAAATTATGTTCTGACACCCATGTTGATTAATTACATTCTAAATGTTGAAATAATCTCACTCATGTTGATATTTTAGATAGATCACACAATAATTGTTCAAAGATTTTAAAGAATGAACTATCGAATGTAAATAAAACAAGGTAATGGGGACATGGAGATATTAATTAAGAAAGCAGGAAAAATGATTGAAATTTAGAAACTAACCAAGGTTAGTAAAACTTAACTAGTGTAGGTGATTAGCAGCTTACTGTGTCCATGGCCAAGTTTTTTTACTCACATATCCATTATGTATGTCTTAGATGGTGACAGATAAGCCAAGCACTACTCACTAGGACAGTTTAAACATTGAAATGGTGGCATCCATTGATTACTAATAGCAGTTGATGTTATCCAAGTAAGTGTAACACTAAATAAATCATTACTTGTTTTAGAAAATATGTAAATGTCAATCCTAGAAACTGTGACTTACATTGAAACTGTCATCCATGCTGTGGTTGGCTTTAGGAGGTACAGGAGGTGGCACTTTGCCTCGCCCAACAGTGCTGGTTGCAGCAGGGTAGAAGAAGTCAGACTTTAGGCTGTCTTTGGTTTCCTGAAATAACAAAAATAAATATTCCTCTCAGCATATAAGGCTAGGATACTACCAGACAAAATGGTTTTGGCTATAGTAAAATAAATGAAAAATATGTACAGAACAAATATGAATATGTATCTTATGGTACAAGCTTTAGTTTCACTTACCAACTGGAATGAAAATTTAGTTGTTTTTTACTATGCTGCTCATTTTTATGCATCTTTAAAAGCTTTTACTACCATTCATATTTACTGCTTACTTGTGATTCATAGTTACTGCTTACTTGTGATTCATATTTACTGCTTACTTGTGATTCATATTTACTGCTCAAAGGTGAACAATTGATGTTGAGCAGAGGGATACTTTTGGATTTAATTAACATTATTACACTATAAAATTATCTGCTTCATTGCGCCTGAGACACTGATCTTCCCTTTACATACAAACTTACATTGTAAATCATACTTATTAACTCATGTGCTTTCTTACACATTAACTCATGTGCTATCCTACTTATAACCTCATTTTTTATACATATACTATCATTACACATTAACTCATGTGCTATCCTACATATAACCTCATTTGTTATACATATACTATCATTACTACACATTAACTCATGTGCTATCTTACATATAACCTCATTTGTTATACATATACTATCATTACACATTAACTCATGCGCTATCCTACATATAACCTCAACTAAGACTACAAAAGTTACCCTAATTGGTTTTGGAACAGGCATATACTGCTGCTTGTTGTCAATCTCCTTCTCATCTCCAACAACACCTGTCATATCACCTTTACCAACACCAAGCCCAGGCAAGCCAGCATTCACTAGATGAGCCTTTCAATCAAATGAAAACAAATTGATTAACATATTTCCTTTCTAGCATTTTATCTTATTATTTTTACCAAAATAAACAAAAATGAATAAACATTTATCTGAGATTGCAAATAATTGCAATGCTATTTTTTAAAGGAATTATAGCTATGTTATTGTTTTGATTTTTCATTATACTAAAACAACCAAGTGATTAGGTGGATATAAAAGTACTTAAATGATGTGGATTCTCTTGATGAATGTGCTTTATATAATAATAATAATAAAATATGCTAAATTTAATTTTTTTAAAAACGTTTTTAACATTAATTTCATGCATTTTGTTGTTCACAAGTATCAGGATATTTTAATCATGCATTTAAAAAATACATGAGTTATATATCATGCACATGGAATATTGAAAAACAAAGAGAAAATTATTGATTGCAATATTTAAAAGCTGTGGAAAAAAACCTTTCTACAGCGGGTAACCATATAAATAAGATTGAGGACACTTCACACAAAGAAATATGTAAGTATAATAATTCAAAGGTAAAGAAAACCAGCAACCCTTGAAATTGTTAGTGAAATTCAAGAGTGCAGAGATTAACAATTAGACAGTGATTTATTTATGTCATTGGTCTAGGACCTATAATCTCTTCCTGTAACAATAGTAACATGTCAAAAAAATGTTGGTTTAGTTAAAGATAAATAAGCAAATGAATAAAAATACATGGAATAAACAAAAATAAATACACAAGATAAAGATGAAAATATTATTGAAATTGAAAAGCCAGATGATAAAATAATACCAAGCGGCCTGTATAAATTAGTCAGTGCATTTGCATTATAAAACATGAATAGAAGCATATATGAAGACAAGATATAATTTGAGTATTTCAAACACAACCTCAACAGATGGGAAAGAGCATGTTATATAAAGGTGGGGATTAACCAGACATAAATAGCATCTAAAGAAACTACTAGCATTGAACAAACTCAGTATTCAAATGATTACAACTAAAAATAGAGCCAAGACCTGCATACACTAAGATCTTGGGTACACCTCCTCACACTTTGGGGTATACTATGCTGCAGGTGATGGAAGACAACTATGACACGAGTCAAGCAAGACCATGCAGGAGAACTCCAGCATTGCATTGGTACAGTTGAACTACCGACATTTAAACAATTTTACATATCATTCCACAGAAAATTGGCAGAAAAATAAGGAACAGAAATTCTTTAAACCAAAATTTAACTTCACAACTTTGTAAAAGGCAACTTAAAATGAATCCATTAAGTTTTTTTGTAACGGTCAACTCGTAAGCTAGAAAATATCAATCAATCCCCATGCATGATCACATTATCAGTAACATGGATCTGATCATCTATCGTTTACTGGTTCAAATGAAAACTTATAAAACAGAATGTGGCAAGCACAATGGACTACATATCCAGCATTCAGTTGGTAATGTAGTAAAGGGACAACGCCCAGCCATGAATCCTGAATGCACAGCTCCACAATGAAAAGCCAACAGTACTTAGTTCTACTAGAAAACATGCCTCTAAAATGCCACAGAGAAACCACCTTTTTCACAGGGGACCTTCCAATACAGAGACTGTTCATGAATGATGAAGATTTCTTCTTTTCTTTATTACAGATCTCATCATTGTCCTCCTGTACAAGCACACACAGAGTTGTCATTCATGGGACTTATAGGAAATAAGCACAGAACTAGTGGCTTTACAAAGATGTTCCATATTAGACCTATGCACCAGATGTTGGACTAAACCTTTGATGTGAGCAAGTCAAATGGGAACCGTGAAAGTTACATTCTAAGTGAAATTCAGACAACACTATCATATGTAGTGGCTATGTACCTATCCACCTAGCATCTTGATCATTAATCAATCCGAAGTGTCAAATTTTGTGTCGTCCTCTCCCATCAAATGAGCTAAGCTTTACAGATAGGTTTAACGCCTTTTTTAAATCAGAACTTAGCCTCATTGTGTATTTGAGTTAACTTAGCCACATTATATATCGGAGTTAACTTAGCCTCAATATGTATCTGAGCTAACTTAGCCTCATTATATATCTGAGTTAACTTAGCCTCATTATGTATCGAGTTAACTTAGCCTCATAATGTATCTGAGTAAATAATGAAGGTAGAGGCAGCAAAAATAAGAAAAAAGGGATTATGTATGGGAATACAAGATAACATATAAACACTGTCATATTTATTTGTTTAAGTTGCGATAGCTCTATACATAGATAGTAAAGAGTTCACTTACTAGAAGTTGGTATATTTTTTGCAAGAAAATATGTTTTTAAGTGCCAAACTACTAACTACTATTTCAATATACGAACAATTTGTGGATTATATATTTTCTAGAGTTATATAATCTTTATGCAGTTATATAGATGCACATAGAGGATATAGTAATGAAGTGCAGCATCTACACGTTTACACAAAGCAAGGAATAAAACCTGAAGCATTTCCCATAAAATGGAAAGAAATAAGATGATATTGACCTTTGATGCCTTGCCTACTCTATCCAATCTCTCAACGAAATGTGGGTGAGGTTTGCCATCTTGACTGTAAACCTTGCCAAAGAATGGTTTGCCATCAAATTTGAAGATCTGCTCCCAGTAAACAGGCCTGACATCTTTGCCAAGCAATGGTTTGCCATCTTTGTTGTACAGCGGCTTGCCATCTTGGTCATATGCCGGTTTACTGTACTGTGGTTTTCCACTCTTGTCGTAAATTGGCTTGCCATCCTGGTCAAAGAACGGCTGGCCGTCCTTGTCATACACAGGTCTGCCATCATTATCATACAAAGGCAAACCATCTTTATCATAAACTGGTTTACCGTGCAAGTGGTTTCCTTCTTTGTCAAAGAATGGAGTGGCCTCATCATGTACCAAGGGTTTCCCATCCTTGCCAAAAAGTTGCTTACCATCTTTGTCACACACCGCCTGGCCATCTTGTGGTCTTGCATATAAGGGATTACCATCTGAATCTTGTGCTGGTTTACCATCCTTATCATACAACGGAACGCCATATCCCGGTTTCCCATACAAGGGCCTTCCGTCCCTGTCACACAGAGGTTTCCCATTTTCATCATACAATGGTTTGCCGTAGACTTGTTGGCCGTCTTTGTAGTAAAGTGGTTTTCCTTTTTTGTCCAGCAGCGGTTTGCCCTTGTCATCCAGCAGTGGCTTGCTCTGGCTGTCCTTGTTGTAGAGTGGTTTGCCTTTATCATCAAAGAGTGGTTTGCCCTCTTGGAAATAAACAGGTTTCTCAATCAAAGGTAAACCCTTGTCATCATACAACAGGATGCCTTGTTCTTCACTCGGATCTCTTCCCTACAAAAAGGATAAGTTAGTGGATGAGACCTGAGTTCTGAAGTTATTTGAAAATACCAATGTTTCATCATCAGAATAGTTAAAGAAGAAAGCCATTTGAAACTAGTTGATGTCGAGCTAACACATATTTTACATTGCAGTGACATAAGTGATTTCAATATTAATGATTATAAACATATCAGTCTAGCAATATGTTGAGTATTATTGCAATCAACTAGAAAAAAAAAATTAACAAATCCTATGCACCTATCCAACTTAGAAGTATATATATCAATAAATAAAATTTGTTACAGTTTAAAAGGGATTTAAAATGTGCACAGCAATATCCTTAAAGTGACTCTGTAAATAAAATAGCAAAAACCACTAGCCAATAGACAGAGATTCAAACCATTTAGTTGAGTATCCTAAAAAAAAAAAATACAGTTAATAGTAATGCTATAGATTTGAAGGAAATACATGAGTTACTTCAATGAACTGTGGGAGCTAGATGTAAACTTACATTACTATCTACCAAAGCAAGACACACTTTAAATATTAAAACATGATGGCATGCATCCCCCCCCCCCCCCCCCCAAACAAACTCATTCTGATTTCATTCATTCTTTATATCTTTTACAAGTTTAACTTTAAAATTGCATAGAATTATGAAAATGTAAGTACCCATGATAAAGGAAGACCATTTAAAGAATAAATTCAAATCCAAAGCAGTTCACTGTATTAAAGACTAAAGTTAGAATAATGAAAAAAAAAAGAAATGCATTGTTAGTAGTGGCAATACATTTGGAGGACTGTCAGACAAGAATAATAATTCATATGAGGCTTCCTCTGAAGATCATTTTAGAAGAAAACTTGGTGACAAAAAACATATTCACAGAATAAGATAACATGCACAATCAGTACATACACTTTCACAGCAAATCAAGAAAATCTTAAGAGGTGAAAGAAGGGTTTTCATGTCTTGTTTACAACTAGACAGCTTGTGTTCAGGGAAAACATAGTTCAAGTAAACTAAGATGCAAAGAGTGTCTTATTATGTATACATAAAGGTGAGAATATAGTCATACATCTGATGTATACGTGTTAAACACAGACTAAGAAAATAAGATTTAAAAATGTAATGCTATTTAGAGAAAAAATAGTTTCAAAGTAAGAGTATATGACCAATGTTTGAATATAACAGTGGTAGGTAAAACAAAGATCAAGCAGTATAAACATAAGCAGATTATCAAAACCAACTAAGTAAGAAGTCTACCAAGCTGTCTAAAAGTTTTTGGCCATGATGCACTACTTGAATAGTAGAGAAATATATTGACCTTTCCTGCAGGGGCAAATGTTGCTGGTACAATGCTTCTCTCTATGGCCAGGGGATGTGGCTTTCCATCTTTGCTGTATACTTTACCATAAAATGGTTTACCATCTTCATTGAAAATCTCTTCCCAGTACACAGGCCTAACATCTTTGCCATGCATTGGTTTGCCCTCTTTGTTTTCTAGTGGTTTGCCATTTTGATCAAATGCAGGTTTGCTGTACAGAGGTTTGCCACTCTTGTCCAGTAAAGGTTTGCCATCAGGGTCATAGAACTGGTTACCTTCTTTGTCATAAACTGGTTTTCCATCTTTGTCATACAATGGTAAGCCATCTTTGTCCAAGATGGGTTTCCCGTGGAGGTGATGACCATCTTTGTCATAGAATGGTGTGGCCTCTTCATGATACAATGGACGCCCTTCTGAATCAAATAATGGTCTTTCATCTTTATCACACACAGGCTGACCCTGACGTGGCCTGGCATACAGGGGATTGCCATCAGTATCTTTAACTGGTTTACCATCTTTATCTTGCAGCGGGACACCATACACTGGTTTGCCATAAAGTGGCTTTCCATCCTTGTCACACATCAATTCACCATTGTCATCATACAAAGGTTTGCCAAACACTTGTTGACCATCTTTATAAAACAATGGTTTTCCTTTTTTATCCAGCAATGGTTTTCCTTTGTCATCCTCCAAGGGCTTTCCTGGACCTTGAATTTCCTTAGGGTACAATGATTTACCCTTGTCATCAAAGATTGGTTTGCTCTCTTGATAGTATACAGGTTTATCAAACAAAAGTTTGCCCTTATCATCATACAATGGTATGCCCTCTTTGACATCTTTATCCTAAAATAATAAAACATACTTTTTATTGAAATAATTAGCCACATTTCATTTAGCACCTTAAATTTGAAAATAGAAAGCTTTGAGAATGAAAAAATGCCTTAAGTTGTATGATAGTAATAATAGTGAATATTTCTGTATCAGGATTTCTGACAACACGTTCATTAAATATATATTATTATACACATTTGAAATTCCAACATTTTAATTTTATGAATCATTTTTCTCAGATTTAAAGAGAGATTTGATGAAACTAAAACAAATAAAATTTTGCATGCACAATCACAATTTCTTTTTTAAATGCCAGACAAAATGCTTATTCAAGTATCTATGAAAATAGAATTGTAAAAGTCTATGAATTTTCTATAAGATAATGCACATCATCTCAGGAATATACATATATTTTTTTTTCAATTAACAGGCTATCTCTAACGCTAGCAGAAGGATATTTCTGCGGAATATATGTTGAAATTAATTACTTAATAACAAAGCTAAGACCAATATTTTTAACTTGGACAAAAAAGAAACTAATTTTTCAACATATAATAGTAATACCTATTTGAAAAAAACAAACAGGTTTAGCATTAAATGCTTGTTTATAATAAGTGTAGTAAGTGGCAAGAATTTAGTGCTGTTCAAAATAATGATTGGGTTCTGACCAATGACTTTTGTTTTCCAAATGACATTCAATGCTCATTGTCAGCCCTCTATAGTAAGTGAAAAATTAATATTATTATGTTCAGTGGCAATGGCTCATTGTAATCAGTGATCCCAATAGAAAAATATTGTATAAATTCAAGAGCTACTTACATGTGTTAATTTATAAGGAAAGCTGTAAAAGTATTTGATTTGCTAACAAATAACTTTGTGAATGTACATTTATTTATGAAAGGTGGTGTTGTTAATAAAGCACATAAGGTCAAGTTCTACAGACCCATAGTAGTCATAGGTAGCATGTTATTGTTAAGTCACTTGTTATGTGACTGCATTTATTATCTTAAACCATTTTAACATAGATTGTTAAATGAGACCAAGAATATGCAATATTATCAAATAATTTTTATTTTAGCTAGGCCAAAACCAACATGATAGAAATAGAAAGAGAGAGCTATCAAAGCATGTGCTTTGTTCATAATGAAGGGTTTAGCAGACAATAAGAAAAACGTCTGAATCTGGAACAGAAAGAAACATGCAGGGGATATAATTGTGTCATAACTTTAAACCTAGTTTTGAATTCTCATATTATTTCAAATAGTCAAGTGTTTTTCCTGAGGAAAAAAATACTAAACTAAAGCCAGTTTTTATTTCATTAACAGGAATTGTGAACCAGAAGCACAAATTACTGGTAGCAGTGCAATTATTGACTGTAAGTAAACTTTTTTAAGAAAAAGCCATTAACTGTTTTCATAGACCTGAATAAGAAATATAGGTGAATGACGAAAAAAAAGATGGTATCACCAAGCACAGGAAATATTTCCTATTAATTGGTTAATTTAACTTCATTTACAAAACATACTACTTTAAAATGTACAAGAAAAATAAAAAGAAATTTTCCAATGGAAATCCCACAAGTAAAGTTAATAAGCCGTTAATTTAAAAAAACAAAAAAACAGTTGTCATGTCCAAAAGGTATCTGAAAAATCTAAAAGCTCAGGAAATGAGCATAAAATATCAACTTGCATTTACAAAATAAAATTATAGTTAAAAAGCATAAAAACCGCGTTGCTTATCGGGTCTAAAATGCATTATTGGTAATGGGTGTCATATTTAAACTGAAAATCTATTAATGCCTGGTTTTAAATTGCACATCACCAAAAAAGAGTATATTTGTGTCAAGCATTTGAAGATGGCATTTTAAAAGTAGAAGTTAAGAAGTCTACCAAGCTGTCTAAACGTTTTTGGCCATGATGCACTACTTGAATAGTAGAGAAATATATTGACCTTTCCTGCTGGTACAATGCTTCTCTCTATGGCCAATGGATGTGGCTTTCCATCTTTGCTGTATACTTTACCATAAAATGGTTTACCATCTTCATTGAAAATCTCCTCCCAGTACACAGGCCTGACATCTTTGCCATGCATTGGTTTGCCCTCTTTGTTTTCTAGTGGTTTGCCACTTTGATCAAATGCAGGTTTGCTGTATAGAGGTTTGCCACTCTTGTCCAGTAAAGGTTTGCCATCAGGGTCATAAAACTGGTTACCTTCTTTGTCATAAACTGGTTTTCCATCTTTGTCATACAATGGTAAGCCATCTTTGTCCAAGATGGGTTTCCCGTGGAGGTGATGACCATCTTTGTCATAGAATGGTGTGGCCTCTTCATGATACAATGGATGCCCTTCTGAATCAACTAATGGCCTTCCATCTTTATCACACACAGGCTGACCCTGACGTGGCCTGGCATACAGGGGATTGCCATCAGTATCTTTAACTGGTTTACCATCTTTATCTTGCAGCGGCACACCATACACTGGTTTGCCATAAAGTGGCTTTCCATCCTTGTCACACATCAATTCACCATTGTCATCATACAAAGGTTTGCCAAACACTTGTTGACCATCTTTATAAAACAATGGTTTTCCTTTTTTATCCAGCAATGGTTTTCCTTTGTCATCCTCCAAGGGTTTTCCTGGTCCTTGAATTTCCTTAGGGTACAGTGATTTGCCCTTGTCATCAAAGATTGGTTTGCTCTCTTGATAGTACACAGGTTTATCAAACAAAAGTTTGCCCTTATCATCATACAATGGTATGCCCTCTTTGGCATCCTATGGTAAAGCAGAAATCATGACATTATATTGTTATTAGCTTTACACTGTTCATACACTTTCAGCACATCATTACCAAACATGTTTTTGAAAAACAAAATTGTAAAACATTTCAAATATTAACCTGATTTATATTTATGTTAAATTGAACTAAAAAATTCATTTAAATTCTATGTTTACTTCAAAGTATTTAACACACTAGACTGCATGGGAAACAACCAAATTACAAGGAAGATTGCATTTTTTTTAGGCAATATAGACATTGTTTAACATATGGACATATGATCAGATGGATAAAAGGGATGAAGGTAAGAATATAAACAAGAGACTATGACACGTCTGACTCCTACTGTCCTGTTGGTGAAGACACTGCTGCAAATTAAAGTTATTGTTAGGCATGCAAAAAAAAATATTTGAGATTGTGTAACACTCAGGTTATGACACAGTACAACAATGAGATAGTAGTTAGTTAATCACAGTACATCGAGATTCATGAGGTATTGTACTGTTTACACCTTGATAATGGCTATACTATGGGTCCCCACAATGATGGGGGGAGATAATAACTGAATTAAAAGAGCAACACCATAGACAAAGATGAGACCTCCCAGGGAAGATAATTCTGACAAGAGTTTAGCTCAGCAAAGGCATTTGTTTAATTGTGTGTAGGGAACATTTTTACTCTGGTCTGGAATTAAAATCTATTCTCTGTCAATGTATATTAAAATTTTATTGTTTCAGATAAAAACTTCCAGAGATTAGTTTTTCAAGAAACAGTTAATATTTTACTAGATGTCATTTTAGAAATTAACTTCACAAAATACTTCAAATGTTCTTTAACATGTATTTTACTTTATATAAATTTTTAAAGATTATGCAGCTTTTCTTCTGTTACTATGTTGACAAGGTGGACATGAAAGTTGCATAACCAATTCAAAGATGAATTCTATTGTTTTCATTTTGACAGATGATTCCCACATTGTGTGAGCTCAGTCATCAACTACTCCTATGTGTAAAACTGTATTCTGATATTTCCTTTTATATTACCAATAGATTTATAATTGTGAGGAATAAACTATTTGTTAATTGTGTAAAATACAAAGTAGTATTAACCTTTGATTTCTTGCCGCCTGTTCTCTCAATTGAATATGGATGGGGTTTGCCATCTTTGCTGTAAACGACATCAAAGAAAGGCTTGCCGTCTTCATCATAAATGTCTTCCCAATAAACTGGCCGGACATCTTTGCCATGGAGCGGTTTGCCATCCTTATTATTGATTGGTTTGCCATCTTGATCAAATGCTGGCTTGCTGTACAATGGTTTACCACTTTTGTCATAAACTGGCCTGCCTTCTGAGTCATAGAATGGTTTGCCATCCTTATCGTAAACTGGCCTGCCATCTTTGTTGTATATGGGTAAGCCATCTTTGTCTAACAACGGCTTGCCATGAAGATGGTTGCCTTCTTTGTCAAAGAAAGGAGTCGCCTCTTGGTGGTACAGAGGATTGCCTTTGTTATCTTTAAGGGGTTTCCCATCTTTATCAGTGACCGGCTGCCCATCATGAGGCCTGGAGTAGAGTAAATTGCCATCAGAATCACGTGCAAGTTTGCCATCCTTCTCTTGAAGAGGGATACCATAGACTGGTCTGCCATAAAGTGGCCTACTATCTCTGTCATAAAGACGTTTTCCACTTTCATCATACAGTGGCTTCCCATATACTTGCTGGCCATCCTTGTAGAACAATGGTTTCCCTTTCTTGTCTACCAAAGGTTTGCCATTATCATCCTCCAGAGGTTTGGGGTTTCCTTGAATCTCTTTTGGATGTAAGAGTTTGCCTTTGTCATCGAAGATTGGTGAGCCCTCTTGCAGGTACACTGGTTTATCAACAAGAGGTTTACCTTTGGCATCATACAGAGGAATGCCATCTTTGTCACTGACATCATTGGCCTACAATGAAGGGAGGACCAATGAAAATGCATAAGCCTAACAGCTACTATTAAAGTGCCACTTATTTAAGATTCATTTCTTAAATTTGATTTTTATCATTTATGCAGTTCTTTTTAAGACAGTTTTACTTTAATAAATGATTTACTAATAAATTATTACTTTAGTACTAACATATCATATAGATTCTGAAAACAGTTAAATTATATTATGGTAATCTCCTGAGTGATTAAAGGAGAGTAAAATAACTCTTACATTGCAAACAGGAGCAGATGGACCAATAAAAAAAAATCCCTTTTCTATTAAAAAAATGTGTCTTTTATATGAGCAAAATACTGTAACTAATTGTTACATTTATTTAATACTAATTAACTTATAAAAGTGAAGATTTGCAAAAAAGAGAAAAAAGCTAAATGATTCTACATTATAAGAAAAGGGTATATATGGTAAGAAAAGTTCTATTAATAAAAGCATGTATGCCATGAGAAATTTCTATATCATAATAAAATGTTCTATATTATAAAAATCTTATGTCATAAGAAAAGTTTCTATATTATAAGTGGGTAAGTCTATGTAAAGGAAAGATAATGTTGTGTTTAACTCTTTCTGTATTAATGAATCTTGACAATAACTAGATCCACCCTCAGATTTCTCTTAAATCAACAATATTCGTCCAGTAACGTCATTCAAAATTATTTCAAAAGTTAGACACTGCATGCTCAATTATTTACACAAATGAAGAACCCTCTTTAGCCAACCTTATTAAAATGTGTAATTGTGATGAAATTCTATGTTGTTTAGAAATCCTGAAGCATTCAGTGACTGTATAAAGAGTTAACCCGAAAATGACTAAGCCATCAGAACTAAGTGAAGCATTCAGGAAAGATATGTTGGTTAAGATTAAATTATAATGATGTGAACAGTCATAAGTTTTTTAAAGTTATTTCTGAAGAATTGCATGGTCTTTGTCCAGTAAATAATTCTTTTTAAAATCTAATGTCATGACCTATTTCAGATTCAATGCTATTTTTTAATCTCTAATGAAACATGATCAGGGAGAATTTAATGAAAGCATTTTATATCATGAAGCCAATGAGTAGCCTGTAGTGATGCCAATGAGTAGTCTGTCATGATGCCAATGAGTAGTCTGTCATGATAATAATGAGCAGTCTAATGCCAATTAAATAAAGTATTACATTTTAAAAATTGTTTGGTAGACATGTGCTGGTAGATACACAAGATATAAATTGCAGTGAAAATATAATATCTTTTCAGAGTTTAGAAAAGCTTGTTATGTTCTTCTAAGGCCAAGAGATGATCTTGAAACAAGTTGATAAATCAAGTAGTCATAAGTAGATCCTTAAAAGTAAGTATTTTTATCATGTTAAGTCTCATTAACATTTCAATGCCTTATTGCAGCAATTAAAAGCAAATGTATGAAAACAGAAAATGATTAAGATGTTACAGTGAATCAAGATAAATATTAATCATTTCTATTTAAAGATGACTTTCAAAACTTTATAGTGGTTGTAAATTGTTTTCATGAACTTCCCATCAAAGCAGCTACATTTGTAAGTTGCTATAATAATAATGTCATGATCATCTCATGGATCAAATGCAAGTGTAAAAAAAATAGGATATATTACAGAAGCAAGAGAAAAGAATTGTACAAAATCCCTTGAACCCATACACAGTGTTAGAAGTTGTTATAATGAAAAAATATAAAATTAAATATTCTGTGAAGAAAAATGTTTTAAGGAATCTATTAGTTGTACATATATTTGAAAATGATATGGAGGAGAAACAAAGGCTAAGTAAGGGGTAAGGACAGACAACTCCTGTATTTTATTATTATCGACTTTTTGACAATTTTAAATGAAATTATTTTTAAAATGAACAAATCAAGAATTCTTGATTGACAAACAGGAATGAAAAAGCAATTATACTGAACTGGAGCTGAATGTCTTTGATCAGAGGTCTCCAAATAGGTTACAGCAAGACCTTAAGTGCATACTTAAACAATGGATAGTTTTTAAAAAATCCTTTACAAATTATTTTGGAGTGCTCTGATATTTTTTTTTAGATTGATGCAAGACCATGTTTGAAGACCACTGTGTCAGAAAATGGTTTTTATTTCAGTTATAAAAGTAAACAAGCAAGGAAAAGCTATAGTTGGGATGTCACCCAATATGTTAGGTTGTTATATACAAGGGAGATAAGGAGAAAGTATTAACCATATGCCATGTTGTTATATAAAGGGTGGTATTGAGAAAGTATTAACCTTTTTGCTGCCTTCAAGCTCATAGGGGTGGAGTTTTCCTTCAGGCTCATAAAGTTTCCCATAATAGGGCTTGCCATTTTTGTCATAGACTTGCTCCCAGTACAGAGGTCTGATATCTTTGCCAAACAAAGGCTTCCCATCTCTGTCTTTGACTGGCTTTCCTGTGTGGTCACAAGCTGGCCTGGCATAAAGAGGTTTGCCAGATTTGTCTAAAATGGGATTTCCATCTTCATCGAAAAACAGGTTGCCATCTTTGTCATAAATTGGTCTGCCATCATCATCATACAGTGGAAGGCCATCTTTATCATACAATGGTTTACCATGCAGGTGGTGACCTGCTTTGTCATAGAAAAGCCTGCCCTCTTGATGGTACAAAGGTTTCCCATCATTACCAAAAAGTGGTCTACCATCTTTGTCTCGCACTTGCTCTCCATCTAAAGGTCTGGAGTACAGCGGGTTGCCATCTGTATCAGAAATAGGCCTGCCATCACGGTCAAGAGTGGGCACACCATAGCATGGTTGTCCATACAATTGGTTGCCATCTTTGTCACATATTGGCTTACCATCCTCATCATACAAGGGTTTACCAACCACTTTGGAGCCATCCTTGAAGTACAATGGTTTGCCATCTTTGCCAAGCAATGGTTTGCCATCTGGGCCCACCAAGGGTCTCCCAATGTCTCTGGCATCTTTGGAGAATAATGGCTTCCCTTTAGCATCATAGAGGGGTTTACCAATTTGTTGGTAGACTGGTTGGCTATAGAGTGGCTTACCACTGTCATCATACAAGGGAATGGCATCTCTGTTAGGGGTGTCAGGTGGCTGAACTCAGGAAAACCAGACAAAATAAGTTATCAGATTTTGAAGGAAAAAAAAAACAATTATTTCTGAAAGTTGTGACTGATTCTTTATACACTAAGCATGAAATATGATTTTTAAATTTTAACATTCCTGAAATAATACAACTAAATGAAACAGACCAAATAGCCAATTTGTTGGTGATTAGCAGCAAATAGTCATTAAATACACATGCAACCTTTACTTGGCAAAGGAGATTCTTTTCAATGTATAAGCATCTCTTAAAGCAAGAGCTTTTATCTACCCATTAAGCTCATTTTGAAGAAGGCAAAGATTTTTTGATAGTAATATCAGCACATTGACATAAATATAAGATTCTGGGCATCATTCATTTAAGCACACTAAGAAAGAAAATAAGGTGTCAATAAATGTTGTTTTCTTCTGCAAAAGACTGTTTCATTAGTTTAATCATGAGTTTTAAAGGAGTGGGAATAGCAATCATATTATCAGACCTGTTTACTCTTACAAATTTGGCGTACAATGTATGATTTTGAGGTGTACATTATATATACTGTATGTATATTTTTTTACTATGCAGATATTGTATTAAATGATTTTGTGATGATATTGTACGATTTTAAGAGTTTGGGGGTAAACAGGTCTTTATTATAGAATAATTTTTTTTACAAATGTAACAGTGGGGGAATTTAGCTGATGTAATCAAGATTTGCAAGTCATTGTTTAAAACTGTAATTCTGCTGGCATGCAGTAGCTGATTGAAATCTCAGCCTAGTGAACTGTTTGAAAGGTAAGCTCACCTTAGATCCTCCGATAGGATGGGGCTTTCCAGCGGTATCAAACAGCTTCCCGAAGTAAGGCTTGCCCTCTTTGTCATAGACGTCCTCCCAGTACAAAGGCTTGACATCTTTACCATACAGTTGTTGACCCTCCCTGTCATTCAGAGGTTTGCGGTTCTTATCGCAGGCTGGCTTGTTATACAGTGGCTTGCCGTTACTATCGTACACAGGCTTTCCGTCATCATCGTAGAACTGATTGCCCTCTTTGTCAAACACAGGTTGGCCATCATTGTTATACAGAGGCTGGGAATCTTTGTCGTAGACCGGTTGACCATGCATCTGATCACCTTCTTTATTGAAGAATGGCGTCGCATCCTTGTGGTAAATTGGTTTGCCATTTTTATCATGCAGTGGACGGCCATCTTTGTCACACACAGGTTGTCCATCCAAAGGTCTGACATACAAAGTGTTGCCATCTGCATCACGGGCTGGTCTACCCTCCTTGTCATATATTGGTACTCCAAACACTGGCTTTCCATACAATGGTTTGCCATTCCTGTCACATATGGGTTTGCCATAATCATCAAATAATGGTTTACCCACAACTCTGTGGCCATCTTTGAAAAACAGAGGCTGACCATCTTTATCATACAAAGGTTTCCCATCTTCATTTGTCAGTGGTTTTCCATTGCCATACTCAGCATCTTTGGGATCAATGGGTCTACCTGTTTCATCATATATCAAATTGCCATCCTCATTGTAAACAGGCTTTTCAAACAATGGTTTTCCTGTTTCATCATATAATGGCACACCATCAACATCTTTGCTCTGTTGAGGAAATCAACCAAAAACCAGTTGTTAATAATGGTGGTCCCAAAAACTAGATCTACCACTAAATGTTGGTGGTGTTCATTGATAATGGACCTTTGCTTTCAACCAAAAATTGGAATTGACATATTTTATGGAATAATATAATCTCAACAACGGTAGAGTTGAATGTACCAGACGAATGTAGCTGATTTTATTTTTCATTGAGACTTCTCAAATCATTCAACACTACAACTTTAAGATGGAAGGTGACTGACTTACTTTCTTGTCAGGAGCATCATAAGGACGTTTCTGAAGAGTGTCACTGCTGAGCTTACGGCTGTCACCACCGTCTTTGCCAATAGAAGACAGAGCTGTCAATAGAATATTCAGGTGGTGAGTCATGTGAAAACCAAACAAGTGAATATGAAATGAACTGAAAAACTGTCAGTTCCACAATAACTATAATTGGAGAATGAATTCTATTGAGTTGGTTATAATGTTGGAAGAAAATTTCAGAAAAATTGAATTTAGTTGTAAACTAGATTGGACAGCATAAACTTACATTTTATTATTGATCATGCAGAAGAAAAAAAACGAAATGTCTGTATTGCACTAAGCTCATCACAACATTGAATAAATAAGGCATTTTCCTCCTTATTAATGTTTATATATGTTGATTTTAATCTTCACTTTAATTCAAAATTAGAAATGTATAAATTATATTTCATTTAACCCAGTAAAATTGAAGCCATGAATATAAGTAACACATTCTCTAAGTATAAGTAGCACATACTTTGAGTAATTAACCCACGAACTGTGGTGGCCGAAAAAATCAGCAGATAAAAAACATGATCAGCTAGCAACTTTCAATCCAATATTTAACCGGAATTATAGCAACTTTCTTTTATTAATGATTAAATCATCTTCCGGCTAGTCCTAGTGACACTGAAGTTAGGCCTACAGTTAGACTTCAAGTAAGGCCCAGAGGTTGGGCAAGGACTGACAGAAATTTTAGTCACAGACGCTACAGATCAGAACTAATACATTTTATAGTTAGACAATTAAATGTTTACTTGTCAATAATAATAATTTTAATTTTTTTGCATGAGATTTTATATATTGTACTTGGTTATTTTTTCCAGTAATTTTCCAGTAATAAATGACCTAAAATTACTAAAATTGCTTTCAGGGGCTTATGTTTATAAGAAACCTTGGCAAACTAAATATTTTCTGAGAGATAAATGAAATGGCTACCATATTTTATAAGTATTTTAATGGAAGCTATAAAAATTAATGATGATATGAGCACTTGAAGGACACTAACACAATTTTTTTTTTACAGAGTGGACAATATAGCCAACTTCATCCCCATCCATTTACCTTTCTAAAAATATATACTTATTGGGGTCTTGTATCAATATTTCTATGTCATTTAATGCTATTTCAAAAGGCACGCAAAACGCTCTCAAAAGCTCCCACACTACAGAATGATTCTATGCTACAGTTCGTGGGTAAATAACAAAATAGACAACAGGCATTTGGTATGTAAATATCACACAATTTGAAAAAAAAGGACAATCAGTTTTACAAGGCATGCAGTGAGTCGGGGAGAATTACATTTAACATAAAAAGAAAAATCAATTAAGAAAAATTAATTAAAAAAAAAAAAAAAAAGAAGCAACAGTAAGATAAATCAACCAATGAAATGTTGTTGCTGGGAATCAAAGAAATCAAATATTTAACATTGTAGTTTTTGCAAGCTGAAATATTAATTGTAACACTGAATATTTTTAACATTCTAAAGTTAATTGTGTATTGTTTTTAGCATGCACATTTTTAAACATACAGTAGCCTTGTTGAAAAGAAGTCGCCAAAAATAATTATACATTTTTTCAAAAGAAAGTCAGAATATTTGAAATACAACACTTTCTTGAAAACAAATATTTGTTGTAAAAATTATGCTTGAAAGCAAATTTAAATCAAATTATGCCATGCTTAATTTGATTTTCCAATAATGGCATTTATTTATTTAATTGAAACCAGAATGCGATAAATCATTACTGAAATAGAATTAAAACTAAGACTTTGAACAAACTTTAAAGAAATTAAGGATAAAACTTGAATTGGATCTGGTACTTAAGATTTAGATTTAATTTATTTGTTAACATAAAAATATGAATATAAGAACTAACAGATCTATATCCTTACTGTTTCTTTTTTAAAGCTAATATGTAACATAAAATCACAAAAGCAATAATAATAAGGCTTTGAAATAACATCACCTGAAAGCTCAATGATACATAACACATGTTAAACAAATTTATAAAAAATAGAAAAGAAAAATATAAAAAGCTGGTCCAAATAAAAATAAAATACAACATAAAGGATGAAAAGAACGGGGGGGGGGGAAAAAAGTACAAATTATTTTCAGGATAGGATTGTGTTACAATCCATAGAATACCAGTAGGAACACTTTTTCTGTCCATTCTGTCCTTTTCATCACCCCATGTTCTTGTGTCATATTCTCTGCTTCCTCTTTGGTAAGGGTCATATAAGCTGTCATCATCTCTACTCCTGCGTATTCCCACTAAAACATGAAAATATTTTAATGAACTCTGAGATGTCTTGTGCTTAAAGAGACTTTTTCTTGGCCTCAGTGATCTCCAAGCTGAACCATTGATTACTATTTAGACACATTCTCAGTGTTATCTATAGTATATTAGCAAGTGTAGCGACATATACCAAAATCACAAAATCAATCGCAATAAAAAAAACACACTATCAATCACAAAAAAAGACCTCAATTAATGTACAAGAGGAAGACCACATTGTTGGTGGATTGACTGTGATAAGACATCCACAAAATCCACAGTGAAGCTCCAGTAGGCCTTACAACTTGCGACAATCTTTCATTAATACTTAACCGTGACACCTCCCCCGCAAAGGCGGTCAGATGAGGGATTTCCATATGATAGTTTGTATATTTTTAAAGGTGTCGTTCACAGAATGAAACAATACCAAAGTATAAATTGTAGTTATATTATTCTAAAGTGAGACTAGATTATGAGAGGCATAAGGTTTATCTGTCTACGCAGGTTTAAGATAAATAGAATATCAGTGGGATAGATTTAATTTTAAAGACTATTTTAAAAATTGTGGGAAATTTAGTCTCTGAGACAGAAACTGCATTCATATTGTTTTTTAAACAGTGGAATTTCAAAAATTTAATTTTTTATTTTAAAAAAGGGGGGGGGGGGGGGGGGGGGGGGGGGGGGGTGTGTGTGTGTGTGTGTGTGTTTTATGCTAAGACACTAAATTTGACAATGGCTTATATGCTATAGATATTTGAGATGGATATTTGAGTTACATGAAGAGTTTTGGTCTGAGGTGCATGTGATAGCTCAGTGGTCAATGGGTGTGGAGGGCCGGTAAGGTTATGGAGCAGGGATAGTGGGGAGATGTTTCTGATTTTGGCATAGCACTAAGATATTCACTAAGAGGGATGTAACGATCTGACACAAAAGGTGACGTCTGTGAAGGTGATGTAAGAGAGATCCATTTGTTGGGGATTAAAAGACTGGATGGAAATGTGGAACAGAATGATAAGGAGATAGGATAGGTTTCAATAGTTTAAAGACTTAGAAATAATGAAACACAAAGACAATTACCTATACGACTAGATATTTATCCCCGTATGTAGTATAATAATAAGTTGTGACTTAGACGGGACAGAGAAAGAACAATTATGATTGTAGTTTAAAATATAATTTGAGAAGAAAATTGGGATGACAGATGAGAGACCTGGTTTAAAGTTGGGGTGGTGGATTTTGCGAATGGAGGAATGAACTGAAAGTTTGGGGCTTAGAAACAGTAGTGAATAAAAGACTATATGGAGATAAATAAACCATAACCCCCACCACCTACAAATTTTCCCAGAGTTAGTAAGCTGCTTCCTTTTTATGGTATATCACTCAATTAATTGGAGATTAATATGCACAAAAATATACAGTTTGTAAAATCACGTGTGAAGCACTGGTATATTCACTAGTTTAAGATAAATCTGAAAATAATTTAATAATTTTAGCAAAAAACAATCCATATTCACATGAGGAAATCAATATTAGTTTTTTATTTCTTGCTGCAACCACTATGTCTCAAGTATTAAAGAAAAAAAACCAAAGAGGTTACTTTAATGGTTAGTAATCTAAATCTAAGGTTCTTTAACTGTAGGCCACAGATTCTCCAACGATCACAAAAAAGTTATAATTCAGAGCAAAGTCAACTTTTACTTATATAAAGCAACTGAGAAAAAGATTAGTTGGACAGGAATCCAAAATTGTTAGAGAAGGTAAAATGTGTCCCATAATATGTTTAAAAACCTTTGATTTAGATTAATGCCTGGAAGTAAGATGAAGAAATAGAAAGACTTACGTTCATCCATGCTACGAGAGCGATTGCTTGCATCAGGCATAGAATTTCTGGCAGGTTGCGAGCGTTCAAAAAATGGAGGAGGCCTATCCAAAAGGGCAGCAGTTTGTCTTTGTTGGTACAGTGTTCGTCCAGAGTAGCGGAACTTGGAACCAAATCTTGGAAATGACACGTTGTTGTTGGGCTTTTCAGCTTCTCGCAACCTAAAATTTTCATGCACAAATATTCTATAAAATACTCATGAGAAAAATATTTAAAATAGATAATTCATTATCGAATTTTCACTCTGCCTTTTGTAAATTTGATTTGAATTTCACATGATATTTTTATATCATTCTAGTGTTTAAATAAACTTTACTTTGATATAAATATGTATCAAAAACAATTTTAACAAAATAAACCTGTTCCTTTTTCAAATATGACATAAAACTTGAAAAAACTTTTATTCTAAAATTTGAATGTAGACAAATGCTGATGTTCCAAAAATACCTAAAGAAAGCGTGATGTTCAACACAGGTCTTCCACAAACGTTTTGCTAATCTGTGATTGTCCAGCTTGAACATGATTGTAGCTTCATTCCTTTCAAGCTGAAACATGTACATGAAAACTGATTTAGAGCAGTGTTGACTTTCTGCAATAACATGGTTGTCTGAGATACCCACATCTAACCCTAATAATCTGATATTAATATTCTGTTTTAAAAACATCTCAATCAATCTGGGAGATTTTAGGGAAAAATTGTAAATAGTGTTGATTTAAGGCTGGGAACCCAGGTGCTTACCAATATAGAAATACAAAAATAATATTTCTGCACTTGTCTTCGTACAACAAGAGAATGTTTTTTTGGGATCAATTCAAAATATAAAGCTGTTATTTATAAAAGTGAAAATCTAATGCAAGAAAAAAAAAACCATGTATGTAATTGAACATGAAGTTTCATATTTTAATGAATGTATAAAGCGTTAGTAGAAAAAATAAATCATTAATGAACACTTTTTATTCAAAGTATGATGTAACTAAGATGTCCAAAAATAACATAAAAACATTACCTCTCCAGGCCTAATTTTGATGTAAAAGTGGTTTCTCTTGTAAGACAGCTTCAGTATCTTGGGCCAGACGAAACGGTTGATACGTAACTTATCTCTGTATATGAGGATACCACTGCAACACACTCCAATCATGATGGCATTGTTGTCAGAATCCTTGGCTTTGTGGATATCAATACCATACATAGCCAGTTTCTTGGCGTTGTCCAGGAAGTTCTTTTCAGCTTCATCTGGGGTCTGACCTCTGTAATCAAACATTGAGTACACTGAATGAAATACCTATTGCTGACAATCCCACTAAACTCTATTACTTGCTAGATCACATAGCAATGAGACAACAATTAATAATTTCTTGAAATATTTAACATGAGTATTCTTACCAGTTTCAACAGTTGTATATTAAACTGTTCAATATTAAAATAATGTTAAGTCAATATTTTAAAATATTTTAATATTACTTGTGCTGCTTGTGAAGCTCTGCAATCTTTTCAAGAAGGTCTGGTGTCTGATTGGGAGAAAATGTCATGTCTTTGATGTAGTCCCAGGATGAACCATGGTCATTGGGGTCATACTCCCCAATGTCTGCCTGAACATTGTAAGAGCCAAGCAAGGCATATGTGCTAAAGGTGCAAGGTATTCTGAAATCAGATCGTATTTTGTTTTAGCAACACATTTCAAATAAAGTGGGAATACATCTTTTACAGTGTGTCATTTTTTTTTAAAAAATGGGGTTAATTAAAATGACTAACGTTCATTTCTTAGTTAAAGTTATAAACCTTTTTCCAGAAAGATACAAACAGTTCATACACTTTTAACACCCAAAATATCATCATTCATAAATACAAATGAATACCACCATTTAGATTTATTATTCAAATGTCACTCTGCTATTCTTTCAAGAGATTGTAAGAGAACATAATATTTTGATTTAAAAACTATTAGTACCAGAGGTTCAGTCAAATTGCCTTGCATTGTTATGGCCAGAAGTATAACTAAGATTTCTTAGCCTTTTGCTTAGTGGCACGACTAAAAAAAAAAATATTATTTATCTAATATAATCTACTTTATGAAAAAATTCAGCAGCTGTGGAGCCTAAGCTCTTAATGCTCTTTCCAGAGTATCCCCTGCCAACATCAAGCCTGCTTTGCCCTTACTATCGGGAAGCTACCCACTGCTGAGATGGCCCCCTGTCCGCAACTCCACTCGATTCACTTACACTAGGCAAATGGGGGCCACCACAACCAAGGGGCATCTAGCAGGTGGGATAGTGTTGCCCTTTTTACAACACTAGCTATTTAACTTCCTAGTGTTGGGATGGATGCAATTTACGTCCTTAATATACCCCTGCCAATCCCAGGTGGAATTTCAAATTGTTTATATTTTTTGGTTTCTATCTCGTAATTAGTTGGCGAATTAGCTAGGACAAAACAAAAACATTATCAAAGAATTCCTTTCTATTATATTTTAAAACTGATTTCTAATGACCAACCTTCTACCAATATAATGGCTACAAAACATGGAGTATGTTACCTTCCACTCAACAAGTCTCTCCGAATTTGAAGGACGACTAACCATCTGTTAAGGAAATAAATAGCATGTTCAACACTCAAAGTAATTACGATTTAAATAATAATCTTTTTCAATCTATAGCAAAGTCAATATTTATTTGTTTAAACAAACTGGAAATCTCAATGTAATTCATTTATAATAGGTTGAGTTTATTTTTTGTACAATGTTTAAACTGTTAATTCATGTATTCAAATTAGAAGAATATTGTGTTATGCCTGGGTACCATACCTTGTAAGGCTTTCCCTCAAATGTGTAGGATCTGGTGGGTAGAACTTCAAAGCAAACTCAAACACCCAAGCACCACCTTTAATAAAATATAGTTATTTCATATAAAACCTTTCAAATGCTCTTTATAAGCAATTAAAGGAAAAGACAAAGCATTTATAATTTATACGGCATGCAAACATTTAAATTCAAAACTGATTTTTTAACCTTACTTAATATAACTAATTATTTCAAACAACTCAGTTTATTTTTTCCTCTTTTTTGTCAGCAAATAATTACAACAAAAAGAAACCACACAATTACAAAAGGAACATTACAATAAACAATGAATAATAGTACATACGTTTCTTCTGTTTGGAAATCTTCTTGTCCATAGTTAACCAGAACTAAAAGAACATAAAACGTCAAATGATGAATTTTATATTAATTAACAATTAAGATTAAGATTCCTTAATGATCAAGTAAATGAAAATTTGTTGTCATTACATAGCACATTTTCATTTTCAGCTTCTAGATATATTCCTTTCTTAATAGTTGCTTATATGTTGAGTCTTTTCTCTACTTCTTCTATTTGTTAATAAAGTTACACCAGGTTAAAGATAAGGTATTTGTACCTTTTGTGATAAAAGAAAATGTATTTTTATGCACTTATTTATTTAATTTGAACTCATTTGGTTTTCAAACATAAAAATACCTCTATATGTCTTACATGTGGAATATTTAAAATTCAACAATATTGTTCCCACAAAAAGTTATAACATTACTTTTAAATGTGAAGGACCTCTGTCATCTGTGTATGTAAGACCAAAGTAATCTTTCTCAATAAGGTCTAGACGAGTGCACACTTTATCAAATAACGCTCTGCCAAGATCATTTTTCTGAAACAGATCATTTTCAAAACATTTTTAAAATATCTTGGGGGAAAAGGGATTAAAAATACTTATTTAAATTAAGATTAAGTTTTATAACTGATCAAAAGAATATTCACTTTATATGCACAACATACTTCCAGATTCTTCATTATGTTATATTCATATATGACTGGCAGTGACAGCATAATAATATAATACATATACATTTAAATAATTTTTTTTTTAAACTTACATCAAGAGAGATTTCTACATTTTCCCCATCTAGAAGATACACGTTGCAAGTGACAGTTTTACCAGATGGCTTACTTGGCGGCTGCTTCTGTGGGGATTTATTACTCATTTTCCTTGAATTTTTATCATCTGATACCTAAAATGAAAAATTAGTTTTCAATCAATAAAAACCATTAAGATTAAAAAAAAAAAGAGATATCAGGATTAATTAAGTAAATAATTGATTAAATAAACACATGTCACTTTGTCTGGATCACAGGTCAATCTACCCTTTATCAGTGGTTAACTACCTTTATCTTTCTTAGAGCACATTAAAAAAACTACTGTTAATTGATACTTATAAAAATTAATTTAGTCTCACTGACTGTAAACCCCAGCCCCAGGGCAAAATAAAAAAAAAAGGAATGGGAAAAGTTGCATCTTGTGTTCCAACTTTTATTTATTTGTCAAAATATCATCCTTTTAAAAATATTATTTAAATAATGTAATAATTATTGAATCTAAAGGAAGTGAGCCGTTTCTTACAAATCCTCAGGAAACAGGTTTTAATAAAGGGTGTTAGGCCCATTAAATAAAAAGGAAAGAAAACAAGGGCAACTAACGTAAAATTATTATGAAATGTGAAATGTTTTATGCGTATACTTAAGTGTTTGTGGTATGTCAAACAAATGATTTAGTTTATTTTTTTAAAAATATAATAAGTATAGTATAGGTTTCATTTTTAATATATTAGCTACGACTTAAGAAACATTAACTGATGTATTCAAGAAGGAAGCTGAGTGCACCTTGACACCAATTGGTGGATTAGATTAGGCTTAAGCTGCTAGCAATTTGATTTTTATTTAACAGGCCTTCCTACATAATGATAACCTAGCAGCTACCCATTATATTTGTATAGTTAGGGCCCAATATAGCATTGTATATTACAGACTAGAATATTTTGGGATATTTTTTTAAAAAATTATTTACTTAGTTTAGGTCTACAGCAAACAGCCAAACTTGAGCCTAGAGCCACTTACTGTGCACATTAATGCAATAATATATTACCTTTAATACAGAAAATGAAAAAAAGTCTTAACTTAAACTGAAATTGTATAAATAAAAACATAATTCTCTCATCACAAATACATAGTATAGACATGGTTGCATAGATGCAATCCACACGTTACAACTTTAAAAAATGAAATTTTCATACCCATACCCCCCTGCTCCCAGCCGTAAGTAACCTTAAGAGATGCAAAAATCTTCAGTTTTCATGCAAAATATTACATGGTTTTTGGATGACATAGTTTTCTGCATAATTACATAACAAGTTGCATCACACAGTCACACATACAAAAACATACTAGCATCCTAAGATGCAGGATCAAATTCTGGCCAACTTGACCAGTTGAACTGGTTTGCTCAGGAGCCAATCGGTTAACCAACATTTTTTTAAAATCCTTTTTGAACCCGAAACAGGTTTGGTGACTTTTCCACAGATTTTCCGGCTTATTTTTTGGTCTGAAATCCTCCGGATTTGACTTTGATGACCATCTATCATGTTCAATAGAACAGCAGAATAGACCACAAACCCTGTTTCTAGCCCCCCACTGTAGGCCGGTAGGTATGAAAATAATTTTTAAAGAGAGGGAAATTTTTGGTTGACCAGTCGGCGTTGGCTCCCAAGAAACCGGTTAAATGTCACATTTTCCTGCCTCAAATGCTGTTTGATCTGGCATCATGGGAAAATGGACCACAGTATGCAAAATTTCAATAAATTTGGCACAACGCCAATAAAACTGCATCTTTCAAAATATCCTTTAATAATTAAATATTCTAAAACAATAGTGACTGACCAGTATGATGATTTAGAGTCTAAAGTCTTAGGCTTTAGACTTAGTAGTACGATAGCGGACTAATGACACTAACTTATTTTAAGTCAAAGTCTAAGCCGAAATGTCCAAATCTTATTGTCCTGTCTATTAATTCAAGTTTAATATACTTGTTCTACTACTGAGTCTATTCTATTGCTTAATAATTAATAAGAAGGGCAGAAGAAGGGCCTTACTTAAACTTTATAATACCGGGTATTATTATTTCTTATAAAAATTTAATGCAATGAATGGCAATGGTGATATCTATTGATGCTAGTGAATTCAATAAATTGGCAAGATAAGAATGGGAAATTAAAACCAAACGAAGACGTTCTTTTTACTGTATATTATCGAGCAATTTCATAGACGTGCCACTTCCTTCTTTCATTTTTTTCAGTTGTTAGTGACAAAAATGGCGGCCGCTTAGGATGTGTAACTTTTGAAAGCAGTAAAAACAATGTCCTACCTATGCACACCGATGCAATAAATAATTTGTTACAGAAATCTACAGCAGCACAATTTCTTAGATTTATCATATATGGTATTGATATAATTCCAAAAGAAATATTCCTTATTTAAAACAACTTTCAGTTCTTTTAAGCATTTCGGTACTTTCGAGTTGAAAACCGGAAGTTGTCGCTTGACATCAACACGCTACCTTCCCGGCCTGCCATACGAGGTCATCAAGGTAAGCGACAATAGTAAACAGCCGGTAGCACACGGCGCGACAGGTAACTGATATTGGACCTACGGAGATTGTTTTGTTTTTGTGTCTATATGGCCACATAATGCTTGTTTAAATTTAAGGAATCGGATTTCTTTAACTGACTGATGTCAATTTTCTTTTCTCCGGGGCGATACTAATATTTAATTTACAGATCTGACTCTGATATGAAAATAATAAATAAATTATTTATATAATTAAAATCAAATTATTACTTATATTGTATACCGGTATAAATTATAAAACATCATACGTGTATATGATTTGGAAATCACGATAATATGCTTATATCTCTAGTAGTCTAGTTCAAAGAATGTATTCCATTAAAAAAAATAACTTTTAAAAAACTTTTTTTTTTTAAATAACTTTTTTTTTAAAAATCAACTATCGAATTGGAAGTATAAAATAATACCGACTTAGCAACAATACAATCGTGAGAAGTAAATCACCAACTTTTACTTAATTATGTCAATTATGTAGGTTGGCCTATTTAACATTTTCCTTGAATCTTGAATTTTTTAGACTAATAATACATAGGCTAACAAATATTTTGATATACCGGTACATCGACCGCTCAAGGCAGACCTTGGTGATTTGATGAACATGAGGGGGTGGGGGCATTGTCAGTGTGTCCAAAACATTTATCAGTTGCAAGTTTGACACGAATACTGACAAATGATCCAAATCAAATATTTAAATGCAATGACTGATCTACGATAAAAAATCTGACCAAGAAGTTTCTGTTTAACAGCCCCCCCCCCCCCCCCGGGTCTTTATATTAAAAAAAAAAAAACTAGAATGATAAAAAGAGCAGAGAAGAAGGCGCACTCTAACGACTGACAGGATACCGACAGGGATAAGCTGCGTCAGGTCATACTATTGATCCGGTCTCGTTCTTCGCTTTCTTACTGTCTGGAAGTCATGAATGGCCACAAACAAATATGTGCACGATAGCAGGACACGGAGACGGGCACTCACACGGGGACGGGCACTCGCACGGGGACGGGCACTCGCACGGGGACGGGCACTCGCACAGAGACGGGCACTCGCACAGAGACGGGCACTCGCACAGAGACAGGCACCCGCACAGAGACAGGCACCCGCACAGAGACAGGCACCCACACAGAGACAGGCACCCACACAGAGACAGGCACCCACACAGAGACAGGCACCCACACAGAGACAGGCACCCACACAGAGACAGGCACCCACACAGAGACAGGCAGCCGCACAGAGACAGGCACCCACAGAGACAGACACCCACACAGAGACAGGCACTCACACAGACAGGCACTCACACGGAAACAGGCACTCACACGGAAACAGGCACTCGCACAGAGACAGGCACCCACACAGAGACATGCACTAACAGAGAGTGGCACTCACACAGAGACATGCACTAACAGAGATTGACACTCACACAGAGACAGGCACTCACAAAAGAGACTGGCACTTACCCTTTCGTTCTAGCTGTCTTTCTGTCACTCTCTTATTCTCCTAGTCCATCTTTTTTTTTAAATATATATTTCATCTTATTGATTTCGTAACAGAACAAAAATAAACCACCTACTTATCCTAATATATACTATACTCATTATTTCTTGGTGTCTTGGTGGAGATCATATAGTATAGTCTTTAGGTGATGTAGCCAAAACAAGACTATGATAAAAATAGCCCAAACAATGCTATGGTTAACCCCAATATGCTATTTATAGCCGAAATAATGCTATGGTTAGCTTGAACTGCTATACTTAGCCCAAACCATCCTATGTTTAGCCCCCAAAATGCAATTTTTCGCCCCAACCATCCTATGGGTAGCTCCAATAACTTGATGAAACAACACATTTCTTTCCCCAACCTCCGGATCAATATCTTCTCTTCAACGAACGAATATACATATCTATAATTCTTTATCATTCAACCACGTTGCAGGCGAGCACGAGATGATCTCAAGTTTGCATGTAGCCCTTTGTCAGGTAACGAAGGAAGGAAATATGCATTTTCAATACAGGGGGAAAAAAAATAACTTTAGCGATTAATCTGCTCAGATAAAATATTTTTTTTAAGTACAGCGTGTCGTGGCCCAGATTTCAAGCCCGCGTAACAATTTAATTAGTTTTACTTTTAGTTGTGAACATTTCGTACTGGGTGGATTACAAGCTAACCAATCAATTGTGTCATGACGTGTGCACAGACGTTAAGATAAACAAGAAAACTCGAAGAAAGGATAAAATAATACAGATGTGCTACATAATTTTAAGCACTTTGAGAAAATGGAGATTCATCAAAGATATGAACCAATGTTTCCAATGATGACATAGACGACTCGGTGTTCTTCAGCCGTCTTTACACACTATGCGTCATCAAATTATGTCTACACGCCTCACAAAATGATTACGAATGACTACAGAGGACGACACGCTAATTTGATTACTACATGAATCGTACTGTCTTAAGTGTCTGCCAACGTCGCGTCACAATTCCCCTGGACGGAGTGCACTCCTATATAAACGACTCACGGTTCCGGGCTGGGGGAGGGAGGGGAGAAGGTTATGTAGGATTCAATGACCAACACAAGTCAACGATACCTCCCCCGGGTAACTGGAACAAAACACACATCTCGATGTAACTCACAAGTTTTTACACAATCAGACCATTTTGTCGGCTGCAGTTATAACACGTTTGTATAACGTAATTCCATACAATTTTTATCCGTAATAGAAACCGCATGCTTTGCACAACAGAGTCTAGAAAAATAAACACGTGAGCATTTTAGATATGTTTCCGTATACATATTTGTTAAACAAGGTAGGTCCCACATAAGTGGAGTGGTGGGAGGGCTGTTTGACAAGGCTAGGGTATATTGCGAAATTGATTAGGGCAACCAGGTTAGATGGGGCACCCAGACTAACACACATATTCTGTTGAGGGTCTGAGATTACTCTCTTATGACCCCGGCTAGTGAATTCGGTTACTAGCTCCATCTGCTGGGCTGAGCCATATAACATTCTCCTCGCATAGGGCTCTCCCGCCGCCCTGGCCTCCACTGAAACATCTAGTGACGGGCACTCGGTCAACGTATACGCTAGAGCTTCTAGGACCAGGCTGCAATGTCGGCAAGTATGGCACCCAGACTAAATGGGGCAAATAGGACCAGATAAGGCACCCACGACTAAATGTGGCACCCACGACTAGACAGAGCACTAACGACTAGATTCGGCCCTCACGAATAGATTGGGAACCCGCGACTAGATGGGGCACCCACGACTAAATGTGGCACCCACGACTAGACAGAGCACTAACGACTAGATTCGGCCCTCACGAATAGATGGGGCAGATACACTTTTCCCTTCCTCCCCTAATACCTCCCCATACACGTCAGATAATATTAATGCCCAATGTATTGCACACTGTAAAATTGTGATGACTAGCTCAGCAGCAAAGCTCGTCCTTCTGAAACTCACCCCGGGGGACGGACCACTCACTGTGTCAACAGAACCGTGGACAATGAAGCTGATTGGGATTTGGCCGCCGTGGGGAGATACATTAACATTAAACACTTCCTGTCCACTCAATATGACATCCATCCAACATTGGAAATGGCCTTATGAAAACGTAAGCGCACGCACATGCATGCTGCACAAGGGCAGTGGTTTTGTTTGGATTTCTCCCTGTGAAAATAAAATCGTTTAGAGTGGAAAAAATTAAGTCCGTGCCCCCCCCCCCCCCCCCCAATTTTGAAATTCTACCCCACCCAAATCCTCTTAATCAAACAAACGAATTTTTCAAATGGATTATCTGGGCGTTGTTATCATAGCAGAAATTACGGTACCTTAAATGGGATACAAAGAAAATAATTATGTGTAATGTCCACATAAGATTTTTTTTAACGTAAATCAATTTTTTTTTATGTCTGACGCATCCTTAGAAGAAAAAAAGAGAGCGAAAGAAAAAAGATCTCCAATAAACTAAAAGTTCAGATTCTGCCCATGCCTTTCATATGTTCCTACGTTCATACACACACACACACCCACGCCATGATCTTATTGTGGACGTTCCCAGCAGGCTCCATAGATGGCACAGTGAACGGGTTTCAGAAAGAAAGAAAGAAATACAAGCAATAATTTACAGTGTTGTGAGGAATAAAAATGACATAAAGTACAATGTTTATGATTATTTACTGGTGTTATTATATATAGAAGTCTTGATGTATGGATGCAGACTTGCTAATTTATAAATAGATATGATTTTAATAATGTGAGAGTTTTGAGAATGACATTTGTTAACGTTACGTCGTTTTTATTCATCCCACCGAGTCAGCTCACGGGTGGATAGCTGGCGTCTGTCATGCACCTGGTTGGCAACAATTGGAATGGGATAATGCGTTATTGCTGTTTCATACACATAAAATTGGTCCCTAGATGAAACGTTTCTGGATTATTTTTTTAAAATCTATAATAGTTCATGTAATGAAAACCAATAACTAGGCTTTATCGCAGGAGATGACCTCGAGTTTATCAATACATTTTTAGATACATCTGTATTGTGTCAGTAGACGGTGAGTATACAGTTGTCACAATTCAGTTGTCACAATATCAGGATACATTACCCACAGTTAAACACTGTTTTAAAAGTACATTTGTATCATCGACGGAATAACAAAATCCAATCACTCGATTGATCGCAGTCCTTCTACTGTACTGTATAGGGACAATGAACTCATCAATATCCAGTGGACCTCATTAATGATTACATTCCAACAGTCTTGGTGGGCAATATCTTATGGAAAGCATTACGTTTGTGAAGTTTGTTTACATTTTGAAGAACCTGTAAGTGTAAGCCTTCATTCCCGCTATGGATCAGACAGTGGGTTACTCGGATCGATTAATGAATGGATCTAGTGGCTTGCAGGTTTTCTATAACTCGTGAATTTTGTAGGAAAGCTCATGTATGTTGTAGGAAAGCTCATGTATGTTGTAGGAAAGCTAATGCATATTATAAGAAAGCTCATGTATGTCCAGGGAAATCTCATGTATTTCATTGGAAAGCTCATGTGTGTTTTAGGAAAGCTTATGTAAGTTATATGAAAGCTCATGTGTGTTATAAGAAAGCTCATGAATGTGATAGGAAATATTATGCATTTCTATGACTCGTGAATTTTGTAGGAAAGCTCATGTATGTTGTAGGAAAGCTCATGTATGTTGTAGGAAAGCTTATGCATTTTATAAGAAAGCTCATGTATGTCCAGGGAAATCTCATGTATTTCATAGAAAAGCTCATGTGTGTTATAGAAAAGCTCATGCATGTGGTAGGAAAGCTCATGCATGTGGTAGGAAAACTCATGTAAGTTATAGGCAAACTCATGTAAGTTATAGGCAAACTCATGTAAGTTATAGGCAAACTCATGTAATTTATAGGCAAGTTCATGTAAGTTATAGGTAAGCTCATGTGAGTTATAGGTAAGCTCATGTGAGTTATAGGTAAGCTCATGTGAGTTATAGGCAAGCTCGTGTAAGCTATAGGCAAGCTCATGTGAGTTATAGGTAAGCTCATGTGAGTTATAGGCAAGCTCGTGTAAGCTATAGGTAAGCTCATGTGAGTTATAGGTAAGCTCATGTGAGTTATAGGTAAGCTCATGTGAGTTATAGGCAAGCTCATGTGAGTTATAGGTAAGCTCATGTGAGTTATAGGTAAGCTCATTGAGTTATAGGTAAGCTCATGTGAGTTATAGGTAAGCTCATGTGAGTTATAGGTAAGCTCATGTGAGTTATAGGTAAGCTCATGTGAGTTATAGGTAAGCTCATGTGAGTTATAGGTAAGCTCATTGAGTTATAGGTAAGCTCATGTAAGTTACAGGCAAGCTCATGTAAGTTACAGGCAAGCTCATGTAAATTATATGTTAGCTCATGCATGTCCAAAAATGTGACATTGAACAAACTGGCTGTTACACCATTCCACCCACCACAAAACATTTTTTTAATAACTGAAGAAAAAAAAAAAGACCAGAAAATAAAAAATGGTTATCGCATGCAGGTTCCCTGTTTCATAACTTGCCCGCCCACATCAAATCGACAATTCAGTAAAAAAAACAGCGAGAGGAGCCAAAGATTATATCGACCCTTTTATTATAAGCTACGCCAAACACAACAGGACTTTGGACCAGATAACGTCTGGCCGTCCAACAAGTTTTACGACATAGCATTATGAGATCCGACGCTAAAACTTAGTATAACGGGCAGGTCACACTGCTCCGGGCCCCCATACCAATACAGGTGTATGCGCTTATTTCTAGTATCAGGACTGCTAAAAATGGACGTATATAAGAAATATAAAGAGTAGAGACCAGCCCGAAGAGAGACACTATGGATATCCCACCGATGTCCTCAACTCGGTACCCCACCGATGTCCTCAACACGATACCAAAACAGGTGTCAACATGGCACCCCACTGTTGTCACCACGGAACCCCACCGATGTCCTCATCTCGGTACCCCACCGATGTCCTCCGCACGACACCCAAACAGGCGTCAGCATGGCACCCCACTTTTGTCACCACGGCACCCCTGCGGTGTCCTCAACGCGAGAACCAGCCCACTAAGCTCACATAGCTGGAGACAACAACTCAACAAGACTCCCAGTGAGAACTGGTTAGACAGGTCACAACAAACCCGGATACACACTTTCATTTCACCACATATATGCATTTTTTTTTTTTTTACAATAGAAAAGAGTGTATCACACAAACAATAGCCTTGAATAGGAAACAAGAAAATAATACCAGCGATTACCCTGTGTGTGACCAATCAATTAGCTTTACAAGAGTGTATAAACCGTATTTACCTGCTTTATTGTTTCTCGTGAAAACTGGGGATAAATTAAATAAAAATCGGTACCGGTACATTATAAGTTTGTTTGACATGAAGAAAAGTTAACCGGTGACAAAAGAGAGGCAATCAGTGACAAAAGAGAGGCAACCGGTGACAAAAGAGAGGCAACCCGTGACAAAAGAGAGGCAATCGGTGGTGTATGAAAGGAAACGAGTATACCCATATATTACTGTAACAAATATACAAATACATTACTGTATTAATAGTATTATACACAATTTCATTTGAACTTGTTACTTTTTTTTCTATCAACGAATATCATGTACTCGAGTATTCAATGGCCATGTCTTCTCCAGAATACAGAGGTGGCTATTTATGACACAGCAAACATATATAATCGTTTATACAACAGCGTAAAGAGGTGGTCATTTATAAAACACAGATTTATAATACAGAGTACAGAGTTTGGCATTTATAAACAGCATTCAGAGATGGCCACTTAAGAGCAGGTAAGAAGCACCACCAGCAATTGACTCCCAGTCTCAACAGCGTGCAGATGTATCCCCCACATAAAATCATAAAGTTTTGTCGTCAAACCTGCCATTGACAGAAACACACAGAGCAATGATACAAGTCGCAAGGCGCGGGTATCCTCCCATAAACCTTGCGTGTCTCCTCACACAAACACTGCATGTATCCTCACATAAACCCTGCATGTATCCTCACATAAACTCTTCATGTAGCCCCACATAAACCCTGCATGTATCCTCACGTAAACCCTGCATCCGATGTACGTTAACATTGGGATAGGGGGCTTTGACAGAAAGGTCATATGAGCGGGGTTGGGGGATGTAATAAAATGTGAACGTGCACGTGAAATAAAAGGAACGCAACCATGTGTAAAGTGCCCAAACTTGGCATTGACGTTACAGTGTCGAGTTCATTAATACGTAGGATAAAACATTATTAATACAGGTGTGTGTATGTGGCTGGACCCGGGCTTGGGTCTTATTGGTATATAGGCTGCAGAAGTTCATTTGTCCCGAACCACCGTAATTCCAGCCAAAATATCTACAGCCCAACCCTTACGAATCCCCAATCCACCAAAGCCCACATCTGATAAAGCCACAATCCGATAGACCTCCGCACCCCACCCGATCTGACTAGAGCCCCAATACAACGCCCCCCACCCCCAAATCTGACTTGAGCCCCCAATATGACAAAGCGCAAGCTTACTGCGTGGGAAAGGAGAGTTATTTAGTAAACTAGGACAACGTACTCGAGACACACAGTGAACGTCACTCAGCGAGGACATGACGAGGGACATTTTACACGGGCAATAAAACCGGGAAATAACGCTTCTCAGCGGGTGAAATCCTTGAGGACGCCACTTGAAGAAGAAATGAGTGCTAAACAAGAATTCTGCATGTAAACAATAAAAACAATATTAGAAAATACTTTTTTTTTTTAAAAACCCGCTTTTACAAAATATGCACTAAAAAGTAGAAAATAATTGCCCCTCACAAAACTTCAGAGTTGTGACAACGATAGGACTTAAATAGCGTGGGGCGCCCATGAAATACAATGATGTCGTATGACTTAACAACTACAAAAATTGGACACATATATATGTATTACATTGCTGCAAGTAAGCGTTATGCGACACAACTGTTAATGTTATGATACAGATTATTTTATCATGTAAATTTGAGTCCACACAACTGCCCGGCATTACTGTTGTACGCTGCTCCAATCGCTCGTGATCTCCACAAGTGGAATGGAAATAGCGGTACCGTTGCGGGCATGTCTTTGCGATTTGCAAAGAACTTTGAATTGATGGGGGCCCCACGCTATTTTTAGTCATATAACTGTAAAGCCTCTGGAATTTGGGGGACTTTATTTTATACTTATAGAATATTTTTGGAAAAAACGTGTTGTTGTTTTTTAACGTATTTTTTTTTTTGTAAATTTGTTTATTTTGTCCCTTTTAGTCTAGAGGTAAAAGTTCAGTGTTATCGTTCTGTGGTTTAAAAAAATGTGTTGTTAATTGGAAAAAGTAACCATGTGGAAGGAAACGCTCTAGTAAAAGCCCGTCCCTATGACTTTCGTACCTGAGATATCCCCATAGGCCAATCAAAGGTCACTGGTGACCTCCTGATTTTGTATTGTCCTCGGGGATGGGTATGTATACTAAGTTTCTGCCAATTTGGAGATCAGAAAGTGGGTCGAAATTGTGACGTAAGATTTGACACACAGGGGTCACTCAGGGGTCAGTGGAGGTCACTGATGAACTACTGATCAAGATGGGTTGTGTTGTCATCGGGGGTGGGTAAGTGTACAAAGTTTCAGCTCAGTTGGACATCAGGAAATGGGTCGAAGCTGAGATGCAACATTTGACCCAGACAAACAGACAGACAGAAGGACAAACAGACAGACAACAGACAGACAGACTAACAGACTAAATCGTGAGATAAATAAAAGCGTGTAATAAACAATGGAATATTTGATGTAACTCCAGATTGGGTTCTACGTATTATGGTCATTACTTTTAACACATGTCGTTAAAACACATTGGTTGCTGACGTTAAAAAAAACTTTGACATTCTAACAAAGCGTTGTCCTGCGACTCTTGTTTTACCCCTCATGCACGACAAAATACTGCACAAAAAAAAGGGGGGGGGGTTGTCATGCAACACAGGATCACTAAGTCAGTCCTTAATAACGCGTATACATCCACATATCTTTATACTTAAGACTGCTTCACGTGGCACTGAAAGTCTGGCTAAAACTGTCTTACAAGTTAATAGTGTTTTTCTTGGAGCGGCCGATGGGGGCCAGAGAAGTGCATAAGTTGGAAACCACTGGGCTAGGGTATCACATATGTAGCACTTGAACCAGTCGCCGTAAAAAAACAAAACACAAGCAACGATTTCATGCTATAGCCAATCGGCGACATTGGTTGTCCTCATTTCCGAGGTCCAGACCTGAGATGGCGACTGCATAGCTGAATATTATACATTAGAACACAAATGTTGTTTTTTTTTGTGTTGCCTTACTCTATAAATAAAATCTATAACAAAGAATGCAAATAGTCCAACTGTTAAATATAAATGTGTAACTGATAACTACGAAACAATAAATATAATCAATGGCACATTTATGCTTACATAGCATGCAACGAATGAGAACGATTTGGTAACAATCCAAGAAATGAAGAACAAGGTAGGAAAGTCAACGTTATCTCAACTCCCACGCACAACAAGGCCCGTTATTCTGTGACAAATTCACAACCTGTTCTGTTTTACATGACATGCTTTACCTTTTGTGAAAGTCATTTACACGGAACCTGTTTCAGCCAACACAACGCCAAAACAATGAAACCCTGTGTCCTAGATCAGTTCCCCCGCCCCCCACCCTACTTGGGCCAGACACACACCCTGACTTACCAGAGTACGCAGCGGCAGGTAATTATTAAGTCCCAAGGTCTACAAGCCGTAAAGAGACAGCATGTAGAGACAACGTCAGTGAGATTAAAACCAGTTGCGAGTGTTCAACTTTTATAATGTAGAAGACACACTTAAGAAATATCAATTTTTATAGTTTTTTGTATTATTATTTTATGGGGGGGGGGGGGGGAATGGTGGGGTTGGGGGGATCTCTAAATATTGAGTCGGTTTAAATAGCAGATTTTCTATATAAGATTGGGTGTGCATAACCTGAACAGAAAGTCCATTCCGAATATGGCTAAGAAGGTTTCCCAAAATATACCAAGAAATAACTTTCGTGGGAATAGCGCCACCCTCCCCTCCCCCACCTCCTTATCAATACGGTTCAGATTTGAAAGGCAGCCTTACTCAGTGTTAAACATGGTGCGTATGACGATGCAAGGGATTAGACAGGGGTATTGACCACAACAGAATTAAGAAGCTCTAATAATTCGTTTTGCCTTGTTCTAATCGTATGCTCGTTGAAGTTAACTATGAGACAGAGCTTGTACATCCAACCAGTGAACTATTATCAGAAATAACTTATACATCCAGCCAGTGAACTATCAGATAGAACTTGTACATCCAACCAGTGAACAATCAGAACTTGTACATCCAACCAGTGAACTATCAGAACTTGTACATCCACAGAGAAAAAACGAGGCACACAAACTTTACTACTCTCTAAACTACATCGCTGATTTGGAGCTCATTAAAAACCTTGGCAAAATGTGAGCCAATCGTATCCTTTCAACACAAAATAGATCTACATGTTTCGGTGTGCTCTTTACGTTACCTCCATATCTGTTCACACGGCGACACAAGCCGTCATAAGGAGACACGATACCAACATTCTGACAGGCTTGGGCGAGTTGAGTAATTGCAGGTACCGAAGCTGAACAAACCTACACAATCGATTACTATCAAGAGAGTCAACAGCGAGCAGAAAAGGGGGAGGGGGGAGCCTTTGATTTTACGGTAGCATTCGATTTCACCCATGAGCGAGTCCATTTTATCATTTGCTGAAAAAGAAGATCCTCCTGTAATCTGCTTACAATAGAACTTTTGATTGAATAATGATTGTGTTTTATAATCGCGATGTGAGCACCGAGATGTGTAACGCAGGGACGAATACGATATCGTGTCAAGTGGATCGATACAGAAAGTTTCGGTACATGTAGGACAAGTAACAGAACTGTCGTATGGGGATAATTTATAGCATCTTAATGCTGACGGGTGTGAACGTAGTGAGAGTTGACACTGTTCCTCAGTTTCAGGGGAGTCGCTGCCACGGTATTTTTAGGAAGGGTTAATTGATTTAACTGAGGCTTAAAGTAGTTTAAAGTCAGTCGCTTACTTAGATTAAGTGCATGCATCATCGTTATAACTAACTCTCAACTAACATTCAAACGTGGCACTTTGGGAGATATCGGTATTTAATTTTAAAATTTAAACAAAAGCCAACCATTGTCTGGGGATCATGCGACCCCTGTGAACCAACGCCACTGCCAGCGGACACTTGACTAAGTCGATGTTGGGTGAGTTTGGGGCGAGGTAGAAGCCATTTAATGCGTCATGAAACCAGTCTTGGTTACAGCTGTTTGATTAGAATGCGTGTACACACTCCTGTTTTCATGGCTGAAATATATCTATATACATACAACAAGTTTTCAAGCCATAATATTGTCCCCCCAATCTACACGCCCTTCTTTGCACACACAGGGTCTGCGGGCCCTTGGTTTACAAGCAAGGTCTACAGAGGTTACAAAATGCTAACACATGGACTGATACTAGAGCATACATAATGCATGGAGAGAGGAGGGCCCATAACGTTAAAGAACAAGCTTCGGGCTTGTCTGGATATCTTTAAACACAAATAGTAAGTAAACTTTATGGTCGATGGCCTGCATCATAAACACTCGGCACGACCTTATAATACAACGGTTCTCGGCCCATTTACGCTGGTCTCCTTATTTTCTTTGCAATATTTAGTTTTACTAATGTTATTTATTATAGTGGTTGGGGAGGTGTTATGTAAAAATATAAAGCTATAATCCAATCACTCGTGGCTATGACTGTTGCCTTGCGATGCTACTGAATATCATCACATAATGGATTGCCTTGCTATTTTTCCACCAGATCCCGACAACGCCCATGGGGAAGATTGATGGTGACGCCGATGTCACCTGGGTTAATACAGGAGTAATTTAGGCTGACACGTCAATAGCAGTCAATAACGGTAAACGGTTGACCTTCACCCCTCATTCCGACCTTCATGCGTCTCTCCACCTCCCTTCCGTTATGAGCTTACAGCTGGAATTATGTACTAAAGTGAGTCTCAGATTAGAACTAGAACATACTATCTTAGTATGGGTGCGTTTTTATCGATGAGATAGATATCAGTGGCGTCGCTGACATGCAAAGGGGGAGGGGGCTGAGACGAAAACTGTGCGACATACATTTGATTATCTTTTGGGCTTTGCACCAACGCTCTCGACAAGACATGTTGTTGGATATCGCTAAGACTACCCTTTTCCCACCAACATCCCCCCCCCCCCCCAAAGACACAGAGAAAACACAAATGGGATAACATATCGTTATCCTTCCAACCAATTTCTGTTGAGTTAAAGTTGAAACACATATTTCTATAATGCCATGGGTATAAAAATCTATTCCATATTTCACGTGATAGTGATGTGACGTCAGTGCTTAACTCGATTAGAACGAAGACTCCACTGTGTCATCATTTCCCTGCAGTCAAAAGGCTTTGTCAAACTGATTCGCTTTGAGACGCTACACAAAGAATCTGAAAAGTTTTTCTCTATGTTGTTGTGGTTCGAATTCCACGACAGGGGCGGCACTTAGGGACATTATGAAAATAAAATAAGAAATATATTGATATTGCCAAATTGAGCCAAGAAGCCCATGTATGTCTTGATACGCCGCTGTTCTATCCGTGTAGAAATGATAAGCTGGTCCATTGTATTGTGCCACAAAGGGGGGTGGCTAATTAAACTACAGCAATTACATGTAATCATACCCGCCACCATTACGGGAGGTCATCTTACGTCAGACAAACAACATTCCCTAGTGACGCTTTTGTTCTCTTCCCAGCAGGCCGACACCAAGACAACTCTGTCTGACTAGCTATTTCATCGGTTATCTCGCCATAAGGTACATTCCACATGAAGATCTGGTATTTACCCGAGCTTACTAAGAGGTACGGGTTTGTTTTCGTAACTCTGAGAAAAGGTGTGGGGTGAGAGGGTGTTCAGGCAGACTCTTATGACATCATATTCTCTCATTTTCTACATTGGACTTAGATTTAAAGGTTCCTTACTTGTGAGGCGTTGGCTCGTGAAACGTATCCGATTAAGAGCTTTACATTTTAGGGTTGAAAATGGAGGTCTTGGTACCAGTGTTTTTGCAGACCGGTTTTAACTTTATGACTTTATAACCGATTACGTCCACAGCAATCTTCTGTTAGAATCGTCAGAGATAAATAGCCCTTGTGCGATGAATTTTGTTTAGGATAGGAACCGAAATAAATAATGGATCGCGTTGTTAGCCGTTAGTTACATTTTATTATTTCAGTTTTGATTTTAATAATTCTATTAACTGTCAGATTGGTATTATAATTTCAATACATTGGGGGGAAATTATGGTTTCAAAAGAGTAAAAAGCATTTAACTTTACGATATCGAGGCGACGAAGCAACATTTAAAAATAAAAAATGCGGGAAATATGAAAAATCGTATTTTTTTTAAAGTTGGGATCAATATTGTTATTTGTAAGCATAAAGAGACTGATATAAGTTCATGCCCCGCCCTTAAAGTGGTCCTGTAGTTATGTGACAACGTCTCCACTTTGTTGTAGCGTATATTTATGTCAACTTCTCTACACTAGTCTATTCACAACTGTATTAGAATGGGGCCCGAAATAATATTTGAACACCGCCAGTTTTTTTTAATCCAGTGGTTTAATGCAGTTCATCATGTTGTGGTAACCCACAACCATAAAATTATTTTTGGTTGCTACTTCATAAATATGTATTAGGCGCAATCTTCCCTCTAAGGTTTGCTGGTTCGTGTGAAAAATCCTAAAGTTGTGTGCAAAGTTTTACTTTGCAGAGTGCAGCGTATCTGTTCGAATTTATTTTTATAAAAATTTGCTGCACGGATGCTCAAAACTGCTGCGCGGCATCTGTGAGGTAGCGTAACCGGAAATTTGATCGAAAGAAATTTGGTCGACGGAAAATTGATCGACGGAAATTTGATCGAACGGAAATTTGGTCGAATCGTTTTTTTAGTTTATACGTTAAAATTTTGCGTCAAATTTCTTTTTGAACGCATTATTTTGTTTTACTAAATAGTATGGTGCGTTCAAAAAGAAATTTGACGAAAATTTTAACATCTGGACTGAAAAAAAGATTCTACCAAATTTCCGTTCTATCAAATTACCGTCGATCAATTTTCCGTCGACGAAATTTCTTTCGATCAAATTTCCGGTAACCGTGAGGTAGCTGCGCGGCCGCGCAGCTTAAAGGGAATATTGATTAGGCGACCCTTGTGTAAGGGTCGTTCGACCCCCAAAGGGGTGTCCAGCCACAAAATGAGAACGGCTATTTTAATCCATAATGAGTAAACCCGCAACCAGACATGATACGCCAGATGTTCATTAATCCAGATGTTCATTAATCCAGATGTTCATTAATCCAGATGTTCATTAATCCAGATGTTCATTAATCCAGATGTTCATTAATCCAGATGTTCATTAATACAGATGTTCATTAATACAGATGTTCATTAATGCATTTCTTTTTATGGAGAAAAGATTCTAGTTATATTATTGTTGCAGGGAAACTTGGAAGTATATGTTGATACAACTTGTAAATTGTATGAATATAATTATGTTGATACAACGTGTACATTTTAAGAATTTATGTTGATACAAATTGTACATTTTATGAATATATGTTCATACACTTGTAAATGTTATGAAATTATGTTGATATTTTGGGGAGGTAAATTATTTATTTTTCCAGCGTGGCGGTAGCTTCTGTCAAAAACTGCCCACAGCTACAATTGTTCGGAAGTGCACAATTGCCTGGGACTTCTGACGTCACAAACTGGGCGTCAAGTGGGACCATCAGTCATACAAAATCATACGGTCAGCTGACCATTTGGTGGACTATCCTTCAATGTGTTCTTAATGATGTCACACCAGCCACTGGCTGCCCAACCAAAATAGCTTGGGGCTCAGTGTAACGTAATGGTGTCACATTAACTACTGGTGGCCACAACTAGGTCATTTCACTAGGTCATGATACTTAGGGACTTACTCGGTGTAATTTAATGTTGTGTAGGCCCTAACATAGAGATATATATTTACATCAATGATATTGTGTACAGAATCTCAACTCCGGAGCATGACGAATCGCAAGGGAGGGTATTCAATGCATATGAATTCATAATTTATTGAAGGCTTTTCTACAAGTTCAAATACTTACACTAAACAACTACATACACTATTCAACCACTCACACAATTCAACTACTTACACAATTTAACTATTTTACTATTCAACCACTTACACTATTTAACGATTTCACTATTAAACTTCTTACACAATTTAACTATTTACATTATGTGAATTTGAGAAACACTGTTTTTTCCTACAGCATATGTTTATCACTTCGTTATCTAATTTACAAACCCCAATGCCGTACAACAGCCACATCAATACCGTACAACAGCCACCTCAATACTGTACAACAGCCACATCAATACCGTACAACAGCCACCTCAATACAGTACAACAGCCACATCAATACCGTACAACAGCCACATCAATACCGTACAACAGCCACCTCAATACTGTACAACAGCCATCTCAATACTGTACAACAGCCATCTCAATACCGTACAACAGCCATCTCAATACTGTACAACAGCCACCTCAATACCGTACAACAGCCACATCAATACCGTACAACAGCCACCCGTAATACCGTACAACAGCCACCTCAATACTGTAAAACAGCCATCTCAATAAAGTACAACAGCCACCTCAATACCGTAAAACAGCCATCTCAATGCAGCACAACAGCCACCTCAATAATTTACAACAGCCATCTCAATACAGTACAACAGCCATCTCAATACCGTACAACAGCTATCTCAATACCGTACAACAGCCATCTCAATACCGTACAACAGCCATCTCAATACCGTACAACAGCCATCTCAATACCGTACAACAGCCATCTCAATACCGTACAACAGCCATCTCAATACCGTACAACAGCCACCTCAATACCGTACAACAGCCATCCCAATACCGTACAACAGCCATCTCAATACAGTACAACAGCCACCTCAATACTGTACAACAGCCACCTCAATACTGTACAACAGCCAACTCAATACTGTACAACAGCCATCTCAATACTGTACAACAGCCACCTCAATACCGTACAACAGCCACCCGTAATACCGTACAACAGCCACCTCAATACTGTACAACAGCCATCTCAATAAAGTACAACAGCCACCTCAATACCGTACAACAGCCATCTCAATACAGCACAACGGCCACCTCAATAATTTACAACAGCCATCTCAATACAGTACAACAGCCATCTCAATACCGTACAACAGCCATCTCAATACTGTACAACAGCCATCTCAATACCGTACAACAGCCATCTCAATACAGTACAACAGCCATCTCAATACCGTACAACAGCCACCTCAATACCGTACAACAGCCATCCCAATACCGTACAACAGCCATCTCAATACCGTACAACAGCCACCTCAATACTGTACAACAGCCACCTCAATACTGTACAACAGCCACCTCAATACCGTACAACAGCCACCTCAATACCGTACAACAGCCACCTCAATACCGTACAACAGCCACCTCAATACTGTACAACAGCCACCTCAATACCGTACAACAGCCACCTCAATACCGTACAACAGCCACCTCAATACCGTACAACGGCCACCTCAATACAGTACAACAGCCACCTCAATACTGTACAACAGCCACCTCAATACCGTACAACGGCCACCTCAATACAGTACAACAGCCATCTCAATACAGTACAACAGCCACCTCAATACTGTACAACAGCCACCTCAATACCGTACAACGGCCACCTCAATACAGTACAACAGCCATCTCAATACAGTACAACAGCCACCTCAATACTGTACAACAGCCATCTCAATACCGTACAACAGCCACCTCAATACCGTACAACAGCCATCTCAATACAGTACAACAGCCACCTCAATACTGTACAACAGCCACCTCAATACCGTACAACAGCCATCTCAATACAGTACAACAGCCATCTCAATACAGTACAACAGCCACCTCAATACTGTACAACAGCCATCTCAATACCGTACAACAGCCACCTCAATACTGTACAACAGCCACCTCAATACCGTACAACAGCCACCTCAATACAGTACAACAGCCATCTCAATACCGTACAACAGCCACCTCAATACCGTACAACAGCCATCTCAATACAGTACAACAGCCACCTCAATACTGTACAACAGCCACCTCAATACCGTACAACAGCCACCTCAATACCGTACAACGGCCACCTCAATACAGTACAACAGCCACCTCAATACTGTACAACAGCCACCTCAATACCGTACAACGGCCACCTCAATACAGTACAACAGCCATCTCAATACAGTACAACAGCCACCTCAATACTGTACAACAGCCACCTCAATACCGTACAACGGCCACCTCAATACAGTACAACAGCCATCTCAATACAGTACAACAGCCACCTCAATACCGTACAACGGCCACCTCAATACAGTACAACGGCCATCTCAATACTGTACAACAGCCACCTCAATACCGTACAACGGCCACCTCAATACAGTACAACAGCCATCTCAATACAGTACAACAGCCACCTCAATACTGTACAACAGCCACCTCAATACCGTACAACGGCCACCTCAATACAGTACAACAGCCACCTCAATACAGTACTAGCTCTATTTCCTCTCTGACACCAGCTGTAAACAGTCGCAGCGACGACTGACAACAACCAGCTTCCGGTATTAAGGCAATATGACATTTTAGAGTTATTACCAAAAATGTTTGATGTATTTCGGACTCCACCCTTGCATTTGACCCGCCGTTAAAAAAAAATTAGAGAATGTCATGCGATGCTGGTAGCTTGCTTCACTTTGCTCGGCTATTTCCGAGTTCAGGGATTCCATGTAAATTTGGTCTAGTGTTCTACTTTAATTGTGTGCCTTCATAATGGAAGGGGTCATCCTAATATACTGTACATCCTTAATAGCGTGCGGTAATGTTAAAAATTATAGTTCACTAATGCTAAGTTGTTGTTTTTTTTTTAATGGGCCCAGTAATTTTGAAAATATATTAAATTTGAGAACCCGAGAAAAAATCTATTTCCAGACATAGTGAGATCTGCACTAAATTGCGCTGTATAGAAATTGGCAAAGGAAAAGACCTCGTACCTTTAGCGGCCTGCTAGCAGCTTAGCTGTTGGATCTGGAATCTAGAGGAAACAGCACTTTACTTAAGGGACTGAATTTAGGGCTCAGCAGCATAAGGCCCTTTCATATTTATACATTTACAACTCTCATATTAAAGGGACACTTATTATGTCTGTTAACAATAATTAGAAATTAAAAACCACTGAGAATGGTCATAACTTCTGACCAAAGGACAGTTTGGATGAAATAAGGTCTAAATCCCTTCTCACGCATTACAGCGATGGTTGTAGTCAGAGCAACAGTCACACAACAATAAAGTCAGAGCAACTGCGTCATTACGACAATGGCTATAGTCAGAGTAAGAGACACATTACACCTATGGTTATAGTAAGAGCAACAGACAACAGACATGAATTCCCAACAAATAGTCTTACGTCTGGCTATTCCTTTATAGGTTCCTCTGACATCATAAGTAGGATATTAAGTGATAAGTCATGTATCGGGGTAGGACACACCAGATTTTTATCACACAAGATATACGACCAAAACAACCCCCCCCCCCCCTCACCCTCTTTCCCCACAAACCCCTCCTTTATCTTAACAATTCAGTACCATATGATATTGAGTGAGCTAAACATGACGGATATCCTTTACCGCTATAAATAAATCAACACAATATTAAGGTTGAACCGGAGAGCCTCAACACACAGACCGGCGTGTAGATGACAAAGCGTTGGATAAGCTGACTGCTGAAAGAGCAGGTCCTAAAATGTTGGTATAGCCGCCAACTTATGAAGCACCAGTATTAGCAGACGTCATTTCAATGAGCGGATTACCCAGCAGGCACGGGCTCCTACGCTGGTGCACACCAAGACACGGGTCGGTGTAACCCACGTGCTGATAGCGCGTCGTGTCAACAAGACAGACGTTCTCCCTTGATGTGCACATACGGTGCAACATTGGGATATTGATATGTGCATACAGTGCAACATTGCGATATTGATATGTACATACAGTGCAACATGTGGGATATTGATATGTGCATACGGTGCAACATTGGGATATTGATATGTGCATATGGTGCAACATTGGGATATTGATATGTGCATACGGCGCAACATTGGGATATTGATATGTACATACAGTGCAACATTGGGATATTGATATGTGCATACGGTGCAACATTGGGATATTGATATGTGCATACAGTGCAACATTGGGATATTGATATGTGCATATGGTTCAATATTGTGATATTGATATGCGCATTTGGTTCAATATTGTGATATTGATATGCGCATACGGTGCAACATTGAGATATTGATATGTGCATATGGTGCAATATTGTGATATTGATATGCGCATACGGTGCAACATTGGGATATTGATATGTGCATATGGTGTAATATTGTGATATTGATATGCGCATACGGTGCAACATTGGGATATAGATATGGCATACGCCAGCGCATCTCAATCTTAAACAACGCCGCGAAATAAACAGAGCAACTATGGTGCTGCACGCTGAGTGAATGAGTAGACAAATACACTTTGTTTAGTAATCGTGCCATGACCTTATGGGTTCTGCACTAAGTTCGCGGCACGATAGCATTGCCACAACAGGGTACCGCCGCAAACAGGGTGCCGCCACAATCGCATTGCCACAACAGGGTACCTCTTTCTCATCGGCTGGTAATCACTGGCTTCCAGGTCCCACACATATCGCTTGGTCCTAAGTTCCATGATTTATGGTGTGCCGTCGGGAGCTCTTGTTATGCTGTATATCACAAAGGGGCGGTACCTGTATCCCACGCATTGATCAAACAATTGCAACCAGACTTAGTTTCATTACCGTCTACTTAATAACTTTTTTAAAAATCAAAATGGCTTGGGCGCCAATTTCAAATGTCGCCGTCTTACATTCGTGAAACTTGATCGGAAATCCCCAGATTTAATCACGCATAAACCAATATTTTTTTTAAAGATGCATTTTAAACCAAATAAACTAATCATTCCTTAGTGTGAAGTCAGACCGCAGTTAAAGACGGAATTCTGGAAAGAAAATGTTTTACGAGATAATATGTCATGTACAAACGGTGAAGAACTAAGGTTAGTGTTGTCCGGGGTTTGGCCGAGATTAGTGCTGTCCAGGGGTTGGCCAAGATTTGTGAACACCACCACCCCTCGCCAAACCAACCCGCGCAGTTGGTTGCTAAAATATGTAGAAAGAAAATTGCCGACAGGGGCGAACCGCTCCATCCTTGCTACGCCAGTATAGCTTATTTATGCTCAAAGTTGGTTAAAAATTAACGCTTATCTATTTTGAAAAAAAAAAAAAAAAAGACTACTTTTCATTTATATTAATCAAGCAATTATTGTTACAAAATATGTTTTCACCCAATGGCAAAACAAATAAAAAAGGATCCAAACATATTATAATATGAAGTCTTCCGTTGAGATGTCTCAACCACTGCCTAAAAACAACACCGCGGTCGCCTATATAATTAATTACACGAAGAGAGAAAGAACGCCATTATTTCATTCATAAGTTCTGACACTGATTTATGATTTTTTTTTGTTTTTGATAATACAAAAGAAACAGTTCCTTTGAAGGCAGTAAACATGTAATGGCAGTATCTGCATTACAATAGCAGCTGGCTCTTTAAACGGTACAGCGAGTTTTGTTTAGACCTAAATTATCAGTCAAGTCTTGTGTCAATGACATGCACATTGGAGGCCGAACTGCACAGACCGGAAGTATACCCCAAAGTACGTATGGATTGTAACTAAATTAACGTTCAACATAACGTCCATATAGGGCCTATCTCTTACATTCGAGTTTCTAGAGCTCGTTAGATGCAGTTCACTATCATGAGCCTAGAGAGGAAAACAGGTTTCGGGGAGTGAATGTCGTAAATTGTGTAAGAAATTGTGTTTGAATGTCGTAAATTGTGTATGATATTGTGTTAGGGTGTCGTAAATTGTGTGAAGAAATGTGTTTCAGTGTTGTAAATTGACAAATGCAATTGTGTTTTGGCTTTGTCGTTGTTTTAAAATGAAACACCGATTATCGGTTTGTTTTAATATCAAAGGCAAAAAACTAAAAAATCTGTTGTTATCCAAACATATGACCACCAGGAAGGTGGGTCCGAACATATGACCACCAGGAAGGTTGGTCAAAACATGACCATCAGGAAGGTGGGTCCAAACATACGACAATAAAAAGGTGGATCCAAACATATGACCAATAAAAAAGTGGGTCCAAGGACATGACCACTAGAAGGGTGGGTCCAAATATATGACCATCAGGAAGGTGTGTCCAAACATATGACCATTAGGAAAGTGGGTCCAAACATATGACCAATAAAAAGGTGGGTCCAAGCACATGACCACTAGAAGAGTGGGTGCAAGCATTTGACCATCAGGAAGGTGGGTCCAAACATATGACCCTCAGGAAGGTGGGTCCAAACATATGACCATCAGGAAGGTGGGTCCAAACATATGACCATCAGGAAGCTGGGTCAAACATATGACCATCAGGAAGGTGGGTGCAAACAACTGGACAATGATATAGTTTCCAAGTAAACCGTTTGAACTCCATATATGTCCAGTACACAATCAGCAAACCGCCATAGTGACGTCAATAACATATGATGTTTTTCTAAATGTAAACAATCGTTGGTGGGTTTTCTTTCTTTCCGGTTTAAAAATGACCATTCACCGGTATCAGTACTTATGGGTTATCTATGGAAAATGCTATAAATAGATTTATTTTTCAAAGCCGTGAGGCGGAGTTTCATGACGTCACCACGGAAGAATGTCGGTGTTATTGATTGGCTTAAAGTAAAACTCACAGCCGCAACAATAGCCAGCGTAATAACGGAATTTCCCCCAGGTTAAAATTCCTAGGGAATCCCCCTCCCATCAGAACTACAAACAAATAGATTGATGAAGGAATATACCTTGATGTGCATGTCGTACAGCCTATCCTGTACGATGATGTCATTGACTTATCAATTTCCTGTCAACCCTAAAGAAGATGATCGCCCATAAAAAAAACTGTCAATCATAAGAACAAAGAATCTCCCTCTCCGTTGGAACAAACTTCCAATCGAACATCGTTCTTTCGTACAAACTTTCATCGAACAACGTTCTTTCGTACAAACTTCCATCAAACAACGTCCTTTCGTACAAACTTCCATCAAACAACGTTCTTTCGTACAAACTTCCATCAAACAATGTTCTTTCGTACAAACTTCCATCGAACAACGTTCTTTCGTACAAACTTCCATCGAACAACATTCTTTTGTACAAACTTCCATCAAACAATGTTCTTTCGTACAAACTTCCATGGAACAACGTTCTTTCGTACAAACTTCCAATCGAACAACGTTCTTTTGTACAAACTTCCATCAAACAACGTTCTTTCTTACAAACTTCCATCAAACAACGTTCTTTCTTACAAACTTCCGGATACTCTTGACGACACGACGGCGATGTTTTTGAGCTCGTGACATAATCCCAACTGAGTTCCAACTAAATCTAAATTATAATTGTTAGGTTTTCCTGTTCGCTTCAGTGTTTCCCATACCATTGTTTTACCTTACGTGAGTTCATAAGAAGAAGATTAAATGCATCCCACCCCCATAATACTCAAATGGCCGCAGGAGTTGGGAATTTATTCTTTTACTTTTTCAAAATATATAAAACTTCAGGAATTGGTTAATTATTCAATTCTGGTAGTACTAGGTTTCATGTGATGCTATTATTTTATGTTCCAATTATTTATTTATGAAATTATTCATGACATCAGTTTCTTTTAACACTAAGAATGACATGAATATTACTCAATATTATTTTTTTTCAGGAGTAAATTCTCATTTAGAACGAACTGTCCATTTGTCACTATACACTCAAGCTGACAGTTTGTCACTTTCCATTCAAACTGTCGATTTGTTAGTATCCACTAAAACTGTCAGTTTGTCACTATCCACTTAAACTGTTAGTTTGTCACTATCCACTGAAACTGTCTGTGTCACTGTCCACACAAAATGTCAGTCAGTGTGTCACTATCCACTCACACTGTCAATCAATTAGTCCATATCCAGTCAAACTGTCCAGGTGTCACTGCCCACTCAATATAGTCAATCAATTTGTCCCTATCCACCGTGTAAACCTTCACAGATCAATGATACTCTCTACAACACCTTACACTTGCTCTGCGTTTTAAATTTGAATTCAAGTAAAAACAAAACTACATACATCTCATCTTTATTGTTATTTTAACAGTTGAACGAGGTCCTCAGTACATATACCAGTAAAGACGAAATGACATTTTAAGGTCTCGTATAGCAGCCAGCCTCCATATAATACACGAGACTGAGACGACGTTGTTTAATTGAGTCGTATCTACCGACCTTCTGGGAACAAATAAATACACAGTCATTCAATTTTCTTTACATTTTGATACAGAATCCGCGACTGGAGAAATTCATTGGCATTCATATACACGTGCATTTTAGAACCATGTCTATCAGATAATAAACATTATATATAATATAACTGCAACTTCGACCATAACTGCTTTAATCCTTAGCGCTGAATACATCACACGTCTGAGGACAACTTCTCTACGGCTTTGGGTGGAGAGGAAAGGGTTAATATGATTACACACTAGGTATCAGATCTGACTTGAAGAGGGTTAATACGATTACACACTAGGTATCAGATCTGACTTGAGCGTCGTTAATCTTTCAGATAGGCCAGGCCGAGGATGGCCTACCACTGTGGTACATCGGATGGGGTGTCATGGGATTGGAATTTGAACACACCAGTGAGTCACGTGATCTAACTGGTAACAACGAATTGCACGACCAGTTTGTGAAGGATTAAATCGACCCCCATGGCGTGAGCTTTTTCATAGGCATCTGAAATATTTCTGTCCACTGATGGAACAATAGTGGCTTAGGTTAACAATTTGATTGGTACATGGTTGGGGGGGGGGGAATGGGAGGGTGGATGGCATAGACAGGGAGGCAATGTGGAATAAAGGGACAAGGGAGCAGAGAGTGAGACCAGTCGGTGAGTGGGGTGAGTGCAATTGGTTAATTAGTAGGGTGATGGGGGGCAAGCAGAGCTTAAATGGAGGAGACTTCTTACGTCATTGCGTCAAGTAAAAGTGTTAATTAGCAAAATATTGTAAAATGCATATCAAACCTTAAGAGGAATCAATTGTTCAAACCTTAAGGGATCCCCTGTTCAAACCTTAAAAGGGATCCCCTGTTCAAACCTTAAAAGGGATCCCCTGTTCAAACCTTAAAAGGGATCCCCTATTCAAACCTTAAGGGATCACTGTTCGTATCATCTCTTTTCGTGACGACGCCTGAAATGACACCTTGTACCTCATGTAGACCCTGCTGTAAGGTACTGATATTCTCATGACTCTCTCTAGCCACTCAAACCGCCAGTGAAAATGTACTCCATTCATTGTCAACAAATGACGTGAGAGTACAGGTGCAGTTGTAGCAGCTCTCTAAAAAAATATGTGGCTGCAACAATAGTAATTAGAACGTTCAAGTTCTCAAAAGTGTTTAGGTATTTGCAAATTACTGACGAGGCATGTCCCTGTCCCTTGCTTGTCCCCATCCCCTCCTTGTCCCCATCCCCTCCCTGTCCCCCATCCTCTCCCCATCCCCTACCTGTCCCCGAAAATCCCTCTAGGTACGTACAGTGTCACAACTTTTATTGTTCTGCTTCAGCGCGATTGTTATCTCCGACGGTCTGTTTCCTGGTCAGTGTATCTAAAGGTCTGTTACCCGATCAATGAAACACTTGCCGTGTGCACACCTAGCAACTGTCTGTACTCTGAATTCTTAAGTCTTTAACTTACACCTTCTTCATTAGTAGACCGACTTAGTAGGCGGAGCTTCACCATTTTAAGGTGGTTCACCATTTCCTATATGATCCTGTCACTTGGAAGGGTGGTTCACCATTTCATATATGATCGTGTCATTAGTAAGGGTGGTCCACCATTCCTATATCATCCTGTCACTTGTAAGGGTGGTTCACCATTTCTCATATCATCCTGTCACTTGTAAGGGTGGTTCACAATTTCTCATATCATCCTGTCACTTGTAAGGGTGGTTCACCATTTCTTATATCATCCTGTCACTTGTAAGGGTGGTTCACAATTTCTCATATCATCCTGTCACTTGTAAGGGTGGTTCACCATTTCTTCCATCATCCTGTCACTTGTAAGGGTGGTTCACCATTTCTTATATCATCCTGTCACTTGTAAGGGTGGTTCACCATTTTGTAAATCCTCCCGTTCACTATAAAGCCGGTTCAGGATTTCCTAGAGACCAGTCATTGACACATCAAAGGCGCTCCTAGTCAAACATTGATTTTACTTGGACTTAGCTGACTTTACACGAGACACAAGATAATGATTACATAAAATACAGGAGGTAATGGGTGCATCGGGAGTGTTCGTCTTGCCGAGGCCAACACAATGCAATCAAAAACAACTTATTTAAGCTTCAAGAACAGGCAGATTATCTCAAAGTCGACATAAACTCCTGTTGGAGGTCTTCATATACATATCTTAACGAGATGTATATATGAGGAGTCCAATTGCAAACCCTGCTGTCACTTTTTAAATTAAAAAATGAGTTATCTATCTTGGCTGGTTAATTAAGTGTCAATCTACAGTATTTTGTGTATTTAATGATCAAAAAGCTTTATGTAAGTTTAAAATTAACCGTTTAAAAATATATAAATGCTATATTCGCTATATAAATTAATTTACAAAAAAATCATTTTTCTTTGAATCAAAGTTACTTATCAGGGTTTGCAATTCAACTCCTCATATATCTATATACATCTATATATGAGGAGTTGAATTGCAAACCCTGCTAAGTAACTTACATATATATAAAGTTACGATCTCCACTCCAACAACATTGTAATATACAAAAAAAGACCACAGCTCTAATAGCTAAAGATGATTACATTACTGATTGACTACAATGTACAGGTACACACAGCAGATATCGATTATCTTGGTTTGGTCTTTAATTACGTTTTACGTCTGTTGGACCAAAGCGGAGGTCAAGGTCATTACCTTGTGGTAATTAATTTTAAAAACTGGTACAATTGGTACATCTGTATTGTGTACGTGTGTGCGCGTGTCTGTTAGTTTGTGTGTGGTGGCCTCTGGCGTGTGGTCGGTACGTAACGTTTGATCAACATAACATGGACAGCCATGCGGCTATTCAGTCTGCGCGAGGTTGCCACATCAGTCTGAACGAAGTTGCCACATCAGTCTGCGCGAGTTTGCCACATCAGTCTGAACGAGGTTGCCACATCAGTCTGCGCGAGTTTGCCACATCAGTTTGAACGAGGTTGCCACATCAGTCTGAACGAGGTTGCCACATCAGTCTGAACGAGGTTGCCACATCAGTCTGAACATGATCTGTGAGTCTATGGAGTCGGTTTGGATTCTTTACCCAGGCAGACAAAGCAGTAGCCGTCTCAATTACATTCACAACTCCTAACAACCACATTCTCCAGTCCTAACAACTACATTCACGACTTCTAAACCAGTTATTAAAATATTACAATAAAGAGTGTTTGGACTTGTCGTGTGGTGCTTCACGTGGTACGTCACGTTATACTTCATTGTGGTCTCAAATGTACCTTAGGTGTGGTACCCGCTAATTATGAATTTAAACAACCCGACCACAGCAGCTCCAACACACAACAGGCTGCCTGGGTCGCAGTTCGATATACTCCCAGCTAATTGGGTCACTACTAATTTTTTTTTTTTAGGTTACAAAATCGATAGTGACTCAGCACAACAATTTGACTTCATGGAGTGCAACAGATGACTTCGTGGAGTTTCCATATCAAGAACAAGGCGGGTGACAAGTGTCCCACATACAATACTAACATACAACTGTTACAGGCTAGCATTAAATTGGGGGTATGTCATATGGTCATTCATCATTTCACTAACACAACTGTTTCAGCCTTTTTTTTTAAACTAAGGTTATTTCATCAAGTTTCGGAGCTACTAGATGTCAAGCAATGTAGTGCAATGCATACAAAGGATTGGGGGTTTTATTTCTAAACAATATTTATTGGGGAGGGGCAGATTTTTCAGAATAAAAAAGATCAAATATTTCTAATCTAGATTCTAAAAATCAATACATTCTTTGAAATCTTCTATGCAAACTTTAATACATATGATGTGGATTTTTTCGACTAAAAATTTCAATGTTATGATACCTTAATCAAAGAACTGGGGCTAAATGGCAGAATGAAACCACTGGAGGTCATTTAGGTTAACTTCTGGTCAATGATAGATAGGCTTTAACGAAGTGTCGACATGTTTTCATATCCATCAGGCCAGGGGGTACGCAGTTCAAGGGGGTACATAGCTCAGGGGGTACACAGTTCAGGGGTACACAGTTCAGGGGGTACGCAGTTCAGGGGCTACATAGCTCAGGGCTTGATTTGGTACAGACATACCACAATGCATTGCTCCCACTACAGCAATGTGACGTAAATATCCCACAAGCTTTTATTCCCTAAAGTAAATTCGTTTTCTGAAAGTGTTCATTGGAGATGTGACGTTTGTCCCTATTACTAGACTTTTAACTATCCACACACACACAAATGTCACTGTCAACCTAAAGTGGGGAGTTCTAATATATCTCCAAATCTCACCTGCTAAGCTTGTACAAAAACAGTTTGAAAAACCCTGACCTCAATTTGTTTATCGGCCCTGCTTGTGCCATCCTTTAAAAAGCCCCCCCCCCTCCCACCCCCATGGCCCAACCCAACCAAAAGAAAATGTCGATCAAACACAGTACATGTGCACACAAGAGCATGAAGTTAACCACGGTCCCCCGTGTCCTCTGCAGGTATTCAAATAACAGCAAGTTCTCCGCCACATAAAAAGTGAGTCAGATTTGGTCGGTGGCCAGTATTTAACCATGCTGTGACCCGGGCACACAACTATTAAGGTATTTGGTCAATGTTTAACTTTACTCTTTATTTAAGCTCGGCTCGAAGTGGTTTGGAGTGGCGTACACCGACTGAACACAGCACGACTTGTGCAGCTGTAGTGCAATAGTCAATGGAGCAATAGTCAATGGAGCAATAGTAGTGCAATAGTCAATGGAGAAATAGTCAATGGAGCAATAGTAGTGCAAAAGTCAATGGAGAAATAGTCAATGGAGCAATAGTAGTGTAATAGACGATGGAACAATAGTAGTGTACTAGTAGATGGAGCAATAGTATTGTACCAGTAGTTAAGTCGAAATTAAGCACAACAAAGCTGAGACAATGGACTATGTAAAATAGGAGTCGGTGCCTTTTCATGGACCAATGAATCAAGTGTAATGGAACAATTCATGTGTATCATAGGTCACATCCTCATCTTGGTTGATTGATCGTTAACTGCAAATACAACCAGACAGTATGGTGTTGTCCCTCAATAATACTATGCTTTTGACACTTTGGTGAAACTGGCTAGGACATGCCTGACGCGATGTAGTAGATTGTTTTGTTTTTTTAAATACATCGGGGTATACGACGTATTCCTACGCCTATAGTTTTAGAGAAGTTTTTCAAAAAAAAATTAAAAATCCATTATTTCCAAAAAACAACGAGATTTCCCATAATACAATCGACACATACGATAGTAAAGTCAGTGAAAAGACTGCATGATGAGGAGGCTAACATGATTGCTGAAATAAATGAAGTGGTTTGAAGAAATAGAAATATTCATGTAACTATAGACTGTAGAAACCATCCAATACTTTATCTGGTGTTTGGCAAGCTCACAATCACGAACAAAGTTAAGATACATGACAAGCTCACAAACACGAACAAAGTTAAGATACATGACAAGCTCACAAACACGAACAAAGTTAAGATACATGACAAGCTCACAAACACGAACAAAGTTAAGATACATGACAAGCTCACAAACACGAACAAAGTTAAGATACATGACAAGCTCACAAACACGAACAAAGTTAAGATACACAGACCTGTTTACCATCAAACTTTTAAAATCGTACAATATCCTTACAAAATCGTTCAATACATTATCTTAATAGTAAAAAAGAAACATACAATATATATAATTTATATAATGTATACACCTCAAAATCGTACATTGTACGCCAAAATCGTGAGAGTAAACAGGTCTGGATACATGACAAGCTCACAAACACGAACAAAGTTAAGATACATGACAAGCTCACAAACACGCAAACAGCTTTACAATTCTCAACAAAGTCAAATGTTCCACATATCGATTAATTGTTTGGGTTATCCTGGAGTCAGTTTGGATGAACGTCGCCTCATCAGATGAGCATGGCTTGGTGTGGGTGTGTCCATTGTGACACAAGTGAAAGTTCACGCTTATAAACAGATGTGAAGAATACGTTGTGACGAGCAGACAACGTTATTATAAAATGTTACAAAGTATTCTTCTGTGCGTAAGCTCATACATTTTGATAACTCCATAAATGTTAAAATTTCATTTACTCGGTCTTTGCGGTAAGTTACCCACAATGGCGGCGGCGATGTGTGACCTTCCCATTTACTAAAGCTACTTGACAAAACATGCATTCAAGTGCACTTTATAAGAATCCCATTTAGTGCTAGCGCCCTCCCCACCCATCAGGTACGCAGACGCACACTTTTTTTTCCTTCAAAACTATACATGTATTAATACTCTCATGTCCCACTCCCATTATACAACACAGACTTATAACACCATATTTGAATTGAGCCCCACTTTCCCTAAAACAATGTAAAATATTAAGCACCAAACCCACTTGCGTTGTTTTTTTTTTAGATCTCATTTAGCGCAGTGATCTGTAATTTTATTTTGCGTGTCATTGAACTCATCACCTTTTTTCATACCGAGACAATTGTAAGTATTGATGAAAATACATAAGACCTATTTTTGTACGACCTCTACTCTAAGAAATGCCCCATGAGCTTTAGTGTATGCCTATTACCCACTAAAAAAACTGATTTAATGCCTTCATTTCCGGTCGATAATCCCCACGCGGTGACTAAGTTGATGGTTGTAATACGTAGTCTTAGTCACCATACGAGCCACTACAACCATTTAGTATCAGTAGCATGTACACACACGGGCTTGGCTTAGCGGAAGATCAGCCACTCAAGTCGAGGAGCGGTCGTTGTCTAACGGGGTGAGCCCAGATAACTGACGAAAGAACTTACAACAATTCAGCAATTTTTGTGTTTGTTATTTTTTAAATTATTTTACTTAGAGGAAGATGGGGGAAAGGGGGAGGGGGGGGGAAGCTTCAGGGCTATATTTTGGAATTTAAATAGTCCATAAAGGTCACTATTCGTGTATGCATTTTTACGGTCAAGTATGTAGGGGCACATATTTGGCATTGAGACCAACCAATAAGACAGCACAATTGGGAATTTAGAAATCTAGACATGTGACCCTTGACCCGTGTGACCCCTGAGAGGTGCATATGACAACATGACACTTTACGTTTATATTAACGTGTGTCTTTTATTTACTAAATTTTTACGTTATTTCATCCATACGTTGGTGAGTTCCGGGCGAATTCTGACGAAGATACAACACATAACATTAGCTGAACAAAATTACATTTCATTAATCCACGCAAAACCGGTTTGAGTTGTCCAACAGTTTTGGGCCAAAATTTTGAAATTAAATTTTACATCATTTTTTTTTAAACGATACAAGTAACAGATTTCTGATACGATGGACATAATGATGCCAATGTACAACTATACAATGAAAGACATTGACTTGCGTGCAAATGACACATGTCCAAACGTAAAGTAAATTGACTTTATGCTAAACCGTACACCCACGAAACATTTTTGTTGATGTTTATTGTTACGTAACACATGTTTAAAACGAGCAATATTTTTTACATTTAAGATGTTCCCAATGCTACAATTTAATTTTTTTTAAACTGGCTACATACATTCGTTAACTTTTAATTAAAAAAAAATTCTCAAATCGGATTTAACTTCGCATAGCCACATAATTCCACTAAGATCGGGTGTTAGCCGGGGGGGGGGGGGGTGTTTGTAAAGGTTAAATACCGAGACGTGTCCGAAGTCAAAAAGACAGTTCTTTAGAGCCTGTGTCGGGAGAACTGTGTCGGAAGAACTGTGTCGGCTGAGTGTGGGTAACAGATTTCCATGACTTAAATCTTATGGATGGTTCAGATGTTCGAACCTATTCAGATATCATAACATATGATGAAAGCGGAACACAAAACTTCGACAGCTTCCGAACGGTCCCCAAATATTTCAAAGACGACACTTTTCGTTACTGATTTCAAATAACATTTCAATCTCTCTGAAAAGAAATCCTAACTGTGCGTGAACCCGATCCACACGCCTTTAATATATTTTAAATAGTTCGGCCATTCAGTCAACCCTGTGTGTCGTGTCGTCAGTCTAAATGTGCAACGGGTGGTGCACAATTGATTGGGGTGTCCGCGACTGTTGTTATTTATTTATGACCGGTTGTATGCCAGGTAAACAAAATCCCGGTAGTATGCCAGGTAAACAAAATCCCGGTAGTATGCCAGGTAGTGATGGGACGATACCAACATTTTTAACGATTCCGATTCTACCCAATTATCCCGATACCCGATACGATTCCCGATACGATTACGATTCCTGGCCATTATTACATACATGTATTACTGTGTTACTGTGCCCAGGTATTAACATATTTAATTAATATAAAAGTTGAGAATTGATTAGAAAAGTTTATTAACTTGCTATTGAAGCTTTACAATATGCTAGATAACAATGTATTGGAAAGGTTTTATATAAACACATCTATCAATAATTCCATTTTTATAATACAAAGATGTAGTATTGAGTTCAAAATAATATAAATAATTCCATTTTAATGAGAAAAACTTCATTCAGTTAAGAATCGTTTTGGTATCGGAATCGGGTCTGAATTATTCAGCTCCGATACCGATTCCCGATGCTTTGGAAAAATCCCGATATTTCGATTATTCCGATACGATTCCCATTAATTGTCCCATCACTAATGCAAGGTAAACAAAATCCCGGTAGTATGCTAGGTAAAAACAAAATTCCGGTAGTATGCCAGGTAAACAAAACCCGGGTTGTATGCCAGGTAAACAAAACCCGGGTTGTATGCCAGGTAAACAAAACCCCGGTTGTATGCCAGGTAAACAAAACCCGGGTTGTATGCCAGGTAAACAAAATCCCGGCTGTGTGCCAGGTAAACAAAATCCCAGGAGTGAAAAAAATTTCCTACACCAGAACATCTGAGAGCAACAAGAGTCAAGGCCAATGAAGGTGCAATCAAACAAAAGTCAAGGCCAATGAAGGTGCAATCAAACAAGAGTCAAGGCCAATGATGGCGCAATCAAACCTGCCATGCTGTTTATTTGTGCAATGAAATACCAAAATGAATTCTCTCGACAGATGCAATTACTAATCTTGACAAATGCATCATTTTGTTTCTGTGACATATTTAGGACAATGACGGCTTTATAAATGTGACCGCACACGAAGATAGTTTGTGGTTGTGCAATGTTTTAAAGGAGATGCCAATGTTAAGTCGTATATGCCTCCATTATGGTCAATAGGGTGCACTTAATATCAATTTGTTTGCTTCGTGTTTTACGTGTACACCATAGCTTAAAGGTTACCACTGGCTTCAGATGGTTTTTCCACATATTGGAAGAAATCAAAACAGATGTACAACTATAAAGTCCAAATGTTTACCACGGTTCTACCATCCGAGTGTGGTTCCCTCAAATACCGGGGTACTCGGAACAATATAACCTTTGAGAGTCATCGGGTTGGCTTTAAAAAGGCATCCGTGACTGGGACAAGAGCTCAGCAAATTTTACCTGTCTTCACTAAATTTCAATGTTTGGGTACACACGACCACCACATCAACAAGAACTTAGAACCCCTGCACTAATGCAGCTCCACATCTATTTTTAACCTTATTTTTTAAAAGGGCTCTCTTCAACACAAGATTCACGGTATGCAGTCCGCTCCCTTGCCTAGCCGTGACTATAGGCCTAACACGACACCACTATTCGGTCTTGTATTTCTAAACTTCATGGTTGGTTGGTTCACGTGTTGAAGATCTGTCAAGCATGCCACTTATTTGGGTCATGTCAGCGTCGAGGCAATCATTTTCTCTTCACCTTGCGTTGACAAATAGATCGGTTTGATACCTATAGCCGATGCACCATGCTATATGTCTGATCTAGACGTCTAGAAACCAAACTATATCATACTATATGTCTGAACTAGCCGCCTACACACCATACTATATGTCTGAACTAGCCGTCCATACACCATACAACATGTCTGGCTTGAGGAATCCGCAGGTCCTACTCCCGATGGGGATTAAAGGAGTCGTGAAGTCTTAAGTCTGAGTCAGTACAATTGACCATCATTCTGTGTCGTTAGCTCCCCTTGGGCCCTCCAAACTTAGTTGAAACTCGTGGTATCTTTACAGTCGCACTACACCACACGACATTACATTATAGACTATACTACATGGCAGTCTTTACAGTCGCAACTACACCACACGACATTACATTATAGACTATACTACATGGCAGTCTTTTCAGGGTGATTCCATGGATGACACACGCCAGGTGTGAAATTATAATGCGAATATTACTCAGGTATGGTAAACAACATAGAGGGTCGACGTAGTCAACAAGTTTTAAATGTGATTTGACTGTTGGACTTGGTAAGGTGATTAAGATTATATAATCTCTTCTTGTCTTCTAATGTAGCACCTTTATATAGTGCCCCACCCTTCTTATGGTGCATCTCCAGATTTAAGTTAAGCTTTCCAAGTTATATCAACAAACTTTGTTTAAATTTTCTCTTTCGTATTTACTTTTGAACAGGACTGGGCATTACCATTATCTAACAAATTGCGGCACACCAACAACAAACGGCGGCGCATCAAAACGATGACATCTCCCTTTATCTGCTTGTGTGAACCAAGTACTTGTCATGCATTACTACAATTCTTAGACCCACAAACATGTCAACATATTATTGTGTAACTGCAAAGTTGATGTGAATCTTTGTAGTAGTCTCCGGCCCCAGGCCGTGACGCTACACTATTTCCCACACAGGCAGGCTTGAACAAGAACATTCCTCATACTCCTTTATCTTAAGTTATGTGTATCTCGCGGACTATTAAAAGCTATTGTGAGGATGGCGATAGTAGTTAGTACTTTGGTACCAAACAACTCAATAGTGTTTCCATGACTTGTCATCAAAGTCGCCGTCAGTGCTAACCCAGCGTCAATCTTACACGTGAGCATAACGCCATTTTGATTGCTGCTTTATATATTGTTCAATTTATTCATGCATAAAACACATCTTCGATCACCATCCTTTAACTTAATTGTTTATTTTAAATAATCAGGGACTGGAACAAGCTTCAAAAGGGAACAGTTGAGGCGACAACACTTGACACATTTGCGTCTATTGCCTCAGGCCTTTAACCCCCCAGTGAATGATACCCTCACTAAGTAGCCCTAGCAACCAGTGAAATATCGTCGTCAACACCAGGCATATAAACATTGCAAATCCCCTCTACATGCATAGGAGCCAGAATGATCCCTAAATTGATACATAGAAGAGAAGAGGCCAAATATTTATATAAGAGGGTTCCAAAGAGACAAATTTCTCGCGGTGTTTAGTCACTGTGGAAGAACCACTGCAATTGCACTGAGTTCGACATGACATAAAAATAACTGGTCTCTTAAACACTTGGTTACACATGAGTTCACACTCATAAACCACAGACTTGACCCCCACACCCAACCACAAACAATAGTACTTCACACACTTCAGCCACTGTGTGTTAAAATGATGTAGACAACAAGCCTTGTAGACAAACCGTGCTTACGTCAGCTACACAGATAGTACTCACTCCTCAAGAGCACTTTCTAAAGTCATTGAAATGTATGTCATAAATTTTCAACAGTAGAGACAAGTGTGTTATGACTTCTGAATCGAGTGTGTAATGCCTCAAAGGAGAGTGTCAACAATGCTCACTAGGCCATCGGTGTACTCAGCCTGCGCAACCTGCTCATAACAACTGGACCTTAGCTATAACACCAAGTTAATAAGGTGACCACAAACTTTGAACGTCATATATCTGACAGTGTTGCTCGGCTACAATTTTCAGTGACAGAAAGTATCAGAATTTTAAAAAAGATTAACGTTTTGAAGGGCTGGGTTGTGGTGAAATGAGGTCTTCATTTTTGAAGGTTTTTCTTTCATTGCCTCCTCACAGAATCGCAGACTGTGCAAGGATATCGTGACGTCATTCTAATTATGCACAATTCTCTGCTGCTGTAAACTCTAACAAAAAAAACCACTGCTGTAGTAATCTCCATTCTCTGCTGTAGTAATCTCAGACATACAACCTCTATTCTCAAACACGCAGCCAGAATACAACCTCCATTCTCTGCTGTTGTAATCTCAGACATACAACCTCTATTCTCAAACACGCAGCCAGAATACAGCCTCCATTCTCTGCTGTAGTAATCTCAGACATACAACCTCTTTTCTCAAACACGCAGCCAGAATACAACCTCTATTCTCAAACATGCAGCCAGAATACAACCTGCATTCTCTGCTGTTGTAATCTCTAAACCCCAACAACCACCATTCACATGCCCGACACTAGCAGCTCAAGAGGCAGCGCGCTATCTTCCCGCTTACACACGACCTCCTTTTCAATAACTTGTTGACGACTGTGGCACGGTCTGGTAAGATTTGAATTATTTGAATGTTAACGATAGTCACTTCCTGTCTCGTCCTAGTTTAGCGGAGTGTATGTTTCAAAAGGTGGCGTAGGAATGGGGTGCGCAGGAGGGCGGTCCACCCCGGTCGGCACTCCTGTCTTTACAAAGAGGGGCGACATTTGGAGCAAACTTCAAGAATGGTATTCTTATTCGTGAAAGGAGAGGGATACACGAACCCTGGCTACGCCTCTGGTTTCAACTGGCAGATGAAAGGATCGGTGGGTGACCTTAGGTTGATCTTGAAATACCCGGCATCTTATAAGCGAAAACTTTACCCGGGGTGTAGGATGGATACGTGCAATTAGATGTGGCCCCGGGGGAGGGGGGGGGGCTCTATTAGAGAATGAGATGTGACGTAGGTACATCAGAAATAGTAGGTTTTGTCACTGGGCTATGTCGTATTAGTTAAAATGGATTCCGTCTGGGATTTCCACTAGTGTCCACCATATCGTCATAATAAAGAAAGTATGTTCGTATAAACTAAGTAGATATATTATAGTAGTACTAATGTAACAAAGCAATCCCACATATAAAAAAAGGAGAGGGGGTGGAAGTATCGTATCATGGGAACACGAATGGATATAATATTTTATAGTGCGTTGGTTAATTAACACACAAGTGTGTTTTGTTTCTAAATGCCAATAGGTTCACAATCAATCACAAATTATTGGATTCACAACTAGAAATTAATATGTTAACTTTGATCGATAACATGAAGTGAAGAAAAAGGAGTGGGGCGGAAAGATGTGGGGGGGGGGTGTAAATAAATAAATTATAGCATTTATTGATCTCAGGCAATGACGTCACTCCAAATAAAATGAAATGACGTTGTACTGAAATGTTCAGCTATAGGTAATTGCCAAGAGATAGCACCATGTTTTTTACCACGGCAGCCAAATTGATTGCCGTGACCCGTAAAATTAAGAATAAAACGTTTAAAAATAATGAAAAAATTTCCTAAATGTATCCCTAAACCTAACCCTGAAACATAAATATATCCCTAAACCTAACCTGAGCCATAAATCTATCCTTAAACCTAACCTGAACCCTAAATGTATCCCTAACCAGGGTTTTGACCCTATTGGAACCAGGGTTTTGCAAACGAAGTCATGGTGCTATCTCTTCGCATTAGCCTATGTTAGCCAAAGAATATACAAAAGGAGACAGATATTTAAATGTAGACAGGTTAGACTGACTAGAAGGAAACATAAAACAAATTTAGGCTTTATGTAATGTATACAATAGCTTAATTAAATGCACACCCAAACACTACAGAATATCAACACACCACAGAGTGAGCATTGTACAGAACATTTATACTAGTATGCACCATGCGTCGTGATGCAGGCCTACTATCAAGTCCACCCAATACCTACTAATCAGAATAGTCAGGCGGTTAACGGGCTGATATAATAATAACTGAAAGCTTGAAATATAGCGGAAGTCAAACTACTTGATTTAAATTTAAATTTAAATACGACTCACTAATCACGTTGGATTTTATTCACCATGACTTCCGGGTTTGGTAAGTTCACCTCAAATTCAAATACGTTTGTTTTAATTTATGTCATGTATTTGTCTCTATTAAATAAATTATAATAAAGACAAGTGAATTGTGATAATATTATTATTTATTTTTTTTAATTAACTTCATAAAATAATGAATCTGCGATAATATTTATAATTTATTCTTTAACTTTAAGCCAATGACTTGAATGAGTTTAACCCACTAATTCAAAATTGGCTTAAAGTGAAAGAATAAATTAGGGCTTAGGCCAACCCAAAATTAAAAAATCGTTCAATATAAATATTTTAATTTGACTAGGGCCAAGACAAATTAATTCAGTAATTTCTTGCCTTAAAGAAAAATAGAAACAAAGAACAGAAATCGAATTTAACGCTAGAGATGTTAATGTCAATGGTATATAAACAAACCATCCTTACCTTTCTATCGTCCAGTGAATATTCAGCCGACATCTTCGACTTAGATCCAGGCGACGATGGCTCGCCGTTGTCCTCCATGTTTGGGGCTTAGCAGACGATAATAGTGCCCACAGCTAGATAAAGTTATTCTCTCCTCGATGATAAAGTGAATAATCAACAGTATGTGCGATGTAAAGTCACGTAAAATAACAACTAATCCTCGGTGCGATGATCCAGAATTGAAAGCTTCCAGTCACATCCGGAGTAACGCCGCTTTAGCAATCCGGTAGGCGTCGTGAAAATAGTGACCAGGCAAGGTTTGAAAATATCCCAGCGTAGTGGTGTCCCCCTGCGTGTGGGACAGAAATAGCTGTAGGGAAAACGTTAGATGTGTGTCACTTTCTAAAGATGTGTCACCCCGTGATAAAACGCTTGAGAGATTTGAACTTTAAAACGTTATTAGCGATAGATTCGACGGTCGTGGGCATCTCCTTAGATGGGATGGGAATCAGGAAAAATGCGTTTACGCTTTAATATTTTCAAATTAATTCAAATTTAATTAGCTAATTTAACTAATTAGTTTTTATGTTGAGTGTTGCCAGAGTTGGTCTATTCGCTCAAGATTCAAGTCTAGGCGGGAATGATCGGAATAAACTGTGTTGATGGAGGAGGGGGTGTTTACAATTTGAACGATATATATATTAATTATAAAAGTGTACATCATTGTAATTTTTCAATGTTATAAAAATTCAAAGATTCGTAGAAAATAAAATCCATAAAAGAAATTGATGCTTTAAATAATTGGACATTTAAGAGTGTTGTGTCATTCTGTTAGTCTTTAATAAATGTATTTAAAATTTAAATACGTTTCACACTCAGCCCCTTCCAAACATAGGAGACGCCCATGTCAGAGATGGCAGGGTATGAAGAGAGAAAAAGGAAAAAAGAGTGGGGGTGGGGGTATTCCTGTGTGTCACTTTGATGGTAGCTGACACAAGAAGACACAACGTTACGAACATTATACACTGGGCCAGGCAGGTAATGGATCGTATACTTAGATTATGTTAGGGCCTGGCAACAGACTTTCATTCAGACTAAAATATTTCCGGGGGGGGGGGGATTGCAGATGTTTGGGTGGGCAGTGCCAGTTGTGTACAAAGGGTGGGCAGAGGGGGCGGTCCTCCCTAGGGGAGGTGGGTTGTTGTTGTTTTTTGTGGTAATTTATGGATGGGTGTCATTTTAAGCCTACTGCAGAGTGTTGTCGTGGAAGGGAGATGGCAAACGTCTTAGCCTGACCCGACACTTACCATAGCTACGACACTGTGCACAATGGCGACCAGAATCACATATAACTCCACCCCTTCACCCAACATAACTAAATTCAGTTTAGTTGAGGTTATGCTTTTGAACCCAGCTAAGTTTTATCACTGTACTGTAATATACATACACAGCCTCTATCATATATATATATATATATTACAGGGTAAATCATCTTTTCGTCAGCTCAAGATTGTCATCTCAATTACTAACATTACATCCAATATGTGTGTTCTTAAAGGTGTCGACACTATCATTTGGATTAGGGCAGGCAGGCAGAAATTGGGGGAGCAGACGGCTACCGAAAGAAAATGAGCAGGGGGTGGGACCTCCACCCCAGAAACTTTTGATGAATTCAAAATCAAGGGGAGCAGTTTGGTTTATACCTGAAGTCAGAGAGTCTTGGGTTGGGGGGGGGGGGCGACAGGGCATCTATCAGTGTGAAAATTAGGTATTAGGGAACACGATGACATGAAAAACTTGAATTCTCTCTGACTGTGGGGCTCCCCAGGGTGTTATTTCTACCTTAACGTAGAATCGCCGCCATACTGTCACATTAATCGGCAAGGGGGAGCGGTTAAAGCAGAAATCGAGGATGTTGAATTGCTCCCAAGTGAATGCTAGGTGAGGGGGACTGGTAGGTGACGGGGGCTGGTAGGTGAGGGGGGGGCTGGTAGATGAGGGGGGCTGGTAGGCGAGGGGGCTGGGAGGTGAGTGGGACTGGGAGGGTCCTTTCCCTCAGAAAATTTTGATACATAAAAAAATGCAGTATATCATTTTAGCGCATACCTAAATTTAATTTTCCGTCATTCCACACAGTTCACCAGAGAGCAACAGAATTTAGGTGTCTCTCAATCTGGTTTTGTTCATACAAATGCTATTTTTAATTTGTTACTAAATAGTATTGTTGTTTTATAATATATTTTTCATTTAACTATGTATGTAGTTCAACTGCGTCATTGATAAATACATTAATATATATATATATATATATATATATATATATATATATATATATATATATATATATATATATGAATATATATATATTTCTCCATACAAGAAGGGGTCTGTCACAAAAAGAAAGAATATTACTTACCTTCCTAAAGCTGTCCTTAGTATAACCAGACACAAAAAGAAAACAATAATGTTGTGATGATAAATACTAAATGATATATTTAATAAATTGTTTATAAATGGAAAAAATTATTATAATTGCTATATTTTAAAAACATGATGGCAATGTAGCGATAACACCCTGTCCAAGTTTAAAAGTTGACATCATGTTATAAAGAAATAGAGAACAAAAAATGTCTAAAAGTTTGCGAGAATTAATTTAAAATGTAGACCTTTACATCCATGGAATGTTAGTTTAATTCGGCATTTTTCGGGGACATGACGCATTCCCCCCCCCCCCCCCCATACACTAACTTACTAAGTAAGTCTTTAATCTAGGTACGTTGCACAAAAACAATTCAATTTTAAATTTAAATACAGGGAGAAAAAAATATTATGCAAACGACATCAAAATATATAAGAGCATAACGATGATTGTCTTGTTCCACCATTTCTTCATTTGATTAGATTTAAGGACCCATCTACAACTCTTAATTTTTATTTCCTTTTTTAATTGACCATTTCGTTGTTTTGTTTTATATAATTATATTTGCGCTTTACTTTTTAATTATTTTTTTTTCTTGTGGGGTTTGGGAAGTTGATTTGCTCTGAAAAGGGTGGAGAGGGCCCGGGGGAGGGGGGGCAGTGCTTAAACTTAAAACCCAGAGTGGCCTATTTTTTTGAGAATGCTGCATCTAGATTTGAGTTAGTCTAAATATTCTGATCAAATATATAGAGCGCATCGATATGTCATTGATGACGTCATTTCACTAATTTGTTTTTAATGCAGCGGTTCTCAATCTGTGGGTCGCGACCCCTTTGGGGGTCGAACTACCTTTACACAGGGATCGCCTAAGATCATCGGAAAACACATATTTATGAAGAAGCAATGAAAATAATTTTATGGTTGGGGGTCACCACAACATGAGGAACTGTATTAAAGGGTCACGGCATAATAAAAGTTGAGAACCACTGATCTAATCAGTTATAACAAATGAAAATGTGTCTCCAGAGCCAAGGGTGCAATAAACACAAGTTGAACTATCAAAGCCTCGCCGAGGGGGGGGGGGGGCTAAGCACACGTTGTACTATCAAAGCCTCGCCTGGCAGCTAAGCACAAGCTCACCTTTAAATACCTCGCCTGGAAATGTAAACCGATGTTTGCCATTTTGTGCATCTCATTTACAGTAATTATTGTTTTTTTAGACAAATAACAATAAACCAGAGGAAACACATTATGCAATCTGACCAGGGCCAAGATATGGGCCACAATGGCAACGACCAGGACATCATGAGATACAATGACAAGGACCAGGACATCATGGGACACAATGACAAGGACCAGGACATCATGGGACACAAGGACCAGGACATCATGGGGCACAATGACAAGGAACAGGGCATCACGGGGCACAATGACAAAGGCCAAGACATCACGGGGCACAATGACAAAGGCCAAGACGTAAAGGAGAACAATGACAAGGAACAGGGCATCATGAAACACAATGACAAGGCCAAGACATCACGGGGCACAGAATTATTACGACAACCCAGATGTTTAATTACGAGAGGTCATTCACGTGTCATTGGAAGTGTATCCTTCAGCAAAATCTTTTTGAAGCTATAAAATTTGGATGAATGGTTCTAATACACCAAAGTACATTGAGTTTAAAGTGCTAAACTATTTGTGCAAAGCAATAATTATGGCAAGATTAACTTAAACAATATTTAAGATACGGTGGCCAGGTTTAACAAGAAATGATGATCAAAGAAGGGTTGAGTTTAAAATAGCTAATAAGAGTAAGATTCTTTTTACAGCGACAAAAAGGTAATTATTTTATAATATTCTTTGTCATATCAAAAGTTCGCTCCGGTTTTTCCGCTCTTACTTTTCTTCAAGGATTTGTTATTCTAGGAAACTTTAGATTCTTGCTTTATGGCATGAGGACACAGATCGTCTGGTATGTGTGAGTCACCCACCGACCATGACTCAGTCAAGCTGACAGCTGATCATGTCGACCTGCATATGAAAGGGAAACAAACACTTACATATTGCATAAAATAACACATATTAATTAATGTGGAAACAAACACCCACACTATTGACTAAAATATCACACATTATTTAATGTGTAACGAAATACCAACAGATTGGCGAAAATAACAAATATTAATTAGTTTGGAAACAAACACTTAAAGTACTACATCAAATAATCATCTAACAACCTTAAAATCCCTCCCTCGAGAAATGTTCCTACATTTTTAATCACAAACATCAATGCACATTTCATCACAAACATCAATGCACATTTCATCACAAACATCAATGCACATTTCATCACAAACATCAATGCACATTTCATCACAAACATCAATGCACATTTCATCACAAACATCAATGCACATTTCATCACAAACATCAATGCACATTTCATCACAAACATCAATGCACATTTCATCACAAACATCAATGCACATTTCATCACAAACATCAATGCACATTTCATCACAAACATCAATGCACATTTCATCACAAACATCAATGCACATTTCATCACAAACATCAATGCACATTTCATCACAAACATCAATACACGCATCAATCATATAACATCAATATACACTACATCAAAAACATGAATACCGTACATACTTCATCACAACCATCAATAAACATTATCACAAACATCAACACACACTTTCACCACAAACATCAATACACACTTTTATCATAAGCATCAATACACACTAGATCAAAAACATCATACACATTTTATCACAAACATCAATATATACTTCATCACAAACACCAATACACACTTTTATCATAAGCATCAATACACACTAGATCAAAAACATCATACACATTTTATCACAAACATCAATATACACTTTATCACAAGCAGCAATACATTTCATCACAAACATCAATACACATTTTATATACACTACATCACAAACCAAAAGGAACCATTTCGAGTAATGCACACACACATCTCAAATCTGCCGATAGAAATATATATTGAACTCACGACAACATAATACAAATAAAAAAACATCAGAATTTGTGCCAAGACCTCGATCAATATCACGCTTGGTCATCTTAGCTGAAATGGCGCGAGAGGAAATGTGTGACCATAGCCAAATAGCCAAACATCGACCAGCCGAGTCTCAGACAAATCTTACGCAGCCCACCCCGCCCTTGCCCCCATTTCCCCTCTCGCGGCCGGTCCCCGATTATCTCTCCTTATTCCAGGGAAGTAATCTATAATGTTAATCAGTGGTTGTGTCCCCTGCTCCATGAACGCTCAAAGTACGCGGGTAGCAACAGTTGGCTGTTACGTCACGTCTCTGTCAGAAGATATCTAGACAAGAATGTTTCAGGTTTTCTTTCAATAACGAGCATGTTGGACTACGGTACAACAACACCTTACACATTGCTAATAAACGGTAAAACACTATACATTGCTAATAAATGGTACACCAGCTTACACATTGATAATAAACGGTAAAACACTATACATTGCTAATAAACGGTACACCAGCTTACACATTGCTAATAAACGGTACAAAACTTAAAAAATTGCAAATAAAAGTTGTAAACTCAAAATAATCGTCAGTTCTTTTTTTTTTTTTTTTTTTTTTAATAAAGACAGTTTTTACCGGAATTTTACATTTGCATTTGATAATAAGGTGACTAGGTCTAACTTGGATCTAAATAGCTAGCAGTCCGTGGTGTGGTCCATGGTCAGTGGTGTGGTCCATGGTCAGTGGTGTGGTCCACGGTCAGTGGTGTGGTCCACGGTCAGTGGTGTGTTCCACGGTCAGTGGTGTGGTCCATGGTCAGTGGTGTGGTCCACGGTCAGTGGAGTGGTCCATGATCAGTGGTGTGGTCCAAGGTCAGTGTTGTGGTCCATGGTCAGTGTTGTGGTCCATGGTCAGTGGTGTGGTCCATGGTCAGTGCTGTGTTCCACGGTCAGTGGTGTGGTCCATGGTCAGTGGTGTGGTCCACGGTCAGTGGTGTGGTCCATTCGTAGCCATTTCGGTGGGCTCAAGCTCAGAAGCCTCAATTTTTGTGTTTTATTTGTAAGAAATAAACAACTCCGAGTCTCAATGTCAAGAGTAATATCACTTCGATACCGGTATTACGATACTAATATTGTCAATGGGGGAATGATAAGGACATGTCATGTGTCAGTTAAGGAGGGATGATAAGGACATGTCATGTGTTTGATAATAGGGGATGATAATAACATGTCATGTGTCAGTTAATGGGGGATGATAAGGACATGTCATGTGTCAGTTAATGGGGGATGATAAGGACATGTCATGTGGCAGTTAATGGAGGGATGATAATGACATGTCATGTGTCAGTTAATGGGGGATGATAAGGACATGTCATGTGGCAGTTAATGGGGGATGATAAGGACATGTCATGTGGCAGTTAATGGGGGGATGATAAGGACATGTCATGTGGCAGTTAATGGGGGATGATAAGGACATGTCATGTGTTAGATAATTGGGGGATGATAATGACATGTCATGTGGCAGTTAATGGGGGGATGATAAGGACATGTCATGTGTCAGTTAATGGGGCATGATAAGGACATGTCATGTGGCAGTTAATGGGGGATGATAAGGACATTTCATATATGAAACCGAGGAGTGGATAATAAGGACATGTCATGTGTGAATTAATGGAGAACATGTCCTACGTTATAATAAGCGAATGATGATAAGGAATTGGCATTCTTGAGTTTGGGGGCCGGGGGGGGGGGGTAGCAACCATTAAAATCAGTCGTACCATCAAGTTGAATGTTTTCATAGCTAGTTTGATCAGTGGCCACTCGTTCCCTGTGTAAGATAACAATACTGTGGGCAAGAGTTTATGTGTAGTGGTGACGTAGCAGGAAGGAGACCGCACAAAAAGATGACGCAATTTAAACATGCATTTTTGGCCACAGAAACGTTGAGTAAATATAATTAATGGAATTTTTCAACAAATCATATTGCATATTTCTTATTATTAATTGGGTTTCATTCACCAGTCCAGAGAAAAGGGTTATTATTTGCTATGAATTATTCTAAGAAATATATTTTTTTTTAAATAAATAAAATATTGGTATGATCGTTCTTTTAGCACAGAGAGAAACATGAATGTTGGGGGAATTAGCCTCTACGCCAGCATATTTTATTAGCTGACTACTAATCTTTAGTAATTGAGGTTACCCAAAGATTTCCATCAATGAGTTGACAAAATTTGAAATTAAGCAACAATTTTTTTTTCTGATAAGAAATTAGGGCAACCTACAACAACAGCTCTAAAATGTCTTGCGTTGAAGGGTCAGGACTATGACATGCTCAGCAACAACAATTGACATGGCATTGGGTGGGTCAGCAATTACTCATTTGATCACTAGTTGCTGCTGTAGCTGACACATTTGATCACTTGTTGCTGCTGTAGCTGACACATTTGATCACTAGTTGCTGCTGTAGCTGACACATTCTATCACTAGTTGCTGCTGTAGCTGATTGGTTCGTTAAAACGGCCTCTTCGCTAACAAAACAAAACCAAACAAAAAAACAAAAAGAGCTCATTTAACAACGCAACGACTCTTAGTAACGCAGAAACAAGAAATGAATCCACGAGACGACACCGTGTACTTATACTTACTGCAACACGCTTACCGTAATGCTGGAATCATCAGGCCATATCTTCCAACTCCAAAAGATGAAACACTACAAGAAAACCCTGTTGCGATCGCCACCATTTGGTCGGGGGATGAGTCGGATCTGTCTGGATTCAGAGAGAGGCTGGATCATTTGCTACTTGTTGCTGTGTTCTGGGGAAGTGGACCGTTTGTCTGTCTGTGAGCTTGTCCATCCGGTGCTCATTAGCATTGCCTGCCAGTTGCGCGGGCGGAGAATGAGCCGGCGCCTGTTTGGGGGGGGGGGGGGCCGCGCTATTTCAAGGGTTTGAAGATAAAATCCGCTTAATTCATTGCGTAAAGTAATAATTTGACAATTAAAATTGGCACGAGAGACATGATCATAAAGTAATAATTAGACAAGTGATTTGCATGAGTGACAGGACATTAGAACTTGACAAGTGATTGACATGAGTGACATGCGTAATAACATGACATGCGATTCGCACGAGTGACATGACTAATAAGTTGACAAGTGATTGACATGAGTGACATGAAATATTAAATTGACAAGGTGACTGGCATAAGTGACATGACATAATAAATTGACAAGTGATTGGCATGAATGACATGAAATAATAACTTGCCAAGTGATTGGCATGAATAACATGACAATAATATGCCACATGATTGGCATGAGTGACATGACATAATAATATGCCAAATGATTGGCATGAGTGACATGACATAATAATATGCCAAATGATTGGCATGAGTGACAATATTGACACGAAGTAGATGTATTCTTTTAAATTTAATGCAAGTACAGGCTGATGGCACATACATGTTACGTTCATAGAACTGAAGTGTTCTTCTGATAACGTATACGATGACGAATTGGTCATTGCTTGCAACACCAATTTTATTATTGGGGGTCACCACAACATGAGGAACTGCATTAAAGGGTCGCGGCATTAGGAAGGTTCAGAACCACTGTCTTCGAATATATAATACCTGCAACAAGAAGGCTATTTGAGAAGTTCAATTTTAAGGGATATGTTAGATATTATTCTGTAGTATACGCATCACGAGACTTAAGACGATGCCATAGGGATGGATGTCCGACCAAGTAACAAAGGTACACATGAAAACTAAAATAGATCAGCCTAAAACTCACCATTACCACAGGACTTAAAGTTAACATCACCGCTTAAAACCTACCATTACCACCGAGCTTAAAGTTAACAACAGGAAGACGTAAGTGATAAAAACATTCTGCTGTGTCACATTAGGCATTTGGAAGCAGGCCATCATCGTGAGGACGTGAAAGAGTCATGTTAAAAAATTATTACCTAGAATAAAATCTAGAACAGAAGCTAGGACAGAAGCTAGAACAGAAGCGAGAACAGAAGCTAGAACAAACGCCAGAACAGAAGCTAGAGCAAACACTAGAACAGAAGCTAGAACAGAAGCGAGAACAGAAGCGAGAACAGAAGCGAGAACAGAAGCTAGAACAGAAGCTTCAACAGCTAACTAGAGCAGAAGCTGGAACAGATAGCTAGAACAGCTAGCTAGAAAAGCTAGCTAGAACAGCTAGCTAGAACAGAAGCTAGAACAGGAGCAAGAACAGAAGCTAGAACAGGAACAAGAACAGAAGCTACAACAGCTAGCTAGAGCAGAAGCTGGAACAGCTAGCTAGAACAGCTAGCTATAACAAGTAGCTTGAACAGACGCTGGAACAGCTGGCTAGAACAGATGCTAGCAGAGACAAAAAGTTTTCGAAGGAATAACAAAAATAAGTTTTTAACTTTCACGGTTTGATTATTTTTGTAAGTTCTCATTTATTTTGTTAAAGAGTTAAAGAGTTGACCAATGTGTGACACACGCGATGTGTGTTGTTGACCAATGTGTGACACACGCGATGTGCGTTGTTGACGAGAAGCCCCATTGTTTTGCAAAAATTTCAAAAAGACCTAAAAGTGATTTTTTTAAGGGCACATACGAATGATATGTTGGAAGCTAAAGATCCAAACTATTATGAATTATTATTTTTTTTTTAATAGCACTAAAAGCCTTTAAATAATTTGGATTTCGTAATATATATTTTTTTTGTGGAATTTATTCCTATTATTATAATTATTATTAAAAAAAATGATGGTGTAGTTTTTCTGGAAGTGTCGAGTCTACGAGGCCTGTGAGCAGTGCCGTATAAAGACCCTGAGTCTGCAAGTCAGTCAAAATTTCCCCCTGTACCAGTGGCGTACCTAGGGGATGCAAACGCGTGCGGCACTTGAAAGGTTTATAGATCAGCCTGTTGTTGGGGGCGCACTTTTGGAAATTCGCCCCGGGCCTCTGCGTCCCATCCCTTATTTCAACTCAAATTTATATTTTGTCATCAATCTTTCAAAATTTGGTGGCGGCTTCAGTTTAGTGGGTACCCAAATCAAGTATCTAAACGGTCGGATCCCATACCAATCAATGTAATTCTCATGTTATCTATGGTGTAATGGTGAGTCCAGTAACGCGAAAAATAGCATTCCCCATGACAGCGCTAAATGAGGTTCATAAAAATATCTCTTTATTAGCTTTTTAAAACTATTAACTTATTATCCCGGACGAGCATTTACGCCCTTAGTGGTGAAATGACTATGATTATATGGGTGTAGGAACCACTCTCCGCAGGGTTTCTTTCAGCAATCTCTCCGGGGGGTGTGCCCCCCCCCCCCCGGGGGAAAGTCAAATGCTCCCCGGAGCAAAATGGGGACAATAATATAACGATTATATTTTTTAACATTAAAAATGACTACATTGTCTTTTTTAAAGTTTTTAAAAGAATAGTTTCTAGTGCCTTTAACCAATTAGTGGAATCTATGAAATATCGCTACGCTCGATATATTTGATGATCAGTATATAAAGCCAAGCTTGTTAAAGGATTCCAGTATTCGATTAATAATATCGTAATGGCCGCTCCAGATTATAAGCCGATGTGGTTTGCGTAATATAAATATTGTTATTCTTAAAGATTTTTAATAGCACTTTATTTAATTACCTTTACATTAATAAAAAGGTCAACAAAATTAATAATAAGTTCTTGCTAAGTCTCAATAATGCGCAATCTATTTTCAAATTATATTTCATCATAAAAAGCATTACTTTTAAAGTAGGGGTAAGTGCTAATAATAAATTGTATGATGGTATTAGTCTTTAAAAAAATAAATATATTTAACCAATTGCATGTGTGTTAAGTTATATAAAATGGCAACTTTAAAAAATTAGATCATTTTTTTTTTAAATTAAGAATTTAACGTGTGCATACAAAAAGTGCACATTTCATCAATTATTATATCGAAAGCGTTTGTGTTTTCTTTTAAATGTGCTACTTTTGTAACAATGTTTCCTGCATAACAGAGGTTAAAAAATGCATAGCCTATATTTATTACGTCCCACCTATTTGCACGAATTTATATATATATTTTTTTCATGATGGGAATCTATCAGAAACCTAAAAAAATTGTCATTTCTATAAACAAAATTGGTTGGTACTAGTTTTAGAAAAAATTCTTATTCCTAATTTATTCAATTTAAGGTAAATTCTATGGATTGGATTTTAAAAAAATGTGTTTAAAAGTATATCTAAAAGGCAATTTGTAATTTATCTGAAAATGTTATAATGTTTTGAAATTAAAAATAAACATTTCAATCAACTGAATATTTGGAAATATATAGGCCTACTTTATTTGCATACGATTTCCTTTAGATAAAATTTCACATTAATAAATATATAATGTCTTTTGTAAACTCATGACTTCTTAAAATAGTTATGCCGTTCATTTACGATTTATAAAAATGACCAGTTTTCTAAACAATTAAAAATGTATAGACTTTTCAAATTAAGTTTTTTTTTCGTTTTCACTCTTGTAAAATTAGGCAATATTTAGAAGATGTAGTTTAAGCATTATAATTATAAGTATGTTTGTTTTTTCCATTTGCGCTTATCATATAAAATAATGTTTGCAGTATTTTTAAACTAAATTTTTAATGATAGAAAGCTTTTTAATTTTTATGTGTTGAAAATTCATTTATTAATTAAGTAGCTACTAAATAATGAAAAAATAAAGTAAAAGCCGTATTAGTATTTTTAGTAATATACATGTTTTTTTGCATGACACAAGCAGGGCAAACTCTTTTCCGTTTTGGCCCCCTCCCCCCCCCCCTGAAAGATGATAATAAAGAAAATATCCTCATCACATCTTTAAACCCCTAAAATATCCGAGGCACCCAGCATCGTAAGGGTAGCTGGGTGCACACCTAAGGTTAAGTGACACCTACATGTTTAAACTAGGATCTCTTCCGTTGCTTTCCAATTAGGTGTAGAATGTTGGAAAAATTAAATTCAAATAGGTTATAAAATGTAGTATCATAATTTTAATTTATAAAAAAATTTCTGTGGACAATAAAGATTTACTATGACAGTGGTCGGCAAACCGTGGCTCGCGAGCCGCGTTCGGTCCCTTAGCGACTACAGCGCGGCTCGGCCAGTTGGCCACAAATGGGGTTTGACTCCGAAAAACATTGTTTTTGACAAGTTCTTGAAAAGAAATATGGCTCTCATTTTTTTTAATCGTCCTGCTGCTGATTTTTGGCTCTTATGACTATTGAGTTTTACGACCACTGTAATAGGCGATATTAAGCTGGGGCAAAAGCTTACCCTCAAGGGTGACACAACTAGAATGAATATAGTTTACATCACACTGGTGCGGAATTTAAGATGTCTTTCATCATTATGTTGACTAATTTTGTCCCCCCCCCCCCGAAAGTTTGAAATGCAACCTCAAATATGTCTGAAAGAAACAGCAAATTCAAGTATGCGCCAAGATGCACCCTTGTATTTTGAATTTGCCCAACTGTCTTTAGCACGTTAAATCTCTGCACCCCTTCGCACACGCTGGTCAATTGTACAGTATCGGGTTGATTATAAGATTGTGCCAAACGATTACTCTGGGGCACGCCACAAACGGAGTGAATTCAGTTTGTGTGTGACACTAGACGCCATAATGCCTCCAGCAAAACCTTAAAAATGTCCTTCCCCATTCAAAAATTATAATAGAAACATTGATTTCAAGTATACTCAAAAATATACCTCTTGATTTTGAAATAATCAAAAATTTCCCCAGACCCCTTCATCACTCAAGTTTCATTAGCGCCCTCAATTTCCGCCTAATTCCCGATGAAAATGATCACCGATTTTGATATCGATAGATGCATGCCTAGTGCCACAGCAATTACTGCCGCCATGGGCGGGTAACATTTTTGCCGTCCTTCCTTTCACGATACAAACTCTGCAGTTGTCCGAAAATGCCACACCTACATATAAAGAAAAAAGTGACACCTCGGTGGACCCGTCCTATTTCGACGCCACTAGGAGGGGCGCGTCTGCAGTGTTTGGTGTGAGGGGGAAAGATTCATTTTTACTCCCCCCCCCCCAACTCTGAAACTGATTAGTTTCAACCATTAAATATCATTAAAGACCACACCCCTCTAGCCTGGCGTCCGAGACATATGCCCCCATCTGCAACCCTTAGCTACGCCACTGGCAAATGACACAGCCCCCCCCCTCCCCGAAAATTTTATATGTTCCCAGGGAAAAATGTCTAAAAGAAACACTGCTCGTATGTGTGTCACACCTGCTCGTGTCTAAGGGTATTGTGATATACCAAACTCACGCACTAAGGGACATAATTATCTTATTCATTTATGCTTAACTATCAAAGACTTCAAAACACAATTTTATAAATAAAATGAACATGTTTATTTACAAGTATTCCAATATATTCTATAATAACCCAGGATATGAAAAGAAAGTTTCAAATAATTTAAGTCTAGGTTGTATTTTATTATGTATATTTTCTTCCCGTAGTGCCTAACATTCGTCATAATAGTCGCCTTGCCTTGTTGTTAGAACTGCAAGCGATCAGACCTTTAAGACTTAACTTATCAATCAATAATTGTTCTGATGATCTGGTTAGATCAATCAATAGTGAGATCACTTCAATGTGTACGTAGTGGGATCGCTCTTCCCTTTTACGTAGTGGAATAGCTCTCTCCCTGTACGTAGTGGGATAGCTCTCTCCCTGTACGTAGTGGGATCGCACTTCCCTTGTATGTTGTGATGTATGTAGACTCCAAAGCGATGTGTTTGCGTGGGTTGAGAGTCCTATCAGCACGCGGTCCTATGGTTGCAGGCTATGGGTTGGTCTTCCGGATGGGTACTAGGCGGAGTTCTTGGAATCCGGCCTCAGGGAACTGATCCCCAATCCAGCTGCTAAGATGCGAATAAATTTAAATGCGCAAAAAATATAATAAATCCGCTTTTATTTTATTAAAAGTTTAAGAATTATTATTATAAATTACAATACATTAAAGCAGCGGTTCTCAACCCTTTCGCGGGGGTCGCCAAGGACCATTGGAAAACACTCATTTCCGATGATGATTTTCTTAGAAACCAATTGATTTGGTCCAGCTGAAAAAACAGAAATGTCACCAATTTTCATTTGTTAGATATCCCCCTTTGACCTATTCACCCCATAATAAAGCTTAAACATACGGTGAAAACTACTGCACAAATCAGCTCGTTTACGGGTAATCGCGGATTATAAATAGGACATACAATAGACGAATCTGACAAGTCCAGTGAAAATGTAGAAGAAAAAACTCAAAGTTACCTCCTTTAATATAGGTAATAATGGGGGAGACTGCAATCAGGTTAGCACAATAGGAAATTAGTAAAACACAGTAAGGTTAAACCTGATAAAAGGTTGAGGAAGCAGAGTCTTTCTAGTCATAATACATTGGGTAAAGATAGTCACTGTTCAAGTTTTATGTGATTAGAAGCAGTGTACTGAGAGGAAAATTTAGGATTAAGTTTAATCAGTTCCAGTAGCCCTCACCTGCATTCAGTACTATTTTGCCCAAGCTCAGCATGCTGTCGTACTAAGTGTCGTCTCTGTTAAAAATTGCCCCCGATGAACAACGATTGCCTTATAAAGGCACAACATAAAATTAAAATGCAAAATAAAAAGTATTCTTGTCTACTGCTTCACGCCTTCTTTTGACTCTGACCATTGAGTGATGAGAGTATCACAATGATCTGACCATTGAGTGATGAGAGTATTACAATGATCTGACCATTGAGTGATGAGAGTATTACAATGATCTGACCATTGAGTGATGAGAGTATCACAATGATCTGACCATTGAGTGATGAGAGTATTACAATGATTTACAACATGGTCATTGTCAATCATTTTAAACAATTGTATTTAGTCCCATCTGATACAACGCTGTTAAACACGTTATAAAATATCTCTATGTTCTCATCGTTATTGAAAATGCAGGCCATTATCGTTTATGTTATTAATCAAAGTCTTACTGTGAACTGAGTAATGACTGATGTGTATGTGTAAAATAGCATAACATAAGCCTATTCCATAAATTTCAGTACCAGTTCAAGGTCATAATGAGTCATATTACTTATATGTCACTTATAATTTATAATAAGCTGAATGATAATGGCACAGTGAAAGTAAAAACTTGATATAATTTATTAAATTATCATTGAGTCATTACACGGAAATTACACCACCTGTACAAGATCTCAGTGGCTTGTACAAGATCTCAGTGGCTTGTACACGATCTCAGTGGCATGTACAAGATCTCAGTGGCTTGTACACTGCTTCAGATTAAAAAAAAATACGATTTTTTGAAAAATATTTGTTTTTTATTTCGGCCATAATTTGCTTTCTTATTTAGAGAGGTCATTTAAGTTTAATAAGTGATAAATAAGAGATGTAATTGGCTTTTAAAAAACATAAAATATAGTTAAATTAATAAATTTCAATTTTCAGTGGAACAAGTTGACAAGTCACACAATATTGAGTCAGTCTGATAATAAACTGTAAAAATCTGTCACAAAATATCTAGTAACTGATATATTTTAAAAGTAAAATGGTACCACTAAATAGAGGCAAATTATATAATTGTATTTTTACTTGAGAATATGTTGGATACTTTCAAACTTTAAAATCGCATTTTCTCAAACTCTTCAAAATGTTACATGTTTTTTTTTTTACACTGAGATCTTCAATATACCATCTTTTAGCAATCCATCCCATGACAATGAATCGTGTAGAGAAGAAAGTTAAGAAAATAAAATACAGTGAGGATTATTTGCAGTATGGTTTTACCTCAATAATTACAACAGGGATTGAGAAACCGCAATGTGTTATTTGTTGTGAAGTTCTATCAGCCGAATCTATGAAGCCGAACAAACTAAAAGCCATTTTGATAGCAAGCATCCAAGCTTTGCCGGCAAGGATACCAACTATTTTAGAAGTAAAGCTGATGGACTCCAGAAAGCCAGACTTGAAACTGGAGGCAAGTACCAAAAACAAAACGTAGCAGCCGTTGAAGCTTCATATTTGGAGGCACTCAGAATCGCCAGAGCTATGACACCTCACACCATTGCTGAAGATTTATTGCTGCCAGCGGCCAAAGACATTGTTCGCGTTATGATCGGAGCTAAATTTGTTACGAAATTGAGTACAATTTCCTTTATCCAACGACACTGTCCGCAAAAGAATAGATGACATGGTAATCAAGTCTAAATACAGAAGTAGAATTGTTGTGGAATATGATCTTCGTTGTGCGCTTGCAAACACTGCCCGAGCATTTCTCATCTGGTAAAAAAGAAGCAATCTTAACCTTCGCACTGACGTTGGCTTTTTACGCATACTGTCGCAAAATGTAGCAATGTAGTTTACTGTAGTTATGTTAAGACTGTTACTCATGCTACACCATGCTTCAAGACAAAATCTCATTTATTTGTTGTTAGAAATAAATAGTTCACAATTTATAATTATCTATTGTTTTTTGTGATTTATCACCATGTTTGAATTATGTTAAATTTGTAACCATGGAAATAAATCCTGCATATCAGATATTTTAATTACTATACATAACAGAAGCAACATAACAGTTAAGAAGTAGCAACGAACATAAGTTTATGTTTGGGGGTCGCCACAACACGAGGAACAGCTTTAAGGGGTCGCGGCATTAGAAAGGTTGAGAACCGCTGATTTAAAGTAACAACCAAGGTACTATCGCGTTAAGCATTTTATATGACTTTTGAAAGTTATGAAAAAAATGATTAAATAAAAAAAAATATATAATCTAAGAATTAAACCGTAATCACATTTATCGCGAAAAACCAAACATTTGTTTTTATTGCGTTTTTAGTGCGTTGTTAATATAGTGAAAGAAAATTAAATTAATTTGTTCTAAATAATCACGTAAATGACGACGTAACGCGAATAGCCAATTTAGCCAAAGCTAAAAGTTTTTTTTATTTAATAACCGAGCGTGACAAAACTGATAATGTATTTTCCCCTTCTTAAAGGTAAAATTAATAAATATAATTGATTGCTTTTTAAATTGTTAATGAAACACACAAAAATGTTAGCTTTGTATATTTTAAAATTTAATAAATTTTTACTTTTTAAAATTACAAAAGTATTTCTTTTTTAAACTTATAACATAATAAAAAACGTGACCTTTAAATATAGTTTAAAAAGAATATGCCGTTTGAGTCAATCAGTGCAGCGAAACTCCATAGACCAAATAGCATCCACTAATACACTTATAACTAAACCAAATAAGAACAAACCATATGAAATGCAAAAAAATGTGTGATAGCTTATGGGTGGGACTTACAAACCGGTGGAAGATTTTATTAAAATCTAGGAGAGGATGGGTTGGTCGATACTTTTATTTTGCCCCTGAAAGCACAAGATACAGCTCAAAACAAAAGAATGAATTTCATAAATAATTAACCTTCTTGGGTACATAAATATCGGAGGTAGGAAATAGGATGTGTCAATTTTTACGTGGATGACAATATATTTAAAAACTATGGTGTTACATTTGTGAAAAAGAGATGATGTTAAACTTGGATGGCAACTCATGTAAGAGAAGAAAACTCTGAATTCAAACCCGGAGATGGAGTCCCTTAGGCGGATAACATTGGAACAATGAAACATTCTGACAACCCTGGCGAAGCCACTGGAGCAAAGCTATATCATCCACATGATACATTTAAATCGTTGCTATAGTAATGGACATCTCCCAATCCTTACATCATGACGATAGTAATGGACATCTCCCAATCCTTACATCATGACGATAGTAATGGACATCTCCCAATCCTTATATCATGACGATAGTAATGGACATCTCCCAATCCTTACATCATGACTATAGTAATGGACATCTCCCAATCCTTACATCATGACGATAGTATGGACATCTCCCAATCCTTACATCATGACGATAGTAATGGACATCTCCCAATCCTTACATCATGACGATAGTAATGGACATCTCCCAATCCTTACATCATGACGATAGTAATGGACATCTCCCAATCCTTACATCATGACGATAGTAATGGACATCTCCCAATCCTTACATCATGACGATAGTAATGGACATCTCCCAATCCTTACATCATGACGATAGTAATGGACATCTCCCAATCCTTACATCATGACGATAGTAATGGACATCTCCCAATCCTTACATCATGACGATAGTAATGGACATCTCCCAATCCTTACATCATGACGATAGTAATGGACATCTCCCAATCCTTACATCATGACGATAGTAATGGACATCTCCCAATCCTTACATCATGACGATAGTAATGGACATCTCCCAATCCTTACATCATGACGATAGTAATGGACATCTCCCAATCCTTACATCATGACGATAGTAATGGACATCTCCCAATCCTTACATCATGACGATAGTAATGGACCTCCCAATCCTTACATCATGACGATAGTAATGGACATCTCCCAATCCTTACATCATGACGATAGTAATGGACATCTCCCAATCCTTACATCATGACGATAGTAATGGACATCTCCCAACCTTTACATCATGACGATAGTAATGGACATCTCCCAACCTTTACATCATGACGATAGTAATGGACATCTCCCAATCCTTACATCATGACGATAGTAATGGACATCTCCCAATCCTTACATCATGACGATAGTAATGGACATCTCCCAATCCTTACATCATGACGATAGTAATGGACATCTCCCAATCCTTACATCATGACGATAGTAATGGACATCTCCCAATCCTTACATCATGACGATAGTAATGGACATCTCCCAATCCTTACATCATGACGATAGTAATGGACATCTCCCAATCCTTACATCATGACGATAGTAATGGACATCTCCCAATCCTTACATCATGACGATAGTAATGGACATCTCCCAATCCTTACATCATTGTTTTAGTTTTGGGCATGTAATGTTAAGTCTCTATGTTACTAGTACTAGATGCAATGTACATGACCACATGTCGCTAGATGTTATGTCCATGTCACAAGTTATTATCTCCATGTCACTAGTTTGTATGAGAATAACACTAGATGTAATGTAGGCCTACATGTCCATAGGTCACCGTATGTAATAAACATTTCTTTATGTTACTAGGTTAAATCTCCATGTCATTATATGTAATAAACGTGTCACTACATATACATTTCTTCGTGTTTTTTTCTGTCATGATAGCGTGGCCATAAAGAATATGATGAATCGTAGAAAAGAATGCGCTGAACTGATCTCAGTAATAATGGTAGTCTTTATGGCCATCCTATTGTATGTAAGAGTTTCTGTTACCATGTAAGCATTTCACATCTATATATTTATTTCTGACATTCTCTTTGCATAAATTGAAAACCTATTTTACGATATGTTGCATGGTAGCCAGGATCGTGAGGAAAAAAGTATGAGTGTGAGGGGTGTTAATTGAATATTATTTACAAAATGTGCGTTGATATTACTTTTAATAAATTTTTAACATTTGGCATCAATTTAGTTTGGTTTTTTTTATGTTAGGCGATTGGTAATCGCGCTGAAACCCCTTTACACTAGGTATGAGGAACGAAAAGCAATTAAAAACTTTCTCGCGATATTCATGGAATGCAAAAATAGAAGTCACGACCTGCTTACATGAAATGACCCCCATTTTCATTTCATGGACCCTCAATTTTGGTTGTTTGCTGACATGGACCCCTTGCAAGTTGTCGTTGACCCCTGGGGGTCGATATAGACTACTTTGGGAATCACTGCGCTAAACCATACATTTTCGTTGAAACACGCTTTTCTCATTGGTCGACATTTACATTTTTCGTTTATCCGAAATTGTTTATCGGCTTATTTGACCCAGATTAAACAAAATTTGAACGAATGTTGAGCTACGTTTAATGTTAATATAGTAAGACACATAATTCTTATTGCGAAACAGTGATAGCTTCACACCTGTGTGGAGGCTTATGATTTACATTAAAGGTTATTTTATGCCTAATTCAGACTTGTCAACTTATATGATTTTGAGATGGTTTCCACGAGTGTACGCCGAAACCTTGCATTTAAGATATTTGTGTCTGAGAGTATACAAACTCAATTTGCGTGCATTGATCCTCGCAGACGATTTTTTGCAGTGGCCCAATGGGCACAGAAAACACCCTGAACGTTGACTTACTAACTGGGTTAATCAGAATGAAAAAAAATGATGACACTATACACGCCGAATCGCTAATATAATAAAACCACATCAACGGATCTGACGTCCAGGATTCAAATGACTTCACAAACGTGACGTGTCACAAAAGTATGAGTAGGAAGGGTTGCAAACCAAAGCTTCACCACGGTGAAGACTCATTACAGGGCTAGTGGACCATTAAAGGGCTAGTGGATCATTACAGGGCTAGTAAGCCATTCAGATTTTGTTTAACACGGGATTATTCGTCATAGTAATTTTGCTTATCCCTTTCACGGATTTCAACGAAAGTGCAAAATATAGGGTCTATGAATTTTGCTCTACAACATGTAACATGGAGTCAAGTACAATATAAAATGGAGTCAAATACAACACACCATGGAGTCAGGTACAACATGACATGGAGTCAAGTACAACAACATGACATGGAGTCAAGAACAACAACATGACATGGAGTCAAGTACAACAACATGACATGGAGTCAAGTACAACAAAAAAAAAAAAACACCATTCTCTGTAGTGAGAAAAATCTGTATTATTTTAGTTAAAAAAGTAGACAAAATGTTGGCTGGAAAAAAACTACAACAAAACAGCTGATAAATTTACCCAGTCATTGACACTCTATGTTGAACTGTTGTGATATTACGCAGCATGGATATGTTATTCCTAGTGGCAAACCTGACATGTACCAACACAATAAATTAACCTGAGAAATCTTTAAATTTAAATAACTGATAAATTCATAAATTTGAACATCCGTTTAGTTCAGTTAATGTAGTTTAATTTAACATTGAATGTGTAGTTTAATGTAAATTTGAGCTGTGTGACAACCCACATATTCCCACAAATGCAATTAAATAAAAATAGATGGAGAAAATTGTCCAAAAACGGGAGATCCCTCCTAATATTGTCACCTTGAAGAATGTGTGCCAGAATGGCAACCCAAATGTTAGGAAAGTTACATTTTCATACCTGTGATCCTAGAAATATAACTTGATTCAACGCTATTCAAATCTTTACTGATAAAATCTTTAGCTCGATTGTTCAATTATCTGAAATAGCAATGAAACTGAACCTTCAAAATTTTTCTTCATGTTTTTATTAACTAAAATATTTGTATCATAAATTATCAGTAGTCAATTCCAAGCAATATTATAATGAGGTATCCACATAGGAATGTAAAACCTGGTAAAAATTTGTGGAGCGATAAATACATTTTTTTCATGTCCTATCAGAAATGTTCTTTTATTATGTTCAACAGTATTAAGTTTTCTTATTGCTTAAGTCAATATCAACTGGGAAATCACATGATAAATATAATAATAAATAGGTGCAGGCCTTCAATACATTCAGATACAAGCAGATAAACATGGGATATACCATTCCAAAAGTTACATTTAGTTTTGCTGGATGTATATAAATTGATGCCATCAGTTCTACATATACATAAGTGAATTAAAGTTAAAATATTACACTTAATTACAGTGTGCAATATTGTGACTTGCCAATTTTCTTTTATTATTTTGTAATTCCATTCTAACAGTCACGATGACCAGGTAATTATTTAAAAGGCCTGTAAATAAATGATACAAAGCACTACTATCAGATGTTAGCATTCAAATAATACTTATCTCTGTTAACTGATGGGCAGCCAAGTTGGGATTTAAGATGTAAACTACAAAATAAACATTTAAGGAGGTCAGGATGAAAATAATTTAAAGTCTTTAAAAATGAGGGGGGGGGGGGGGGGCCTGTCACTTGATACTTGTGAGTTGATAGATGAATGATATCAACTGATCCCAAAACTCATAAATCTTCAGCCAAAAATTAAATGTGTCCACTGTGGAAGGTAAACTATTTTAAAATAACACAAATAACTAAACAAAATATTTTTATATATTTGCTATATTGAGGGACTGTTTGAATATAGGGACAAAATTGAACTTAATAACATTTAATTTTGTACAGTGTGGCTCATGAGTTAGTAACATTATTTCAAAATCGATTGTCTATCTACTGATATATATATATTATAATAAAAAATAGGTGTCAAAGTCAATTATGGGTCTATATAATATTACACAAGTGTCAAAGTCTAAGACTGCACCTTATGTTAAATTAAAGTCAATTGTAAGACTATAAAATTATGTTACATTAGTGTCAAAGTTAATTGTATGCCCGTATAAATTCTATTTTAAATTAGAGATAAAGTTCTGAGGTAAACAGATAATCTAAAAGTGGCCCAAACGGAACATACAAATATTTACATAGCATATAGATACATTTAAATATTATCTTTAAGATTTACTATATTAAAAGTATGTGTAAAACATCAGTAAGAAGAGTGCTTCCAAAGATTGCAAAACCGTTGAGCAGAACATAACAGGGACATTGCTCATACAAAAATTCAGTGGTTCGTTATCAAGATCGGATATGATTTTTGAGATCACGTAACTCACATAAAAATAAAACATTTCATGTAACATCCCTTCGTACTGAGCCAGGAATAGCACAATAGTAGCAACCCTTCATACAAGAGCCAACTTCATAGTGAGCCAGGAATAGCACAATAGTAGCAACCCTTCATACAAGAGCCAACTTCATAGTGAGCCAGGAACAACACGATAGTGGTAACCCTTCATAGTGAGTCAGGAACAGCGCGATAGTAGTAACCCTTCATAGTGAGCCAGGAACAGCACGATAGTAGTAACCCTTCATAGTGAGCCAGGAACAGCACGATAGTAGTTACCCTTCATAGTGAGCCAGGAACAACATGATTGTAGTAACCCTTCATAGTCAGCCAGGAACAACACGATAGTAGTAACCCTTTATAGTGAGCCAGGAACAAAACGATAGTAGTAACCCTTCATACTGAGCCAGGAACAACATGATAGTAGTAACGCTTCATACAAGAGCCAAACCAAGAAGACATGATGCAACATATTTATAATGAACCTTGAGAAAGCACACACACAAAAAAAGTCCAAAAGAGTATAAATAACACCCGCATTATGAGCAGCAACCGTGACAGCTAACTGATATGACCACAATACACTCTTTAAAAACCAGTCAGCTATTACTTCCAGGTTTGATAACTTTTAAAAACAAAAATCATTGATGGCAACAAAACAAAAACTGCAAAGATTCATTGATAAAACTTTTTGATTAACACACACAAAATAATTATTAAAGATGACAACGCCGGGAGCGTCATAGCACTTTGTTGACATTGATTATCAGCTGTGCTCAGCACCTTGACCTTGCATCTCTATTTTTAAAATTAAACTTGGTTGCATATTTCATATTTTTTTCAACATGTTCAATTCATGTAATGATTTTCAATTTAAAAAATGGGTACAATTTTGCTGACAAAAAAAGGATTTATTTTTTAAATGCCTATTTTTATCTAGCACTGTTTTAATACAGGCCTGTTAAAAACTATCAATTTTTTTCACCAATGAAAGATGCCATTTATTGTTACAATTTTTCAAAAATAGTTAAGACAGGCATTATATTTGATTACTTCCCCTGAATCATTCCTGTAAATATCATTCATGAAAAATGTCCAAAAGTGTTTGATTCAGAGTTACCTCGGGCAGATTTTAATGTATCTAAATAAGAATTTAAAAATTTTAAACTCAATTTTCTCAAAACTTCAAAAATACACTTAAGTACTTTTTCTATAACTGTATTAAATGACTTCCAAGCTTTAACAATATTTTTGAATACAAAAAATGACAATGGGGTTGCCAAATACTTTTCCCCAGAATTTGATTCTTTAATTTAATAATTTAAATTTTACTTCCTCAAAAAAATGTTCTTTAAGTTGATACATGGAAGATTTCAAAAACTAAAAATTAACTGAGCAAATGAAATTTGATTACTGAAGTTATTTTTAAGCATAGCAACACCATTTCAAAATAGATGCGTTACTGTAAACCCAAGACATTTTATAATGCGGCCTGAGCAATTGGCTTGTATCCTCTTTTAAGAGATATAATGTTTGCCTGAATAGTAACATAGTTATGACACCATTCAACAGAAAGCAAGATTAATTGCACAAATTTTTCACAACAAACTGAATGATGCTTCATCTGAATAGAAGCTAAAAATGCAGTTTCAAATAAGCCAAAAATTAAAAGCAGCAACTCTGAAAACTTGCGAAACAAACAATAGTATGGGTAACAGCTCACAATGTGTTTTTCTGACATGCTGATATTGTTTTATGCTAACATCAACAATTGAATTAAATATTGAGTAATTTTGCTCCTCACTAACTTCAATGAATGAGAAGAAATTTGAAAACCCTGAATGTTATCCCACTTATAATAAATACTATCTCTGTCTTCTCCAACGCAACCAGAAAATAACAAAGTCATTCAAATCCTTTTGGTGATCAATATCTGATGTTATGATCAAAGAGACCAACACAGGATACATCTCCTACTTACTTAAGGATGTCACAGAATAGAATACCACGATGTGTAAGCACATAAAAACGATAAACCCAGTTTTAAACTAAAATATTATGTCAGTGTGGAGATATACATTTCATTTGTTTGATATGGCAGTACATTTTGATTCTCTGTCATCAAGGTAGTTCAGTATGGGATCATTAGATAACATTGTTTCGTGCCATTTTTTATCCAGGTTTTTATATAAAGAAACAAATACCAGTTTTCATGCTACTCTAACATTTGCAAGCACAAGAGGACTTTAACAACTTTTCAATGAAATAAATAAAACAAAATCATGGAAATAAGATCTTAAAATGGTCAAATAACAATCTAAACTAATTGTTAAAAGCACACCTGAAGGGGTAAGTTATATTGATAAGTAGTTGCAACTAAATGCTTATAGTGTTACAGTGCAGTTAAACATTATAATTTTCCTTCCAGTTTGTCCTCTGTCAATTACAATTACATACAGTATTCAGTTGTAGCCACATTCAAAATTATATCCCTTAAGTTCAGGATAAATAATCTTAAGGAGAGGGAACTATGAAAAAAATAAATTTTTCCACTAAACTGGCAATGAAAATGTTATACATTTTGTTGTTCAATTACTGTATAAACTCATCTATAAGGCGAGGGCATTTCTTTTTAACCAACAATTATAAAATGCAACATTGCCCGACATTCAATGCACAAAATTCAATCGTAACTAGCAACTACCCTTGGATAAGTCAACCTTGCATTTTAAAATGAAGTTTGCTAAAATTCCTCGACTAATACACGATTATATATGGTGCATCAAGATAGCCTTAAAGACGAAACTTATCATGCCAATGAAAGTTGTTTGATATGTAAGTACTTTTTTAAGTAAAGTTTCTTGTTAAAAAAAAACTAGCACAAAAAGCAAACAAGTGTCTAGTGCACTTGAACATTTTGTAAAGCTGGGAAACCTTTGATGTATTTCTCTACAATGTAACTGCACCATTTGAAAGTTAAGATAGCTATGTCTCATGCTGAAAAAAAATTAGTAGAATAAGTTATATCAACATCCTAAGAGAATAAAACAATTACTTTTGATCAAACATCATCCAAGCTTTTGTTCTAAATGAATTTTGGTGGGAAAACAAAGTAAATTAACAGATTTTTTATTGTGAAGACAACCACTTTTCTCACTGATAGTCCTCGAATGGCTTTCAAGACAGTTTCTACTGCAGTAAAAAAATTTTTTTAGTTAATGTAAAAGCTAATAAGAAATTATAATTTTTATATTCTTAGATCCCTGTAAGTATGGAGAGCTGAAATTATAAATTAATAAGCGAAATGATGTGGTTGGGACTATATTATAAACAAACTAAGTACACAATTCTCTTGCAAATGTTTAAGTCTGAAAGGGACAATTCACCAAAATAATAGAAAAGTACAAAACTAACATCCAAACCTATCAAATAAAATTTCAGCTACACTACAATTCAAAAATATCTCAGAAAACGAGATGTCTAAATTAGCTTTGATTTTAAGTCCTGGCTTTGCGATTGACCTTGTCATAAATTTCGGGGAAAGCTCTCTCACAACCCAGCTGCTTCCTCATCTTGTCGTACAGACTGTGGTCAAACATCTCACGAAACTGTTCGCGGCTGAGATACGAGTCTGCATACAGCATTTGAAAACTGAAAATATTTTGTATTAAAAAATATACATGAGAATTAGGTTGAAATGAATACTCCATTAAGAATTAAGTGCACTAATAGTGAATGTGGTGGGGAGTGGGGGTAGAGTAGAGCAAAGAGTGGGTGAAATGATACAACTAGTGCAGTAAAATCTTAAGCAATTGGGCCTAAATGTTATAAAGAAAACTGAAAAAGACAGTGCTTCTAAATGTACGGCTGAAAAGTCACACTGAAAGGAGGGTTTCAAAATGAAGGGCTGAAATTTCATACAGAAAGGACAGCCTTGAAATTCTATCACAACAATGAATACAGCCCTGTTAATCCTGGCACATGAAGGAAGAACAACAGAACAAATTCTGTATACATTACTGCTAGGATTGATTATATTAATGAAACAAAATCCTGTAATTAGAAGCAGAAATTTAAATTTTGGCCAAAGAATTTTTAAAGATCTTCAGATTTTCAATATCTAGTTATAACAAGAATTATCCTTTGTTGAACATTGAATTAATACTTTATTTTCTAACCAAAACTGTTGAGCTGCTGATGGCCAGTTCTGCAATGATGGTCCTAAATACATTATCTTAATTTTTCTTCTATTCTATTAATGGCTATCTATCTTAACATTTCTTTTATTCTATTAATGGCTATCTTTCTTAATATTTCTTCTGCTCTATTAATTGCTATCTATCTAAGACAAGCATGGTAAAAGTAATACTTTTTATATCACTTTTAAAGTGTCAATGATCTTGACCAACAAAGTAAATCTTTCAATTCAAATGCCAAGCCAAAATAATGTGAACAGTACTAATGTCATGGTGACCATACCAGCCTATCCACCCCCAGGCTATGTTATAAATTGTTCTCACCCATTAGTTTTAGCAACAAAATCTTCCAGTCTGCGTGTGGATGGTATGGTGGAGAATCCAGGGTTTTTGGGCGTGCCGTAGGCTCCAATATCAACATACATTTCATCTTCATTTCCTCTAGGATGGACCAACCCTGGTTGGTTGAACAGCTTGAAAGGACAGATCCACAATGGATAAAGCTGAGGAAAGTTGACATATAATTCTGTGATATGTTTTTTTTAAATTTAACAGCACAGAAAGACACAAAAATTTGGTCAATGTTGTTTTCTGAAATTCTCTCTACATATCAAGTCCCTGATGTTTTAATGATTCCTATTTTCAAGACTTGAGCCATATTTTGTATATTATATGGTAATGAGTAGAAAGAATGCTTACATTGAGCTCTGTGTCAAACACATCCAAGCTCTTGCCCAGATCTTTCATCGGAACCAACATGTCTTGAATGACCTGATATTTCTCATACATGTTCTTGATGGTCTCCCCCTGGGTCAACTTCAGCAGGGACACTTTAGGAGGCACCATCCAACCAAAGAGAGCTCGGAAGATGGGATTGTTGCCGAACGGAATGATGTCCTGAGGAAACAAAAGCAACATGTTACTGACAATACTGAAAAAAAATTCACTGGGGTGTTTGCACAAAAAATAGTAATTGACAAGACGACTTAAATAATCAATGTTCTGAAAATTCAAGAGCAGGGGTGTTAAAAGACTTTACAAAACACTGAGATTTCCTTCAATTATGATAAAAGTAAAATTATTTTTTTTGTCTAGTTCTCTTATTTATTCCTTTATAATATCAGTTTCTCAAGCATGTATTGGAGATGGAAGCATATTACACATTAGGAAGTTTACAGATCAATAAAAACTTTCAATGAAGCTTAAATCTATTACTGACTCACCTCCAACATCCAAAATATACTTCTTGTGTGTCTGTGATAATAATGTCTTAACGGGATGTACTCAACAGCAGGGCCTGAATGCAGGAAGCTCTCAACATGCTTGTAGAACCAAGGTTTCCAGTAGTTACCAATAGAGTTGATCTGGGAAACATGAAATTAGATCTTTAACATATAATCCAGTCAAGTTAGCCTTGAAAAACATGTGTTCTCTCCAACTATATGATACAGATGGATGTGGTACTAAATACTTTTAAAAGTTCCACTAAAAAAATAATTACAAAGTGGCCCAAAAAAATGAGTAGGACATAATAATACATATATGATACAGTTGGATGTGGTACTAAATACTTTTCAAAGTTCCACTTAAAAAGAAATATTAAGAAGTGGCCCGAAAAAAAATGAAAAGTAATAAAAAGGTTAGAATAGCAATAGATATAAATAAAGACAATAGAAAACTAACTCTGTATGTTATTTTCTGAAGATGATAGATTAGAAGGTTACCTTATCAGGCTCAGCATCATCGGTCATGTTGCCAGCCATGAAGACAGAATCTGCACCAGAGTAGACAAGGGCCTCGACAAACTGGTTTTCAGTGTAGGTCTTCTTGTCCATGAAGAGCTTGACCAACTCCTTCTGGCTGTGCACCGGGTGGTACTCCATCTTGACGTACTTCTTGGCCGGCACAATCATTATCTCAGCCGACACAAGGAAACCCAGCGTCCCATGGGACCAGGGGGCGGCATAAAACAGATCAGGATTCAAGTCCTTCAAGAAAAAATACAAATGGTCGATATTATTTATTGTCCACAGTTCAGATCAGCCCTTATAAGCAATTAGTTGATATAAAAGAAATAGACTTTGATACCTGGAATTAAAAAGAGAATGTAATCTGACATTGATGGTAAATTAGACATTGATTCCTGGATGTCATCAGTTTCATGGATGATTTTATTTCTTGTATCATTCTCAAGTTTCATTATGTTAATTTGTGTTCTATTGGTTCATTTTCTATGTTAATGTGTGAACTATTGTTGATGTTTTGTAAGTATTTTCGCCATGGGATTTTGTGACACCTCATCCATGAACATTGTATCATTAAACTTTACACGCACCAGTGAGCCTGATGCTGATGCGTACTTTATTCCTTAGAATACACACATTTGAAAGGCTGTTGTTGACATGCATCAATAAACAAAAAGCAGTGCCATAACATATTATATCTGTTGAGGTCAGTCACCCGGAACCAAGGGCAATGGCAGCCTGGGCCTTTAATTCATGATTGCTCAATAACAACAACACAAATATTTACAGATAAACAGGCCAGTCTGGTCAGGAACCACCAAAGAGATAAGAAACTAACCTTTACACTAATATAGAATTATTGTTACATTGTAAAAATAAAATAATTAAAATAGACAGCTTCCATCTCTCATAACTATTGACAGCTAAAATAAAAAGTGCAAGAAATTTATTTTTTAAATTGGAAAGAAAAAAAAAAAAAAAAGTAAAAACCACTTCACTGTTAAAACATTTGACAAAACGTTAGCAACAAAATCACTTTGTTGCACACAACTATCAACTAAGTCAGACAATTTGGCCTGTTTGTGTGGTTGGGTTGGGGGGGGGGGGGGGGGAGAGATAGTAAAATTATTCTAAATATAATTTAACTTTCCTCCAGTTGCTTCAATATTTCAAGCAGAACTTTAAAAATTGCTGCACCAAGAGAAATTGACTACAATGGAGATTACAGATAGCAGATGTTTAGAGCACAATCCACAGTAACAACAGCAGGGGTAGGGATTTATAACACAGCCACCCAGAACTTAAGTAGGAATTAGGTTGGCCTCATGGGATCAACAGTATTTCCCAAGCGAGGCAGAGGCAAGTTCATTTATTCTTTGAAATTTCAAAATCCAATCATATTTCTGAAAAAACAAAAACAAAAATCAAAACAAACCAAGATGTGTATATTCACGAAACCCAAACCTCAAATCCCATATCAAATCTCTTTTAAAATCCCATTATTGATTTCATATCAACATCTTAAATGTCAATCAAATGAAAATGCTAATACACCACAGCTGGAGAGTGATGTTTAAACCAACCTATGCAGCCATTCAAGAATGTCAATAGACTTGTGAGATTTCTAAGGGCATTGGCTTGTCTTTTGGAAAAAAAAAAAAAAAGAGTAAAATCTCATTAAATCACAATTTTGAAGTACGTACCACTTCAGTGATTTCCAGTTAAATAACACATTTGTTTATCAGTATGTACACAAAACATTGTCCAACTGATGTTATCTCCATGACCCTTTAAATTATATATGAAATAGGAACTGTAGACTGGTTTCTGGACCTATTTTGCATAGTACAATAACTACGGGAATAAGGATATAAATGATAAATAACATGGGTGTTACTTTCATACTTAAAAACATGATTTCAAAATACTTGCATTTGCCCCCTGACAATGACAGGTAGCTAGTAAGACATATTTTACACAGTTGTTGATAGAGAAATAACAAAAGTATAGCCACTCCCATATAATGTAGCATGAGTCCAGAACAAAGAACTACCCTATATTTGCCCCCTGACAATGACAGGTAGCTAGTAAGACATATTTTACACAGTTGTTAAAAGAGAAATAACAAAAGTATAGCCACTCCCATGTAATGTAGCATGAGTCCAGAACAAAGAACTACCCTACCTTAAGCACAGGAAGACAGTAAATAATGTGAAACACACTGTGTCCATAAAGTGATAGTTGAAAACAAATAATAATAATACTTAAATTCATAAATAGGCACACAATTTTAAAAAAAAAAAAAATTATTTGGAAAAGACTAAATTTTTAGCCTTAAACAATAACTGTGCTATAAACTGAATGGAGATATATATATATAACATTGTCTGTGTGCTGACAGGGTCTGATTAAAGATATACAGCCAAGAGCTAATTATTGAGTCATTAAAATCATACAATATTTACATTTGATAAGCAAGGTCTAGCTAGTTAATATAACCCTAATTGCTTTATACTAGGCTTGAAGTACTTTTCTGAAGTGTTACAAACTAACTTTGAAGAGCTTGTAGGTATGAGGTAATCTGACCACACCTCTTTTTCAAGTGCGAGAGCAATTTACACATTTCATATATAAAAGTAGTTTGATCACTAAAGAAACACAAATCACATTTAGGCAGTAACTTGATCGTGTAATGTAACAGTTGTTTGAGGTATAAAATATTTAAAAAAAAAAAAAAAAAAAGCATTGGGTATATCTGAAGTCTTAAAAAAAAATGTGTACTGGAAATGAAAATAACATGATTGTTAAAATTTTACCTGGTCAGGTAGCACTCTAATTTAGGTGAATAGACAAAACAATGGACTTTAGTATTTAGATAAAGGAAATAAAAGTCCTTCAATTTCCATAAACATGTCAAGGTAAATGGAGCAGTTGAGATTAAAGAAAAGTAAATCTATCTGGGCAACTACATCCCCCCCACCACCACCCCAAGACAACATACCGGGTAACATTTGAAAACATCAGAAATGTCATTTTAAATAAGTCATTTTAATCTCTCTTTAATCTTAAAAAAAAAATGCAAAGTGTTATAGAATCATGTATAAATAGAAAGAAATTTTGCATTAACAAAGTTATTTTAAAAGGCAGTAATACATTGTCAATGTTCATGTTGTCATGCGTGCACACCAAACAAATATGAAATGTTCATGTTCCCAAGTTTACAGAAACACAAACCAAGAAGATTTTAAAAAAACTAGAAACATTAGTAAGTTAGTTAAAAAATCTACAAAACCCTACCTTTGAGCACTTGATCAAGCTCCCATCAGCTGTGACCAGTTCATAGCTCACACAACAGTGTTGAAATAATCCATACAGGTGGGAGGACGTCTCGATGCCTACACCCATTATCAGCCCACCTTTAGTTTAATTAAAAAGAGAAAACATGACCTGATGAATCATGAGGACAATTAAAGTCGGGGGTCATACGGTTCTTAAAACTGACACAACTGGTAGCCATAACCACATCTTGTCACTTAGCAACAAACTCACATACTATTTAAAACTGACACAACTGGTAGCCATAACCACATCTTGTCACTTAGCAACAAACTCACAAACTATTTAAAACTGACACAACCGGTAGCCATAACCACATCTTGTCACTTAGCAACAAACTCACATACTATTTAAAACTGACGCACAATGACACCATAATTAAAGCTGAATTAAATATAAGTAAGAAACGAATGTCAGGGTGACTATGGAACAAAAATTTAATTTCCAATTTCATTTTTTGAGATGTAATGAAGCTAGCAACAGCTTGCACTAGGCAAAACATGAAGATACTTCTGCAAAGTGTAACTTTTTTTATTTGACCAAAACATTCCATTATGATGAGAAGGTAGACATAGGGGAAAACACCAGAATGAACACGCACACATTTACACCATACATTCAGTGCAGCTTGAAAGGAATGGAACAAATACATAATTGACGTTAAGTTTTGAATTAATAGTTCAAATCCACATTATTTAAGTGAACTCTTAGTATTCTGTCACAAGTGTTGCATTTGATGATGATGAGCAGGTCACAGTGTCAGATGATATCTTAAGTTTGCTTTTATACTTGTCTAGGTTTTTAATCAACTACAACTGAGGTCTAACTTGGTCTCTAGATCTTTTACAAAATAAGTGGAATTTATGAATATAAAACCCAGAAATTTTATACATTCAAACAGAATAGCAAGTGATTAAACAAATTATTTCTATTAATTACTGACTGTGGATTATTTCCAGTGTTGTGTCATACAATAGTGAACTCACCAACAGTTAGGTCATCCAATTCTGGGAGGACAGGCAGGGTCCAACCCAAAGGGTTTAAACAGGCTGTTACTTGACCCATGGTCACCAAGGGTTCCACTCTTACAATCTTGAAATGAAAAAGGATTCCACAGGTAAAAACATGATGAACAGGGAAAGGGGGGGGGGGGGAGGGGGGGGGGAGATATATCATTTTAATAAATAAACACAAAGCTTCCGATGGTTTAAGAATATTCATTTTTTAATGGAAAGAAACAATGTTTACCAAAGACACATTAACATATTTGGTTTAATTTATTTAAACACTATACTAGAGCCTAGTGATGGTGATAAATATAATGCAATATGGCATATCTCTGTTTAGCAACTAGTTGTCATATTTGAATAATTTTGACGCTTCTCCGATCACAAAGGAGGAGAGGTGCATGCTCTTGATATCACAGAGAAATTGACCACTTTTAAATCAGGATCAGGAATTAATATTTGCCCAAGCCATTGAGAGCAAATGACTTATACTACATTGAGAGCAAATGAATTATTATAGGACACAGGAGAAACCTTCTTGGAGGGAAGCTAGTCTGGAGCAATACTGAACCACTGTGAAAAATTGGGTACGGTAAAAAGCTGTGGCTCCCAAATAAGTGTATTTTTTAAAAAAATGCTTTTTATTTCTTGGTATAATTATCTTTTCAGACCTGAGGGGATGACACACATCTCTACTAGGTAACATTGCTAATTTGGCCTTTTAAACCACCATATCTAAGAAATGTGATGATGAAAAGTTTGAAAAAGTTCTCTGAATATGTTAGATTCATGCCCTTTGTCATTTATTGAACAAACATAGAATAAACAAAAACTTGACTTACAGTAAAGTCTGGAGATGTCTCGACCAAACTGTTTAATTTTTTTAGCTAATAATGATCAAACAAATGCTTTACCTTTTTTGTGGTATCCACTTCCAGAATGTCTATTAAATTTATTTCTATATTATGCAAACTGTCCTTGTATAACCCCCTTCTGAAGCTCATTGTTGCCCATCCTGGACGTGCTGTACACATGCGATTTTTCCTCCCATCATCATTCCATTTTCGAATCTTTTTGGAGAATGAGAATAAAGTCGGTTAGGTAAACTAAAAATGTTAGTGACTTTTGTTTTAAGCACTATAGTAACAATGACGCAAAAAACCTTAAAAAACATGAAAATATTCTCCTAATTGACATCTGCCATAAACAATGATGGTCTGATGTTTCTACATTTAAGATAAATGGCATGTTGATTATGAGCATATAAGTAAATCAATATTGTTCAAATAAGGCTGCACCTATTGATACCCGGGTACCAGAAGTAAGAGGTTGGGATTAAAAAACGATTTAAAATATTATTGTTGGGTTTGTAAGACCAAATGAGGTATCAAATGAAAGATAATTGCATGTACTATACGTTTGTAAACTTAATTCTTCATTTTAACTAAAATAAACTACTACAAATGACATCCGAATAGCATTAGTCAAAATGGACCCGGACACGCAGCGTTGCCATTCGCACCAGGGTACCATTAAGCTCAATGCTATTCGGATGTCATTTGTGGTAGTTTATTTTAGTAAAAGTGAAGAATTAACATTTCAAACGTATATTACATTCAATTATCTTACACTTGATACCTCATTTGGTCTTACAAACCTAACAATAAAATTTTAAATCGTTTTTTTAATCCAACCTCTCAATTCTGGTACCCGTATACCTATAGCCACATTCTTTCATTCATACCAACAACTGAGCTGATCATACTTTTACTGAAGGCTAGAAAAAAAGTAAATTAAAACAAACCAGATCAACTCGACTAAAATAATAACCAAACACATTATATAGCCAAAAAATGTGCAATGACAAATGGGCATAGTCATATGAATTATTATAGATACTTAATTGCTCCCTAATATGATTTTATTTCTTTTACAAAAGCTATCATTTAAATTTTTAACACAGCACTTGCATTTAACATTGGATAAGCAATAGACTAACTAAATCCACTAAAGTTAGCCTTCAACTGAGGAAGTAAAATATACCTGGTACTATGTTGTTGAACATAAAGTCAGTCCACAAAATAAAGCCCATATTGGCAAAGGAATGGGAACTATTGTAAATGGGTAAAAATTTCACAGTTCCAAATGCAAGAGGTCTCAATGGCAAATAAGTTACAAGAATTTGACATTAATTATATTTTTATTGGCTAGCTACAAATCCATACCAAATAGGATCTAGTAGACCAGTGTTTTTTCCATGGTGAGGCCGGAATGACTAATCTCAATCTATGGACAGCAAGTGGAACATGTCAATTGCTAACTTTGGTTAGGCCTATACTTCCCAATATAGTGTTTTGTCCTTTAATAATCTTTATAACCTTCTACACACTCATTGTAAAATTAAGCATTGTTTTGGGCCTTAAACATTTGGATCAAAATGATAAAAACTTGAGTGAATCAAAATGTAGTGCTTTTTTTTTTTAAAACCAGAAATCAAACACAAGGTTCCATATATAATAGAGAAGTGGAAGAAATAAAACGTTTGGCAATGATCATTCCAACAAAAATTTTAAGTTCAATTTCATACCAGTTCCCCAGCCCCTCGGGATGAGAAGTCACCTTTCATTTTGTTATACCAACACTAACCTACTGACTAGCCTGTTGGTTAAAATTGATTAAGGGTCAGTTCTGTTTGTAAATTGTCGTATTTGTTGTATCAGTTAATAAATATTATTGTATTGTCATTGTTATTCATATTGTATCCTGCTGTCATAACATCTTCTTTCATCACTTTTTTTTTTACTGTTTGTATAAATATTATAATCTACATATCTGTATTCATGTTGTTTTGTTTGTAAATTTATCATTAATTGATATTGTATTATAATTTTGCTATTTTTATTTTTTGCTCATTATTACTATTGATAACATAAACTTCATATTATTATCAAATTGATTACCAACTTACACAGACTATATATACTATTTTGATTACTGTAACATATTGATTGTGTCATTATTTTCTGACCAAACACATTTATTGACAATTTTTTACTGAATTATAAACTGAAATAATCCAATACATAAATTAAAAGTATAGTAGTCATAAACAAAATATTCAAATATGGCAGAATATATGGAACTACCGAAAATAGCAGAACAGCTAGGGATAAGCCAAGATCAGCGTGCCGAATTTGTCACTCGAGAATTGGATAGAAACAGAGAAGAAAGACTAGCTGCTAGGAATGCACTCAAAGAAGAAAAAGAAAGAGAAGCACAATTAGAATTAAGGAGAACAGAAGGAACTGACAAAGAAAGAGAATTAGAATTGAAGAGAATAGAAGCAGAATTAGAATTAAAAAGAATTGAACTAGAGACAGCAAAACTTCAATCAGGAAACAAAACAAAACAACTAGAAACAGAGACCACTCAAACCCAATATATACAAACCCAAATTTAGAGATTTCTCAGAAAAAGAAGACATTACCAGCTGCCTAACTCAATTTGAGGGAATATGAAAAACACATAACTATTCAGAAAATTTATGGCCTGACATTCTAATCAGCAAACTGAGTGGAAAATCCCTCAATATTATTAGTTCTTTAACAAATGAACAGAAGAAAAAATTATGAAAGTATTAAGGCTGCACTACTCAAGTACTTTGGGCGTTCGGAGGATGACTACAGGAAACTGTTTCACTCAATCAGGATTGACAGAACTTCAGATCCCCATACAACACTATTTAATATAAAGGACAACTTGATGAAATGGCTAGAACTAGCTGAAATTGATGTAACTTCATGTAACCAGCCCCAAAGCACTGCTAGATATGTTTTTAGTAGATAAAGTTCTGAGACATTCGTCTGAACCGTTATTCACATTTTTAAAAGAAAGGAAAATTAAGACTGAAAAGGACCTGGCGGATGCTATAATCACATTTAAGGATGCACACCCAAATGAGACACTTGATAGAAGACCAATAGCGGCTGTGATCATAGAGAACAAACCTAATATAAAATCCTGGAAAAGCCAAAGTCATAGATTTAATAGCCTACCTGCTAATTATAATAGAAACAATTACAATACATACAGAAATTATGCATCACACAATGCATGTTTTCATTGTGGCAAAATAGGGCATAGGAAATCAGAGTGTAGAAAATTACTAAGGGAAATGAACTACTACAGGAATGATTTTAGAACACATAGAATTTCACCAAATGCCAGTCCCAATAGAGGTAACTATAGAGAACCATACAATCATCAATTCAGAAGTAGGGAAAGACAAAGAAACAACAATAGATATCAACCCAGACAACAGAATAACTACCCAAGACAGAACACAAATAGACCAGGAGAGACATTGGCAGCAGCATGCCACACAGACGGAAAACTCGAATTTTTTTCCAGCCTACATTGACAACCAACTTGTGCAATGTCTTAGAGATACAGGCTGCACAACAATTGTTGTTGAATCAAAATATGTGAAGCCATACAATTATATTAAAGAAACAACTAAAGTAACACTAGCCAATAACACCGAAATTGAATGTAGAAAAGCAAAAGTTAACATAGACTGTCCATGGATTACATCATCTGTAATAGCCACAGTAATGGACAACCCAATCTGTCCTCTACTCGTAGGAAGACAGTTCACTTTGCTAACAGACCATAAACCATTAATAGCTCTAAACAAAAAGAAAATAGCTAACAGAAAAATAAACAGATGGGCACTAATTTTAGCTGACTACCAATTTGACATAAAATCCATAAAAGGCAAGGATAACACAATTGCAGATTTTCTTTCCAGACAGATTGACAATAGTGAAGATGACAAACAGTCAGAACTTAATCACATAAGTCAGAGAATGTGAACAATTTTAATACTTTGATATTGACTTTAACAGAATAGCTGTTACAAGACAAATCAAATGTTTACAACTAATAACACAATCTGTTTTTCATTGTTGAATTATGACACAATTCATTTGTCATTTAACTTAAGACATATCAATAAAGAAGTTGTAAGATATATTACATACATTTGAAATATTGACTGTAAATATATTAACAAATGGTTAATCCACATTGGTAATGATGACATAACATAATGATGTTTTTGTTGACATGATATTAGTTACATAACTATGTTTTATTCTCTATATTATTTCATTTGTTGTGATAAAATGATGACAAGATACATAATGTAAAATTTGCTTCTAATGAATGTAATAAGTAAAATGGATATAAGCCATGCATCATTGATAATGTATAAGACATGCATCCAAAAATACAATATTGTGATTATCTAATAATCAATGAGCAGAAGTGTATTCCTGCAACACAAGAATTGAGTATAATAATCTCACATACACGTTATTATTTTTGGGCAGAGGTGTATTCCTGCTCCAAATTAACAAAGAACATTGTGTTTATGACTGTTTCACAAATAGATATTATCTTATGTAGTTTAAACAAAGAAAAAAAATTGAAGTGTTATACTGATATTTGATCAGGACACAAAGTGTACAGATAGTATAAATTTATTTTATGATGAACTTGTACATATTTTTTAAGAATGTTAATGACATTTTAACTGTAAATAGATCTTAGTTATAGTATTAGCCACATTTTATAATTGCAAATATTAATTTTTTGTGCTTAAAAAAGTTTTTTTAAAAAATTTGTTGCACAAAATTTTTTCATTAGGGGCGGGGCGTGTAACAGATCATACATTTAAATACTAACTTTGTTTAGGAAAATTATATTTTTGTTTTGTAAAGTAATAAAAAAAACGGAAGTAGAGTGAATTATGAAAGAGATAAAAAATTTAAAGTCAACAAGATGGTTGGATATTTTGGATCTCAGCTCTCGCTATGTCAATCCATTGAATCTAAGTATTTTACAGCATCTTAATGCTATGTACAGTTTAATAGAAAGTATATGAAGAATCACATCTTTTTGCTCTGGTTGTCAGAGAGGATATCTTACTATCTGCTCGTGGTCATTCAAATAAATGTTGTGATGCAAAATATAATGACTTCGCAAGTAAATTGTTTGGCTGATGAAAACGTGGATATCATGAAGTGTTATGAGAGATCGGACCAATAAGTGTAACGAGGAAGTAATATAATAATGTTACACGCTATTTAACAGCTTAAAGATTAATTCTCAGTTTCATATTAAATGTATTTTGCAGCATCATAACTAATGCCAAATCTGAGCATCCTTTCAAGCAATTTGCTGGGATGAAAATGCAGAGGTGATATGGCTGTTAATGGGATGTTATTTTTAAAAAAGATTCATGAAGAAAACGTTTGATATTCTTAGAGAAATTTTTCAAAGAGAAAACCTATAACAGCTACAATTGATACTCATTGATGTTAAAAGCAAATCATTTTTTATCAGACATCTATTTTTAAAAATTGGAAAAAAAAACAGAATGCTAAAATAAGCAAAGAGAGAAAATAAACCCTTGGTGCCAAGACATGAATATTTGGCTTCATCGTGTTTCTGAAACTATGCCAAGTCTTTTTCAGGTGTTTCTATTAAGTAGGGCATAGGTAAAAAAAAATGGCTGGAAATGAAACATTGGATTAGAATAAACACAATTCATTGATCTCCTTAATTCTTCTGGCACACAGATCAGTTATTTAAATTAGCCAGAAATAAATAGGCCTTCGTAAATGACAAGATTATTATTTTTTTTCCACAGAACCTGAGGGGCCAATTGATTTAATAACCAAAATTGGTTATGTATGCCAAGGCATGGGGGGGGTTACTCTAAGAGTAAGTCTGGACTCTGGCTTCAAATTAATAGGCCTTAAAAATTAAGTATGTTAGTATTACAGACCTATTTACTCTTACAATTTTGGTATACATCGTATGATTTTGAGGTGATGATTATATAATATATACTGTGTTTATTTTTTACTATTAAGATAATGTATTGAATAATTTTGTGATGATATTGTACAATTTTAAGAGTTTGAGGCTAAACAGGTCTGGTATTAGTATTAGATTTATGCTAAAGATAACTTTATTTTTTATCATTCATTATGGATTTTTATCTTGTGGGAGTCAGGGGATGAGGGAAGTGGGAAGGCCCAAAAATAATCAGGTTTTTAGCATGATTAATATTATTAGTATTAGCTTTTTTTTTTTATTGTCGCGGTACGAGACATACGTTTTGAAATTGAGAGGACTAAAAAAATGTTAAGTCTAAGTAAGTCTCACTAAGAATCTCTTACTTTGCTGTACTACTATTATGAGTACACACTATAACTATAACATAATATGCATGACTATGTAGTCATGAGAGTAATCATGTTGTTATTGTAGCTATTAGAATTAGGCCTAGGTCTAATTGTATTTCCATAATAAATATAAAATTATGCCCCTTTACATGAATTTGCAAGATTTTATTTTTTTGGACTATGACTAGCTATCAGTATCTAGGAAAGCAGAAAATAAATAGGGAAAAAAAGAAATATCCATTTAAAATTAATAATAATACAATACATAAATCATATCTGAAATTCTTATTTAAATTGATATAAATATAATATATTCAATGTGAAGCCTCCAATTATAAACAGCTAAACAAGCCGGCCAGGTTTTGGTTTTGCGGCCCCCCCCCCCCCCTGAAGAAAAAGAAACTGTTATAATTTATAATTATAGGATTATAGGCTAATTTTTCAATAAATGCAATTTGATTAAGCACGGGTCTTGACTGCAGTTAAGGCATGGCACTGTAGTTTTAGGGTACCCTGGGCCTCCAAATAAACCCAATAATAGTACTTAAAATACGCAAAAGTTAGTAGCTAAAATATGGCACTACCGGCATTGGCATACTCATAACTAGTCATTCATACTGACAATTAAATTATTTAAATATAGAATATAGGCTACTGACTACTGAATAGTTATAATAATATAAACTTTCCACAACTAACCTGCTCCTGAACACGTTTCACGCGTTTATCGTGCTGTTTGGGTGCAGAGCTGAGGGCGAACACCAGTTTTACTCTTATGTACATAATAGCATCATATATCACCGACAGTGGCAGGAGGAACAAGCACACAAAAATCCACCGATAATGAATGAGAATGTATTCCATGCCCCGGTACCGTAGCCATGACAGTGACACAAGAGTTGGGATGATCAGATACACGAGCAAATTTAACGGCATATCCATTGTGGCTGATAAACAGAGTTTTCTCTTTCGTAACGCGATTATAAAAGACAAGAAGAGTTGGTGTGTTCTTGTCGGTGACTGGTCCACTAATGCCGCTGGCTCTAGCCGTATCCCTGTGAACGAACGGACGCTGAACTCAAATGTCCCTGCGCATGCGATCCTTACTTTTTAAAACCTGGCGTAACGCAGAAATGTGCCATCGAGGGCCAAAATCTTCTCCGTGTGTAAACCCAATCCAAACTCAAGTTGAATTTTTAAAAAAAAATAACATTAACATAAGTATTATTATTTTTTAAAATTTGTTTGACTAGAATGAAATTTAATAAAGGGGATGCTTATTAAGCCGGCCACTTACTAAATTGTTAAATAGTTAAATCTAACCCTAGCTGTTTATTTGAAAATATATGCAGTTGAACAAGGTAAGGCTGCACTAAAAAAGGGAGGAGATGGGGGAAGTTTGATGTATTTCAGTGTTTCTAAAAGTGAGTTGTTATTTTTAAAAAAATATCTTTTGGTGGCGCTTACTTTAGCTGTGTTGCATTATTGGCCACCCCAATGACCAGGAAACGCTCATGGCTCATGTAGTAAGTGAAATAAATCATAAAAGTTTTGATCTGTGATAAGCTTGAGTATTTCATTTGGCGTTATATTTACGTACAGATTATTATTATCTGTATTGGTTCACTGGTTATCTGTATTGGTTCACTGGTTATATGTATTGGTTCACTGGTTATCTGTATTGGTTCACTGGTTATCTGTATTGGTTCACTGGTTATCTGTATTGGTTCACTGGTTATCTGTATTGGTTCACTGGTTATCTGCATTGGTTCACTGGTTATCTTTATTGGTTCACTGGTAATTTGTATCATTGGGAAAATGAAGTCCTTACACAATAAATCGATATAAATAGGGTCGAAAAGATAACAGAAGTTTTCCAAACAGCTTGCAAATGTAGTGTAGATATCTCTTGGAGGTCGGAAACAAGTAGGTCATAAAGATGTACAGTGGCGGATATTCATATAATCTACCTGGTTCGATTTCATCATGACTTCATCTCCAGGTGTATGAATATAGGCACATTACATTATTCTCTATCTGCCTCTCTCTCTCTCTCTCTCTCTCTCTCTCTCTCTCACACACACACACACACATACACGCACAAACACACTCACGAACACGCACACAATAATGGAATGTCAACACTTGACTGCACTAGGGCGCACTCAGGTGTAACGAGGACTTCCGCATAGGCGTAGACTTGGGCACAAAATGGCGTAATGAGACTTGCTACTTGGAACGGACGAAACTGAACTCCACGAAATGACCTTGCAAAACCCTACCAATTACAACTCGCTCTCCCAAAGTTTCTTTCTAACTCTCGATCAAAAACTTTTCATACACGAACAATCCAGTTCTTAACACTCCTCCCTTCCCCACAGTGGCGAAGCTAGCGGGGTGCGGGGGGGGGGGGGGGGTGCGGACCACGTCGGGTGACACCATCTCAGGGGTGACACCAAACTGAAAAACTGCACATTTACAGAGCACATATTTCTCGGTCTAACTGAATTTCATACAAGTACAACTGATCACCCGTACATTGTTCACACATGTACCCAATCCAAATGCGTGCTTATTTAAAAGTTAAAGGTTGATGCGTCAGAAATGAAGTGCCCCTATAATTAGGTCAGAAAAACACCGATGTGACCATGATTTAACGCCGTTTGAAGTGTTCGGTAACTTTCATAACAGGAACCTATATTTATCTATATTCTGAGAAATAAAGCTTTCCATTGATACCAATGGGCGATTCTAAGTACATGTTACAGTCCTTAAAAACATTATGTCCTGAACTTCAATTAATTTGATTTTGTCAATATTATACCGTGGACTTACTTTAACAAAGAGAACCCCATCGTGGAAGTATGGCATTTGGGAGGGGGGGGGTGACACCATGTGTTTACCGCACTGGGTAACACCAAACCTAGCTACGCCACTGCCCCCCACCTTTTCCATTAACATCACTTACCGTAGTGATGTCACACATAAAGATGGAAAATCCCTACCAGAAAATGTAAACATCTTTTCAAAAACAATGTTCTAGATATCACAATCCTCTCAATACTAAAGCTTGGCCTTCTATTTACAATATTAAACATTGGCCTTCTATTTACAATACTAAAGCTTGGCCTTCTATTTACAATATTAAACATTGGCCTTCTATTTACAATACTAAAGCTTGGCCTTCTATTTACAATATTAAACATTGGCCTTCTATTTTCAATACTAAACATTGGCCTTCCCTTTACAATTTAAGTCCAAGTGCCTAATCTAAATTAATTGATACATTGATAGCTATAACTATTATATCACACACCAATAAATTGAATCATAAACAAACAAAACCAAAAACCTCTCAAATTTTTAATATGACTGCTACAGAAAAAAGGTCAAAACTCGTGAAGTCATGTGGACAGACATCAATTGTCCAGGTCAACATTTATAATTTAAGAGGGCGGGATCTTCCGTTTGTCAGACGCTACCCAAAAAGAGCGTGCACATTCTATTCCCAGCTCAACTCTACCCTCTAAGTTGAGACGTGTCTCATTTACCTTGACGCTCAGTCAACCACCTAATAACTTCATTATACGTTGCCAAACTTAAATGTTGTAGTATCCTTGCGACATCAAAAATCATAAGCTTCACCTCCCAACTATTGGAAAACACTACCCTCCTCGAATATCTCATTAGGAAATGGCGTCCGCGGGCCGTCGAGCTTGCGCTCCTTATGCCCTCCCTGGCGCCCACCCACACTTGCCAGGCGCCGGGTTTCCCCGACGTCGGGCCGTGCGGGGGAACGCCAGAGACCTCCCCGGGGGTGAACCGTCCCCACCAGCAACCGCTCGATCGGGTTTGCCGATGGAGACCCTCCCCGCCTGGAGACATCTGGTCGACCGAAGACGCTGCGTTAAAAGCGTCCGCAGTCCACTTTCCTAGGGACCGGGACGGTAAATTAACGTCCTAATATCTCCCCCCACCCGTCCCGGGGAAGCATCGGACACCCTCTAAGAGGGATTCTACAGTGGGTTTCCACCTCGCAACTAATTCGCGAAGTAGCTGGGACGAAACGGTTGCCTAGGAGCAGCTTTCTCAGGGCTGCATATTTAGAATCACCGGCCATAGGCTTCCACCAAAGCCTATCGCCTCATATCCCTTAACGGCAACTTGTAATCATGATCCATACCCTGTGTTTGCCTTTTCTTCCCCCTGTGAAGTATCACAGGTGGAAGCCCTGTAGGAGCTGTTTATTCCAGCAACTACCATGCATGCCCCTGTCTGCCACGCGGGACACGCAATGGTGGTAATGTGCCCCGGGTTAACGCCGAGGGGGTCGGTGGCCAGCGCTTCCAAATCGGCAAGCCATACAGACTTGTCGACCGGAACCCCGGGGGAGCACTACCCTCCTCAAAAGATTCGAACCCTCTAATCAACTTAAAGTCTGAGCCATTCTGCCACCCGCTCTCAAACTTTGAGCACTCCCTGCTCGCATGACATAGTAAATCAAATACACCAGACACATAATGAACAGCACACAAATTATCCCCCCCTCACACCCAATCCACTTTAGTGAAAAAAAACTCACCTCCTCCACCTAATCTATACATAATCAAGATAAAAAATGCTAGCCACAGAAACATTGTCTAAGTCTGAGATGGACTCAACACTACCGTGGTTCTCAATCCTTGAACTAACAGTGCGACACACAACACAATTATTATTTTTTTTTAAATCACTGACTGGACGACCACGGTCATCTCCAATTAACTCACTGAACACATCGAAGGTTTTTCTACTTATGTTTCTTAATTCATGGATGGACTTTACCATGTAAAATAAATCAATCTCTTGTATACAGTTTGTTTCTGGTTCGCCGTGCTTCCTTTTCAAAAACACCCAACATTCAAATCCACATGTTTTTTATTGTATGTACATAGTACTGAGTGGAAAAAAAACAAAGACTGGCATGGGTGTCGTCTGAAATACCCTACAAAGGTTGATTTGTTTTCTTGAGGGGAGGCGATTAATAGATTAATCTATAGAGAACCACGGGTGTGGTGTAGGCCTGTCTGTAGGACTGTCTGTAGGACTGTCTGTAGGACTATTGTTTAAAGACCGGCAGGTAGGGTGTAGGACTGCCTGTAGGACTGTCTGAAGGCCTGTCTGTAGGCCTATTGTTTAAATGCCGGCAGGGTGTAGGACTGTCTGTAGGACTATTCTTTAAAGGCCGGCAGGTAGGGCGTAGGACTGTCTGTAGGACTATTCTTTAAAGGCCGGCAGGTAGGGTGTAGGACTGTCTGCAGGCCTATTGTTTAAAGGCCGGCATATATTATAGAAAATGAGACGCAAACTCTTTTTGTAACACTTGGACCAACTGGGTATTTACCCGGACCCGGTTTCTACAAACTGTACCCGGTTAAGCCCTAGTATAGATAATTAAATTAACTAACTGAGTCTCTTGTCGTGCCCTTGACCTCCACTTACCTCACATGAGAAATGTTTTTGCTCAAATCACAATTATGGTTGACTGCACCGCGGGTTCACTGAGACGTAACGAGGACTTCCTCATTAAATTAATAATCACCGTAAACGACAAGCTATTGGCTGAATTGCCAGAGATGAAAAAATATCAGTGCCATCGCGTGGGCCCTCAACTCGTGCAGAAAGCCTCGGATATTTAAGGGGCTCGAAGTTGTGGTGTGGAGACAAAAGTTAATGGAAAGTATTTTGAATTGAATTGTAAGAAGAAGAAAAAAAGTGACAAGGGATCTCCAAAAGTCATGCGATGGCTCTGTACACTAAGATGTACACACCAGATGCCCATTGTGACAAGGAAATCAAATCAAGGAGCAGCTAAGAGTATAATACCATTGGCATGCTGAGATTTTTATCGAGATCAACGTATCCGAGAACCCACACAAACACCAGAATCATGCATGCTTTTGATTACCACTACGGATTATAGTGATGTATGGCCACTATATAATACGCCAGAGCGGAAGCTGGAAGCTTTTCAGCCCAATGTCTACGAAGGATCCTCGTCAAACTTCTGACCAAAGCCACAATCTCATTTATTTTTTCTCCCTTTTAAATTGGACGCCACATTTTAACAGCAATCTCCGCAGAAAATGGCGTAATCGTTTCAGTAGTGCCAGACCTGTTTACCCTCAAACTCTTAAAATCGTACAATATCATCACAAAATCATTCAATGAATTATCTTAATAGTAAATAATAAACATACAGTATATATAATGTATACACCTCAAAATCGTACACTGTATACGCCAAAATCTTAAGAGTAAACAGGTCTGGTAGTGCAGAGGCATCGGCTACCGATGGTGGGGAAAGACACGGGGCACGCGCCATGGGCGCCACTTGAAGCCCAGTTGAAGGAGCGCACAAAACACAAGTAAAAACACGGATTATTAAATTTAACAACATAAATTAATATAGCCATTTGTGTGTGTGTGCTAAGAATTTTTTTTTTACTGGTATTGAATAATTGAATAAGCAACCCGATTCCATGTGTGTTGATTAATGATTTAATGTAAAGAGTTGAGTTTGTGGATACGGAGCTCTAGCTATACTCTATTCCCATTACATCATTGTATTCATAATAGCTTCTTATCATGTAATTTTTAGTACTTCGTTTCTCTCTTCCTCTCTAAACTATGGCTTAATGGTGGACGCGTTCCCGTATTCTCACCGTTGTAGTCAAATGTAAATAAACAGTGCTGGATTTATGTAATGAGCCAAGTCTTTGTTGCTTTATGAATTAAACATGGTGGCGGCAGTAAACAACGAACAGTAAGTTATTGTATTACATACATCTCTATCGATCGTTAGTTTTGGAATATGCATAGACCTACACATTATGAGTAACTTAAGTTACCGGCAACGATGTAAAAAGAAGCTATACTGCAGAAGTCAGACTTGGACGTGATTAAAGCCCCTGCCCTCTGTAGAGCTGTAGAACTATCTGGAATGACAATGAGGGAAGCACGCAGACACTGCTGAATACCAGTAGAGATGAATACGAATACAAACACAGAACGTCAGACAAACTAGAGAAGTCAAAATAACTAGAGATGTCAGACGAACTAGAGAAGTCCAAATAACTGGAGATGTCAGACAAACTAGAGAAGTCCAAATAACTGGAGATGTCCGACAAACTAGAGAAGTCAGACAAACTAGAGAAATCAGACAAAACTATACAAGTCAATCAAACTAGAGAAATCAGACAATATAGAAGTAAGACAAACTAGAGAAGTCAGACAAACTAGAGAAGTCAGGCAAAGTAGAGAAGTCAGAAAAAACTATAGAAGTCAGACAAACTAGAGAATTTAAGAAAATATACATTTTGTGGCACGAGAAACAAACTGAGAAAAGAACTGTGGCCTGTCTGGGGAAAGAAGAACTGTGCCCTGTCTGGGATAAGGATACCTGTGCCCTGTCTGGGGCAAGAAGAGCTGTGCCGTGTCTGGAATAAGAAGAGCTGTGCCCTGTCTGAGGGCAAGAAAAGAGCTGTGCCCTGTCAGGGGCAAGAAGAGCTTTGCCCTGTCTGGGACAAGGATAGCTGTGCCCTGTCTGGGGCAAGAAGAGCTGTGCCGTGTCTGGAATAAGAAGAGCTGTGCCCTGTCTGCGGCAAGAAGATCTGTACCCTGTCTGGAGTAAGAAGAACTGTGGCCTGCCTGGGGCAAGAAGAGCTGTGCCCTGCCTGGGGCAAGAAGAGATGTGCCTTTTCTGGGGCAAGAAGAGCTGTGCCCTGTCTGGGGCAAGAAGAGATATGCCTTGTCTGGGGCAAGAAGAGCTGTGCCTTGTCTGGAGTAAGAAGAACTGTGCCCTTCCAGTGGCAAGAAGAGCTGTGCCCTGTCTGGGGCAAGAAGAGATATGCCTTGTCTGGGGCAAGAAGAGCTGTGCCTTGTCTGGAGTAAGAAGAACTGTGCCCTTCCAGTGGCAAGAAGAACTGTGCCCTTTCAGGGGCAATAAGAACTATGCCTTTCCAGTGGCAAGAAGAAATGTGCCCTTTCAGGGGCAAGAAGAAATATGCCCTTCCAGTGGCAAGAAGAACTGTGCCCTTTCAGGGGCAAGAAGAACTGTGCCCTGCCTGGGCGAGAAGAGCTGTGTCCTGTCTGGGCCAAGAAGAACTGTGCGCTGCCTCGGCCATGAAGAGCTGTGTCCTGCCTGGGCCAAGAAGAACTGTGCCCTGCCTCGGCCATGAAGAGATGTGTCCTGCCTGGGCCAAGAAGAACTGTGCCCTGCCTCGGCCATGAAGAGCTGTGTCCTGCCTGGGCCAAGAAGAACTGTGCCCTGCGTCGGGCATAAGTTCTCTCGGTACTATAAAAAGAGTTCGCTTTATGACATGTTGCAGACCGATCAACGTATTGATAGATGAAAGGTGATCAAAAAATGTAATTTTGGTGTGTTTAACATTGTAAAGAAGGTAACTAATGGCAAAAGAATGACTGCACAATTCATTGTCAACACAGAAGACAATATATGGTTTTAGATTGATACTGCAGCTGATATTAGACCAATATCCAAAAGATTTGTGTGATAAGAACAATTATTGCCAATTCATCAATCACAAATGAAGCTACCAGGACAAGCCATACACAAAACCCCTAGTCCAGTACTAGCCACGCTAATACGGACAAACTAAAGAAATTGAGAGAAAAATAAAGTATGGGAAAACCTGAAAAAGGGAAGCAATCAAAAACGAACGTGTCGGCAGGAAGCCTTCCTCGGCGAACAAACAACAGATAAAATTGAATTAAATTTTGTTGTGTTTTCTTTTTCAGGTTTTGCCATACTTTGTTTCAATGATTTCATGTTTTGCTAACCTGATTGCAGTCTCTCCCACTTATTACCAGAGAAAAAATGCAATCTCTTAACAGTTGTTGAGAATGGGCCTAAACTGTCTCCTCGGTATACGGACTAATCATTTGGGCTAATATCCATTAATCATGATCAGTTTGTATCCAGGGTAAAAAAATATAAACAATGTGCTGGGAGATCTTGGAGAAGCACATCTCAAAATAAACCCGGCTACCAGACCAACTGAAATGCCTTGCAGAAAAGGGTCATTGGCATTAAACTTAATAAAAGACACACGTGAAGTAATAAAATGATAAATTAATAGAAAGAAAAATAATGATTCCTGTGGATCAACTTTTTATTTTGACTGTGGTAATGAAGGCTGGTGGTGAAATCAGAATTTTCCATAGATCGTCGTCTTTTGGCTTGCGTTCTAAAGCGAAAATATATTTCAAATTTCCCACATTTGAGGAAGTGCTTATACCTGAGTTTGAACATGCATGAATATTCTCAAAATTGGATATGAAAGAGGCATAGACATGTCAAATTAGAGTAAGAATCCACCAAACTGAAGACCGTGATCACACCTTTAGCGCGATTTAGATGGACGAGGTAAAACTGTGAATTAAACATAAGTGTACCCAGTGAGATCGTTTAAGAAAGACTTGTCCAAACCTTGGATGTGTTTACAAGGATGTGTAAATGTCGCAGATGATATTGTGATAGCTGGCAGGGGTGACAGGACAAAAAAGCTGATGCGACAATGAATGAAACCTACAGGCCTTAAATTGTTAAAATGGTAAAGAAAAGCACACGATTCTCGATGAGGAAAAAATCTACAGTTAAACAGGTTGAGATAACTTGTTTGGTTCAGATCATTATTGAAAGGGTTATTGATCATGACCACAAGAAAACGGAATCCATATTAATAATGTCAGAGACGTACTGTGGAGTGAGCCAAGCACCACACTGTTTGGACGGATGTTGACAAGACTAGTCCCAATGACAAAAAAATAAATAAATGAAAAATGGGGGGGGGGGGGGGAGATTTGACCTTTTGAAAAGAAAAAAAAAGAAACGCTGGAAACAAATCACAAATGAAATGAATCATGACGAGACAGTTCATGATATGTCACAATGACAAGACAGTTCATGCTCTATCAACGATGAAACGTCAACAAATGATTTGTTACCAGAAACAGGACAAACCAAGATGGAAAATACGATACATTTTAGGACAGAAAAGATCTGGATCTTATTTAGTTGAAGATGAAAATAGAGTCGTCCAAATGAGAAACAGAGTTAACTTAATGTTAAAGAAGAACTCATTCGTGAAACACAGTGAAACTGTCTCAGAGGATTTCACACAACTGTCAGTGTATGACAACTCTGATGAACTTATTCTGCATAGGTATATGTCACTGACAATGGTCATTGTCCTCCTCGGAGGCTTACTACTGAAACCAGTGCTACTGTATTCACTCAAAGACCGATTCGTCAGTGAAAAAAATGCCTACTTGGCTTAAGGACTATTTAACAACGCTCAAGTCATGTGGTTAGGGACTAAGAGGCACAATTATAATTTCCCTTAGGGTGAAGTCACATTAGGAAATGGCATCAGCGGGCCATCGAGCTATTGCTCCTTATGCCCTACCCAAAGCACACACAAAGCCCGAAAATCGGGCCGCGAAGCGGCACGTTGTAGATGTCCCTTGCCTGGACGGCCCCCACCCGAGTCCACTCGATCGGGATTTCTGCTGGAGGCCGCTCCAACCCAAGGACACCCGGTTGGTCGGACTCTGTGAATACACACAGTGGACACGATCGACTTTCCTGGGAGTTTGGATGGTAAATTTACGTATGGGATGGTAAATCTCCCCCCACCTATCCCAGGACGCCCTATAAGAGGGGTTCTACAGTGGGTTTCCCACCTCGCAAATAGTTTCCGAAATAGCTGGGACGAAACGGTTGCCTAAGAGCAGCTTTCTCAGGGCTGCATATCTAGAATCATCGACCAGAGGCTTCCACCTGAGCCGCTCGCCTTATATCCTTTAACGGCAACTTGTAATCATTATCCCTACCCTGTCTCTGCCCTTTCCTCCAACTTTGAAAACATCACAGCTTGCAGTCCGGCAGGTACCATGCATGCCTTTGTCTGCCCACGCGGGACACGCAATCGTGGTCGTGTTCCCCGGGTTAAGGCATTGAGGCGTCCGGTGGCCAACGCTTCCAAATCGGCAAGCCACCTCAAACTTGTCGGTGGCCAACGCTTCCAAATCGGCAAGCCACCTCAAACTTGTCGACTGGAATCCCAGGATGCCTTAGGGTGAGGTAACTGTTATCTCTTATATATATTTTGCCTGTGGTGTGGCCGCTTCCTTTTCACAACTTGCCCTCCCCCACTTAAAGTGTTGTATATGAATAGTACTGAGTGGGGGGAAAAAAGCTGTCAAGCAGCAAGCGTCTTGCGTGTCGGTTGAGCTCAGAAAGGTTGATTTATTTTTCAGAGGCGACTATTATATTAATTATTAATCAACAGACCTGTTTACTCTTACGATTTTGGCGTACAGTGTACAATTTTGAGGTGTATACATTATATATACTGTATGTTTATTATTTACTATTCAGATAATGCATTGAATGATTTTGTGATGATAATATCATCATGATATTGTACGATTTTAAGAGTTTGAAAGTAAACAGGTCTGAATCAATAAAGAGCCACGGGTACGGTGTAGGACTGTCAGTAGGATTGTCTGTTTTATCTGTTGTTTTAATATCCGCAGGTAGAGTGTAGGACTGTCTGTAAGCCCATTGTTTCATGACCGTCAGGTAGAGTGTAGGACTGTCTGTAAGTCCATTGTTTCATGACCGTCAGGTAGGGTGTCTACAGGCCTATTGTGTAAAGGTCAATATATATCATAGATGAGGAGTTAATTTTTTTGGTAATTTTTGGACCCACCATGTATTTCCTCAAAACACCCTGAACCGATGTAAAAAAAAAAAATGTCCCCTCCGGTTGAGCCCTAATACCTTAATACTTTGTGTTGCATGAACGCTGGGGTTAGAGATTGTCAAGCAGAGACATCACCAACCTTTAAGTTGTTTGTTATTGATTGATTTTAAATGATGATTTGTTTCTGTTCTTCGTGTCGTTTATTTGTGAAAAGTATAAATTTTGAATAATTCTTATTTGTGAAAAGGAAGGATGATGATTAATGATTTAATGTTTAGTTTTGAGACTGTGTCTTCTTCTTCTTCTATATTTTGAGGGCCCACGATCAATGTATTGATCATTCTGGCTACTATGTTTCAGAGGGGTTCGCGATGTAATTGTGCATAGTTTTGAAGGGGATACTTCACTGGTTGCAAGGGCTCCTCCGCGATGGTATTATGAACTGGGAGTTGGAAGACAGGAGACTGAGCTATACCCAGTAGGTCATCAGCGATAGTATCATGAACTGTGGGTTGGAGGACAGGAGACTGAGCTATACCCAGTAGGTCATCAGCGATAGTATGAACTGGGGGTTGGAAGACAGGAGACTGAGCTATACCCAGTAGGTCATCAGCGATACTATCATGAACTGGGGAGTTGGAAGACAGGAGACTGAGCTATACCCAGTAGGTCATTGTATTTACAGTAACTGTTGACTTCGTCTCATGAGATCTTAAGGACTTCATTTATCTCTTCCTCTCCAACCACGCCTTTTAATGGTGGACGAGTCTCCGATATTTGTACACCTTTTATGTTAGTTTGCTTTTTCACAGCGTTTTGTTTGTTTCTTTGTGGTGTAATCCTGGAGCTCATTTTGGACCCATTTCCTGATGTCCAATTGAGATGAAACTTTGTACACTTACCCACCCCAGAGGACAGTACAGCACTTTATGATCAATAGGTCACCAGTGACCCACACTTACCTTTAAGTGACCTCTATCCATCATCTCAATTTTGACCCACTTCCTCAAGTCCAATTGAGCTGAAATTAGTTCTACACCCCCCCCCCCCATGATAATAGCAGTAGGTCACCAGAGACCCTTCCTTACCACTGAATGACCTCTGTCTTGCATCTCAATTTTGATTCTCGCCCTGATATCCAGATGAGCTGAAAATGTGTCCACTTCCAATCCAACGAGGAGAGGGCAATACAACGCTTAATTCTGATAAATGGTATTATCATGCCTGTCACATCAGTGAACTCATGTGACCATTTAGTGACCTCCGAGAATATCACAGGAATGAAAGTGATAGTGACATCGAGTTTTCACTAAAGCTTTTAATTATGTATAGTTACGCGTTACATATAACAATCAACAATGAGAAACAACATTTTTACCACAGAAAGGTTACCACTGACCTTAAACGAGTTTGTATTTCATGGGCGCCCCCGCTTTTTCGTTCATATATTTCAACCCACTTCCTGATTTCCTATTAAAATAATTTTCCAAGACTGAAAAGTACAAAAGAAAAATATATAAAATTACTTTAAAAAAAAAAGTTCTATAAAATTATAAAATAATGTCCCCTAAACTTGAGAGTTGTTACAGTCACATGACTAACAAAGACATGATGCGCCCACGAATTTAATGTTCTTTGCAAATCTCAAAGACATGCGCTGAGCGGTATCGCTAATACTATTCCAGAATATTTTTAATTCTTCATCTCATACTGGCAAATGTTAATATTATTAGTATTGGTTAAACATTTATTGTCTGTAATTATTTACAAACTAACTATGAACCATTTTGTTGTTTTTTGTTTTGACTCTATATTTGAATAATTTATTAATAACATTTCTATATTTCTTTTCAGGATGCTATATTTGAATAAATTATTAAAAACATTTCTATATTTCTTTTCAGAATCTCATCAAATAAGTACTAGGACTGATTTATTTCATGTAATCATTTTATTGTATGGACCATTGATTTAGAAAAAAAAAATTAAAATGTTAATAATTTTTCTTTTCAGGTATTTTCAAGTTCACTACAGAACATATAATAACTATAATTTAAATTTTATTTGATGTTGTTATCACTTTACAATGGAATAGTCCTGTGTATTTTTTGTTGTTTTTCATGTAAAAAATTATAAATATTAACAAAAAAAATATTAAAAAAACAAAAAACTTTTTAACCTATGCTTCAAAAACATTTTAAAAAATAAATATTTATTATATACTGTGAAACTTTTGTTGTTCGTTGTGTTGCATATGACATTGATAATATCTACTGAAAATTTGGTACCTTTATCTTTACAAATAAAAATGTTATGGGTCAAAAGGTACAAAAAATTCAAAAGCGGGTCACAACTTTTTGGGTCAAATTTATAGGTTATATAAGGGGCGTTAAAATTTGACAAAAAAACAAAAAACCTCCAGTTCTATAAAAGATAGAAAGATGAAATAAGTGTTTTTATAAAGCTTATAGCTAGCCTTTTGAAATAGTGTATCATTCATGGTAATAGAACAATATTTAAATTTTGTGTCAAAGTACCTATCCACAGTCAAGATCACGAGTTGTGAGAACTCATATTTCCATAATTTAATAATCTGCATCAGTCATAACAATTATTGTCACATAACACTTACTAATTACTTGCAGCGATGCGACCATATTGTTGTACATGTGAATGTGACAATCGTGATGATGACGATGTGTCCCACATTTTATTTGTCAAGTCATACGACATCATTGTATTTTATGGGCGAACCGCTCTTTTTTTAAAAGTCATATGACCAGCAGCAGCACCAAACACCCCCTAGTGACGCCACTGGGTCTTGTCGTGGGCTCCATAATGTTCTTAAATCTTGCTACGCCTCTGCCTCTGGTATTTCCATTAACTGTGCCACTGTCAGTGGACACGGAATCAATTTAAAGGCGATTTAAAAAAAATTCAACACGTTTATCTGATGAAATAACATTGTTATCTTTCTTCTTAAGTGCGCTGGTTATCTCTTACTCTTCACAAACTACTAATAAATTGATGCCCTTTTTACAACCCATTGACCTACTTATGTTCTCATCCTAATATTCATTGTTGCCGCCTATGCCTTCTTAAACAATCGGAAAAATCCATTCCTAAAACAAGATGGCGTCCGGAGGAAATCGAGACTATAAATCGGTTTCTGTGTTTACTCCACTTGCACCTAGTCACACACAATCAGAGAATGTAAGAAGTGGCAATAATTGTGTGCACCTCAGAAATTGCAGACAGTGATTTTGGATACTATTTATCTTGGAACTGGTGGAGATGTTATAGGAAAAAATAAATAAAACAAACTTGCCCACTCAGCCTACTAACTTACTACTACTACTAACTAACTTTTACTAAGTCGTCTAAGTTCAGGTTACTGCACTGCTGACCACTGACTCAATGAACTTAACATTGACTGTTAAGCCAGTCTGCCGATAGTATTAGGCTAGTCCTAGTTAGTTATTTATTAATTATTATGACTTTATTGTATACCTTATACCACTAGACCTATTAATTGAGTTTATTGAGGGCCTATTGACACCCAGTAACAGTTAGTGTAATTTTTTAAATTATTCATCCATATACAATTTTCAATAATGACAAGAATGTTTCTCCATTAGGTCTATGATAGTATCAGATCCTATCTTGAGAAGTTTGAAAGCCACTGCTGTGTGAGTGTGTGGTCCTAGTAATGGCATGTTTATGATCCCCCCCCCCCCCCCCCCCATGTTTAAAATGTTTTTAATGTCCCCCTCTCTGCAGCCCCCCCCCCCCCCACCCTTTTTTAGTCTGAGCTTCCATACATGATTTACATGTTAAAAAATGCAAAGTTAAAAGGTGAAAATAATACAATAAATATTATATACTTTATTTTATTTATATATATTATATTACTGTTTAAAACTTAGTAATTCAAAACAAAATTTTTAGTTCAGACTGAGTCACTGAGTGTTAGTAGTTTAGTATTTTTTAGTTAAATATGTATTGAATTATTCTGTTTCTGATGCCGATTGAATGAAAATAAAGTCTTGTGTAAGACATGCAGTTTGTAGCAGTGTCATTCGTGTTGTTCATGACTCAATCAGAAATAATACATAACTAACTACTGGTTTTTACTAATTTTCTTCAGACAATTTTAGAATGCAGAGTGTGCAATGAGGTGTTTAGATTTCAAGGCGATAAAGTACCAAGGTTGTTAATCTGTGGCCATACATGCTGCCACCAGTGTCTAACAAGGCTACAGCTACATGGGAGGTCAGTTTTGTGTCCTTTTGACCGACAACCAACTGAGATTGGCGACTCTGGTGTTTGGGGTCTAAAGAAAAATTTTGCTTTGTTGGAGCTCCTAGAGAAACTACAGTATCCACCGTTGAGTCCTTCCCGGTCATTGCCAGATCAAATTCTTGCAAGGGAACAAAGTGTAAGTGATCAACTTATCAAAGATTTACTATTTAATTTTGTTTCAATTGATATCAATAAAACCTGCTATAAATGAACATACATTCACTGTGCCTCGGTGTAATAAAGTTCAATATAAACAATCATTTTTCCCACGCCCACGCACAATCATCACTTGGAACCACCTGTACAATCCCGCCGTAAAACTCAACGCCAATCGAGAGGCTCAAAACTTCCCTAGCATCCGCCAGGAGCCGTTAAAGTACCAGCATGGCATCCCCAACTGTTGCACATATGCCAGTTCATGGATTCAGCAACGTATCCTACCAGAACCACATAACATGATGACAAGTTGATAGAAGACAAACAGAGGTTTAGAGTGAAATTTTGAAAGTTTATGTCCTCTATTGTCCCATTAAAGATTTAACAAGTAATCTACGGCTCAGCACCCTTTAGCAATGGTATAGGAAGGTGGCTCAGAGGTTGCTTTACTTTTTTTCTTTATGTTGAAAGGCTGAAATTTTTACTAACTGCAATATTTTCTTTGTTAGGGGGGGGGTGGCAAAAAGCTTAGTGCACCCCTGGTGGTAGCTACGCCACTTGCCTATTAGTATAAAATTTAAATTAAAAAAATTCTACAAAACTAAATACAAATGTAGCTCTTACTGTTAGCTTGGAAGTTTAGAAGGTTGTAATTCATATTTTTAATATCTCTTATATATATTACGCTTCTGGCATGACTTGTGGATGGCTTCCTAATTTACTGCTTCCATTTTCGCCTCCTTTCTAATCAGCAAATTTGGGATTGAGAGTATATTGTAAATAATTCTATATGTTTGAAAGAAAGTAAGGTTCAATAATGATTTCAATAGAATGCAAAATATAATTCTGGATAACTACTCTAAATGATATATTTTTTATATGACGCAAATATTTAATAATTCCCGATAACTATGCTAAATGATATATTTTTTTAAATTACGCAAATATTTAATAATTTCCGATAACTATGCTAAATGATATATTTTTTATGTGACTCAAATATTTAATATAATTCATGGGCGTGAAATGAAAAGTGGGCAGTGATGTATCATTGGTGGGTGAGTGGGGGAAGGGGTGTAGCTTGAGTTCATGTTTTGTCAAGTAATTTTAGTAGATGGGAAGTTCACACATTGCTGCCACCAATGTTTGGCGGGCTATACCTAGTATTATATAATAAAATAGATGGTCTCATTGATTTATTTCAGCTTTCAATTAGCTGTGATGAAAATGAACTTCATACAGCCGTGCTGTTCTGCACCGTGTGCAGTACTCATTTGTGTGTTGAGTGCTCAGAGATCACTCACTCAACCAGAACATTGGCCCGCCACAAACGGGTGCCCATCTCTGAGAAGCCAAGAGAAAATCCAAAATGTGTGTACCATCCCATGCATCTGGTGGAGTTTGCTTGCCTGGAGGATGAGTGCAAGTTGTCTCCCCTTATGTGTTATATCTGCAAAGACTACGGCCGACATACCAAGCATAAGGTGGGTTGCTGAAACTGTCAAAGTGTGCAATGAAATTCTGTCAAAGAAATAAAAGCAGTTTTGTGAAATGTCGTTTTATAACTGATTTAAAAATTTAAAAAAAATTGTGGTGAAAGTTTAAATGCACCTGCTACTTTCATTTGTGTGTAGCTCAACATCCTCTTAAGAAAGACTGACATAGAGTTTAGATGACATAATGTCAATGAAAATATTACATCATTTATATGCTTTTTAAATTTAATCATGTATGCTCTTTATATTCAAATCATGCTGTATTTTAAAACTACAAAACAAAGAATAAAGCTGAGGCTTTGAGCAGGTTGATCTCTAAAAATCTTTGATGAAATAATAGCACTAGAATATAAGTAGTTAGACTCAGTTTCTCTAACTAACAAAAAATGCCATTATTCCTTCACATGCAGCATGCTCTGTTAGAGTCAGAAGCAGAGAATGTTCGCTCCTCTATAAGAAGTGCTGTCCAGCACATCAAGTCTTTCGCCGAGGAGGTGACAGACTCTGCCAGGAAGCTGAGCGTTGTCATCCAGCAAATAGAAGGAGGTGTGCAGATGGTACACAGTGAAGAGGACACAGCAACCCAGCAGGTTAAAAATGAACTGGAAGATAGGATACTGTAAAACTCATGTTGTGTTAAGACACACCTGTTGCAGTACAGGACAGCAGCTTGAATAAAAATGCTCGGGTTTAGTGGATAGATCAGAAAATTGAAACTATTAAGAATGTTTGAACTCATAAATGTGCAGTGACGACTCAAAACATGGGGTATACTAGTTAATAAGCAACATGTATTTGGTTATAATACAGACAAAAATGCCACAGCTCCAGTTATTTCTTTCTCTTAAACAAATAAAATTTCTTGACATATTTGATCATTGACTAAATCACCTAGTTTGCTTCATACAAAAACAATGAAAATTAGAACAATGGATTTAAATCTTCGAACCTGTTCTTAGTTTGTGGAAAAATAAATCTCTAATGCAGATGATCTGCTGTCATGTTCCCATTGAACAGTGTAAATATTCAATAGTTCAAAAAAGCAAATAAAATATTATGTTTTTATATTTTTAAATTTCATTTTTATTAACATTGAAATATAGGTCATTGGAACTGCTGAACAGGCACGGTTGAAAATAAAAACATATTTCAACGAGCTTAGGGAAAACTTAAACAGGCAAGAAATGGCTGCCCTAGGGGCAGTGGACACACATATCAGGGAGAAGTTGTGCTCCCTGCGACAACAGCAAGAGGATATGGCCATCTTGATGTCACAGATATCCTCTGTGTGCCACCAGTGTGAGACTACCCTACAACAGGTACAAACCAAAGTAATCATTGAAATATTTTCCTGCATGATCTGCTGTTAGCAATGTCAAAATATCTTCTTCTGTGTTGCACAGCAATAGATTAGGCTTTTTTGTAGACTTGGATTAATTGCTTTAGAATTGCTGTGTGTGAATAATTGTTTCATTTATGTGATGACGATTGATGATCTAGTCCAGTTACTGTTACTGCAAGCTGTCCGCATATTCTCTGACTGCAGGATGACACACGTATATTGCTTGCCAAACCAGAAGTGAGTCATCTGCTGGACACATTACAGAAGCAACAGCAGCAGTTCATGGACCTCCCTGACCAGATGGCCCTTGAGCCCACTATACCAATTACTTTCACCAAGGTAATCAACGTTTAGGCCTATTAGTTTCATTAAGTTTGTGGAAAAAGTCAAATCACTAGCAGTTACCTGAAATAAAATTATGCCCACCATGACACGGTCTCCAAAAAATAAATGCAACATTGGAAATTTGTGTGCAAAAATATGGTTACTGAAAAATGTTGTTATATCTGATTTCATAAACTTATTGGGATGCCATGTTTGAATTCACAGAAATTTGAAATGCATTATTTCAATAGTGATTTCCCAAAGAAGAAAGTTGAAATGTTTGTACTCATTACATCTAAATAAATAAATTTTTGTTATTTTGTTTAATGGATTATTCATTTCACCTGTTGAAGAAATAATACAATAATTACTGATAACATTGTAAGTTATGTCAAATTATTGATGTCAAAGTATTTTAGTTATACACTTTTTTTAGGACAACCGAGTTCACATAGGACCTAAAATAGAGATGCGTGTTGTGACACTAGGACTTGATGGAGCTGGGAAGACCAGTATACTCTTTAAACTAAAGCAGAATGAATTTATTCCAACTATACCAACCATTGGTATGTAGTGCTGTATTTTTCATACAAACTCAAACACATCAAATTGTTTTGGTTCATTCTATTTACATTTTACAGAGTTTAAAAAAAATTCATTTCATCTTAAATGAATGCAATACCGTATTTTACGAACTATAAAACACACTTTTTTCTTTGAAATATTTCCTCCAAAATTCAGGTGCGTCTTATTCTCAAAATTAATATAAAAATGTTAAAAATAAAATTTTTATTTAAAAATAAAATTGCTTAAAAATTAAGGTGCGTCTTATAGTCCATAATGTCTACCAGCGTCATGCCAAAAAACTGAACCATTTTCACACAACCAGCCTCAGGAAACTCCTAGGCATCAGGTGGCAAGACAAAGTTCCTGACACAGAGGTTCTCTAGAGCGAACATACCTAATATCTTCACCACCCTGATGCAATATCAACTCCGTTGGATGGGACACGTTGCCCGTATGGAAGATCAGCGGCTCCCTCTAAACAAATATTCTATGGTGAACTTACGACAGGCAAGCGCTCCCAAGGAGGTCCAAAAAAACGTTACAAAGACTCACTGAAAGGGGCACTAAAGGCCTTCAGCATCGACACTACTAAATGGGAGCAGACCGCCCAGGACAGAGTCAGATGGAGATCAGTGGTCAAGATAGGGGCTAAATCTTATGAAGCCAGTAGGATGGCCACCATTGAGACACGCAGGCAAGCCCGAAAGAACATTATTAAATCCACGACTGCACCAACTATCCCCTGCCAGCGGTGCCACAGACTATTCCGAGCACGCACATATAGGATTGGCAAGCCACCTACGAACCCACCGTAACCCACCCCCCTAACGGGATGACTGGATGGTCCTAGTCGATTTAACGGACGAACAACAACAACAATGTCTTATAGTCCGTAAAATAGGTTTTTTTTAGTTTTTTTTTACAACTTTTGAATATAAAAAAAAAATCCATTTTATTTTTCATTCTTCATATTCATTATATTATTTTTACTACTTAAGTTTTTTCAAAATCAATTAAGTGATTTTAAAAGCCAAAATTGATAAGTTTTAAATTCCAAATTCTAGGTTTCAATGTAGAAACTGTTGAGTATAAAAACTTCAAATTTACCATCTGGGATGTTGGTGGACAACATAAAATCAGGCCGCTCTGGAAACATTATTATTTTAATACTCAAGGTATGTTGATATGTGTGATAGCACAGCTATTTGTATATAGGCAGGGAAGTGTTTATTGGGGCCATCAAGGTATGTTGATATGTGTGATGGCACAGCTGTTTGTATATATTTTAGACAGAGAGGTATTCAATCGGGAAATCAAGGCGTGTACTTTTGTGTGGTAGCACTAGGATTTGCATTAGGCAGGGAAATGTTCATTGAGGCACACATGTCTGCAGATTGTTTTTCATTTTGAATTAAAGATAAGAAATTTCTTGTAATTAATAATATAGATAATATTGTATTGGTTTGTCACCTTGTCATAATTTGTCATCAGTATTTTTCTGTTATAGCTGTTATATTTGTGGTGGACAGTAGCAACAGAGAAAGATTAGAAGAGGCTCAGGGAGAATTAGTCAAACTTGTTCAAGAAAAAGAACTTAAGGAAGCTTCACTGCTCATTTTTGCCAATAAACAGGTAACTTTTTAACCCATTCATTACCACTGGGTTTTGGGTAATCGATTTTTGCTGACTCTGCAGTAAAATTTAAATTAAAAAAAAATTAAAAAAAAAAAAATTCCGGTATTTTGATTCTCTATTCAATTTGCTTTTTAACTTATCTATAGATTAACGAATAAAGAAATATTTAACATTGAAATAGGTCGTCGATGTGGCGTCCTTGGTATTTCTGAAAAGTTCTTTGTCTTTTTGTTATGACGACTATGTGATGTCCTTGGTCATTGAAAGTGGGTGATCGTGACGTCGACATGTCACATCGACGTCATCGGTAGCAAAAAGGTTAAATAAACTGTACAATAATTTGGGTTTTGAGATATTGATATATATTCCCTCAAAACCTAATTGTCCTCACCCTTGAAATGTAAAAAAACATAAAATTTAATTTCAAAATTTTGACAACACATACATTTTTTTTTATTATCTTCTTGGGGGTTTCCAAAATTCACTTGTAATTAAAATATTATTTGATTTGATTTCCAAAGAAATAAAATAAATAATGCCAATTTTTGTCAGAATCCCAATTAGATTTAAGAATTTATTTTGAACTTGAACTCAAATTTGCACACAGTTTGGTGCAGTAATAGGGAACTTTTTTATTGTGCGCTACTGAACTCAACCTTAGAGGGTGACATTAGGTAATTCTTATTATATATATATATAGATATATATTTTGTTGACCTACACAGCTAAACTTTAAAAAAATGAAAAAAATAATGAAAACAAGCTTACAGAGTTAAAGTTTTATCTTGGGTTCCATTTGCTAAATAAAAATGAATTTTTACCAGAGCCCATTTAAAGGCCAACTATGCCTTGCACCAATTTTTGATGTGATGTGCAAAATTGTGCATAACACATTTTATGTCAGTCTTGTTACACCACTGATTGGCATGCTCTGTTATTTACTAATAATATGTCCTTTTGGTGTGTAGAGTTGTGACATTCACCATTTGTCTCTGTTGTTCCAGGATGTTGAGGAGTGTGTCACCATAGAAGAATTAACTGAGCAATTTGGACTGCTCAAACTGTGCTGCAACAGGAGCTGGCATCTCCAAGCCTGTGATGGTAAAAGTGGTCAAGGGTTGGCTGATGGCCTGGAGTGGCTGTCAAGGCAGATGGTTGCCGCTGGGGCCCCTGAGCTTGCTTAAGTAGAAATAAAAATTGGCACTGTTTTAGTATTCAAATTTGATCTAGTCTACCCTCATCTACATTCAAGTAAACAAGTTGGAGTAACATAAAAAAAAGTCATTGTCTGAGTCTTTGCCTGAAACTGTAGAAATATAAAATGGCTCACAACTAATCAAACACACATTTAAACTTATGACTTGATAGCTGAATGTTCAATCTGTTGTTACAGACAATCAAATACTTCAATCAATCTCATTTTTTAGTGTTCCGTTCAAAAAGACCATTTATGTGATAGATATCTGAATATTTAAATGTTCCCCCATTTTGCTTACATTTACTTTTTGGCTGGCATCCTGTTTATTAATGAATTAATTAATATTTTCACTTATGCTCCACTGTATAGTTGGTTGGTACCCAACTTGTGTATCCAGGAAATTTGTTTGAAAGAAATTTCTTGGAATGTAATTTAATCGAATTTTATTTTCAGTCCACACAATCAAATTTTGTGTCAAATTTCTAAAATTTGAACGTGTGAACTGAATATAAAATTCGATAAAATTTCTGTTCAACCAAACTTCTGTCGATCAATTTTCTGTCGACGCAATTTCTTTCCAACAAATTTCTGGTAACCCCCAAATTGTCCCCTTGTGCATAGCTTGTATAAACCTGTAATGATATTATAAAAGTTACCTAATGGGATAGCGTCTGCCCTGGTTGTAAATATCTCTTTGATGTTCTGTTGCAGTTAAAGTAATTTATTTATCTGTGCTCAAAATCATTGTATATAATCTTGTTGTTAATTCTGTAGCAGTTCTCACATTCTTTAAGCTGGGGAACTTTTAGCATTGATTATGGAAAGTAAATGAAAATGTTTTGTCTGGAAAGTGTTTATGTGCCAGTACAGTTGCAATAGGAGTTTGCTAATAGAAGTCTTAGTAAAGGACAGTGATGACCCATTCTGAAACTGACCCCAGTGTTCATTGCAAGAGCTGTACATTAAGTAGTGCTGATGACTCACTAGGGGGAAACAATAGTTTGAGGGGTGGGAAATACCTTGAGAATTAATCATTGCTCATTCATTGGCTCTATTTTTAGGTCCTGTCATGTTGTCAGTATAATCAATCTATGTTTAATCTTCAAATTGTGCATACTTATTTATAAATGATATTCCAGGTAATAATTCTTATAGTTGACTCCTGAGTACTCTACTGCGCAAGGTGTACTGGACCAGGAGATTTATTGTCATAAGTTGATGGTACATGCTTCCAGCCATTCATGTTTATTGATGTTAGCTGGGGTTACATTTTCACTTGGTTACTTTCAGAGTTTTAAAATTCTGACACGAAATATTTATGACAGATTTATGTCTTTAATACTAAATGTTTTTTAAAACAAAGATTGCTTGAAGGCTGTGCTAGATTAAAACAAAGGATTAAAAAAATTTGTTGGTTGAATTCAGTTTTTTTTATGTGTGCTGTTAAATTATGTTGTCAAAAAATATTGCAGTACGTCTTATGTGGAGCCAAAATGTCACACACACCTGTAACATAAGAATAAAAAAAAATCATTCCATATACAAATAGCTAGCTTTAATAACAGAAAATGTGATAAAATAAATGACTAATTTTGATACAATCATGCATAGTCATAAAAATGAAGTTTAAATCACCTATAGCAGTGTATATTAAGTGATAATCACTAGTTTATAATTTTGGTTGGTGTCAACTCCTATGTTCTTCTGGATTGAGTCATTCATCAAGTTCCCACATGTTGTAATGTGTCTTACTATTCCTAATATTAGTGAATATACTCAAGTCTTTTTGTACTAACTATAACTTAAATAACCAATGATGAATACAGGCTGGACTTCAATAGACACATTAATATATTATGATATAGCGCAGCTCGCTATCAGACCTCTAGAAAACACATCTTTCTTCCACAATGTTCCACTCAATACTGCCGCACGACTAAAACTTATGTCACAATACAGACTAGACAATACGTCACAATTAGTCATGCAAACCATGAGCTTGAGGACCTCTGTTTTACATTACATCATTATTTTGGCTTAGACTAGGAGTAAAATTAAACATTGAAAAGTTGTTATCACAGCAAGTAAAAGGATATCTAAAATAATTATAAACAATGCCAGGGAATAACTAATCATGAAAAGAAATATGTTATTTAACAGCACCAAGATTTGTCTGATCTTATAAGCATTAGTTAGCAATAAATGGATGATGTGTTGACAAAATGGTATAGATGAATTTCTTTATAATAAAAAAAACAAATCCAAACATATTGTTAACAGTAACAATTAACACACCCTGTTTGTTACCTTCATAAAATGGACATTAGAAGTAACATGTTTAGAAAACTTTAAAATTGTTTAAATTGTGAACATGTCAACTTATTAAAAAATATAAATGATATAAATGAGACAAATTTAAAAGCAACCATAATAATACAAGAAAATAAATTATAATTTATATAGATTTGATTGAAAGAACTAAAACTGTTAACAACCTGAAATTTCAAATGAGACCTTAACATTGTCCTTGGATTATAAAAAACATGTAAATGCGGTCATTATGCTTCAGATTTTCACCAAAGGATTGGCAGATGTTTAGGTACTACAGAAAGTTTATGAACATAACCTCACTTCCAAAAAGTCTGTTCTTGAAATTATTTCTGGAATTGGTATTTATGTACATAATGTTAAAAATAACCTTTTTAATCCAGTTAACAACTTTACTATTTAAGATGATAGCTTTTAATTATGGAGATTTTGAACTTGGAAAAGGTATTCTTTTAAATAAAATGTAGAACCATGTACCCAATTTTGTTTGCTATATACAACCATGAAAGGGCCAATACTCAGTATAAATTATTGGTAAAATGTTTCAATGACATAATATGGTACTACCAGTGGTAGGATATGAATTGATTCTGATATGGTTTATGGACCCATACAGATATGAAAAGTTTGCTTGAGACAACAATAACATATATAGGTTAAAATAATAATATATTTCCCAAAGTTTCAATGTTTGAAAGTATACATTTCAGTGGTTAAGTATTCTCTCAAAAAATAACATGAGAAGCATTTATAAAAGGGAATGTCATGTTTTTGTGTAAAAATGTCTTGTGTAAACATAGAATGATTAAAAGAAATAGGAAAATTGTATATAGAAAGGTTAGTCTGAATTTCAGAATTTGTCTTTTGGATTTGGACCCTTAAAGCTTAGCATTAGCATAATCTGTGCCCTCATTCCCAACAAATCCCATATTGTCTTGTCCAGAGGCCTCTAGAGCCATAGAGGATTTGGTATCATTGAAGTTGGAATAAATGCTGTTGGTTTCACTGTACATTTTGAGAATCTGGTAGAGTATCTTGTACTGATTCTGTGGATGGATGGGAGTATGATCAGTGGCATATGACGCTGGTTAAAAAAGTTTTATTTTTACTGTTTATATCTACAATATTTGAAAAATATTGATAAGTACTTGAAGTAGAGCAAGTATAATCACTTTCAATTTCTTTATAACTATATGCTTACATTTCTTTTAATTTCTAAAATGATTTGAGGCATTAACCAAAATGTTACAAAACTTATTTGCATTTATTAATAATTTCCTGCACAATACATGTGTGATGATTAAGATGTAATTTTTCCATTCTGATCCATCATAGCATATCTAAGATGGTGTTACCTGACTCATGAAAATGTACCATACTTGAATAGAGTGGTAATGAAATCAATACAAAATGTTTAACTTTTTAAAAAAATGTGTCTATTTAGTCAATATTCATAATGATAACAGGGAATTGACATAATTGAAGAAGTGACTTGTCATTGATTATATAAAATAATTTTATTACCACTGCTGGGATAACCTGTGACCGAATAGCCTTGATGGCACCGACAACAAGAGGCACAGTTAGGCGCAGGTCATTGTCCATTCTGTCCAGTAGGAGAGTCAAGACACAGGCCAAACCACTAAATGTTGCACCGTTTCTGGAATTTTTATAATGTTGGTCTTAGAAAATATAACTGTTACATTAAAAGCTATATTGATGGTAGTGTAAATGACTTAAGAAGATAATGTAGAATTGAAATATTAGAATTATTCATGCATGTTGAACAATAAATACATAGTGGTAGCACTTATTGAATTTAATAATGGCTTCTTAAAAGAAAAAAAAGGCAAGTTCTTCAAAATTTTCTGAAAGGTTTAGTATTAATTACTAACTATTACTTTCATGAATATCAATTGAAGGCTTAATCTTAGACAAAAACAATTTAAAATAATTTCTAGAATGGACCTATCTTTGGAATATTTATATAGGTGTATATGTATTAAAGATAAACTCCATTTACCTGCACATGTACAATATTCTTTCATTATGTTTTGGATTGTATGTTCTTGCTTGTTTGATGAATGTCAACAACTTCATTGGATCTGTGCCAGTTTGGGTGTACCTAAGATGTACAAGGCTATGCTCCTCAGCACCCTATTTATTGAGATAAAAATGGTCAGATTCCCAGTCGTTAGTAAATAGAAAAAAACAAACATTTCCAAGTGTAAGAAATAAATACTTCATAAACAATACAAATTAATGTCAGTGTAACAAATATGAAATTGCTTGAAAAAAAAATTCTCCTGGTCTGATAAATTTATCATGTATGTATAATAATTTAATAATATTTACATGTATATTTTAAAATTTTGACACATAAAAAGGTAAGAGTAATGAGAGGAGACATGCAGCCTACTTTAGGTCCAGACACGGTCAGTTTTCTCTCCTCCCATTCTGATCCTTGCACACAAGATCCCATTTTAATTTGAAAGGGGGGACAACTGGCAGGTTGGTTTTGGTCAGTGGGAAGGTAGTATCCTATGGTCTGGACACAAAACAAATATTGTGAATATTTCAGAAATCTCTTAAACATTAAAATTTATTTGGTAATTGACTGTGTTTTCCTGATTTCTAATCTATTTAGTTATTTGCATAAAGGATTGTATAATTCTTAAACTGAAAGATTTGTAAATACAAGTACTATCATTGTTCATTTGTACATAGCAGTTAGCTTATTTGTGTCTTCAAACTTTATTAAACTATTGAAAGAAAATAATAAAAGTAAAATACTCAATGAACAAATTTATCTAAAAAGATTGGTTTTGTTTTAAAGTGGGTAAACATGAATAATTTTATTGCTATTCAATTTTATATTCTTTCGTTAAATTGCAGTTAGCTGATATTTCAAAACTAAAGGAAATTTTATTTTTCATATTAAAGGTTAAATTTGTAAAAGGAAAATTAAATTAATTACTGAATCTGTTGTCATCAATTGCTCCTCAAAAGCAACAACTAAAGAAATTTTAAGTTGAGTGATCAGACGCCAAAAGTCCAGCACTGTTGTTGGAAGTGGAAGTTGTGTGATGACATCTTGATTCCTTTTGGTAAAACTCTGTAGCAAACACAAAAGTGTACACTCTCAAGATAATATGTCTATTGTGTGATGTGGTAAGCATAATGGAATTTTCACTATATAATTAGAGAAAAAAAGTTAGTCACCAATTAATTTTAAAATCGTTACAAATAAGACTATAATTATTCAAGGAATGAGAACATTTTAAGAGGTCGTTAGTCAAAGTTTTTACCCATAAACATGTAGATAGCATTATCTGTCATGAAATTAGCTAAAATTATTTATCTTTAAAAAATTATTTTTTTTGCATCCGATAAAGACTTCTACATCAATAATTTAAATATTAAAAAAAAATACCGGTGTTAATACAGCGTTGATGTAGTCTTCCATATCACTAGATTCACGCATTAGCAAAGGTCTGTAACAGTCCTCTGTTCATAAAAGATAATATACAAAGTAAAATATTTCATATTTGTGGAGTTAAAAATTACTTTTAAATCCATTTGCTACAGTTTCTAAACATTTTACTATATGTTTTGTTTTACTCTATAGTCACTGATATAGTAAAAAAAAAACATTTCAAAACAATAATTAAAAAAATTAAAATAAATCAATTTTAACTACAAACTTACTTGGCAGGATGTTACCAAATCGGTTTTTAAGTTTATTGGAGACAGTTCGGCTGTTTTGGTACATAGCTCCAGCTGATCCTTCTTCATCTATTGTTTCATCGTCATCAACAGACACATCACAAACCATCTAAAAATATTGAAAATATACTCTCTACAACTATGCTATGGAGAGTTACAATTGCATATGATAAAATATAAATTACCAGTGACATAACTGAGAGATCCCTAAGCGAACTTCTTTTTTGACAGAAATGGAAATATTGAAGAAGAATATTTGGTGTGCCTAGATTATAATGCCAGAGATTTTAACCAAAAGTATGGAAGTTTAATTCTACGATTATAATGGTTTTGCTAAGAGGATTTAAAATCATACATTTTCCTAATTCTTATTGATAGAGTTACTGCTTTTCTGAACCTGCTTCTTAATCCAACACTTTTCATACATTTTCCAGAATTCTGGCCATGGAACAACCTAATTTATATGAATATTTTTCTCTTCCACAGTAAATTTTAAAATTCTTCTTGTTATAGGTTTATCACAATTCATACATTTTGACTACATTGCATAACTGACTTGAATATTTGAAAATTAGGTTAAAATTGTACTATTTCAAAATAATTTTTATCTAAAACAAATGTGTGTGTCTGAACTTTAAAAAAAGTTTTAAATTAACGCTCCAATGTAAATACAACAAATTTCCAATTGTTTGAATAAATTAAGAATACTTTTATTTATTATTTTATTGTATCCTATTTAAGTGACACTTGTGATGCATGATTCAGTTTCTTAAAAGAAATGGTTTATTAAAAACCTATGAAATATTTATTGGCTTGAACAAAGACCAATTAAATTATATGATAAACTAAAATCCTTCTAACAACCTACTTCAAACTCTTGCTCTAATTTTGATTTTCCAGAAATATTATTTTTCTCAAGTTGTTGAAATCTCTCAACAATGTTGTCAGATGTGATTGTTGTATTTAAGCAGACCATTGCCACTTTGGCAGCTTCATGCAAGAACACATATTGCTCCTGGTGATTAAAAAAAACAACATATCCTTATAACGCTATCAAATTTATGTTTAAATAATGTTTTGAAAAATTCATATTTTAACTCCTATATCCTATTACATAAAAAATGATCATATCAACTTTTGTAGCTTGATGTATAAAAATAAATAAATAAATATTACAAAATTTATCCAATTTAAAAAAGCATTTTTGTCTGAAGAATAAAGTGCATTAAAATGAGAATAGAGCAATCAAATTAAACATTGCACAACATTTTTTTCATTTGAAAATTAAACCAAAGCAAATACATTTTTAAGTGGTCTATTCAATTAGAAATACTACTGAACAATACAAAACGTTTGAAGTAAATCCTAACTAGCAATGTAAAAATCTATAAAAATAAATTAACTTACTTGAGTCTGAACCATTAGATATCTGTCTTTTCTCAGTTTGGCCACAGTTTTGAAAAAATCCATCTTTTGTGTAACTTCAGCTTCTCTCATGACATTACGTAGAGCTATGAATGTTCCTGTGCGGCCCACACCAGCACTGAAATAGATATAAAATGTTATAGATATGCCCGTCTCAACACTGCTAGGCAGTTACCGGGGAGGGGGGGGGGGGGCATGAGCATTGTGGACCTATTCTAGTCTTGCTGTTGATAGCTGTGAGTTGCTTTTGATAACTAGCTAGCTACAGATCAAACATATTTCAAGATCCCTTCACCGATGTTAAATTTCTATTTTAATCCATGTTTTAATTCAAGCCATATGCTTTGATGACATTAAATCAAGCTGTTGATTACTTCAGTTTTTATTTTTTATCCCTATTGTACATTACTATTACATGTTTTTTCTGTCAACATTACAACATTCATTTCTTTATAACATCTCCTCCGCACACATCAATTTGTTTCACGTTAATCACGAATAAAATTTGCCAATTTTTAAACTGAGATCTCTCATTTTCTCTCGCTAAATAATCATTTATTGTTTTAATAAGAATAAATGCATGACGTAAAGTTTTTTTGTGTGTTTTTCTAGATCTTTTTTTTTTTTTTTTATAACTAACCTGCAGTGCACAACTATAGGCCGAGTTGTAGGAGAAGCTGCCACTCTTTGTTCAAAGTCCACCAAAGCCCATGGGTTTTCTGGTACACCCTTGTCTGGCCAGGATGTAAAGTGAAACTGTGTGACTGGGTGCATTGGCTGTGCATCCTTAAAGGGGATTCAAAAGTAGAATAATTTTACTTTAAGCTATTATTATGATTTGTTCATTAACTTATGATCTATTAAAGAAGACAAAAGTCTGGAAATGGCCAAAGATGGAATAAAAGCAAATATTGAGTCTATATGAAATAGGTGGAAGCATTAGCTGGGTCATTCTCATTCTCAAGACAATTTTTAGAGATGAAAATATCATTTGTCTCAAAAGATGTGTCTAACTGACATGTTCAAACAATTTCACTTATTAACTTCCAAAAAGTTAAATTAGCGCAAAGGTTACTGTATTAATGAATATGAATTCAATCTTTCTATCTTCTTGAGTAGACACCAATTCTAAACCTTTGTTAAAGTTTTATTGATTGGACTTAAAACGTAGCCTACCATCATTATTCAATAATTTTTTTTGGGTCATATAAATGTGAATAAAATTAAATCAAATGGTGCCAAGAGAGACTTTGTGTGACATTTAGAAACCCCTTGCCCCTCTTCGGGTTTGCCCCCCCCCCCCGGCCACTTTTCGGTTTGTGACCCCCTGCCATTTTTTCGGTTTTGTGACCACCCCTCTACTTAAAGTTGATAGTTAAATTATTATTTTCCACATCACAACTTTAGAGTCCTTGATATTAAAGGCTCCATGCATCCCGCTACGGCTCCGGGTGCCAATATAACATGTCACAAGGGATCGCTACAAAAAGTTAGTGCTACAGTAAAGGGCCATCCATAAATGACGTCACGCAAATTTTGCCGATTTTGACCCCCCCTCCCCCCATCGTCACAAATCGTCACAAAAAGTTAGACCCCCCCTCAAATATAACGTCACAAATCTCTGACCCCCCCCCCCCCCCCAAAAAAAAAAATATAATTCCCTCCGTCCACTACAGCCCTTTACAAACCCTTAAGAAATTCACCATTCAAGGATATCAAATTACTGCACAAGAGTCAGAAACATTTCACTCGAGCAGTGGTTCTTAACCAGGGGTAAAAGTACCTCCCCATCCCTGAGGTGTGGAAAACTAGAAAATTGCATTTGCTCCCATTGCTAGCTGTTGCCGAATGGCGGCGATGCGTGTCCGGGTCCATTTTGACTAAATGCTATTCGGATTTCTTTGGTGGTAGTTTACTTTAGTTAAAATGAAGAATTACGTTTCTTAATAACAATAATATTTAAAATAGTTTTTTAATACCAACCTCTCACTTCTGGTACCCGGGTGCGAATAGCCACTTCGTTTAATTATTTTCATATTTTAACTTTATAATAATATAAGGTCATGCTCAAGGTCATACTGAACAGACTAAGACCATATGCCGACAGAATCATTGCTGAAGAACAGGCGGGCTTTAGGCAAGGCCGTGGCACTACTGAGCAGATCCTAAACCTCCGGATACTATGTGAGAAATATGATCAACACCAACAAAACGTATACCACGTCTTTGTAGATTTCAAGAAGGCATTCGACAGGGTTTGGCATGCTGCTTTATGGGCCACCATGAGGCACTACAACATCAACACAAACTTAACCAGAATGATAAGAAGCCTCTATGATAAGGCCACCAGTGCAGTCTTCTTCAACAATAACATCGGAGAATGGTTCAAGACCACGGTTGGAGTACGACAAGGCTGCTTGCTGTCCCCCACCCTGTTCAACATCTTCTTAGAGAGAATTATGTCAGATGCACTAGAAACGCATGTAGGGACAGTCAGCATTGGTGGCAGAACGATCCCCTATCTACGTTTTGCGGATGACATAGACGAACTGGCGGGAAGCGAGGAAGAGCTAGCCAACCTAGTATAGAGTCTCGACAAGACTTCATCGTCCTTTGGCATGCAAATCAGTGCAGAAAAGACAAAAATGATGACGAATAGCACTAATGGCATCACCACTGAAATTAAGGTCGGGGAGGAAAGATTAGAGACAGTTGGCAGCTTCAAATATCTCGGAGCAATAGTATCGGAACAAGGCTCCAGGCCCGAATTAATGGCCAGGATTGCGCAGACTACGACAGCACTAAAGAGGCTCAAGAAAATATGGAACGACAAAAATATAGCCCCAGCACCAAAATCAGGCTGATGCGCTCATTAATCCTCTCCATTTTCTTATATGCCTGTGAGTCCTGGACATTAACAGCAGAACTTGAAGAAAGGAAAATAAAGGCGATGGAGATGAGATGTTACAGAGGCATTCTTGGCATCTGCTATAGAGACCACATTACCAATGAGCAAATAAAAGAAAGGATACGTCAGGCAATTGGGCAATACGATGACCCCCTGACGTCTGTTAAAAAGCGCAAACTTGAGTGGTATGGCCACGTGACCAGAAAACAAGGGCTCACCAAAGAGATCTTGCAGGGCACTACTAGAGGAGGGAGAAGAAGATGAAGACAAAGAAAAAGATGGGAAGATAATATCAAAGAATGGACTGGATTACAACTAGGCGATGCTATGCGTAGGGCAGAAGACCGAGAGGAATGGAGAAGAATAGTGTACATGTCATCTGTGGCGCACAAACGGTCGAAGGACTACGGGACCTGATGATGATGATGATGAATAATATAATTTATACGGTTGGGGAGGGGGATATTTAAAACTGAGTGGGCCTGCAGCGCTGCATAAAGGTTAAGAATCCCTGCTATAGAGTTCTTACTAAGATTATCCCACCCCCGGCCAACGATTTATTTTCGTTCCATCCCACTTCCCATGATTCTATGACTCCCATCTCCACATTTTCACATAAGTTCTCTCAACTGTCAATGTCACTACACCCATTTTCTCCTCCTCAGTGTTGGCCTGTAACTTGATCAGTGGCCATGTCTCGACCTGGCATACCTGCACTGATTCTCTCAGTGATCGTAGTTTAATATAATAATTATAGTTGTTTTATAAAAGAATGATGTAAAAAAATGTCTATAATTTAGGTTTATTATGTGCAGATTTTTAATATAAAATTCTGCTTTTCATGTGACGTCACATTGCTTAAGCCACCCCTCCCCCTCGTCACACATCGTCACAAAAATGTTACCGCCCCCCACTTTTTAGACGTGTGACGTCATTTATCGATGGCCCCTGATATTCACCTGATGTCAAGCATAAAATTATGAACTGAATTCGCATAAAAGAGGACACGCCACCTTTTAAAACTATTTAAATTCAAAATGTAGGTTTCATCACCTTCGACAGCTGGAGACGTCTTATAATGTAGTCAGCAAACACTTGAGTAGCTGCAAGCTTCACTGTTATCTCACCAAACACAACCTCGTCTTCTTCTGGCCAGTAGGGATCACACTTGGACTAGGATGACAGGGTGGTAAATTGATAAAGTCAGTGGGATTCTTAGTAAATAAAACGATTTGGCTAGCGAAAAACATTCCTTAATTTTAGTTAGAGAGAAGGAGAGAGCGAGAGAGAGATAGATTGCAAGATAGAGAAAGCGAGAGATAGAGAGGGAGATAGATAGATAGATAGATAGAAGATAGATTATAGATAGATAGATACAAATATAGAAAAACAAGAGATAGAGAAGGACATAGATAGTTATGGATAGATAAAAAGATAGATAAATAGATAGATGATAGAGAGAGAAAAAAAATGTTATGCATTATCAGAATGAATTAAAGGTTTGATTTATTCTTTAGCATAATTAAACATTCTTTACTCATATAAAAGCCTTGGAAATATTTAAAGTTAGTCAGATGAATTTATTTAAATTTAAATGTGAATGTTAAAAAAAATGTCTAAAAATATAAAAAGGGCAAAAGATTATTAAAAAATTAAAAACAAACTCTGGGACGAAATCAAAATATTTGCATAAAACAATTTACAGTCCAACTTTCACCTAAAGAAGGAGTAAAAACAAGTCTTCAAAAGAATATATTTATAATATAAAGACATACTCACTTTTCCATGCTCAAATAAGTTTGTCAACATGACAACTTTGTCCACTTTTTGTTCCCACAACATCCGCACAAAGTCATCTAAAATAACTTTTGTTGGTCCTGTCATAGAATCAATGTGTGAGTTTACAGTGTCGTTTATTCAAATAAATTAACATAATACTTGTTTGAACTTTATTTATTCTAATCATCAGAGGAGAGCAATTCCAAATAGTAACAAGCTGCGGCCTTAGGAATCGGTGGGTATTGCGTTGAACAAATCTTTGTCACCTTGCCAGCTAGCGGGAATAGAATGCATCTTCGTGCATGGTTATCGTCGCATTCGGGGACAGTTGTCCACCTCTCGCACCGAGAATCAACGGGGAAGAGTCTCCGAAATTATGAGATTCCAAAATGTTTCAAATCGATCTCAAATCGGTCAATGATAACTTTAAATGAAGAGCTCTTTACAATGATGACAGCTGATAACCCGACTGAAAGTGTAAAAGGTCACACTGGAGGGAGGAACAGATTCTCTCCAAAATTTATTATCGGCGAATGATTAACTTACGCTGCTAACCACACAGGAGGGAGCCAATGAATACGGTGGTTGATGACCTCGGTGCTCATGCCTGACGTTTGGTTGTCGTAAGGGCTTAGAGAGCAATAACAGGGTAATAATGGGGGAGACTGCAATCAGGTTAGCACAATAGGAAATTAGTAAAACACAGTAAGGTTAAACCCGATAAAAGGAACGTAACAAAACAACGAACGTGTCGGCATGAAGCCTTCATCAGCGAACAAACAGAAAAACGAATAAAATTAATCAAAAAATTATAATGTAGCACTTGCCCTTTTGTCGTCCAGACTCAAAACATACATTTCCCTAAGGGCAGTTTTCAGATAGGCGGCGGTTTCCTTTGCACTAGCCGCAATGTTATCTACGCTATTGTTTGCACCCGCTGGCAGATGTCATACATTGGGGAGACAGGACGCCGACTCTCTGACAGGTGTACTGAACACCTCCGTAATGTTACACAAGATAAACAGTGTCCTGTCTCCAAACACTTCAATAGAGCCGACCACCAGGGCAAGGCGGACTTTTCAATATGTGCGATTGTGGCCAGTACAAACACACCCAGCCCGGTGAATTTGGAGCACAAGCTTATCTTGACCTATAATACATTGTCCCCACATTGTATGAATGTCATGTCTCTATTCACTGTTTGAACCTAGCTCCGCCCCTCCTCGTCACGACCAATCGCAGTGGAATGACTTCTCCTCTTTTCTTTCCCTCTTCCCTATTTAACCTTTCTCCCCTTACTTTCTCTCACAAACCTTTTGCTGCCCTTCTGGACCCTACTTCTAAGCTAAGTGCTACATTATAATTTTTTGATTAATTTTATTCGTTTTTCGAAGGTTGTAACAGGCAGTGGATAGGTGTATGTGTGGGAAAGCGTGGCGGTTGAAGTGGAGAGGGCAGGCATGGGGAAGAGAGAGCGTTATAAGAGAGGATGAATGGCAAATGTTTCATGGATAACGCAGTTGAGGCAGGATTTTTTTTTGGGGGGGGGGCGGTTGAAAAAGGGCACTGTTGGTATTTGCAAGGGAAGGAAACAGTTATAAATGGAGAGGAGCCGTGTAATGGAAGATGGTTAGGTTTTGGTAGAGTAAATGGGCCCAGTGTTGGGGTAATTGGGCCCAGTGTTGGGGTAAGTGGGCCCAGTGTAAGGGTAAGTGGGCCCAGTGTTAGGGTAAGTGGGCCCAGTGTTAGGGTAAGTGGGCCCAGTGTAAGGGTAAGTGGGCCCAATCAATGTTAGGGTAAGTGGGCAGAGTGTTAGGGTAAGTGGGCCCAATGTTAGTGTAAGTGAACCCAGTGATAAAATAAATGGCTAAAAGAGGGTAAGAGGAATTGAAAAGTTCGGTAGAAGTACTTGGCCATATCAAATTTTAGAGAATATCTGTTTTTGTTATGATGTTTTTTTTTCGCTTATGAAAATGTGAGACTTATTTTTTTGAAAAAGCGTTTGAAACCACTTGTTTAAAATATATGTTGACGTATTGTTCCTACCTTGTGAGGCGATGAACTTCTCCTCATCATTGAATCCCTGCAAATCATAGAACTTATTAAGGTTTAGCATACCATTCTTCTTCACGTGTAAGCAACAAAGTACATATATGTATTTAAATGGTTATGCCCTCTTTCCAATAGATCTAAATGAAGCCAACATATCCACAAAGCATGCTAACGGTTGAGGATTACACATCTAAATATATTTAAAGATACCTGCAGGTATGAAGCATTAATGTAGTCCCCATGCTTTTTACTTGTGCTGACTACAAGATGGACTCGCGAATGGTCATCTGTGAAAATAAGATTGAAGTACTATCGTGACGTCACTGCTGTGAAACATTGATTAAATAGATTAAATGCATTAGTGAAAATTGAAAAAAAAATACACAAATATAATGACAATATTTAACATCTTTCTAATGACCAAAAAAAAAACTATTTTAAAAGAAACGCAGCTTTTATCAAATAATTTGTGTCATTACTATTACTACTGAACAGACAATGCTAAACGAGAGCTGACTAATCACAGACAGTTGGTCCTCCACTCACTTGCACTTGGATGACCTCACCTTTATCATCAATATACATTTTTCATATTAACATTTACGTGCATAGTGGGGAATATTACGTGGACACAAGAACATAATGTTTGGTCAGATCTGGTCAGCGCGGTATATTCAGTGCTCATAAAAAACGTGGACGGGCTGTCTACTCAGTGGTCATAATTACGTGGACGTCGGTCAGTGTTTAGTCACACTGTGGTCAGTGCTGTCTACACAGTGGTCATCCACTCAAAGTGTATGACGTCTCGGTTTTGCTCAAAGATTCCAGTGATCAAAATTAGTTTTCTCCTTAAGTTCATGGCATACAGTTTAAATGTAATATAAATGTTCAAAACAAGATATTTTTGCATCTTGAATTACAGAACAAAAGATTAAAACGAACGTTTCTACTAAATGCCTGACTCAGTGAGCGCAACTATACAAACTACGAAAATCGGCCAAAACGTGAGAAACCTGGGGAAACTTAGATCGCTAATCACTTTAAATGAAGTTACTTTATAAAAATAGAAAGGAAGCATTTTTACCAGGACGGCACAAGAAGTATTTATAAAAAGCTTCTTAATCTTAACAGCTTAGTAAACTTACAGGCACATATGTTTTTGTATCGGTTCTTGTTTTTATTCTCTTCACTGAGTCCCACTGACATTGTGGCCTCGGAGTTTGTGGGTAAATTCTATTAAAAAAATCATATAAATGTAAATGATTAGTATTTTCAGATGATAAAATTAGAATACTAATTAATTAAAACATTTATCAATATATTAATGCTTGTAAAAAAATCTAGTAAAGTTACTTTGCATTGCGAGAAACAAGCAGGAAGAGGAAAAATATTAAGTGTATTTATTCTGTTGTGCATTGTTGACAAAAAAGTGTGCAGTAAAAGTGTGCAGTAAAAGTGTGCAGTAAAAGTGTGCAGTAAAAGTGTGCAGTAAAAGTGTGCAGTAAAAGTGTGCAGTAAAAGTGTGCAGTAAAAGTGTGCTAATTTTTATTTTAAATACCCCAACAATTAAAAATAAAATCGTAAATAAAACATGTTAAAACGCAATAGACAGGTGTTTCCCTACGTGGAGCCCACGCCACACGGCTCACGGGGGTGGGGGGGGGGTGGGGGGGGGGTGGGGGGGGGCAATTTGATTGTTTAGGGGTCATTTGGAAAATGAGCTTTGTAGAATTTGAAAACCAACCGTTTACTATAATAAATTTTGAAAAAAGAGAAACATGAAGTCTCCATTTACTGCTCATACTGCAACTGTCAATATTACTATTAAAGCTACTTATAATATTCCTTACTCATTGCTAAATCTGTGAAAAATCCTACTATATGAGAGAATTTAACCAAACCATCAATATCCGTATTCACTAAAACGGTTCTGGGAAAAGATAATAATAAAGTTTATTTGAAAAATCACGATTTATCCCTAAAGGCTCGAAGCGCGGTACAAAATCAACCATATTAAAATAGAAATGAAACAATCTATATTTTACCACATTTAAATACAAAACACAACATTACAAAAACTACATACGAGCATACCCATTCAAAGTCTTTCATCTTTTGCAATCATAAACAACATAAGCCAATAAGCATTTAGGAGATAATAGCTAGCTGGAAAAGATGGCATACAACATCACCCCAGCAGGTGTTTGCGAAATAGATGAGTTTTCAAATCGGGTTTGAAGGACTCCAGTGTCTGGCTGTTTCTGAGAGCGACAGGAAAGGTGTTCCAAATTGTTGGGCCAGCAAATGCGAAAGTGCGCCTCAAGTCGAACACGCGGTAACGAGAGTTTGCCACTATCTGATGAGCGGAGTTGTCTAGTGGGTCAGTGGCATAGTGAGGGGGGGCAAGGGGGCATCATGCCCCGGGCGCTACTCACAAAGGGGCGTCAAATGGTATATTTTACTATAATATTGTATGGTTTTCGAATGGGGGGGGGGCGCTAAAAAGGTATTTTGCCCCGGGCGCGAGTTAAGCTCGCTACGCCACTGTAGTGGGTACATAAGGCGTCATGAGCACTTTGAGATAGGACGGCGCCAGGTCACGCAAGCAGCGGTAGCACATAGTTGCAATTTTGTACTGTATGCGAGCGCGGACCGGCTGCCAATGCAGTTCTCTAAGAAGTGTTTTAGCATGGTCAAATTTGCGTTTTCGAAGAACAATGCGAGCCGCATTATTCTGTGCTATTTGAATTTTAGCCAGGAGCGTAGCTGGAAGACCCACCAGGAGAGCATTGCAATAGTCCATGCGTGATAGCACGACATCAGCCTCTTTTATGCATCAAACGTTAAGAAAGGTCTGATGTGACTAATTCTGCGCAGCTCTAGAAAAAAACTAGAAAAAGATGACGAAGACATGAAACCTATGCCACTTAATAACAATACTGTTAGCAAAAGAATAGACGAAATGAGTGAAGATATTGAAATACAATTAATGTTAAAAAGCTGAAATCAAGAAAATGCTCAGTGCAAATGGATGAATCAATTTGTAGAGGCAGTGAGGTTATATTAATAACTTACATTAGATAATTTGATACAAGGTATTTTGATGAAGAAATGTTGTTCTGTAAATCATTAAAAAGCACCACTAACGCCAAATATATATGTATATATAAATATAATAAGCTAAAAATACTTAGATGTCAATAATATACCAATGAAAAATATAATATCTTCTGCTGCATATAGTGCTTATAATATGATGGGCAAGAAAATGGCTGCTTAAAGTTGATGAAAATGAGATTCCAAAAATGCAACTTCTGCAATGTGTTATTCATAAGGCAAACTTAGGCTAAAAAAATTTCGCCTGTTCTTAATGAAGTATTAAATTCAATTATAAAGTGTATCAATGCCATTAAAGCTAATGCCAAATGTGAACGTCTCTTCAAGCTATTTTGTTAAGAACAAAATTCAGACTATGTGACACTTTACCTCACACTGAAGTAAGATGGCTTTCGAAAGAGAATTGCTTGAAAAGATTTATGGAACTATTTTATACTCTTGCAATTTTTTAAAGTGACAAGCCTTATAGGAAGTATCTGTTAACGGTCGATGGCAAAACATTTATTTAGCCGATATCTTTGAAAAACTAAATATATTAAATAACCTACTTCAAGGGACAAATAAAAGTCTTGTCGATGCAAAAACGAAGATATTTGGTTTCATTACCTTTATTGAATTATGTCAGAATAATATTTACAACAAAAGTATTTTGTAACGTTTCATTGCCCCCAAAAACGTGAAGTGACTGATACCGCTATACTTGTCGATCATCTCAAAATTTGATCGGCTAATTTACAATAAATATTTTCTGATTTGAAACAAATTGATTTTCCCACTTGGTTGATGCAGCCAATGTTGGTGTTTTTTTCTGATATTTGAAATATGCATTTTTAGGAAGAACTCGCAGAAACGCAAAATGATGAGTCAGTTAAAACTCCAATTAATATAAAAAGAGCGATGGCATGGCCTTGTGAGGAAACAGAAATCAAATATCCAAATTCATTCAACTGAGCAATAAAGCTATTGCTACCAATTCCATCTTCATATTTAGCTGAACGTGGATTTAGTGCCATAAATGATTTGTTGGAAAAAAAAATCGGCTGGATATAACACAAAGGGGATACTTGAGACTGAAGCTTACTAAGTTGGAACCTAACATAACATCTCTTTGCAGCAAACATCAAGCTCAAACAACTCACTAAATTTAAATAACAAATAATTACTAATAATTAAAATAATATAGAAAAATATTTCTTTAAAATTATTTCGTACTTGACTTATAAGTTCTCCATTAATGCTTTTAAAATTTACTTACAATGTTTCCACATTAATTTCCTTGTGTTATTTTCCTAAAACCTATCATCTAAGTTTCTTCAGTGAACAACAATTTTTTTAATATTAAAAAATGATGTATAGGAGACATAAGGGGGGGGGGGGGGGAGGGGCATAAGAATTTTAGAAAGGCTTCGGTGGGGCATGGCTCAAAAAAGGTCGGGAAACACTGCACTAGAAAATTAAGAAGTGTTGTGACATGACAAGCTTATATTGGAACACGATATGTCTAGGCTTTACATGAAAAAGACAGGACAATTAAATGGACGTTTCGGCTAGATGCCTTCTTCAGCAACACGACAAAACAAGAAAATACGAGGAATTAGGAAAAAACAAACTTTTCTGTTAGAAGACTTCTATGTTAGAAACGGAATCACTCTATCAAAAACGAATGTGATAACACTCAAGAAAATAAAAGCTAATATCAACATACATTGAACTCCTTGTGGAGGTATTCCTTCCCATGAGTCGACAGGTAACTGCGGAGATCGGCCAACGTGACGACGGTGGTAGAAGGTCCACTTGGTAGAGTTACTGTGTTATAATAACCAGTGCCCGATCCTTTAACTGACTTTTCTTTGTTGATCGTTAGTGTTGGTTTTTTGGGAACAGCTGGTTTGACTGAAACATTGCATTTATATATGTTGAGTAGTCATTATTATTCACACAACTATTGTTCAAAACATATCAATATCAAGTTATGTGGTGTTTTTTTCTACGTTAGCGGATGAAAATGCATTACTAAAGTATGGTGCAGTTTCTTACTATATTCATCGTCCCATCCTCAATCATGTAAAAACTCCATCCCTTTTACTCAGTTGCTGAGATTGAGAAGACTCTGTAGCAATGATGAAGATTTTTGGGAAAGGACTGCTGAAATGTTGGATTTTTTCAGACGCAGATCATATCCTGAGCCCATTTTAAAAGCAGCTGTCACTCGAGTTAAAAGTATGACTATAGACAAGATTCTTTTAAAACTACTCGTTCTGATAAACCGCTCGATTCATATGGCAAACCCGGTCACCAATGAGATTTTCAGAAAACCTCCTCTTTTCGCTTTCCGGAGGGACAAGGGCCTTAGGGACATGCTATTTAGCTCTTAAAGCTAATAAAGGCAAGAAAAGTTGAAACCGTAGCCGCTGTAACAAATGTCCCTACGTGGTTGATGTTGATAAGATCACTTTTCCTCTGGAAATATTCAGAATAAAAGATGGCTTTACCCGCACAAGTCGCAACGTGATTTACATCATCCTTTGTAAAAAGTGCGGTAAATTATACGTAGAATAGACAGGTCATCGTCTTGGAGACCAGTTTAGAGAACACCTCTATAACATAAATAAACAGGCTCTCTGTCCGGTCTCCCAACATTTGAATAGCTCTAACCATGATGGAATTTTAGACATTGCAGTTACTGGTATACTGTATACTAGTAACACACCGGAAATGATCTTTAGGGAGAATAAATTAATAACAATATTTGGTACGTTGACTCCATAGGGGATAAACCAAATCCACAATTATACGTCACTACCATGTCTTTTTCCTGATTGGGCTTTTACATTCTTTACTTTGCTTCTGTCTGATTTTTACGACAACTCCAATTTTTTTTCTTTTAAATATAGGATATATGTACATATATATATTATGTAAATTTAATTTATACTTATTTAAATGTTTTTTTGTTGTACTGATGAATGCATGTGCCGAAACATCTACTTATGTAAAATTATTATTAAAGCTTAACATATATTGTTAATGTGACAAAGATTGCTGGTGTCTAATTAATCTACATATTGTGTAGCAGGGATGCAAACTCAATAACATAAAATTTACAGAAATAATTCTGTAACTCCACAAATTTTACGTACAAGAAATTTTTTGTATGGACACATTTCAAAAACCCAAACAACTTGTTGATACTATGAAGATAAAACTATTTACTGTATAAAATATTCTTATGACCATATTTCTATGACTATGCGTCTATGTCATATGACAATTTATAACATGAGTCCATTTGTGTAACGTTAGTTTATTTTTGACCTTTCATCAGGGATGAATTACTCCTTGCTATGATCATACCAGGCTTATACAGACTTATGGAACCTTGACACCACATGGCATAAATGTCATGTTTTCATTCATGTGTTGAATCTTTGCTCCGCCCCTCCACGGCACGACCAAATGCTGTGGACTTACTTCCCCTCTTTCACTCCCCCCCTTTGCCTGTATTTAATCTCTCACATATTTATTTTCTGTCACAATTCTTTTGCTGACCTGTCGGATACTAATTTTCAGCTAAGTGCTATTTTAAAAATTTTATTCCGTTTTTTCTGTTATTTGTTCGCCGACGACGGCTTCCTGCCGACACGTTCGTTGCTTTGTTACGTTCCTTTTTCAGGTGTTCACATAATTTTTTTATTTAATATAACTGCTGTAAGGGGGAAAATAGTCGCTAAATTCAGTTCAAATAATTTATAAGTGTCTTAGTTGGCTATCGTAGCAGCTTACATTTGCTATGATATCATGGCTATCATAGCAACTCACCTTTGACACTGATATCGTGATTATCATTGACTAATTGTGATGTGTTATTGATCACTATGTTGTCATGCCTGATGGCATTCTGATTTGAGTAATTATGTCTACTGGTGTCAATATGGTCAGTAGTCTCATGTCGTCTCTGGGACTTTTTGACCAATCCACGCCGTCTGTTGAAATTAAAATATGGAAAATAATGAATAATGAGCAGGCCAAACATAAAAAGCTCATACAAAATCTTAATCTCAACATTTTTAACAGTGTTTAATATTTCAAATAACATGATCCCGCAATCATAGTTGTTGGCCGGTGTCACTAGGGTTTCTTTCAGCCATCTCTCCGGGGAGGGGGGGGGCGGGGGGTGAGTTTCAACCTAAAAATTATCTGAAAGAAACAACAAATTCAAGTATATGCCAAAATGCATCCCTGCATTTGGTATTTGCCCGATTGTCTTTACCACCCTAAGTTTCTGCACCTTTTCACTCACGCTGATCAATGGTACAGTATGGGGTTGATTATAAGCGTGTGCCAAATGATTACCCTAGTTAACGCCACAAACGGAGTGAATTCAGTTTATCCATGGCACTGTGCGCCATAACGCCTCTAAAAAAAACCTAAACATGATGTTCCCGTTCAAAAAGTATAATAGAAACTATGAATTCAAATATAATAGAAAATACACCTTTTGATTTTGAAATTTTCAACCATTTAATATCATAAAACCCCCCCCCCCCCCACGCTAGACTGGCGTCCCAGACATATGCCCTCATCTTCCACCCCTTAGCTACGCCTCTAGCCATTGGCAAATGACACAACCACTTCTTCCCCCCCCCCCCCCCGAAAGTTTGAAGTGTCCCCCAGGGAAAATGTCTGAAAGAAACACTGAGCGTCATAGTTCGGATTGTCAATCACTTGGAAGTGTCCAGCTGGTCAGTTTCGTATCCATGTTAAAGTGTTCCTTCAAATTAGAGATTTAAGTTGTATCTCATCACTTTTAGGCGAGGAAAACGGATTGCTATTATACGGAATATTGAGAAACAGACAGAACGTCCCATGTCACTTCACATGTACTGTAGATTCTACATCTACTTCTACATGTCCTTTAGTCCTCGGACCGTTGGGGCGCCACAAATGACATGAAAACTATCCTCATCCATTTCTCTCGGTTTTCTGCACTTCGCACAGCATCGCCTAGCTTTAGTACCGTTCACGCTTTGATGTTCTTTCCATCTTTTTCTCTTCTTCTCCCTCCTCTCATTGTGCCCTGCATGATTTCTTTGGCGAGCCCTCGTTTTCTTGCGACGTGGTCAAACCATTCCAGTTTGCTCTTCTTTTACAGTTCCCAGGAGGTCATCCTACTGCTCAATTGCTGGACGAATTTTTTCTTTGATATGTTCATGGTGATAGCAGATTCCAAGAATGCCTCTGAAACATCTCGTCTCCATCGCCTTTATTTTTTCTGTTAATGTCTAGGATTCACATGAATACAAGAAAATGGAGAGGACTAATGATCGCATCAGCTGATTTTGTTGCTGGGGGCTATATTTTTGTAATTCCATATTTTCTTAAAGCCTCTTAGTGCTTTTGTGGTCTGGGCAATCCTGACCATCAATTCGGGCTTGGAGCCTTCTTCCGAGATTATTGCTCCTAGGTACTTGAAGCTGCCTACTGTCTATAATCTGTAGGTTGGGAACCGGATTTTCTATTCCTCTCGGGTTTCGCATATAATTTTGCAATGCTATAGTGATCGGAATAATTATAATAAAGTTATAAGTTGTTGTGTTCCAATGTATTTATTTCTTTATTACATTAAAGATCGAACTTGACTACATTTATAATATGCATGAGACATCAACCATAAACTCAACTGTATATAAAATTAATTGATGCATATGTTTGTCTTCCAGATAACGGTACGCAGTTAAAACATAACAATATAAGAACCTATTTATTAAAAGCCTGAGTTTTAAAACAGACCTTATGAAATAGGGCGGGGCATTTTTAGACATAGGTAGATGAAAACATCTGGTTGACAGTTCTGAAATATGTAACGGTGCCATGGCCGACTTTTAATCACGGTCTGACATACGACTAAGGCAATTTGAATAATTATTGCAATTTTAAAGCATTAGAAACAGGTTTTTTTTTTCAATATTGTCTCATTCAATAAAATTGCAACCTCCTCCCATTTCTCTACAGTTGAGTCTACATCACAAGCGTAGGAAGATTGGAACGGAAAGGACGATCCTCTCCTTGCGGCAATATTTATTTCTACATATTTGTGGTGTGAGGGGGAGAGGGGTGCATTTCCGGCGAACTACGAACTGGTTTATTTTTGTTGGGAACGGGCCGTCCGTGTGCGGCACTAACAGTTAGCTACTACACTCTTACACCTATCAAAAAATAATTATTTTTCTTAAATTATTAAAATGATAAGCAATAAAACAACAGAGAAAAAGGAAATGAAACGTATAATTGTATTTCAAAGAGAAAAAGCGTGGTTTGTGGGAAAGTGTTAAAAAATGATACATTAACATCACTTTAATTTATATATGATGAGTAAACAAAATCACAAACACAACTCAGTTGCATAATTAATTGCATACAACATACGCGTCCTTAGTTTAAACAAAAACAAACATTTGTAAACATACTTAAAAACTGAATTTTTATTTCTTGAATACTTGTCACTAAAAGTTTAAATATTCATATTTACCTCAAAAAAATGATACCAATGATAATCAGAGTTACAACAACGATGCCACATATAGAACCGACCACAGCACCAATGAGTGTTGAGTTATCAGTTTCAATAGTGGATGGCGCACTTCCACTTTTTGCTAAAAAAAGAGAATTTAGAATTGAAAGTTCACATAAAAATCGGAACCATTGTAAAATATGAAATAACATAAATTGATATCTTATTTAACCCCATTCTAGACACTGCTAAGGACCAAATATAAACATTAAAAAAAAGATTTAATTATGTTATGGGCAAAAAAGAGCGACAACAATTGCCGTACCGACTTGTAAAAATAAAGTTAAATAATTTCAAAAATAATTTTGATAGAGTTGAAAACGTACGAATATTACAGTTGGGGCCATCAAATCCTTTCATACACCCATACAGACAAGAACCATCGGTGTTGTTACACGTTCTTGTTGTATTGAGGGTGTTGTTACAGTTAATGCTACAGGCGAATGCACAATTTTCACCATACGTGTTGCCGATACATTCTGCATCGAATGAAATAAATGCTTTGATTGAAACAACAACAACAGAACAACACTTTTATTTCAGTTAATTTTAGTTGTCTTGTTAAATATGTTCATGGAAGAAAGAACAAACAGCAGAGATTTAGACTTGTGAGCTCGTACCAGTACACACCAGTCTAATTTTTTATGCAACCAGGGCGCCCTTGAACACTAACTGCTTACTGAGCTTTAAATATCAAGCATATGATTATTTTTCTCCCCTTGATTTCATTTCTCTGAATTTTAGGCCTTTATAACACAGTTCCACGCGAAAACTTTGGATAAAGCTATTTAATGTTTGATTATATACTCGTGTGAAAGTTATTGGCTTAATTCAGTTGTTCAGTAACGGGGCATTTTATTATTTCACTTAATAGTAATACTTTAAACTATTATTTTATTTTAAATAAAAGGCGATGGATACAATTTTGTTAATGCTTTACACAGCTTAACTGTCTACACGGAGGTCATGAAATTTTAAACTGCTCGACTTCTTTTATGCTCAACAATGATGATTAAATATGGTCGATTAAAAAGACTCAGAAATCCCACTCCCAACACAACCCCCACTAAATAAAAAACCAAAAAAAAAAAAAAAAAACAGTTCACCCGGGGCTTATAGTCTCCCTTTCAACACTAGTGGGTAGTTGGGGAGGGGGGGGGTAGTGGGTCGTGTTTGTTACGTAGAAATCACTTCAGAAATCTCGCATCACATGACACGCACATTTACATGGACGATGCTGCCGGGTGCCGTCCATGGCGTGACATGTAAATAGTTCTTGGGGGGAGGGGGTGAATATTTTTTTTTAAAGCTGGTTTTTAAATTAAATAAATATGTTTGTAACTTTTTAATGTTATGTTTATTAATGACAATAATTGTATGTGAAGCGCGGTGAGTCCAACCGTAGGCTGGGGCACAGCGCTATATAGGACCACTGAGCCTATATAAGACCACTGTGCCCTAGGCTTGGGTACCGCGCTATATAAACCACTAATAATAATAATATTAATAGCGACATGTAAAAATTACAGATGTGATAATTTTTTTTAGATAACTGTATGAAACAAAGTCTTCTACCTTGCTCACATTTGGATCCTTGAAATCCAGACTTGCAGCTTGTACAGTTACCGGATTGAAAGTCACATCTTCTTTCTTTGCAGTTGTCGGGGCATGGCGTGGTACAATCCATACCAAAGAGGCCGGGCAAACAACTTGCACAGTAACCAGAGTCTCTGTCACAAATGGAGTTTTCACATTTGTAAGGACAAGACTGGTAACAATAGGTACCGTAAATGCCAGGTATACAGTGAAAACATATTCCGTTAGTTACATTACAATTGCCGCCCGTGCAGTTCTTTGAACAAAGCATGGTGCAGTTATCTCCATAAAATCCGGTTCTACAGTCTGCAATGTAATCATACGAAAAGTTATTTTATAATACACTTGTTAATAAAAACTAAAAAAATATAAAAGTTTACCTAGTCAGTTTTTTTCCACCCATTTATCCCCGTGGCATTACATCCCATGTAGAACATCAATTTCAGTCGCTCGCAAGTATGAAGAGCTAATCAACAAACGTTTTCTGTATGTTTACTTTGAGATTGAAAATGCCAACATAAGACTTAATATCGGCGAATATACGTTATCATTTGTTAAGAGAGATTAAATAGGGATCTTTAAGCCTCGGATAGATTATTGTGATTAACAAAAAGGCAGGTTGAACGTTTGTCAAGGTTTTATTATTGCTTAAAGTAATGATTGAATTACTTTATTGATGTGGCCAAGTTCGCTGTTTTAATAGCATAAAGTAAATATCTAAGTCTGAAACAAGTATTTAGTGGAGTATTTAATTAATAATGTATTTTACCGTCTACACATGAAGGTCCTTGCTTGCCCGGTGCTGCACAATTGATACAATGACCATCAACTGCTTCACAAAGGTTATCTTTACAGCTATCGCTGCATCTCCTCACACAGTCAATACCATAAAAAGTTGGTTTGCAAACTGTGGATTTTAAAACATTTTTTATGATCTATTTAGAATTTAACACCAAATTAAAAACTCAAGTGTCTAGCAGAATGCTTTTTTCTTAAAATTCTAAAAATATTTCGGCCTACCAGTGTTACATCCTTCTCCAGAATATCCAGCCCCACATCCTGATGGACAGTTGCCTGTACTAACAAAACACTTTTCCTCTGGTAAAGCACACCGGCAGGGATGATCACAATCACGGCCATATGTATGTGTGCCTGATGCGTCTTGTGAACAAATAGAATCTGACAGAATACATAATTTGATTTTTTAAAATGTAGATAGATTTTTTTTTTTCAAAAGAGTTATCTAAAACTAATGGTTTCAATTTTACTAAAAGTTTGTACCGATGGTTATCTAAAATTATGCATTAAAATTAATTCTTTAAAAAGTTGATAATAAAAAAAAATCAACAACTAAACGCAACTGATAATTAATCGATTTGTAACATATGCCCGTGAAACTTGAACCCTAACAAAAATGTCAAAAAACCTAATAAACCTCAAGGAGAGAAAAGTTCTCCGGAAAATATATGGATCAACAAAGGATGAATATGGATGGAGAATACGAACCAACAAGGAATTGTATAGTCTATATTAGGAATTCATCCTAGTAACAAAAAAACAAAAAAGTATAGGCTACCCTGAGCATGACGTTTAGAAAGAATGCAAAAATGACAGAGGAGTGAAGAGAGTGCGCCACCAAAACCCCAGAGGAAAACAGTTCAAAGGCAGACTTGGGCTTTGATGGTGGATGATGTGGAAAAGATGTACAGCAGCTGGGAAACCAAGCATGGAAAAGAAAAGCGTTAGTTAGGTCTGAGTGGAAGGAAGTAGTAAGGCTAAAGCCCAATATTACTGGTTCTCAACCTGTGGGTCGCGACCCTTTCCGAGGGGTCGCATAAGACCATCTGAAAACACATATACTCTACAGTTATGAAGTAGCAACAAACATAATTTTGTGGTTGGGGTCGCCAAAACATGAGGAACTGTATGAAAGGGTCGCGGCATTAGTAAGGCTGAGAACCACTGCCCTATATGTTCTGTAGCGCCACGGGGACGCATGGATGGAAAATTGATTGATGCTCTATTTATAGTAACCTTGGCGGATTTTGTTTTCTGGGCTAAACTTTTTTTTTTTAAGGAAAACATTCTATAACTCTATGAGTGTTTACTTGTTAGTAAGCAGTTTATGAAAAATTGATACTTGAAAAAAAATTATTAATAATGTAATCCTGATTGAAGAAATTCGATGTTGTTTATCATAAAGGGGGATATGCCTGTAATGACGAAGGATTTTATGAAATGGTTGATAGATGTGTTTCTGATATTGTGTAGGGCGGAAGAAACGAATTTCGGGCCGTGGGAAATGCCTCGTTCTCAATATCCTTGTTGTCCCTGGAAAATGTTTGGTAAGTTAAAAGGTTTAATGAGATGGCGATTATTGTTTGTGTTCCGTCTGGACTTCCTACAAGTCATTAGTCAGAAGTTGGACACGCCACGGTGCAGCCCTGCATGGGGGGCGTACGGCACTGCTACTGAACACCCATTCAGATATGTGTCTTGTTTTACAAAAGGGATATTGTCCTGTACGCCGATTTCGCCAGACTGCTATAATGGGTTTTTATGTTGCTAACTTCACGTCACTGGGGATCAAATAAAACCGAAGGCGGCCCCTTTGCTAGTTATATGTATTTATACACAATTATTCGTCTGTTTAAGATTGAATATTAAATTTGTAGCTGTTTTTTACACTCTATCCCATGGGTTAAGGTCTCCTTAAAATAGTGATCACAATACGCTCCTGAGTCTGTTTACGCTTTTGGATATTTTTCCAACTTTATAATAGCCCAGGTGAACGAGAACACGTGGACAATCTCAGCGCCAATGTTAATTATTTCCCGGGTAACCACATAGTCAGACTTGTGGAAGATACCATTATGATTCTGGGGGGGGGGAGGAGGAGGTGATGTTGAAGTGTCCACTCTCTAAATGGTATGCTCCAAATACTATAATGATGCTCTAATCTGGGGTTTCTCATTTCCGGTGTTTTGCTGAACCCGAGGCAACGGGTATAAATTTTTCCTCGTCTTGGAAATCATTGATTAAATTAGTTTAATCAGAAATATATTTTCAACTGAATTAACAATAAAAGTTCATTTCATTGTCTAATAAAGAATAAAAACAAAAATGTTAATATATTATATCTAAAATAAGTATACGTTGAGGCGGGCCATTTTGATAGCTAGTAAACATTTCACAGGCCGCATTTAATGACACCTATGATTAAAATAAATAAAAGAAACGCCAGAAATGTCTTTCGTTCTTTTTGCCCGGAACGGTCAGCGCCAGCAGTGCCGTACATTAAGTTCTAAACAACAATGGCGACTGGAGATCCAGTAAAGTTAATAATCAGAAAAATTTCATGCGTTTATGTCCGTTTTGTTGATTTATCCACGTCAGCAGAAACTACCAGCCGAAAACATTCCAATCAAAATTTTAACGTCCAGCAAAGGGGAAATCATTCAAATTTCGGTAAGATCAATGAAGTGAAAATGAAATTAGCATCACATCATCGCTTTAAGCTAAATTTTAATTGAAGGCCTTGGATAAGAACGAAGATCAATCACTTTGCCAGAGACAAATAGGTAAGATTGAAAAGCACGTCAAATTCAAGACATTTCAAAGGAATTCTGACAGAAGGAGCTGGAGCAGAACGCTGGAAGCGTCAATTAGAGATCACAGAGTAGTCTCAATCACAAGGAGCATCAGATGCAGAATATCATAAACAGAGGCAACAACTGGATAAGTGTGAACAGTTAGAAGATGCTGTCCTCCGCCTGTAGGTTTTTGGTGTTTCTGTAGTGTTCTGTTAGTCTTAATCCAACGGTTTCTATTAATGTAACACATCGTACTTATAAAATTAATGTCCTCTACGCTTTGGGAGGTATGCATTACATTGTGATGATTCATATTTCATGAACGTAGGATTGCAATTTGTATCCATTGTATGTATAGTTAACTTTGATGGTTTGAATCAGTTATATTTGAAAGACAGAAGTAAGTTTCTACTGGCGGGATGAGCTACGATAGTTATTATAGTTTTGATGTATATATTACTTGACGGTGTACCGCACTGCCCATCGTTTTCATTTAGTATTGGTAAAGGTTAAATGTTGTGTGTTTTTTTTTAATACATGAAAATAATGATACAATCCCCATCATCATTATCATCATAAGTGCAGATGTGTTTATAATGAAACATAAAGATTTTCATTAACATGAAGCGCAGATGACTGCTTAGAACCACTTTTCGTAGATGGGAAAGACACTTCAACATGTGTTTATGGCAGCTTATGTTCATTCAACACATTGGTGAGCTTGACTTATAACAGGGGTACTCTTAAGTCTCAATAAATCTCGTCCACGACCTCATTTTAAATGGCCCAAAGAGGATCATATAGATTAAAAAAAAAAAAGAAATAATTTAAATAGTTTCAAATGCGTAGCATTAAAATGAAAATAGATTATGCTTAGTTTAAACGATCAAATTTGCATCAAAATTCTTTTTGGAGGCATTATTTTGCCTTACCATATAATGCGCTCAAAAAAAGAAATTTGACGAACATTTAATCTTGTGAACAGAGCATCATCGATGAAATAGGAACGCTCCTACTACCCTTCATAAAAGTGGTCTTGGTTATCTTACGGTAGTTCAACCAAAATTGATTTAATATCACTGAATCATTCATCAGTCAGTCCTGAATTTTCTGAAGTGATGGACACGGCCATAAAGCTAAAACAATTAATAAGAAACAATTAATCAACGTGGCTTCGTTTATTTAAAAGTTTCTCAGATGGAACACGTACAAAACACGATGATTTGCTATTGCACAATGATGTATGTTGACTAAAAAGAGTATTTCCTATACCAACACACCAGTAGCTAGTAATGACGATGTGATTACATACATATAGTATCACATGTCTTGGTATTTACTTTTTCTGTTTGCGGAGGACCTGCAACTAGTGTTACATGCATTAAAAATTTGGTTCAGCTTCATAGGATGGAGGGAATGAGGTAAATCAACCGTTCGAAGATTTTGCCAGCCCCCCAGCCAGCCAAGTAACCCACGAACAAGAAGTTTATAAAGGATTTAAAAATAGTTTTTTTTTTTCCTTTACTTTCTTTGGCGTGAACAAAGATTTGTTGAGAATTTCTTTAAAAAAATAAATAATTTATGTTTGTTTTTACTTTGCGAAATGTAAAGTGGGTGTATTTTTTATGATTTTAATAAAAAACAAAACAACAACACTTAAGGCTCTCATAAACTTATACAAATAGTCCTTGCAACCAGTGAAATATCATCAACACCAGAAACAGTGCAAATCCCCTCTACATGCATAGGAGCCAAAATAATTCATAAATTGATCGTGGGCCCTTAATATATAGAAGATGAAGAAGAGAGGTTTAAAATTGAAAATACATAATTTATTCAGGTTTTTGGCAACTTATCTCCATATGGTATTAATCAAATACTATCCTACCAATGCTTCTCAACTTCCTTGTATTTCTACTTTTTTCTTATTGCCAAGATTTTTTTTATCTCTAAATATTTTCGTCCGTTAAAATTCTGGACCTTATTTTTCACAGTATCAATGATTATATTCCTTTACTTCCTGTAATCCTTTTTCCGGCAACAACAAAGGATATCTCAATTTTTTTTTACTGTGCTCTGTTTCTTGTAGTTTCATTTGCCCTGTTCACTGCATAAAGCTCTAAGCCGAAACGTTCACATCTTATGTCCTGTCTATTGATTCAAGCTTCAACATACATTGTTCTACGATTTAATTTACACAGCTTGAATGTAGTCCTTCAATTATTATCTGAAAAGAGGAAGATTTTTGGAACGGCTTTTTGATACGATGAGAGAATGTGAATGGTGTTTTCCCCAATTCGGAAGTCAAAGAAGGCTGAAGAGCTTGTGCAATGTTGTACAAATATTTACCAGATGTTACAGTTACTCTTTAGTGGAGAACACTGACTTTCTTAATAAATTTAAAATTTGGCTACAAGGTAAGAAAATTACTTTTCATGGAGGCTCAACCTTCAGAAAAAATGCACTATATGTCATTAATTTGGAATCAGGTCAGGTATTACGTCTTCAAATGGTCAGTTTGATCACGTTATTTCAGTATTCAATTTATGTCCATGGAAAATGTCCAGATGTAATTTCAATCTGATTTAAAGATTTTGTAGGAATGTCAGAAACATTTATTTCGTTAGAAATCAATTTATTGACCTCTCTAATTGTTTTTGACAGTTGCTGCTGCAGCTACCTTTCCCACACAGGGATGGGACTAGGACTAGGATTGCAAGTTTAATGTGTACAGACATGCCAATCCCAAGAGCCCTTGCGGTCACTTTAGTTGAAGTGTTTTGAGATGTGACACTGCTTATCTTGCGCATATATTACATAGGTGTTCATAACATCTCTCAGAGAGCGGCGCCAAGTCTCACCTAGATACGCCACAAAGACAACCATCTCACCTCCGTAAACTTGCATGCGAAATAGAGTTGGGCCACATCATTGCTGCACTATCTCTAGTGGACTGACTCACAATTGAAGGGATAGGCGATATGTATCGACTCTTTCTATTGTTAAGAAAACTCCCCCCCCCCAGAGCACTCTACCCATAGGTATCGATTTTAGTCGACGTTAGCACCCAATGCCTTATTTCGACTTTTGTCGACATCAGCACCAAAAGAGTTAAAATACGTCTATTAAAACTTGTGTTATAAACTTAATGGACAATTTACAATAAAATGAATTATAATACCGTTTTGCTAGGGGTTCTCTTGTAGAGCACGGGACCCACATCATTTTAAAATAAACAATAGACTTCCCGGGTTATTCGCCCATGCTGGGATATCACGGCAAATATCGAGTGAAAACTTCTAGAAACGATGTTCTTATTATTTTTTAAAAATTTCAATAAGTCACAGATCGTCACTATATATCAAGTGAAGTATAACTTGTTAACTGCGCTGGTTATTAATCTCAGTAGATGCAAGTCAGAGGTTCTTAAGCTTTTTTAATTCACGACCACTTTGATATACTAGCAAAGTGACCCTTACAACGATATATTGAAATAAGGCTTTTTTACTAGGTTACATTCTTGGAGATGAAAACATATCAAAATTAGATTTTTCAGTAATATATAAGTGTATATAACGAGATATAAAATCTCATGATCAAAATTGTAACTCAAATTCTAAGGCAAAAACAATTAAATAAGAAATATATTTAAAAATCACTATTTCTTTTAGTAAATCGTTTTAGCCGGTTTTATCACACTCCCCAGAAATACACCCTCAACACCATTTCAAATCATATCCCTTGAGTTGACAACCTGTGCTCTAGTCATTTGATTATAACAGGTTGTTATGTGTAAAAATATGTTTAAAATATTATGTAATTTTTAAACTTCCATAATCAACCAAAAATTCATATGCATTTTATCAAGATACACGCATTAAACATGAAATCAAATATACGAAACACCAAGTTTTTTTCTCAACATAGCTTGTATATATAAATCGAAGGAGTTGAAACTAAAATTAGTGACATGTAAAGAACGCAAACCTCCTATGCAGCGTAATGGTCATATAATATCAATAAACTTTAAAAGCATATTATTAGTTATTTATTTATCACTAGAGCTTCTCATGGGTAAATAAGGGAACTAGTAGCAAGTTAACAACCTCTAAAGTAACCCTTACATCGTTTATCATTCATTAATAACGAAAAAAACATTATGAAAATCAACTCTTGTTTGGTTGAATTTAAGTTATAATATTTTTTAAAGTGAATTAATTTTATCCCGGGATTCACCGGGATCCTGGGATGAGAGTAACTTATGTTCCGTTTTCCGGGACAAGCAAACACCCGGGAAATGAGAAATCCTTGTAGTAGCGTAAACATTAAAAAAATCTGTCCCACGTACCGAAAAGTTTGAGTACCCTTGATCTATAGTGCATTACTTAGCCACGTTCGCTTGGTGAGATATCACACATTTTGCTAATATTGTGCGGAGTGTTCAAACCTTGGTAGTCGACCTGTGCAGTACAGGGGGGGGGAGAAATCCCACTTCACGGTAACTTACCAACGGATAATGTCCATTTAAACTGCGGGTGGGCTTTAGAAAAAATTTTAGTATCAGTCTGGACCTGGCGGAAACCGACCAACTGACCAAAGGTTCAAGCGGATCAGATTGCCCCGGGTCGACCGCTGCGGTGCTGGTTTATGACCAATTAGAATGTGGGAACATTTAAGTGCCTTAGATTTAGGAATAAGATAAAGCTATGGGAAGTAATCTCTAGTGACGTGGGACTTATAAAAGGGACAGTTAGACGGGACTAGACAGAATTCAGCCGGACAGGAAAGTGGACAGACGGGCGGGAGAACTCCGCCGGACAGGAGTATAGAACAGACGAGAGAAACCCAGAACGAAAGAGATAGAGACGAAACCGACACAGTCGAAGCTGAGTACGACAGAGAGATGGAGAGCCAAAGCGTAGTAGTAGATAAATATAAGGGTCAAAGACTACAACCATCCAAGTGTTATTACCTGATAGTTGCTGTACGAGAGACAGAGTGAACGTAGTTATCATCCAGATAAATTAGTTGGGGAACAGAGACGAGCAAGGTTCTCTACAATATTATGGTAGATAAGCTTGGTAATTTGTAAAATGAGCTCGATCGTCACTAACACTTACTGCTGTCTATTAGAAACTTCGCTTTCTAGACATATAAGCCTTAAACCCTACGTTTTGTGTGTGTAGAAATTTGATTATTGTTTGATCACACCGGTATAATAATTGATTTGTGACATTTTATGCATCATTGGAGTACACATGTCGAAAACTTCATTAGTTTCTCCCAAAAATCTCTTTCCATTCTTTTAATTTTTCCAAAAATTCTTAGGAACATTCTCCATAATTTAATATTTTTAGCTAAAGAACATTTTATTTAAAAATATGAAAAATTGTTATAGCAATAAAGCAATAACTATAACATTAATAGACAAGAGTAATTCACATTCTTACCTCCAAATATCTCTGTCTCACACATATTAAATCGGAATGAAGCTGAAATAGGTTGACTTGCTGTTATTTGGATACTTGATATTTCCAGTGCACTTTGAGGTTGAACTGTATACACATCTTTGATTTTTAGAGGATCATTACTGTAGCTATAAACATTATATTCTGATTTGTTAAATGCCTGCAATATAAAACGAGATAGACGATCTGTGCAGCAAGTTGAATCTGAGGATGTTTGAAATTGATTTTGTTATAAGTTTGAAATATAAGAAAAATTCTATGTGTAGCCTTTAAGTGAATTATATAAATAAGTGCCTTTATACTAGAGACTCTCATTTAGAAAATTCTTTGCAGCGACGTTGCTGGAAACAACATACTATTTGGTTGCTTATCGCTAATACCAAATCCTGTGTAGTTTTAAAACAGCCTTTTTCTTCAAATATTTGTTAAGGGAAGGATTTTTAGTTTATTTATTTATTACTAGCTTTCTAATTAATTTTATGAGCAGTCTAATTTGTTAGTTGTCCATGTGTCCTATCGTGTTAGTACACTTGAACAGCTAGGAAATAATGGAAGAACAACAACATACGAAGAGTTGGTTACGTAATATAAAGCTAGTGAAGTTTTAACATCACAGATTAAAACTGTTATTTAATGTCCTTCGTGTCGTTTTATAAAATACTGACGTCACAGAAAAAATGGGAAAAACACACAATATACAATGATTAAGGAGTAGGTGAGATTTTTAATAACATACTTAGTCTTAGTTTGGAACATATTTGATGAATTCACATTCAAAAGGAAATAATATATTTAAGTATTTTGATTTACATCTTGACAGAGTTTTCATTTGGTCTATTAGCCAATTAATCCGCCACAAAAAAGCCGATTACCAATAATTCGATTGTCTTTCAAATGATTGGTAGAGCCCCAATCACCTCAGTATTTAAAAAAAAAAATTCATAAGAAAGCATATTTGTCCGTATGAACTACTGGACATACATCTTAACAAAAATTATTGAGCTTAGATGTCAATGTCCATCAGTCACAAATTCACTGAGCTGGGCAACAAATGAGGTTTTTAATATAGATCATTAGATGATAATTAATATTGGTCGAGTTTTGTTAACACCTTCATCTGACTCGGCTGGAAGCTTTGGTATTATTCAGGATAAAATTTGCTTTTTGTATTACATTGGTGATTCAAGAAATGGGTAATTAAGTCTTTTCACAGTTGTATCATATTTATTATCATTGCTTTACAACAATTTTAATAAGAAAAGTTATTAAAGCCTAAATATTTTTTTTCCAAAACTACTGAGAACTAATTATCAATAATGTTAATAAAAGAACAACAAAACAACAATGTACCAATCCTGTTGAACAGTTTGAATCGATAAGCCGCAAACGCATAAAAAGGAAATTTAATAGTCCATTGGGGAGTTCGCTCAGTGACATCTATTTCGATGCAAGAGTAGTCATACCAATAATTTCCATGGTTACCGTCAACAGCTTTTGTTGAATCCAGGCTGCCGATAGTGGACGTCTGAGAGGTATTTTGCTTCAATGCAATGTTTCTACCTATAAATGCAATTATGGTAATCAATTATAATGAATTAATATAATTAAAGGAACAAATTAAAAAAGTCTTTATCCTTTAAAAAATGTTTTAAATTACAAAAACAACAAGGAAAAAAACAAACTTGTGCACATTTTTATCAGCCAATGCAAGTGTATAGATGTCAGTTAGAATCCCATATCTAGGCTTAAGTATGTTGAAAATATCTTAAACATAATAATGTCCAACCTTTCTTTAATTGCTAACAAAGGTATGAAATTTATTAAGGGAAGGTGCTGGTGAGAATTGAGAGAAAATGTTTTGTTTCCATAAACAATAAAAAAATCAAATTACTACATTAATAAAAACGTATCAAAATATAATAAAATCTAAATTTGCTGACTCCTTTAGTTTGCGAAATATTAGAATATCCCAAAGCGTGTTTTCGAAACGCTTATGTTTGATACAAATATGAAGTTATAATAATAATATCTACAACACTGACTATTTAACAAAGAATAAAGCTTTTGATAACAAGACTTCGTGATGTGATGACCAGTCATAAATCTATAGGGACACAAAAAGTTAATGTATTATTTTTTTTGCTCAGCGTAGGGTTGTGGGTGAACGTTTTCTGGGTTAATCCTTTGTACAGTATTTGTCACTGGAAATAATGTTAAAAAGTTTGATAAGGTTTGGATTATATTTAAAAATAAAAAATTATAAGGATATTGGTGACAAAAATAATAAAAATTAGAAATCTTAATTCAAGAAGTTATTAGAGAAAAAAAAAGTTTAAATCGGGGAAAAATATGATATTTATTTTTCATACTGGACTTTAAACGTTTTTTTAACATTTGATAGACTTGTCTTATTCTTTTCTAAGTCAATTATATTTCTGGCCACTCGAATTTTCCATCTGATAGTTGTTTTTAAAATCTTTCATCCAACTTTTACTCAAAATTCGGCGTGTTTTTGAAAATTTGAACATTATAGAAAATATCTATTAAATGTTACATTTTAAGCTATGTAAAACTCAGATGCTTGAGTTTGTCCATTACAGCTGAAAACTCAAGCCTTTGTCTAGTAAAACAAGTGTCCGTGCTGAGAACTAATGACTGATTGTTAGTTTCTCTGTTTCATCCCTGCATTTCACATATTCTTAATCATTAATAAAGTTGCAACACGTTTTTTGTCAAAACAGCTTATTAAAAGTGTTATTGATTGTCAGAACATCACATCATGTCGAAAATAATACGCTAATTCTATTTTTTAACGAATTATAGTTTAAATCATCACATTAAATACATCATTATTTAAAACTGGAAGATATGACCTGGTGATTAAGAGGTAATAATGAAAGGCACATAGCGCCTCTTTATACATGCTATTGCACAGCATCAAGTAACCCAATTTGTAAGTATATGTTATAACTGCATCAGTTTTTGTCGTCGTGTATCCTTGTATGCAAATAAGACTCTTTTGCATGTCCGTGAAATCTGTTGGTAGGAGTTAGTAAATCATACTTTCCTTATTCTATATAAGTATCTATAAATAGATGTTTACGTTTCATAAAGCTTTGGGTTTTGGAGAAGTTTATATCATTCATATGGGATCAAACCCTTTTGCCAGCCCATTTTCTACAAAACATGTCTGTAAAAAAATTACCCCCCCCCCCAACATTTATTGTTAAAATTAATATGTCTACCAGTTTAATGATCTATAATATTAACTTATTTAGATATTTGGTATCATTCATTGAAAATTTACCCAACAGTTTGCCTCTTTTCCGAACTATCTGGAAACACGTAAAAGACAAAATTCATATGTCAAAAGAAGAATCTCTTAACCAAATTTTACGTCCGGTACAGTCTTGTTTTTCACAAATAAATATTCTTAAAAGCATACATTTTACAAGTCCTCTTCCATGACCATAAACTGTATTTTCCGCAAAAAGTAAACACAAATATTTCCTTCTATTAAAAGAAATTGTATCCCTTATTTGTTTCATGCCCCTCAACTGTATTTCGCTGGATTAAGACATGCCAGGAAGGACATGTCTGACTCTGCTCCCGGAGATGCCCCATCATTCCCCTGCACCTACTGTACAAGAAAATTTCGGCATCATTAGCCATCTGCGCACCAACAGACAGAACTAGCACATATCTGATGTTGAATGTGGTCATACCCGACTCCTGACTGACAAACGACATATATATATATATATATATTATACTAGAGTATATGACCCGATTTGTTGGGGATAAAAATGGTAACCTCTTGTGGTGTTTTATACATGCTTTTCGGAAAACTCATCACAATTCCTTTTTTAAAAAAAGTGTATATCTAATGATGTTTACGTTTCTATTATCTTTAAATTTTGAGAAATATTCATCTGCTATATTATACACCTACCCTACTCATTTTCATGCACCTAAAGTGACCTAAAATTACCAAATCTAAAAATCACCAATTAAATAATTATTGTCACTACATGAGTTCATTGATGTCTGATTTGTACGCTAGAGAAATATTTTAGATATCTTGTGTTTTTAAATTATTAAATGCGGGCCTACCCTACTGCTATTCCTGTCCCTGAACAATACGTTTTTAAACACATAAATTGTGAAAACATAATCTTAAATATGCAACAAAGACTCTATAACCATTTTAATATATTTTATATTAACGGAGTTTGATTTATTGATATCTTCATAAAAGATTCAATTAAATTTTTTCATATTTTGAACCATATTATCGGAAAATTCGAGAATTCATTTCTCTAAAAAAGAATTTATCAACATCTATAACAGCCTTGGGTGTCTTTTTTTAAAGAAATGTTTGTAATCTCATAAATACATACACCCACTTTACTTTTTCAAAGTAAAAACAAAAATATATTTTCATTTTTAGAAAGAAAATCGTAACCACCCGTTTTTGTTCAATTAATTATTGAGAACACGAACTGTAAATAAAAAATATGGCTCTATTTTTATGATTAAATTTTCACGTGTGTAAAATAATTGGGTTTTGATATTCATGGGTATACTTATATAAATGTACCCACGTTTTGTCAAAGACATTTGTTTTCTTAAATGTAAACATATAGTTACTTGTAAATACAGAATGTAACAACTCTTTTTCAAGACTTTAAAATATAATTGGTATTAAAGATATTTTCATTCATGTAAGAATGTACATATCCCATTTCTTACCTTTAATATATATACCAAATAAAGTTAATAATCCATTGTTTTATTCTGAGGCGTATCTTGTGCTGCCTTGGGAAAAATGAAAGTATCGAATCCCACCCCCACTCTAGATTTTAAAGCAATTTAATAAAATCTTCCACGGGATTTTACCCCCCCCCCCCACATACACTAAAAAAATTTTTTTTTTGCATTTTGCTGAACTTATTTAAAAATCGGAAATATATTTTATTTTTAGTACATTTAAATTTATTCGATTTCCGTTAAATAATAGAAAATCACTAACGCTTTCCTTATTAACCTGGACATGTGGAAAAACTTGGAAAAGTGGTGCTTCTTTGTACACAAATGTCTATACAGTACTGCGAAAAATGGAAAAGCTGTTGCAAAACAAAAATGATAATCCAGAAAATCCTGTTCACAACCGCAGTGCTCAGCAAGCATTTTCAATCATTAACATTGATATGAATTTTTTTTTAGCATTATTATATTGAAATAGAACTTACCCGCACTGACATAAATAGAACACAGTTTTATTCCAGGTCCTGTAATTAATATTTGTTGAATAAGTTGATCCATAGGAAAAAATATATCCAAGGTTTTTTCGTCAATAATTACTTTTTTAAGAGATGGAGACTCAGTCTGAAGCGAATTTGAGGAAAAACTAAAATTTATATCTTTATTTGATTCTGAAATAAAATAGAAATGAATCGATATTTTATTAATCCAAATCTTAGAAATATATGTTCAAATTATTATCTGCCTAAAAATTAATGCGTTCTTAAATAAATTACATAGTTAATAAATATATATTTTGCGTTAATAATATATATTATTAGATGAATATTTTTCTTGATTTATTTTACTTTTTAAACGGATTTGTATTGATTTAAAGAAATTATGTGTCACAAATTTTTCTGTTTTGCCCAATCTTATCACATCACATAAGATAACGTTAAAATACTTTAATCTTTGAATCAGGAAACCTTTTAAAGTTTAAATTTGGAATAAAGCAAAGTCTGAATAAAGGTGGGACAAGTTTTTGTGTGCGTGTGTGTGTGTGTACGAGGGGGGGGGGAATTCAGCGATATAAATCTGGAGTATCCAATTATGCCAAGTGACAATTATGAATCTTTAGCGAAATAATGTGAACACTTCCGTTATACTAAAATACATTTAAAAACAGTGCATCTGTGAGCAAAAAATAATTTCAGCAAACCTTATCTATGTTAATACAGAAAGTTAAAACTTATTTAACGGTTTGTATTTTATTGTTAATAAAGAAATTGAAGTTGTTTTTTTATAGCTTTCTGTGCATGCAATATTTCCTATTTGTATCTTTATTCATATTTTAAATAAAATGTAAGCACATTTTAACATTCATTTTCGTTAACAATGAGAAATATTACAGACGGGGAAAGGGAAACCCCTGAAAGAAATATGAAATAGCAAAAATTTAGCTAGAAACCATTGAAGGAAGAAAAAGAGTCTAATTGATATTTAGTTGACAGAAACGTCTCATGAAATATAACAAATATGGTAAGCAAAGCACAACTTATTTTTGCTTATAAATTCTCATTAACCATTCGAGATCTGTATTTTGACTTGATTTATACTTATTGTTTGCAACGTTGATAATAATTTTGAAAGGCCAATTTTGTATGTTTTAAAATTATTGTCAGATTTGAGAATACTGCTGCACAGTCAATAAAACAGATTTTTACAGACAATAAAACTGTACACGCTTGAACACATATTCATTTTCTTACTGGACATGCTAGATGCTTTACAATAAATTAAATGAAATTTTGAAAAAACTTAGAATTAAAAATAATTTTTGGCAAAACTAAATTTCGACACACTTAACAGAGCCATCTTGCGTCACTAGGGAGGAACGCGGGGTACTATAGTTCAGTGAATATTAAGCCAACTTAACTTGTAATGAGTTTTCCTACTGATTATTCTGCGAAACTTTTCTTGGTGATGTTCGATGTTGATAATGTTGTATATGGTGTAAACGTTAATCCAAACATTGTTAAGACTTTATATGATAATACCCTAATATTTCCTAAATGTTATTCTGTAACAGAATCGTACCAGAAGATTTACAATTCTGGTCACTAAACTTCAGTTTCACAAGTTAATTTATCTAAAAAGTCTCTGATCCAAAATGAAGATAACATTTTCTTATTGTGGCCAATTTTTGTCAGCCGCTGCACAAGCACCATTAAGATTGAAAATTAAGGGATTTTAACAAAGCATGCATACAAGTAAATAGGGAAAAATATTATCAATTTCGTCACTTGGTTAATATAAAGAAAAGTGAATGCTGACTATTTGCGTGTCACTTGAACCAGTAACATTAAACTAGATTGATTTACTAAACCATTTATACAGCAAGATCATCTTAGCATAAAGTTAAATATTGATATTTTTTACTTTAAAGCATTTTGTTTCTAAAAAAATCGTTTACCATTTATGCCCACAACAACCCTCAACCAGGTGAAGAAGAAAGTTTCATTCCATCTGATTTGAAGTGGGGAATCTGCACAAGTGTCGTTACTATTGTCAGTAGTTAGCCTTACTTTTTCATTATCGTATTGCAGGCTGCTGTCTTGCATCATGTCAGCTTTAATGAAATGAATTTAGCATTAATAAAAAGTAATAAGTTCAATATTTAGATAAAATTTATTTTAAAAAAAACAACCAAACTCAAATTACCACCTTTCTTCAAACAAGATACATTAATGTCTTTTAAAAAGTATATGTAAATAAATGTATTTTGCAGTTGACGTCAAACAGTACTATTAAAAAATATTAGCTTTTAAAGATATAAGCCTAATTTATTACCGTATTGACAAGCTGGACCAAACCATCCTGTAGCACATCCATTAAGACAGTTACCATTGGTGTCACAATCTGCATTGTCCTTACAGTGACACAAATACTTGCAATAAGGTCCAAACCATTTTGTGCGAAGACCAGATGGTGGAAATGTAACTTGTTGACATGCTAGAAACGTCAAAATCTCGTTAGCCGAAAATAACAAGCAAACAAAACATAAATTATGATTTGAACACTTGTTATGTCGTGGCGGGGTCTTAGGGATTAGTCATTCAGTGGATGTCACAAAAAGAGCTGGCTCTTGTGTATCCTGTCTCTCTTATTGCCAATACGTAAGGTTTGGGACACAAAGTTACACGCAAGGTCTCAACAGCTACACTGTGCGTAATGGGTATTTAGGGAGAAAAAGACAGCCTACATTCACATTTTTCAACTGAAAATACTTTCTAAGAATTGTTTTAATTATGTTTGGCCTAAATCTAGGAAGATCTTATTAATAGGGAATTCATTAGGGCAATAAGAATCATTCAGAGGCGTAGCTAAGGGGTGGAGGGATGCTGACCACACCGTGTCACACAATCTCAGGGGTGACACAAAATTGAAAAATTGCATATTTACAGAGCACAAACTGCTCCGTTTAACCGAACTTCATAAAAGGATAACCGATCACACGTAAATTTTCCACACGTGTAACCAATCCAAATGTGTGCTTTATTTAAATTTCAAGGTCGATTTTTCAGAAATGTGGTGACCCTATAAATAAATTCAGCGCCGATCAAAGTGTTTTGTAACATTCGTAAGTGACAGTGTTACGTACTGTTCTCCGTATGGAGAAATTAATCTCTTATTTATATGGCTCGTTCTAAAACAGTACACAACAAACACGATACCATATGTTAAATACAATGAAATAGAAAAACCATACCCAAACTAGAGATAATTACAATTATTAAATTTTATTAAGTTAATAATGAATTACACAATCAAAAGGAAATAAAACTAAAGCTAGTGACTTACAGTATAATGATTGGCTTGTACCGGTACATTGTTGAAAAAGATACAATGTTGGTAAAAGGTACAATTATGAAAAGGAATCTACACACACACGGCAAACGTTAGTAAACAAACCTTTTTCTCGTATAGCAAAATGATATCGTAATAAATAATAGCTAAAATCTCCCCCTTTCCTTCTGTCGCTCAATATATATAGCCTGTTTCAAAGACATTTCTTGAACGGTCTTACACATTGTTTTCCTTTCCAGATTTCTCTAGATTTTTCTACAGAATTCTAAGGATAGAGACTATTAATTTTATTTAGTTGTAAACAAGGTCAAGAGATATTTTTTTAGCTAGCCACACCATAAATGTGGTTCTGAGCTTGGGGTCAGCTAAAGTTCATTCACGGGGAACGATGACGTAAACACGTGTCAACATAACAGACAGGAAGCTATTTTTATCTAAATGCTGAGAAATAAAACTTCCTTTTGACACCAATGTGTGATTCTAAGTACATGTTAGATTTCTAAAATATATTTGCCCCCTAACCTTCAATTAATTTGCATATATTCTTGTCTTTGTTTTACCGTGGATTTATTTTAACAATATATTATTCGGCTTGAAAAATAAGAGAGGACATTTAAAATGACGTTTTTGGCCTTCTAAACGCAGTCTTTTATATATAACAATTGAAGACCCTAGTGCTAAAAGTACTTAAGTCACATTTTTGTCAAAATCAATCTAAACTGTGACCTTTTCTTATCGGGTTTAGCCAAGTGTACTGCATAAATTTGAATACATTAACTTGTGCCAAAGTCCTTAATTAAACAACAGAAAATATGAAAATGTTCACATTTTATAGACACAAAGAATTTTTGAACGGGAATTATCTCAAAATGTGTATTTTGTGATTTAAGTACTTTAAGCACTAAGGTCTTCAAGCTTTTTGAGTTATTCGGATCATAGTTTCTTTCAGATTTCTCTCTGAAAAAGATGGTGTGGGGGTGGGGGGGGGGGAAGGGTCATGCTACTACCCCGTAAAAAGTCAATTGCCACCCTGTAGAAAAATGCCTTCACCAATAAAGCGAAAATAGAATTAAAAACAAACAAACAATAAAATTAATTAAATGGTGAAACCACTTAATTATCGCAATGCTCGATATATATATTATGATGTTCATATATTTTTATTAATTATTTTTTTGGAGCATTGAAATTAAAAGATTTACATTTTGGGAAAAAGTGCGGTCTATCATCGGAACATTAGGAAATAATATAACCTTTCCCTCCACTGCACAGAAATATATTATACGATTTTGAATTAGTTCTTGCCAAAACATTAGCAATACGTTTTCCATTTTTATTTCTTTAAAGAAAGTGTATGAATTTTTAAAGTAGGGCAGAGTGTTCATTGTATGTCATCATATCTTTAAAAAATATAATAATTATTTTTTTCCGTTCATATACATTTTATAAAAACTGTCATTTGTTTTAGAATTTCACTACAAAAAAGTATTTATTATATTTTTGTATACATTGGCCTGCCACATCTTTCCCCCCCAATATAACATGTATTCATTAAAAAGATGACTGAGGTAGTTAAAATGATACAGCGCGCGTTCGGTGAACCTGGTCAATTATATCCCCCTGCATTACAATTAAAATAAACACACTGGACGCATAGATGGACAGCAGGCTGGCTCATTCAAGCACCCCAGAGGGTGGAATAATGTTAAAAACCGTATTTGGAGTGTCGTGAACAGAATTTTATGCACTAACTACGAAACTATTCGATTTATAAATAAAGAATTCTACTTAGCGGAAATTCTTTATCGCGGTAGAGTTTGAAACTGAGTAACCGCGATAAACGATGGACGTCTGCATTGTAAAAGTTAGAAATATTTTAAAAGGTAATCATTGTACTTGCTTTTTGTGACTGCCAGCTTATTAATAAGGAAACATTTTTAAAAACCAATTATTAATGAACTAATTTAAATATTCAGAAGAGGAGTGAAAAAACAACAATAACACTGAATGTTTGTAATTAAGATGATTTCCCTGAACTGATGAAATATGAAAACAATAATTCAAATTTGTAATCGTTTTTCTGTTCACATTAATGAACACATTTGAGGCATGGAAAATCAACATTAGACAATTCCTTTTTTAAGGAGCACCCTACTGCTGAGCAATAAATTACTGTCCCAATGATATTATTCTCGGGGCTGTGCGTGGTCTCCCGGCCATTACGTCAATTTTAGCACTATATAAAAAATATATAATTTTCTAGCAGAAGAAACAATTTTAAACAGTAATGTAGGTTAGGAAAATGAAATAAATGAGAAATATAATTTGGCACTCTCAACCCCTGGATTACCTAGAAAAAAGGCCCACCGAGCCACCCCTTCCGCTCTCTTCATACGCCTATGAAATTTCCACATTCTCTTCCCCAGAACCTCCTGAAAGGAAGATTGATTCGGATAATTGGCTCAAATTCATTTTAATCTTTAGTTATTACATTTATAATTGATTATTTGTTTTTTTTGAAAGGCTTTATTTGAAAAATCCTGTAATGTCTACGCTACTATATTTAGGCGGCCTCCAATATTTAAGTACATTAAATACACGTTCGTTATATGAGCTTAGAACTTGTCATCTTTTACAGTTACTATTTTATCTGTTACATAACACAGCGACTTGATACCAACGTCAATATTAACAATTTTCACAAACGTATATAAGATGGAGAGGACAAATAATTTTACAAAATTGTGTTTGGAAACCAGTAGAGTCTATCAAACCAACCGGAACGCCACAATATCTTTGCTGAACCGGGATTATACCGGTATGAAAGGAAAGCCTTTATATTTCTAAATATTAGAACATTTCTAAGCCCTTATTTTTAAAAAAAAAGGATAGAACTTACTATTTTGCTGTGCTGTAATAAAGGATATTGAAAAAAACAAAAGGAAAATAAGGTGGCAAATTGGTAAACCCATTGTGGTCACGTTGTCCTGCAGAAAATATAAAATCTGAAATGTAAGAAAAATTATGTGGTACATGCATTCAGTATATTAACTTCAAAACATACATCTAAATATTGTTTCAATCTTTTAATTCTTAAAACTTAAAAATTTGTTGAGTTCGGAAAGTTTAAGGGCAGAAGAGTATCACGATATTTCTGATTGATTGTCGTGTATCAGATAATGATTTTGTTTACACAACAGTTAGTAAAAGATGCATAAAATGCTATATGGGTGGAACTGGGTGACGTCTGGCTGATAGGCTCAGTGAACACCTACATAACATTGCTCAAGAAAAGCAATGTTCATCTCTTCTCACTTTAATAGAAGTGACCACAATGGCTTGAAAGATGAGTCCTTTACGGCTACTGTTTCCCCTACCAACAAGAAAGCAGGGTGAGTTTGGAAAACAAGGGTTATACACTTAGGGGACCCTGACACCACACGGTATGAATGTCATGTTTACTTTTACAATCTTTCTCGCTCTCTCTTTCCACTCTCCCCTCTATCTCTCTCTCCCCTCTCCCATCTCCCTCTCTCTCTCCTTCCCTCCCTCTCTCCCTCCCTCTCTTCCTCCCCTTCTCTCTTTCTCTCTCTCCTTCTCTCTGTCTCTCTCTCTCTACACCCCTTTACATTATAAGACGTATTCCCCAGAAATTACGGTCCATTCTTTCTCATGACCTATATATTTGTTTTTCTCTCCTTTTGTGTTTGTTTTGAATTCCAAATATCTGCAGGTAAGGCAATAGGCTATTTACCTTCTGTGTTTTGCCTATAATATATTTGCCTCATATCCACCACTATTGGTAACATTACATACGCAGTCCTTGCTGTTTTATAGGAATCTTAGATTTCACTCTTATCTTAACTTATTTATTTTTAATATTTTACGTTTCCTATTAATCATCATCACCCCTCCCCTGAAAGTTAAAAGTACTTCATCCATTGAGGCCATCCATAATTATGATCATGAGTGAGGAATTTCTAACTTCTTGTGACGATTGGCTTTGTGTGTGTTTCTCTTTCTCTCTCTCTCTCTCCCGCTTTATCTTTGTCTCTCTCACATGCACAATGATACACACATACATTCGTGTACTAACACAAACACACACATAGATAGGCCAATAGGAAAATTAACGTACAAATAAAAATTTAATAATTTATATTAATGCCATAAGTAGTAGTTGCAATATCTCGTTATGAGCAATACATAATTTTAAATTGATCATCGCATCCGCTTTAAATAAATCATAAGGATTGATAGAAGTGTTCGAGGTTTAAGGAAGAAAAGACATGTATTTTGTTAGATACCATTGTTTTAGTTTTTTATATAATATACCTTTAGATGATTACGACTTATCCATTCTATATTAAACCAGTGGTTTGTTAATTTGTTTGGCCCCTTCCTGTCTGGTTCATATCCTCATCCTAAGTGCCCCGTATTCTCCATTAGAACCATAATCAGAATATGATTTTAATGACTCTCTATTAAAAATAAATTCTCAATAAATTTAATAACAGTGTAAACCTTCAGATAAGACTATTTAATGAAAATATAAATTGACCGTCTTCATTGGTAAATAATGGATTGAAGGGTTTCGCTAAAAATGTGATCATATTTGTCAAAAGGCTGGTTAAATTTCCATTATCACAAACTTAATTTTCTGTTTTAATATTTCTACCCCCCACCCCCCCAATTTTGTTTTGTTTTGCTCGGAGCAAACCTGTTGGTCCGTACTGAACTCAGCTTTCACTAAATGGGAATACAACGAGGAAGTTTCATTCATAAGTCTATTTCCTTCCTTTTCTTGCACTGACAGACTTAGAATAACTATAACATGCTATGACTGACATTGCATTTGATACATTTTATTTTTAAAAGATAAAGGAAGAAATATAATTTTGATTTTAAATGATTGATATCTTTGCCCTTTTTTTGAATTTATATTTTTTTTTCGATAAATGAGTAATTTATGTATGGTGTCTTTGAACAAGCATCAGGAGACTCATTTGTGTCTTCAAACATATCTTTATAATTGTCAAAAATATTTTAATTCTAGTACCTTGTCGTTGATGCAAAGAAACTTCCATATGAAACATCGAACGTTAAAAATTTTCACTGTTTACAATACAGAGTATTGGGAATAGTAAATCTTTGAGAGAGCGGGCTTATTTAATTCCCATCAGTTATAAAAATATTTAGTAAGGTGATTGGTTGAGTTTGTGATATTTTCTTAGGCTCTTTTTAAAACTGTTTTCCAAAATTATGGTAAGCAACAACCTACGGTAATTTTCCAAAACTTTCCAAGTCCCCCTGGGCAGCCCCACCGTCCTCTCGGGAGCGGTACTATCCACTTTGAGAACCACTAGCTTAAACTTACTTTCCGAACTTTATCCTACTTAATCGAGATTGCTTACACTGATGGTTCGATAAGCGTACCGGCAATCTATGAAATAGCTGCTTGAAGATTAATGTTGTTTCAACAACATTTTAAAGCAAAATATTTACCATGGGAATATAACTACTTGAATAGACTTTAAAAATTTAGTTTTAAAAAGCTAATTTTGTATTATGACAAAGTTAATTGTATTTTTCGCATACTGTTATTTGCCCACTGAGTGACTAGTGCATTGCTATGTTTTTATCATTTTACACTAGACGATATGTTTAGGGTAGATTTTTTTAAAGAATTGCAGCACACGCTTCGATGCTTAAAAATTTATTAAATGAGTCTCAATGAAATTGTTCACATGATTCCATTATCTTATTAAATAAACAGTGAGTTATTTGTAAAAAATGTTGCTTACCTCAGTGTAAACGCCTTTTATACATAGAAAAGAGAAAACAGTCCTACACTCTTCTAAATAGTAACATGTAATTACTATTTGAAGTTTATTAAAAGTTAATATCACAATTGCAAATGAGAGACATCATTTAACGATAAGACTCCCCAAGAATCCAACACTATTGCAGTTTCTGAATTCATTCGACCGAAGTCAGTTACAGGTTTTCCTGAATTTACTTCCGCGTTTAAATTTTAGGGCTAGGTACTTTAAGATTCGAACAGTCCTTGTAAAACAACCTATATTTAGTAGGTCCGTAACCAATGTCAATAGCCATGAACTTTATTCCAACCAGGTAGGTGTAGTCTTTCTGTGTTGCTGCTGTGATTTAGAGTGCAGGGGGTCACCAAACTACGGCCCGCGGGCTGAATCCGGCCCGAGAAGCCAGTTAATCCACCCAACCGACGGTACTTGCATATGCTTGAAAAAACGTTTGAAACACGATGCTTTAATACATTTTAATGTAAATATGGTGTTTAGAATAATAGGAGAACGTCACTCGTGCGCAGACCTACTAGCTGCTCTGCGCCTTTAATTATTGTATCTAGATTTTCTTGTTTATTGAAGATCTGTTAACCATTGAACTCCTAAAATTGTACACTACGGTATCTTAATAGAAAATATATAAAAATACAGAATATATAATGAATACAATAGCTACTCGTATCACAGTGCCTAGTGCAGCGGTTCTCAATCCATGGGTCGAGACCCCTTTTGGGGTCAAACGACCCTCTCACAGGTGTCGCCTAAGGCCATTGGAAAACACATTTACTCTACAGTTATGAAGTATCAACGAAAATAATTTTGTGGTTGTGGGGATCTCCACATCACGAGGAACTGTATTAAAGGGTCACGGCACTAGAAAGGTTGAGAACCATTGGCCTAGTGGGATCGCGTTACGGTGGCATAAAAAAAACGGTAACTTCTAAAAGTAGATTTCCGACGTTTATAATACAATTACAATCTGCGGTCACTTAGTTTTACAGACGTGTATTTGCTATTGTTATTAATATATATTGAGTGGTCGTACAGATCACATTATCACAGTATGTCACTAGTAAAAATAGAGTTACTGGTGAAATTTAACGTTGTTCAAACTCGAAGTCAGATCAGCATAAAACCACATAAGAATCAATTACCATTAAGTCTATTCCCGCTAATATATTAAAGTGTAATAACTACCACACACTGTCAATGGGTGAGTGTAAGTGGATTGTTGGAAACATACGGTGACATTAAAAGTCGTACTCGCAGCGGGTGAAACTATCAGCCTTTCGACAATTTCAGTTGTGCGGAGAATAGAAGAATTTGGAGAGAACATAGTGCTACAGATACGCGAGAAAGCTAGGAACTGGATGTGGTATTCTCTGGCTCTGGATGAGTCTACTGATCTCTCACAACTTCTCGTGTTTATTTATGGTGTAAATTTGGATTTTCATAGAACGGAAGAGTTTGCATCCGTTTAAAGCATGCATGGAACAAAAATTGGAAAATATATTAACTTGGAAATGAAAAAAAATGTTCGTACTATATGCTTTAGTGGAATAAGCTTCGAGGTGTTGCAGTTGATGGAGGAAAAAGCATGGCTGATGTTAGGAAAGGTCTGGTGCGGCAATCAGGACTCCGTTGGAAGATTTGCAAATTCTGGGCACTCTGTTCATAAACTGCATCATACATCAAAAAGCACTCTGTGGGAATGATATAGGTGCTTCTTGTCAACTGGAACCAATCGTTTCTGCTCTGACCTAAAGGAAAGTCTGAGCCACCTGACTGCTGTGTCATAAGGCAAGTCTGAGCCACCCGACTGCTGTGTCATAAGGCAAGTCACATAATTCAGAATCAATTTCTTCAAGAAAAGCCTGGAATTAATGGTGACTGAGTGCATATTAAGCCACAGCAGTCGGGTGGCTCAGACTTGCCTTGTGACACAGCAGTCGGGTGGCTCAGCCTTGCCTTAAGATACAGCAGTCGGGTGGCTCAGACTTCTTCTTCTATATATTAAGGGCCCACGATAAATTTATTGAACATTATGGCTCCTATGAATGTAGATTGGATTTGCAATGTTTCTGTGCCTGGTGTTGATGAGGATATTTCACTGGTTACAAGAGTAACTATGTGAGGGTATCATGCACTGGGGGTTGGAAGGCCTGAGGCAATAGAATCGAATGAGTCAAGTGTTGTCGCCTCAACTGTTCCTTTTGAAAGATTGTTCCAGTCCCTGATTGTCTTTGGTAGGAATGAGCAGTTCCTTTACTGGCTTCTCGCTGGTATGAGCTGGAACTGTCTGTCATGGCCTCGTCGCTGTCTATGGGGTAGAGGGACGAGTTTCTGTTTAATGCCAGAGAAGTGGACTATTCCATTATTTACCTTGTAAATCATGGAGAGCGTGGATAGTCGTCGTCATTCCTCCAGTAGTGACCAGCCCAGTGTTTCCAGCATGCTGCCAACACTAGTATTCCTGTAGCGGTTCAGGACAAAGCGTGCTGCCTCCAACCGGTCGATGTTCTTCTGAGTGAATGGGTCCCAGACCGAAGATGCATAATCTAACAGCGGCCGGACAAAGGTTTTATAGGCTCTTTCTTTCACACCGGATTTGCTGATCTTTAGATTACGCCTTAAGAACCCCAGGTTCTTGTTTGCCTGGTTGCACACATTATTAATATGCTAGTCACAGCGTACCTCTCTCTGAATGGTAACACCCAGATACCTCAAGGAGGAAACTGACTCAAGTAAATGACCATGCAATTCATAGTGGTAGCGTAGAGGAGTACCACTTCTACAGACTGACAGTGTCTGGCACTTGGCCGGATGAAATTCCATGTCCCAGCTCGCCTCCGACTCATCTAACCGATTGAGATCCACTTGTAGCTGGTCCTGGTCAGATCTGTTGGTGATCGTCCTATACACGGCTGTGTCATCTGCGAACAGGCTTGCCTTATGACACAGCAGTAGGGTGGCTCAGACTTGCCTTGTGACACAGCAGTCAGGTAGCTCAGACTTGCCTTATGACACAGCAGTCGGGTGGCTCAGACTTGCCTTATGACACAGCAGTCGGGTGGCTCAGATTTGCCTTGTGACACAGCAGTCGGGTGGCTCAGACTTGCCTTATCACACAGCAGTCAGGTGGCTCAGCTGCGGTAAAATCTTGTTTTGTTGTTACAATAGTTGTTTTTGTATTAATGTCAAATATATAGCTGATGCACAGATTTCATATGAATAAACTGAACTTGAAACTTCAGGGAAAGGATAACCTCACTTGTGTTTTCTACATAATAATCAAAGGATTCAGGAGAAATTTGTCAATGAAACACAGCTGGAAGGAAAAAAAGTTTCTTATTTTTAAAGTTTCAAAGAGTTTTGCGTTACAATCAATAAGGTTGTCAACCTCGATTTACTGAAAAAAAAATATTTGTGACTTAAAGAAGCATTCTTTGGAGAGATTTTCAGATCTTGACAGAATCGAATTGAATGTGACATTCATCTGTTCCAGAATCCGTTTTATTGTTACCTTGATGTTGTGTCAAATGAACTATAGTTGCAGCTCTGTGATTTGCAAGCAATACTTGTTGTAAGAGAGGCACAGAGAAGGAAAACTGGCTGAATTTTACCGCTGCTAACCTGATGTTAAGCTTCTCAAACTGAAGAAATTTGCCGCTTGTATGGCATCAGTGTTTGGAACAACTTACGTCTGTGAGCAAACATTTAAAAACAATTCTCTTGATTGGATGCAGCAATTCCAAACTAAACATTGATGATATCTTGAAAGCCAAACGTCAGTTTCACAAATCTCACTAACCTATTTTGTTGCCTCGTTTGTGAGATTTTAATATTTGCGCACTAGATGTAACTATCATTTTGCTGACGTCGCCTTCTTTGCTAACTTTTTAGTAAATAAATATGTTGTTGTATTTGTTTTTTGTACATATCACGCCACCCACCCATGATTAACATGGAATACGAAACTTAGTTTTGCGTCCATTTCCGTCAGTGCTTTCGTTCTGGCTTGCAAGTATTATACAGAATGATTATCCGCCCAGCAGCTCGTCATTTTGGCCGTGATCTGGCCCGTATTTAAAAAAAGTTTGGTGACCCTTGGTGTAATCCAACCACAGAATCATCGTCAATTGCCCTGAGAGTTTTGACGTCTGAAACTTTTAAATGGGTTGTGGTTCCTTGCTTGCACGACACATTTTTTCTGATCCGTGTTGTTACCCAAAAGTCATCCACGTACAACAGGTAAAAAAGCAGTTAAATAAATAAAATGTGAACATATAAAAAAAGTGATAAATTATCTTTATTTTTTAAATACAGGAAATATGTAAAAAGCTTTAACATTCGTCCTACGTAATATTAGATGTGTAAGTTAGGTTATTAGCAACTTTGAAAGGAAGATGGGTTTTTTTTTTATTATTGTAAATACTTTTATTTTTTTCTTCTCTGTAATTATTTCCCAGGTAGTAATTATTGGAGGCTAAATAATGGTGAAATTTCAATTCAAAGAAATGTAGTATAAATCGGTAAAACACCTTGAACGTTCTTCTTATTAGTTTCTTTTTTCAATGAACACTTAAAATTCGTAAGAACATCCAAAATATAAATTTAACAACCTCACTTTGTGGCGTACAGTTAAAAATCATTACATGCAAGTTTCTATAAAAGTTACTATAAAAATATGTAGAACAGTTCATATCAAAGAAAACTAATATATAATATGTCTTTGATGGCTGATATTATGCATTAACAATGTGTATTGCAATCCAATGATTAAATTGGTTAAAATAAACAGGGCTTCACAAAAATATAAAATATGCCTTCCCCTGATGCAATTTACAAGTTACCTAATATGCAAAGACAAAAGTGAAACAATATGAATAATAGAATTTACACGTATACGTATGTTTACAAAATATATATACAAAGAGGCTTATCGGTATAAAGGGGATTTGAATGATAAACTGTAATAATAATACACATTCATGTCACTACGAATATGGAATAAAAAAAAAAGTGTTGTAAAAACGAAAGTAGCGTATAAAATATTTTAACTTTGATAAAAAATGGGATATTTGCAAAAATACAAACTTTTTCTAATGAATATATGTTAAAATTTACATTTCAGAAATTAAAATCGATGTTATAAAAAATCTAAACAGGCAAATTTTAATCCTAAACGAGATAATAATTAAATGTTTTTATTTAAAATAATTGAAATATTTTCGTATTATTAACATATTATTCGCCGTATATTCAACATTTAAACCTTTGCATTGGCGTACTCTGTGCCTTCATTCCCAACATTTCCTAAATTGTCTTTGCCGTCATCATTTGAAGGGACTGAAAGTATGGGATCATTTAAGTTGAAGTTAATGTCGTTTGTTTCGTTATATATTTGTAGAGCCTGATAAAGAACTTTGTATTGCTCCTGTATTTAAGAAGAAATATGAAAACAAGTAAAAAACCTGTTAAAAAAATAATAAACAGTCATCACCAATGAAAAAAAAAAGATACTTACAGAAAAAAGTCTTAGCAAAAACTTGATTGTAAGGCACATGATCTTAAAGAGTTTTTTGTTCATGTCTAAAACATTTTGTATTAAGTCCTAGTCTAAATTTTTAAAAAAAATGCTAATGTCAGATTAAATAGAAAAATATGCTACATCTACTTTACATTGAAAGATTAAAGTCCACCTCTCATAGTTTTCAGACTTTATATGACTTTACATGATCGCATTGTTCATTTAAACACCCCGGTCCATTTTAGGCACTTAGCCATGTAGTCGCAGACGTTTTAAGATTCACTTTTACACAATTCAAAATTAATCATTTTATTTCTTTAAGGGTTTATTCATAATATGAAACAAATGCTGCTCCGTCAATAATATTGTTTGTAAACGCTGCACAATGTGCTTTAAAGACAAAATGAGACGGTGACATGCTGATGGGTTCAATGAGCACCTATGCAATATTACATAAAATAAACAATGTGCTGTCTTTTCTTACTTCAATAGACGCGAACTCTATGTGTGGTTGATGTGTTTATTAAAATATTGTCCCCCCCCCCCCGCAAAACACCTGCGTTTGAAGAGCAGACTAATACACACCTATGGGACCCTGGACTCCATGAAAAGAATGTCTTTTATGGCATATGTGTAGCCCAATTTTAGCAACCAACACTTGTCTCCCTTTTGTTTTTTTTATGATGAAGTAAAATATTAGGAAATAGGAAAGGCCGCAGGAGTAGATAATATCCCTGCCGAGTTAATGAAACAGGGAGGATAAATAATGATAAATGCCCTAACCAATACTTGTAACAAAATATGGCTAACAGGGGAATGGCCCAAATCATGGACCCAATCTCTCATCATCCCCCTCCCCAAGAAAGGTAACCTACAGCTATGCCAAAACTATCGCACCATTAGCCTAATAAGCCACCCAAGCAAGGTCATGCTCAAGGTCATACTGAACAGACTAAGACCATATGCCGACAGAATCATTGCTGAAGAACAGGCGGGCTTTAGGCAAGGCCGTGGCACTACTGAGCAGATCCTAAACCTCCGGATACTATGTGAGAAATATGATCAACACCAACAAAACCTGTACCACGTCTTTGTAGATTTCAAGAAGGCATTCGACAGGGTTTGGCATGCTGCTTTATGGGCCACCATGAGGCACTACAACATCAACACAAACTTAACCAGAATGATAAGGCCACCAGTGCAGTCTTCTTCAACAATAACATCGGAGAATGGTTCAAGACCACGGTAGAAGTACGACAAGGCTGCTTGCTCTCCCCCACCCTGTTCAACATCTTAGAGAGAATTATGTCAGATGCACTAGAAACGCTTGTAGGGACAGTCAGCATTGGTGGCAGAACAATCACCAACCTACGTTTTGCGGATGACATAGACGGACTGGCTGGAAGCGAGGAAGAGCTAGCAAACCTAGTAAAGAATCTCGACAAGACTTCATCGTCCTTTGGCATGCAAATCAGTGCAGAAAAGACAAAAATGATGACGAATAGCACTAATGGCATCACCAATGAAATTAAGGTCGGGGAGGAAAGATTAGACACAGTTGGCAGCTTCATGTACCTCGGAGCAATAGTATCGGAACAAGGCTCTAGACCCGAATTAATGGCTAGGATTGCGCAGACCACGACAGCACTAAAGAGGCTCAAGAAAATATGGAATTACAAAAATATAGCCCCCAGCACCAAAATCAGGCTGATGCGCTCATTAATCCTCTCCATTTTCTTATATGCCTGTGAGTCCTGGACATTAACAGCAGAACTTGAAAGTAAAATAAATGCGATGGATATGAGATGTTTCAGAGGCATTCTTGGCATCTGCTATAGAGATCACCAATGAGCAAATAAAAGAAAGGATTCGTCGGGCAATTGGGCAGTACGATGACCTCCTGACGTCTGTTAAAAAGCGAAAACTTGAGTGGTATGGCCACGTGACCAGAAAACAAGGGCTCGCCAAAGAGATCTTGCAGGGCACTACTAGAGGAGGGAGAAGAAGAGGAAGACAAAGAAAAAGATGGGAAGATAATATCAAAGAATGGACGGGATTAAAACTAGGCGATGCTATGCGTAGGGAAGAAGACCGAGAGGAATGGAGAAGAATAGTGTACATGTCATCTGTGGCGCCCCAACGGTCGAAGGACTACGGGACCTGATGATGATGATGAAAATATTAAACGTGTTGTGCCACTCATTTGACTTAAACCGCTACTTTAATTTCGAATAATTATTTTTACGAGCAAATACCTTCTGTTTGTTCTAAAGAATGCCACCATATGACACAATTTCTAGAATTTCTTTACTAGATCCTTCTGATTTAATCATTATATTATATCATACGGATTTCCCAGCCGGGGAATATATATTTTCTAAGTTTCCTAAACATTTACGAGACGTTTTTAAATGTCAAGACTGTACTCTTTTATTCGTGTGAGTAATTTAGTATTTGTATTTTTCGAGGATTGTACATTTTCACTTGTTTTCTTTAATTTGATATAATATTTTTGTTTGAGTACATTTGAATTTGTATTTTTATAGAAATTCAATAGTATAATTCTATTGAATATCTTTACTATCGCTGGCTTTGTTATCGTTTTTTCTTTCCAAACTGTTTTTCAGTCCTTTATTACATTTTATTTTTTCTAAGAGCCAACATATTAAATTTTTAAACCCAAATAACAATAGATAACAATACGATTGTTAAAATTTTACTTGCCAACACTTTCTCAGCCCTTTAATTTTAGAACCAATTACCTTTATTACCTTCTCATTTTCTTTTTTTTTTTTTACCTTACCCTACATCGATTCCTTTACCTATGCAGTCCTGGCTATATTAATCTTAGGTTCCCTTTCTAATTTATTTAATTAGTGGATTTATTTTATAATATTTAAAAATATTTTGAGTTACTGTTAATCTCATCCCCAAATTTCTTAGACTTTATTAGCTGCTTCCTAAGAAACGATTTTATGTTGGATTTGAAATAAATTCTGTTTCTACTCGTACCAAACTGAGTTATGTTTTTAAAATCCGTTGTATTTCTGTGCATATGAAGGTTCTCTCCATAAACGTCTATTTATTTCCTTTTTTCTTCGGGATTTTCCGTAACCCGTGTTTTAACTTTTAAATAACGGCTTATTCTAAAATAGACGGAACAAGTTTATGTTAAAGTTAGTGTTGCGGTTACGGATTATGTGTAGACTTCAAATATGGGTTTTAAAAACTATTATTTTCTAAGAAAGTCCACTTTATAAGTTAAACCTATAATTTGGGACTCTATGTAAACTTTAAATAACAAATTAACACCAAAATCACACAATAAATCCCTCTTTCCAAAATAATATACAAAAAGTTATAAAAAATATTTTTTTAAAGTTTGAAGTTAAAATTCGACCAATTTAGTTGCACTGCAGCCTGGCCCCGGAAACGCTGGCACATCTGTTGACCGAAAGTCCCTCACTGGATCTTCCGGGGGAGGCCAGGGCGGAGGGGGAACACTATGTGAAGAAAAGGTTGTATGGCACAGCTCAGCCGATGGAGTTTGTTGCCAATTTACTAGCCGGAGTCTTAAGAGAGTAATCTCTCGACCTTCACCAGAATATGTGTGTTAGTTAGTTACTTTAAAATTTGAATGTTCTGTCAAAATATTTTGATACAGTATTGATCTAGGTTTTAAAAAAATGTTTGAATAAATTGTAGTAAACAATCACATGCTCAAACCTTCTATTTAAGATTGAAAAAAAGGCCCATTTCTAAGAATATTACATTTTGAGTTAACATACTATACTAGTAACATTGTCAAAAACGATGATTTAAAATATTAAAAGTTGTTTCTTCAAAATCGGTTCAGAGCCTTCTACTAATAAATATTTATATTGATTAATTTTTATTTATTTTTAAGATATTCGGAATCTTCAAAGCTATTACCCATACTATTTTAGTATGCGTATACAAAACCATCAATAATTTCATGCTGTCACATAGCTTTCCCGTCTTAAATATAATTGTTAGTTATGCTAAGATCTTTAAATTAATATTATAATTACCACTGTTGGAATAACTTGAGGACGAATAGTCTTGATGGCACCAACGACGAGAGGAACAGTCAGGCGCTGGTCATTGTCCATTCTGTCAAGTAGGAGGGTCAAGACACATGCCAGGCCACTGAATGTTGCGCCGTTTCTGGCAATGTTATAATTTTACATTGGTCTTAGAAAATATAACTGTTACATAAAAGCTATGTTGATGGCTGTGTTAATAACTTGAGAACATAAAGGAGAGCTTAACTATTTGAATTATTCCTGTGTGTTGAACAATAAATACACAATGAAAGTTGTTATTGAATTTTTTAAACGACTTCCTAAAGAAACAAAACGTGCAAAGTTGTTCAAGTCGGTCAAGACACAAACTAAATAGCTAAATGTTTAATCAGGTTTGGATATGAGCGATGTTTTATTTATTACAAAGACACAAATTAAACTGGATACATAAAATTTATTTAGTAACATAGCATAAAATACTCATGAAATGACTTTTAAAAACAAAATAAGGAAAGCTAAATCAAGTTTTATTTAACAGTTTTACTTCTCAATTACTTTCATTGAAAAAAAGTAGCACCCACCGGCACATGTACAAAATTCTGGCCTCCTTTTCAGTGTTATATGTCCTTGCATGGTTGAGAAATGCCAAAAGTTTCTTTGGATCTGTGGCATTTTGTGTATATCTGAGTTGAATCAGGTTGTGCTCCTTTATAAAATATGTCAATTAAAGAATAGAAGAAATGAATGTCACTGAATGCTATCAATCTAAATAATGACTTGTTTTATATGCCATCCATTAAAACAGTACCAAAATGATAAAATGGAAATGATGGATATTCCCAAGATTGAAATTAATTATACCTTTTGACCTGCATGACATTTGATTACTCCTAATAAGCTCCATGCAAACAGAAATGATAAATGTAATTTTAATGTCGATTTAAGTATGTTTTTTGGGGGGGGGGAGAGGGGGGTACATTGTTTTTTTTTTACCTTTGATCCAGTTACACTCAGCTTCCTCTCTTCCCAGTCAGATCCTTGATGCAATGTTCCCATGCTAACTTGAAATGGTGGGAAGCTGGCTTTTTCTGTTTGACTGGCTGGCAGATATTGACCTATCGTCTGAATGTTGATATACAAAGTAGGTTATAGGTAGACTTAGCGTTTGTTCATTCTTATACCAACTACATATCATCGTTACAATGCATTTAAACATAGAAGAAGGAGGATAATTAATTTTCTTTTAAGCAACTAAATCATCCATATCATGAAAGACGTCATCTTATGAAACAATTTTTGTTTAAAATGAATTTCAGAAACGTAATAAATAGATAAAGACGAAGACTAATGAAATACATATGGAAGAGTAAATCAATAATATGTCAAGAAACTAATTACTGAATCTACAGTCTTTAACTGCTCCTCAAATGCAACAACTAAAGAAATTTTCATTTGAGTAATCAGACGCCAGAAGTCCACCACTGTTGTTGGGAGTGGAAGTTGTGTCATGATATCTTGATTCCTTTTTCTGAAACTCTGAAAAATTTCATGAAATAGTATTTAAACTTTTACAATTTAAGCCATAAATATTAACATTTATATGTAAAATACTTTTTAAAAAAATACCTTTGAATATGTACATTTGTATGTATAAAAATTGAATCTAAAAAAGATATTTTTTTATATTAACAAAAAAACCCAACACAATCCACTAATTTGCAAAAGGATTGCACGATGGTGACATCATTTTAAAAGTTGTACACGATTGTTATGATATGGTAAAGTGTTTGAAATGTCATGAGTCGTGAGTTGGGTTGGTATTTGCGTGGTGCGATTGGTCAGAATGGGACAGACTAATAAACATGGGGATGAGTAAATATACGGTGTGTGTTGTGTAGTGTTGAGCGTTGTCATCCAGATACGGTTGCTCATAGTTCGTGTCAAGGGTTCATAAGGTTTCCTTTAATGTAGTGTTCATTAAAATCAATAGATTATTCTGTATTGTGAGCCTTCAATATCTTCCTTTACGTGACAAAGGAGGAGCTTTAAAAAAATGGCTGCACCTATTGGTACACGGGTACCAGAATTGAGAGGTTGGGGTTAAAAAAGATTTAAAATATTATTGTTAGGTTTGTAAGACCAAATGAGGTATCAAATGAAAGAGAATTGAATGTACTATACGTTTGTAAACTTAATTCTTCATTTTAACTAAAATTAACTACTACAAATGTCATCTGGTCATTTGGTCTTACAAACCCAACAATAATATTTTAAATCGTTTTTTAATCCCAACCTCTCAATTCTGGTACCCGTGTACCAATAGCCAATAAAAAATTAAACAGTGTGTTTGGCGTTCTTTTAGTTATTTCCCAAAGTGTGGCTAACGATCGAAAGAGACAGTTCAAAATCATAGACATAAATGAACTGAATGGACAGTTGAAACATTTGCAACATACCAGGGAGTCCGTAACAAAGAGGGTTTCCTGTAAATGAATATTACGAATACTTTCATAACATTAAAAATATAACTAAAATTACCGGTGTTAACACAGCATTGATGTAATCTCCCATGTCGCTGGAGTCACACATGAGTACAGGTCTGTATAAGTCCTCTATTGGGAAATAAAATATACGAAATCAATTCTATGTTAATTTTTGCTTGACGTTTCTCCAATTGTATTTAATTATATATCTTTTATTTTTGAATACAATATCAGTGTATAATTGTTTTACAATTTTTTTTTCCTTATTAAATTTTTGTATTTAGGAATGGGAAACGTTAGTTCGTTCACCGGTTCAGTAAGGATAATTATTTATGGACAATAAAATATTTGTTGCGTTCCTTTTTTCAGATTTGACCTTATTTTGTTTTACTCATTTCCTAGGACACTTTAATCATTGACATGATGGTGAGGCTGATTCAGCCAATGTGTGCGCTGATGTTTGATGAGACCAGCTCTGGTACGAAATGTCCTGGTGAGGCTGATTCAGCCAATGTGTGCGCTGATGTTTGATGAGACCAGCTCTGGTACGAAATGTCCTGGTGAGGCTGATTCAGCCAATGTGTGCGCTGATGTTTGATGAGACCAGCTCTGGTACGAAATGTCCTGGTGAGGCTGATTCAGCCAATGTGTGCGCTGATGTTTGATGAGACCAATTCTGGTACGAAATTTCCTTGTGTAGTAATCGAATGCGAGAGATCGGATGTCTCGAGGCGCAGCCTTAATCCAGACTTACAAGGAATGTCTTTTGTGCTCAGCTGTTTTGGGTTGGCTTCTTGTTTCGTGGATCCTTTGTGTACGAAGTAGCGCCACGAAGCTCAATCATTTGTCGATTGTTTCCGACTAACCTGTGTTTAAGCTAAACAATTTCATTGAAAACAAACAATATTAGAAACTTACTTGGCAAGATGTTACCAAATCTGTTTTTGCGTTTATTTGAGACAGTTCGACTGTTTTGGTACATGATTCCAGCTGATCCTTCTTCGTCTGTAATTTCATTATCATCCTCACTTACACTACACGCTGCCTATGAATAACACAAATAAAGCAAAATATAGGAATTACAATTTTGTTAATATTTGTATTATTCAATTTGTATTGCTACTGTAGTTAAATTATTTTAAAAATGTTTTTGGAACTTTTAACACATAACTCCATCATTATATGTATAAAAACTATTTGAAATTTAGTTACATAAAAAAAATTAACACATTCAAACCATTAACCTATAATGTGTTATAATAATTAAAATTAGGTTTTCATGAATGATACTTGATCAACTTACTTCAAATTCTATTTCCATTTTAGTTTTTCCAGACACTGACCTCCTTTGTAACATTTGAACCCTGTCTGCAATATTACTGGATGTTACAGTAGTATTTATACAGGTCATGGCAACCTTTGCAGCCTCATGCAAGAAGACATATTGTTCCTGAAATATATGTTCAGGAAAATAACATAGTTACATTTAAAATTTTATTTTAAGGCTTTTATGCATTAAGATATTGGTAAAAAATAGGGACCACTGTATCATACATTCCATTTGATGAGGTTTACCCGTACTTTGTGCTGATACGTTTTTCTATCACTGCTACGTTTTTGTGATCGTACACATTTTTGTAAAGGGTTTTTTCCTGGATTTCGAAGCATAGAATATCATGTATGAAAGTGCAAAAAGTATTAGAACCTTTTTTTTAAAAAAAAAAAACAACTTGTTTTGGCTCAAAATTAAGATCCGTCAATCAGAATCATATATCACATCCTTTAAAGAAACATGCATCATACCAACATATACTGACCCTGCCTGATAGCAAAAAAATCTTTGAGAACACATTCTCCAAGTTAAAGAAATCCAAACTGATAGCAGATATAGGCCTTCTATTGAATCAATCACATCTAATAGGCCTTCTATTGAATCAATCACATCTAATAGGCCTTCTAGTGAAACAATCACATATATTTTCATGTGTAAATACAAATACAGTTGCTGTTTGGAAACAAGTCTACTCATTATAAAGGGGCAAATACTGCGTGTTTTTTAGACAGTGATAAAGAAAATTGAAAAAAAAGATTAAAAAAGAAATATAAATGATAATTATTTCGACATCATTCTTTAATTGAACTTTTTGTCAAACAGGTGTTTCGGTTTTTTTTGTACAGGCTTTGTTCCAGCAGGTGTTCATGCTTGATTGTTATAGTCAATGACCAACACCTGGTCAATCTCCAGTGACATAGTTTTATTGATATTTTAAAGATTATAGGTGAGATAAAATGGTTCGTTAAATCTAATGTTGCTTAATAATTGTTAAAAGACGCTAAACATACATTTTAACAATAGCCCTTGTATAGTTTTGAAAATCATCGTACCTAATTCTACTGGCAGAGATTATTATCAAATCAATGTTTTAACAGGGATTCATAAAGTTCTCAGATTGTTTAAGTTTATGATAAAAAAGGGCATTAATGTTTGGTTAATTCCTGCATATAAATAAATGCAGAAAATACAAAAAAGACACAAAGAATGTGATGTGAAGGTAACTCACATCTGTCTGTATCATCATCGTCCTGTTCTGCCTGAGTTTGGCCACAGTATTGAAAAAATCCATCTGTTGTGTATCTTCAGCTTCTCTCATGACGTTACGTAGAGCTATGAATGTTCCTGTACGGCCAACACCAGCACTGAATATGACCAGAAATGGTTATATTTATTTTAAAATATAATGAAAATTTGTTTTGACGAAAAATTGTTATTACAATGTGCGAATTGGGGGGATCTCTTATATCCTTTACACTAATATAGATTTGTAGACGTGCTCCGAGTTTTTGTAGATTAAAGAAATGTCATATTTGACTGGTGTTTACAATCAACATTTTTACACCATCAACATCTTAAGACGTTAAAAGAATCTTTATCTAACATATTTCAATAAAACGTTTTTCACACTTCAAATATTTTTTTTTCTTTGTTCAGAAATAACATTGACAGAAGATATTGTCTCAGAAAATTTTCAATGAAAACAACATTTAATTTTTTTGATTCTAAACTATCAAACATTATTTTTATTTTTTATTATCAACACCCCACTCCTTCATCTTTCAGTAATTTAGCGTAGTAAGTGGTTCATGATAAAGAAGATATAATGGTTACTGTAAAGAGATATTGATAATAATCTACCTGCAGTGTACAACTGTAGGCCTTTTGGTTGAAGTAGCCGCCACTCTTTGTTCAAAGTCCACCAGAGCCCAGGGGTTTTCTGGTACGCCCTTGTCTGGCCAGGATGTGAAGTGAAACTGTGTCACTGGATGCATTAGCTGAGAGTCCTGGATTTGTGGATTGATCCGTTTATTTAGTGTTTACCGTATTATTTTGTAACTTTTATTTTCTCAAATATCTGCAGAGTCATCTGTGTAGCGCAGCACTATTTTGATAATCTTTTAATGGTAGTCTCATTGGGATTATTACGAGACTAGAAATACTACGTCAAGCAATGGCGGCAGCAATGTGTGATCTTCACATCTAATTAAGTTACTTGACATAAAATGCATGCAAGTCAAGCATGTTTTAACAATTCACAATGAGAGCCAGCCTGCGAGTTTTATTTTGCACGCATTTTTAACACAGCGTTACCGCCATACCTACACCTCTACATAGTTATTATTTGTTATTGGAAAGCCTAATAGACAAAAAAAAAGAAGAAATAAAAGTCTTATTTTGTATTGCAACTATTGTGAATTGATCAAATTGAAATAAAGGATTTTTTTAAAACGAACTATTGCAAACAGGCAAAGTGAGACGTTGTTATTTTTATTTCTGAAATAAATTCTTCAACGTATAATATTATTTACTCACTACATAAAGTTGGAGGCGTCTGATGGTATAATCAGCAAACATCTGAGTGGCTGCAAGTCTCACACGTATTTCTCCATACGTTGCTTCATCTTCGTCTGGCCAGTACGGATCACACTTGGACTGGTCAAAGTTAATATGGTAGAAAAATTTCACGCATGGTCACACCAACCGGGATAAAAACGATCAAACTCTTTGAACTATCACCTGTCTTCAAGCATGGGAGACTCCTGACCATTGTCTAAGTTGAGATCGTGTGCTGACACATCATAATAATGTATTTCTCGTCTTGCGTACCCACAAATCAAGCTACAAGAAATGTGTGGTTTTACTTAACATATATTTCTCATAGAATTAATCATAATGTTAGATATTTATCACTAGTTGCATCCATTATACTTTATTTTAATGGGCCGTGCCTCCATAATACAGATTATTAGTTTTTTAAGTACATAGAAGGGACGCATTATTTTTTAAAAACATTATTTAGTGGAGGTTGCTGTCTAAATATTTTATTCTATCGATCCAATGTATTTACACTTAACCTTTTTAAATCACAAAATTTCAACGTATGTCCTTTTACTGCCTGGCGTGCGATCCGACTCAAATAAAATTATTAAGCCCCTAAATAAATGTTTCTCCAGCATAGTGAGCACATACAACATTTAAAATGTATAAGATATGTTAAAATATCAATAAAAAACTTACTCGTCCATCTTCCACAAGATTCGTTAACATGACAACTTTTTCAACTTTTTGCTCCCATAACATTCTAACAAAGTCATTCAATATAACTTTGGTTGGCCCTAATGAGATAATAGCATTCAATATAACTTTGGTTGGCCCTAATGAGATAATAGCATTCAATATAACTTTGGTTGGCCCTAATGAGATAATAGCATTCAATATAACTCGTGTTTGCCCTAATGACATAAGAACACACATTACTTTCAAAAGAAAAGTAATCAATTAATTGTTCAATTAACGTTTTTTTTCAAAGTAGGAACTCGTTGCAAACTCACTTTAAAATACATTTACAACTACTTCTGTTATTTTACATTATATATGCCTTTGTCAATTTAATCCCTAAAGTTAGGAAATGTTTAAAATAATTTAAGTAATAATATTTCATCTACCTTGAGACGCTATAAACTTTTCCTCATCTGTATATCCCTGTAAATGAAATCGTTTTTCTGTTTTAACAATAATTAAAAATGTATTTATAAAAAAAATTATGCGTTTGTTTTAAACAAGTGCCCCACAATAAATCCTCTTATTCAGGTTTCAAAACCTGGGGGTGCAATACATTTTAGGACACGTGTGGACACTTCAGGGAGTTCCAGGGCAAGTGGTAACAATAACAGAGGAGACTGCGAAGTCATCAGGTAGCAATAACAGAGGAGACTTTAAAGTCATCAGGTAGCAATAACAGATGCGACTTTAAAGTCATCAGGTAACAATAACAGAGGTAACTTCGAAGTCATCAGGTAGCAATAACAGAGGATACTTCGAAGTCATCAGGTAACAATAACAGAGGAGACTTTAAAGTCATCAGGTAACAATAACAGAGGAGACTTTAAAGTCATGATTTTATCTATAGTATTTAAGTTTTTCCTTCACATTTTACTTTGGGTCGAATGTCACAAACTGTATTTTCTACTTTGTACAGTTTTACCCAATTTTACATACAGTTTTATTAATGTATTGAGCGCTAGAATTATTGAAAAAGATTTGTATAAGGTGCAGAATCACATTTTCCGATGTCTTTAACTGGGTTTCAAAATTTAATCTATTTACGAATCAGTATTTTTGTTTTATAAATAAGCCAAGCACTTATTTGAATCTGTTTTTAATCAATAGCACCGTTAGAATCATTACTTTTCTTGTCTCAAATTTGTTAAATGTTTTCAAATAACGAACACTCCACGGTGAGATAAAAAGGATACTATTATTCTCAACACATGTTTGGAAGGATGGGGGGGAACTTATAATGGGGCAAGGAAAAGATAAAGTTTTATGTGCAATGGTTTATGACGTATACATATTTTGACATGTGCAGCTATTTGTAAATCAAGGGGTGTTATCAAAACAACAATGAAAACCGGAGTTCAATTTAATATCTCTTGAAAATGTGGTAGAATAAATTATATTTAATTTTAAGAAAAAAAGATGTGAACGACTACTTACAGTTGGTTGTACATCTTTTGAAATGCCTATTGATTTCCCAACGAATTTGAGAGGGGGTCCCCCCATTATTACAATAATTATTCACTAAATATCCCATCACATATATTAATTACTTTTAAGTAGGAGGCATTTATGTAATCTCCTTGAAATTTCTTTGTGTCAGCTTCCAAGTGAACCCTCGAGTGATCGTCTGTGTGTACAATAAAAGGAGTATTTATACATTGTAATACCGACCGTACATTAGGTATCATCTAGAGCATCGGTTCTCAACCTATGGCTTGTCACCCCTTTTAGGGTCGAACGACCCTTACACAGGGGTCGTATAAGACCATCGGACAACACATATTTACGAAAGAGAAACGCATTTTTTTATGGTTGTGGGTAACCACAACAGGATGAACTGTATTAAAGTGTCGGGGCATTAAGAAGGTTGAGAACGACTGATCTAGAGACATAATCAAGATGAATAAATACATCAAAATATCAGTTTTTAAAAAAAGTTAAACATTATATCCTTCGCAAGATTTAATAAGCACCTTCTTTGTATGATGATTAATATTTGTGTTACCATGTTTTAATGACATAAACCTTATAACAGCATACATGCACAAATATTCTTGTATCGATTCTTGTGTTTATTTTCCTCACTCAGGCCAACCATCATCGTAGCCTCTGTGTTGACTGGTAAATTCTGTGAAAATGATATAAAAAAATAAGTTTGGACGTGAAATTGTATTCTTAAATGCCGAAAACGAATTATGAGTGTCTTCAATTTGGAAACCATTCTATTAATAACGATCGGTAAAAAACAAATGACCAGTGTTATGATGAATAAGCTGAATTAATTTCTTAGAACAGTGGACCATAAGCCAAAAGTTCCAAAGTATTTAATGCATGACCACCATGTACTTTTGAAATACTCTTCCTCTACTGAACTCTGTAAAATCAGTGTTAATTTCAAGGTCTGGAAGTTAAGCTTTAAGCTCATACGGGTAGCCTCCTAAAATGTGACCCCCCCTCCCCCACGAAGAAAAAGTAATAGCGAACATTTCTTAGGGCCAATTGCAAAGAAAAGTTTTTTTTATTGGTAAAAAAATATTTCCAAAAATTTATTACAATCCTAAATTGTAGATATTGACTTACTTGAAATTGTTCATGAAGATACTCTTTACTGTGAGTGAGAAGATAACTTTGTAGATTAGACAATGAGATAACTGTTGATGACGTCTTTGGCTGTAGAGTCACTGTGTTATAATATCCAGTTCCCTTTCCTTCTGATGAATTTTCATCTTTAGCCTTAAATTTTTTCGGCTTTGGGGGAACTGTAGGTTTCATCACTGCATTATGCTTTTTGGGTCCTGTAGGTTTTACCACTGTATTACGCTCTGGGGAAACTGTAGGTTTCATTGCTGCGTTATGCTCTGGGGAAACTGTAGGTTTTACCACTGCATTATGCTCTGGGGGTACTGTAGGTTTTACCACTGCATTATGCTCTGGGGGTACTGTAGGTTTCATCACTGCATTATGCTCTGGGGGTCCTGTAGGTTTTACCACTGCATTATGCTCTGGGGGTACTGTAGGTTTCATCACTGCATTATGCTCTGGGGGTACTGTAGGTTTCATCACTGCATTATGCTCTGGGGGTACTGTAGGTTTCGTCGCTGCGTTATTCAAATTAAAACACAATATCAGTCAAGGTTCATTAGGTGCACCAAAACAAGTTATTCAGAGAAACACTTTCATTGAGCCAGATGAAGAAGATATGTTTAATCATTCACATTCATGATTACATTTAATTAATCTTCCTTCAAATGTATCATTATCTTCAAACATTTATTTGCTAAGGCAAGAGCTGGGTCCCGACGAAAGCTACGTAAAGAGCAAAGCCTGAATTAACGCCTTCTCCTAAATATACCAAATTTGCAAGAAAAATGACGATATTGGTGTTCGATGGAGATATTATTGGCATAGGTCAGTGCAATAACAATGTAAACAAATATACAAAAATAGTGCACACATGTTACACTTCCTTAATCCAACTATTAGTGCCTTAAAAATATTCAAACTATTTCATGGAGCGTATTGAAAGTATTGACTAAACACCTATATAGAACATTATATTCTTAAATATTATACCATCAAACCATTATTTGTATAATAATTAGTTTTTTACTGGTAACTCTACCTACCAGATTGCTTGTTTTCTTCACTTTCTACTTTAAAATTAGAAGTCACGTGATCCAGTGAAGCATTTTCAGTGAGAATGTCCATACTTGACGTATTTTGTCTGTCTTCTAATGCGTCGGGCCTCTTATGTCGTCTGAATAAAAATGTATTTCATAAAATTAAAAATGAATACAATTGTTCATTGCCGTCACAAGGTTAGTATAATCCAGAAGCGTCGTGAGGAAGTACAGGGTTGCGGGAGTGCGGATCGCAGCGTGCTGACACCAAATACAAAAATTGCCAATTTCACAGAGTTCGCTCCAATCGGTTTCATAATAGAATTCTGTTAAATTCAAGACCAGATATGGAGGCCACCAAAGCAGTCTGCATCAGATCAGGTTGAAATTTTGAGCAGGTTGCCACTAGAGCAGGGCGTCATCAAAGAAGGAAGACTTCAACCCTAGAGACGGCAAAACTATCACACAGTGCTTCAGCTAATCGTATCATTCCACACTGGCACACCTGAAACCCTTGATGACTGAGACCAAGAGCTGTCTAAAAGATGTCAACTATATATTTTTTACAATTATTTAGCATCAGCAAGTTTTGTGGTGTCAACAATTGCGGCCCACAACTATTCAACGATGAACCGAATTATCACATTAATGTGTCATTTTCAGATTAAGATATTCTTTTACATTATAAAATTCCTTAAAAATTATGCTAAACAAATCTTACCTCCAGAAAATGAAGAAACCACCGATGACAAGGACGATAACAAGTACGCCACAAATTGATCCAACAACTGCTCCAATAATTGTCTTCTCATTACCGTCCTCATAACCATCACTGCCGCCACTTGCTGCCGATGTTACTAATGTTTGGAATAGAGGCATACTTAGAAGTCGTCCATAAAGGACGTCCGCAGAGATGGGGGAAGGGGAAGTTCATTCAAAGGCGTAAAAACGCGGAAAAGGGGTGGGGGGTAAGGGTGTACAGGATCTTGCGCACGTCAGGAAGCTAACGTTCGTTTTATTATACGCTGCTTTAGTCTGACTTTGTTTATTCCTCTGTGACTGATACAAATTTCGGAAAGTCATAAATCATAAACCAAAAAGAATTTAGTAAAAATTTCATAACGGAGATCATTCTAAATATTTGTTCACTCTGTTTATCAAGAATTATAAACAACGCTAGTTTGTTTTTAAATATCTGGTTGACTTTGGTCGAATGATTTATATTAAGGGTCATACAGTTTCGAAATTTCGAAAGCAAAAAGGTCAAATATGAGGGCCGGATTTAAAATTTTAGGGGCCATAGGCCAAAAAATATTTGAGGCCCCATTTTGAAAAAAAAATTGCTAAGTTTTTTTAATTCAAATATATATACTTTTTAGTTACTACTCCCAATTTCGGGTCCCCTTATTTCGCGGGGCCCCTAGGCCACGGCCTAGTCGGCCTGTCTGTAAATCCGGCCCTACCCCTCCCCTTGATGCCTCCTCCTCTGGCACTCCCTCTACCCATCCGTATGTACAATGAACTCTTCCGTCCATCAAAAACAAATATTCATAATATTATGTGAAATACAATGAAATACTTCCGGTTAGCAACAAGATGGCTGACACGCAAAATTTACGAATAACAAAATTGTTCAAAAATCAGGAAAATGATGAATATATACTGGTATAAATCTACAAATTCAATGCGGGAAGCTTTGGTAAGAATACGGGAGTAAACCAAAATTGTAAAATCCGGAGATGGAGTCCCGAAGTCGATCTGACGCCTATAACAATGTCAGTGCCAAGCTGTATTGACAATTGTCATTCCCTTGAATCCACTGGTTGCGTGGAGAGTGGGGATCTGCTGCATTGGGCAACAGCTGGTCTCCATAAATCACCGCCCAGGCCAAGTAGCTGTACTGGTGACGTCACTTCACGAGGAGCAGAGTTTTTTTATAAGGCAAAGAAAGTAAATAAAAAGAAGACTCAACCACTTCGATTTGCAACATGGAATGTTAGGACGATGTGTCCTGGCTTTGAAACCGACATTCAAGAGGTTGACAACGCAAGGGAAGGCCAAAATTAACCAGGAATCATCATTCTCCTGCGTGAAATGCAGTCGAGATAGTCACTCCAGGATTGGCCTAGTGAGCCACTCGTCGAAGTGTAGGACTACAATATAGCTACTCTATCGTCTCGTGAAGACGGAAGGATGCCATACACACAATGAAATAAAATAGCGGTTCCTGGTATTTCATAACATATAGCATACCCCAACCCCAACTATCACATTGAGAAAATTAATTTGTAGATTGCTAAATGACATATAATAGTCCATATGTCAGGGGCGAAGAAAAAAAAAGGGGGGGTGGGGTGAATAAGCGGTATGCGTGGGTAGCATTTTTATCGAGTGGTAGCATGTTTGGCCTATTGCCGATTTATTCGTGACAGTGTGTGGCTAAAATATTTTACCGTTTGTGGAAGGGCGGCAGGCACTAACCCTAGTCATGCAAAGGGGCTGGTATATATGACATTTATTTATTTTGAAATGTGAAAAAGTGTTTGAAAAGTTGACCACCTTTATGTATTTCATATATCGCTAGACAAACATGTTCCCCAATTTTCCTTAGCTTTATACTACAAAAAAAAATTATTGTTTATTGTAAATCTTGAGTGTTAGTCTTGAGTGCTAGGCAAAAAAATTGAAATTCAATTGTGTTGTAAAGTAACTTAAAAACCGCTTTTCCCTCACTAAATTTTTTGGTGGTGGAAGGGATGGGAATCAAAATATTTTATCTGATCAGTGTGTGTGTGAGGTAAAAAAACAACAACCGGGAATCACTGCCGTAAGCGTGTTAAAAATTTGTGTCATGGGTCTCCAATCTGTCCCACTTTTTTCACGGGGGAAGGTGATTTTTAAGTCAAACGTGGACAATTCTTTACTTTTCCTCACTTCTTTCCCCAACTGCCTGTATTTAATCGTACACCTACTTATGTTTTGTGACACCCCCCTTACTTTTCTCTCGGACAATATATTACAGCGATTTGTTATTTTTATTTAAATATGTTTTTACTGTCGTTTGTTCGTCGATGAAGTTTTATTTCCTACATGTTCGTTGATTCGTTATTTTTTCAGGTTTTCCCATAATTTGCTTCGCTCATTTCCATTTTTATAACCTGACTGCAGTCTCTCCCTATATGACTGAAATTTATGAATAGGCATGGTTGCACACGAGTCACACTTGTAGATCCGCCTGTTACATTTTCAGTCTTATAACTGGTTTCACGTTTGATTGAGTCAAGATGCATCTGGTAATGACAATTAAGCCTATTTTTGATTATAAAAGATACGTTATGGACCAAACGTCACACAATATATAGTTTTTATGAAACATACAAATGCGTTTGAAATCAGATCAGCTGCTTCTTGGCGAACAATTTGAGATACTGATACATCTCGCTACTCTCCTACCATCAAGTTGCCCAACACTTGCCACACTCAGTTATCACTATATATTTGTCCGAAAGGGAGCATGAGCGCAGTGTAGCCAAAGAAGCCTGCTCGAAATCCCCTTCACAGTGTACAATATATGTAAATGAACTACAATTTAAGAAATAGAGTGTTTTAGCGGACCAGGTTAAAGCGATTCCCCTTCAACACTAGAGGAAAGCTTACTCATACCCGCGAACAGGGAAAAGATGTGGCTTATCCTGGCACGGCGGCCCGCATAAAAGTTTTAACCTTCCTTAAATATGATTGACCCTGGCAAATACTGCGGTCACAAAAGGAAACCCCCGGCAGATCGAAAGGAGGGAGCTTTAAAGCGATCGTAAGAACGATTAATGTCTACCCGGACATGCACTGATGGCTGATGCCTTGTCAGTAATTTTAGTAGCGGCTACGGTGCATTGATCCAATACCCAGGAGAATTACCTACAACTAAATTAAATATCAAGGTCCTGTGGAAAACAGAACCAACTTCGACGCAGAAAGTGCGCCAACGTCTAGCAAAAAGGAACTGTTTCCCAGATACCATAGTCTTCACCGACTTACGCTTTGCTCTCGAAAGATTGGGAAACAGCTCGACGGGGGCTACTGTAATAAATGCTATTCTGGAAACAGTTTTGCGGAAAGACCACGTACGCGTGTAGTGACTTAGATTCTGGGCAGCGGGTAATACGGGGCGACAGTTGTACCATCGGCGTAGCAAGAGCGACCCCTGGTGGAAACTGAAACGCTACGAACAGTGCTTTGTGGCGCAAATTATGATGACGGACCACTGCGCGATACGCAGTTACCTCTGCTGACTCTACTCACGTAGAGACTCGAAGATCGACTCTAAGGTCTGGCTGCTAAAATAGTGGGGCACCTGCTGGTCGGCTGCCCAGTAAACGGTGACGGGGCTGGGGTCGGGGGGGGGGTGTCTGAACTCGGAGATGTGTGTAAAGGATTTCTTTTAAGGTGATGCCCAACTTATGCGGCAAGCCGTTGTCAAAATAGCCAGGGTCATAAAACAAGAGAACATCCTATATTTAGAAGTGAAATGGACAAGTGTCAAACTCACTGCATAAATAGGCGAACGAATTACTTGTTAATGTGTTTGCACCATCATAACCATGAACCCCGTTACCAAGTGCTCCTTTTAGGATTTTTATTTTTTGTAATTCTCCATTGATCTCAAGCAATTTCCCATTATATACAGTTTGAATGTTTAAAACATAACTTGTTTAAACTCATATTTTCCATTCAACGTGGTTATTTTAAAATAAAATCCTAAACTTTGATGCAGCACTTGAAGGCTGTTCAACACCACTAAATAGCAATAATTAAATGTAATGTAGTCACGCTGTCTATAATAAAGATCCTTATTAACTCACGTATACTGCAGTCGCTTCCCTCAAATCTACTTCGACATCCATTTAAACATTTCCCACTGACACTGTCACAGATCCGAACTTCAGTAGAATTTGTGTTACAATTCGAACAGTTGCCCATGCAGTTTTCACCATACGTGTGGTTACTACATTCTAGAAGTATAATAATTTGAATTTTTGATTATTCTGGTTAAATTTTTCTATTTATGAGAGATGTTGTAGTTTCACTAGCTATCAATAATACCCTGTTTAAATAAAATTAAAAACACAATCGTGACGATTGCAATAAATAAAGGCAAACGTTTAAAACAAGCCTGCACAACTCATAATGTAAGGCGAGCCGTAATACTTAAGAAAAACTTTTGCGGGCCAACAGAAAGTAGGAGAGGACTTGTGCGGGTCAAAAGAAAGTAGGACGGGAGCAAAGCTATGAATAAAATAATAAGAATAAAGAATATTTAGTTACTTCGCGGGCCGCAAAGTATGTGCTGGCCGTATGTTAAGTAAAATAAAACAGCTAAAAATCTTCAATAGATAATATAACATAGTTCTAGAATATTTCAAATAAAATAATATAAATATTGGACTAAAGTATAATGAAATTTTCAAAATGACATGGATTCTTTACATAATTATTTGAGTAGGTTAAGTGCAATGATATTTTCAACTGTGTAACAGTGTACAAAGAGACAATTAAGTTGTCACATTAGGTTTATATAAATAATTTAAAGATATTATATAACAAGTTCTCTGTGTGAAACCTGTTAATAACTGTCTGTAATAGGGACTAGGGAGGACCGGAATCACCAGATTAGATTCTTCTGAGCGAAGTAGACATTCATATGTATATTTAATGTCGTTATTTGCTTTGAGTAAATATCTATGAAAATAGAACCCAATTCATCAAAATTTACACACCTGTCAGAAAGAGACACCTAGGAGAAAGATGACATAAAGAAACAGATTCATGTACTATTTTGAAAAAATCCCTTTAAAGGAGGGTGTTATCGATGAAAAGGGAGCAAGGGTACAGAAAGAAACGGTGGCATTAAACACGCTGAATAATAGATGGAAATGCAATTAAATAATGAGACTAAATAAATCTGACAATAGTCCATTCAAATGTAATGACTAATATTATTTATATGTGTGACACATAAAAAACCCCAAACATTTAAAATAGATTACGGGTTTAAATTATTAGAAAAAGACCCCAAACAAGATTATATGAGAATGATCAGAAATCGTTATGTGAAGCAGGAAATACAGAAAAGTAAACGGAGATGAATACGTTTTACTGTAAGAAAACAAAATGAATTATTAATAGGCGGCAATATTACCCAAAGCTTTTTTATCCCATGACCAATTTAAAAAGGTAAGAGGAAATCCCCACTTTTTTTGGCAGTAAAGGACACAAAGGAACATGTGTTCCCCATGCTGTTACCAGGAAGATGGTATTTCAGTATCGTTACGTGCTTAGGTCTCGTAAAGCAACTTTGTAAGTTGTCATAATGTATTTGAAATACCTTACTTGGCTTATGTCAAGATCGATTTTTATGCAAATTCATTTAATACTATTACAAACGAGACATCACATGAGAATTAGTTATTTAAAAGAAAAAAAAAAGAAACTTAATCGATTGCCATGTTATATCGACTCCAAAAAAAGTAAAAGTTTGTTGATGATATTATTTGGTGCCAAATCGAAGAATATTTTAGTGTTTTTGGTGCTAACAAAATGATGCATTGTTATCAAAGAAGAGTAAACATGGAATTTATTTTAAGTTTGACCGAAAAAATAAAATAATTAGGAAAGAAAGCTTAAATTATCTCAAATGGGAAGAATAAATTTAGAACATAAAGTTATGTTTACTTTTTTTTTACTAAGTGCATGACTGGTTAAAAATGTTGAACAAAAGTAAAATATATGGAACAATAAAAAAAATATTGCAGTGCTATTATTAGCTTTCTTTGCTTTCTTGGTGTGGAACTTTTGATTATAATTGGATAGCTTAAAAGCAAATATAAGAAACACGAATTGTTACTGGTCAACTTTCATACATTCTGTAATAAAAATTCAAACCAAGCAAATCTACGTCATTAACGTATGCGAAACAAAAATTCGTTCTTTCTAATGCATGGTTGCATCTTCTTTTTGATATAGTCAGTTTAGTTTACCTTCATCACATCGATATCCTTTGAATCCTGCACTACATCTCAAACAGTTACCAGAGTTGATATCACATGATACATTTTGACAGCTGGTAGGACAAGGTGTAGAACAATTAGTCCCATAAAAACCAACTTTGCATCTTGTACAGTTCACGGATCTGATTTCACAATGAGATTCATTACAACTGTTAGAACATGGGTTGGTGCACATACTCCCAACATATCCAGACTTACAACTTAGACAGTCACCCGTAATAAAGTCACAAAGTGAATCATTACAGTTTGTTGGACAAGCCGTTGTACAGTTGTTGCCATAGAAACCAGGATTACAAGCCAAACAGTTTCCATTGATGACGTCACATATCTGACCAGTTTGAGAACAGTTGCTTGAACAATTTGACCTGCAGTCGACTCCATATGAACCTGGATCACAATCTGAAATTAGAAGAAAGCAGGAAGTACAGAAAGTAACTTTATTGTGATTATCAATTTGTGCTATGCGACCTTCCAGACTTACAGGAACTGGACAAGATTAATTAAATTGTCCCTGTGTGTGGATTAATATTTCTACCTTTCTAGTATTATACTTTTTCACTTGGTGTGCTGTACAAAAATAAAGTTTTTTATTTTTATATTTGATATTGTATTTTTAAATCAACTTATTTGCATAATGACATTGATAATTTCTTGCTACCATTAGCTTTGGTATCGTTTTACTTTGTATTCTGGTTTTTATTCCTTTTTTTTCATGCATTGTTCATCTGACAAGACAAATCTTAAAACATATTAAACTTGTAAAAGATATAACGATATGTATCAGTAACAAACAAAAGATTTTAAACTATTTTTGTTGTGTTCACTAAAAAAATAAAACACGTGTGCTAATGTTAGCAGTCTGCTTAAGCGCTTACTTATGATTTTTCTAATAGTATTTTCAGTGGTCGTCAAAAAAAATATATTAACAATAAATCTTAATTAAAAATGACCTACGTTTTGTACATCCCTGTCCATAAAATCCAGCCTTACATCCAGATGGACAGTTACCTGTACTAACGAAACACCTTTCTCCTGGAACTGCACAGTTACAGACGTTTTCACAATCACGTCCATACGTGTTATTGTCTTTTGGGCAAACAGAATCTGAGAATAAAAATATCATGTATGCATCTATTTAAAATTAATATAACTAGGCTAAAAATTAAGTTTTATTTCTAGAAAAAAGATTGTTTTCTAAACTGAAACGTAATGAATCCTTCACATGAACATTTGCGCACATTCTCTCTACACGACATCAACTTTACTAAACTTTCGGCTATTCAAGAAGCCAACTATATATTAACAAATATATAGCATCAGCCGAAACTTTCTTCTTCCGACTTTGATAGGATTATAGGCCTCCAAATGATATCACCCATATTCAGCCAATTTCCACCCGTTCACCTCCTGACAAGTTATGCTAGTGCTATGAATTCTTGGAAAAAAACAACATTCAGTGTCCAGAATTCCAAGTCAGCCTTCATGTTTGATGACCTTATTTTTGACTTGAGCATGAACTTAAGGGCGTTAATTGCCTGATTTAAACCTTAACGGAAGACGCAAGAGAACTGTAAATGACAGCTGGACTTGTGCCACTCCAAAGGCTTGTTTGACCAAAACGTCTGCAGGTACTAGAAGCTCCGCAAGGTCCACATTCCATTAGATTGTAACTGATATTCATCATACTGAGGGGAAATCTTTTCACGCCTCATCCATTACTATATAAAATAAATGTGATATTCCCAATTTGTCTTTGCTGGCTATTTACAAATATATCACTAGGAAATGTACCCCGCGAAGAAGAACATTTGGAGATGGAGCAATTTACTAAAAGTTTTAGGAGATGAGTGAAAATACCTGACGTTTGATTTAAAGTATCAATTGATCTCCAATAATTCCGTGTAAATGCTGTCATCGCCGGCTTTTTGAAAAAAGTCTTACATTGCATACTAGCATAAAAATATGAAACATTTTAAGATAGACGGGAGTCCTTACATGTCGGGCAGTCGAAACCCTTCCTGACCAACGAGGATTTCACAAGATCTAAATATAGTCTAAAAGCTCTTAAGATTGGTTGGAATCGCTCATAATTGACAACCTACATGTCTTTCAATATAAACACGTTCAATCTTTGCACAGGTATAATGTGTACAGTCACCTGATAATCAAAGCGATTCAGTATATACATGAAATAATTTAAAAAGAATAAGAATGAAACATGAAAATCTTAAATTCAAAGTCACGGTACTTCGATACCAACGACGTTTACATGCACACAGACTCTTGAAAAACCTATTTAAACATCTGATGGATTTTGCTTGGAGATTTAAAAAAATTATTTATGTCTAATTTTTGAAATTTCAAATTTCTACAAAGAAAATTATCGCTTGAAAGTACCTAAAACTATTTCTAGAAATTTTGTAGTGGCCCTTCTTAAAAGGGCAAACACGTAACACTAATTTTTCAACCAGAGCTAACAATTTTCAACAGCGACAAAAATACATAATTGAAGACCTTAGTGCTAAAAGTACTTAAGTCACATTTTTGTCAAAATCAATATAAACTGTGATATTTTCTTATACGGTTAAGCCAAGTGCACTGCAGAAATTTGAAAACATTAAAATGTGCTTAAGTACCTTAATTAAACAAGAAAAATTATTAAAATGATCACATTTTTTGGACGAACAAAATATTTGAGCTTGATTATCTCAAAATGTGTATTTTGTGACTTAATTACTTTTAGCACTAAGGTCTTCAATTATGTTAAGCTTAAAATCTCCTTAAAATGCAAAAAAAATAAAATTAAAAAATGAATAAAATCTGAAAATGTCTTGAGGACAAAGCTCGAGATAAATTAATAACGTTTCACTCATGGCCGAACCCAAGAAAATTTCCAGACGCAGATAGCGTAAGATAGCGAAACAACCCATTTAGCCAGTCCTTCGACCAACACTTTTCCTGAAATGTTAGTATGGAGGTCTATGTCAGTGTGGAATGGTCTGTCTCGTTGTTTATCAAATCGTCAATGTCGAAGTCTAATTTCACGAAATGGGTGGGTAAGTCAACGGTAAGCCGATGGTGAACTAATTTTTCGGTGAATGGTCAACAACTAGATCATGAAGATTGTCCCAACAGGCAGAATGATGGAAGTTCTCATTGGATTAGTACACGTGCATTCGAAATACGCTGCAATGATGAACAGGAGATTTCACAACTGAATAATGAGGTGTTTAAGACTTTTGTTGCGTTTGAGTGAAGTCAGATAGTGTTGGCGGCAGACAGTTTGGGGGTGAGGTGGAGAAACGATTAAAATAACAGTCGCGTCTAAAATTTAAAAAAGGAAATTTTTGTAATATATTCCACAACAATCCCACAACCATCCCGTAGCAATCCCGACCTTAGTGATTGAAACAAGGTAGCTCCCACACTGCTTTTCCCTCCCGAAACAGCAGCAACGACATAACAACTACAACAAAGTCCGAAACATTAGCCAAGAATCCGAATCACTACTGGCCAGTGTTTAAAGTTATATTAGATTATGTTATTGGCGTTGGAATTGCAAGTCATTGGATACGAAAAGAGCAGTGTCCTGATACCCCATTATGTTATTTCAATCATTCTTTGAATTATTCTTGTAAATGCCATGTTGTAGCAAACTAAGGCCCAAAACCGATTCGGCCTATTTTTGTCCAACTCGCAAGATAAAATTTGACTGTATTGAAACTGTAATAATAAATAATTAAGTACGTTCTATAATGACAACATAGGTGGCCTCTGATCCTTTTTGGGTAGCATTTTTTTTCCAAATGTGACCTATCGCCTTCCAACGTACAGTTAAAACACTCGAATAATATAGCATCACTTAAATAACATTTAAAACGTACCACCGAATATCTCCACTTCACACAACGTAAGGACTTTGTATTGGACGTTGTAATTAATGTTATCAGAATAAGTTGCTTCTATGTGAACTTTTGAAACTTGCGTTCACGGATCTGTTGGTAGAACGTTGTACACTTCCTGTGGTGACATCAGAGGATCAGTGTAATTTTGGATGCTTTGATTTCTTTGGTCGAATGTTGTCAGAATAAATCCTTTCAGTCGGCCAAGACAACAATATGCAGTATCTCCATCTGGTTCGGGGGGAAAAAAAAGTAATTATTTTTTTTTTATTTCTATGCATTACATTTTCTATGCATTACTGAACATAGAATTATTTTGTGAAATCGTAAAATAATTTCTTATGAGCATTAAAATATAATATTAAATAATGACAGCGATCTTTAGAAACAGAAACTTGATACTAATTAACTAAATACACGGCATACCTCCAACTCTGTTGTGGATCGTATACGCCTGTACTGTAAATTTTTTATTTAAAACCACTGTCCACATTGGAGCAGGATCAGAAGTCCGGTTAGTATGTGTACAAGAGTTTCTATTCCAGCTTCGGTTTCCATCTACAGCGTTACTTGAGAGAAAATTAAAGTGATTGTTATCTGTAGTTGTCTGACTTGTGGGTTGTCTTAGTGCAACATTACGTCCTGAAGATTAAAGTAATAATAATAATAAAGTTCATTTGAAAAATCACGCTTCATCCCCAAAGGCTCGAAGCTCGGTACAAAAACTAAGCTGGGAGATAATAACAAGCTGGAAAAGATTGTAGACATCATCATTCCAGTAGGTGTTTGCGAAATAGATTATTTTTTAAATTTGTTTTGAATGACTACAGCGTCTGGCTGTTTTTGAGGGCGTCAGGAAGGGTGTTCCAAATGGTTGGGCCAGCAAATGCGAACGTGCGCTTTCCGTAAGTTTCAAGGCGAACACGCGGTATCGAGAGTTTGCCACTATCGAATTTGTGTACTATTACTAAATAACAATATTTAAGTTTAAAGGCTAATTTTTTGTTTAATTTCAATACCCAATTTATTAAAAATATTAACTACAGAAAAACGCACATAATTATGGTGAAAGTGGGTAGGAATAGTAACAACACTATGTATTACACATGTCAATACAACTAATCTTATGACAGAGCCGTCACGTGACTTTTGGAGGCCCCAGGCAACTTTTCTGTTTTGGCCACTGATTTCAAAATGGTATTTAAATGTTTGGCTGCGACTATTCGCACCAGGGTATCAGAAGTAAGAGATTGGGATTAAAAAACTATTTAAATATTATTGTTAGGTTTGTAAGACAAAATGGGGTATCAAATGAAAGATAATTGAACGGACTATACGTTTGTAAACTTAATTCTTCAGTTTAACTAAAATTAACTACCACAAATGACATCTGAATGGGATTTAGTCAAAAGGGACCCAGGTTCGAATAATGGCTATTGGTAAATAATATGTATTATTACCCATTAAAAGGTGACACACACACATAAACAAAAGCTAGCATTTGAGAACAAGATAAATTTGAATATACTTTGCTTAATAAAAATACGGAGAAGCCATTGTATATTAAAATCGTTCACAGCCTTTAATCCTAAATGAACTTTATCGTTTGAGGGAAATGAACGAAAAATTGAATATAGTTTTTATATATACGGGTTAGAGTAAACTTACTATATATCTAATTCGACATTACTAATTCACACTCACACCATTGATAAAAAAAGATTACCCTGGCTGATATAAAGGGAGCACGGGAATCCAATAGCAGATCCATTTAGAAATATTTTGTCTGTTACTTGAGATATGTTACAATAAATGTCCAATGTCATGTTGTCAACAAATACAGTGGAACATTCCAGCGGTTGTGTTGTGACATTTTCTGGAAAACTTATTGAAATGCTTTCTTTTTCTATTTCTAAAAAAATAAAGGAGAAAATATATTGCTAATTGTGTAATTATTTAATTGCCAAAGACAAAAAAATTCTTTAAATAATTTATATTTGAGTTTTTGGCATTAAAAGCATATAAAGTTACACTAACTGATTGAAAAAATGCTTCAATTAAAAAAAAAAGTATTCACTTTTCTTAAAGTTTAGAAGTGTTATCATAGACACAAACTAATTTTCACCGGTAGTCATGGCAACCATAATCTTCAACCATGTGAAGTAAAATTCAAAGTTCCAGGTAATATCAAGCGACAAATTAGATCCTGTGACATCAGCACATGTTGTATCCTCACCACCTGTAATCTTTGCAGCTCCTTGTGACGTGTCACTGTGATATGTTAGTGTTGCATTTTTAGCAATATCAGCTGAAATTTAATTAAGGAATTATAAATAATGGCATTTAAAGGACTTCCTTAACATAGATTGTGTAACAAAATAACTATTTATATAGGACCACAAGGATAGGTAGCATAACAAGATGACCTGACATTGCTATGAGGAAAGGATATGCGAAGTAAGAGAGACCTTGAATCATATTATTATCATAACTGTCTTGATTTATTGGGGCGACTAAAACTATTGACATAAAAAAGGCATTTAAAAATATTCATCAATAATCATGAGTTCTTTTAAGCAGGGTTCTTTTCAGGCATATCTCCTTGGGGAGGGGGAACTGACTTTTTGATCTTTGTCTTTCTTTTATTTACATAAATAAATGCAAGATTCTGTCCTACATCTCGATGAAAATAGTCGCTAATATTGGTGACGATAGATAGTGGCGTAGCTAGTATTAGTGCGACCATGGGCGGCCAAATATTTTTGCTGCCCTTCCTTTTACTATATAAAATCTACATTTGTCCAAAAAGGCTGCACTTCCATAGATAAAAAAAAGTAACACCTGGGTAAAAAATCTCATCCTCCTCCTTTCTACGCCCCTGGAACTAGAGTGTTTGGCGTCAGGAGAAATGATTTATTTTACGCACCTCCCTCCACAACTCTGGAGATATCATAATAATTTTCAAAAATGTATACTATCAAAGCCCATTTTGGTGCCCCCGCTAGTCTGCATCCGGGGGACGTCGTATGTCCTATATGTCAACTTTAGCTTCGCCTCTGGCACTGCCCACTGGCAACTGGCACTGCCCTACCCCGTAAATCTGAAATGCCCCTGGGGGGGGGAATGTCTGAAAGAAGCACTGCTTTTAAGATACATGACTTACCATACTGACAAGCTGGACCAAACCATCCAATATCACATCCATTAGGACAGTCACCATTGGTAATATTACAAGCTTCATTGTTCTTACAGTGACATTTGTACTGGCAGTCATCACCAAACCAGTATTGACTGAAACGGTCTTTTGTATTGCATACTAAAATAGACAATTTATAAGTACAAAATAAATCCATTTAATTAAATAAAACCTGGAAATGAAACCATTAAAAAGAAGAAGAAAATGTATCAGAACTACGTAATTAACTTTCATTTTATGGCAATGAAAAATGGAGATTCAATTTTTGTAAACATTCGAAAATGATTCAAAATTTTATCAACAAAAAACCAGCAGCTTCCTTGCATTTGGAGTAATTTTTATAAATACAAGTAATTAAATTATATTGGATCTCCTTGTTAATTTAAAGTAATGTCTACTTTTTGTGAAAAATGTCTATTTTCGGTTTATATATCTAGTGAATTCTTCATTTAGTTTCATGGTTAAACGTCAAGACAGCAAATAGATTTTGATACTTACATTGAGCGGCGTTGTAAATAATTGGGGACATCAAAATAAAGGTAGCAATTGCTTCTAAAAATGTCATTCCTTATGATTTCAATATATGCAAGATTTGTTTCCTAGACCTAGAAATTAAAAAAAAAAAGTGATTGTGAAATAAGAGAGATAAATCTTGCAAATCAAAAAGGGTAACTAGAAAAATAAATGATTTAAAGGCTGGCTATTATTAACTTGTGCTTTATATTGCTACGTGTTATTATTGTTTTAAAGAAAATTTGCCAAGATCTCAATAACCTTTGAAACAATTAAAATATGATTCCTTAAATTTGCCATAAAATATTATAACCAAACAAGCAGTCATAAAATCTGCGCTAAGGTAACTAATGTAATTTAAATTTTGTCCTTTAGAGGCATTATTCATAACACTTGTAAACATTGAAATTGGGGCCCATCCTGTTTAGTTAATAGTCTTGAAAACGAAGTGCCTCTCACTGTACCGAGTGCCTGCCAATGTACTAAGTGCCTGCAATTTCACTGAGTGCCTGCTATTATACGCTTGCAATGCAGGTTTGTTGACAATGTGTCCGAAACACACAAAAAATATTATTGTGCAATATACTGGTTTACTGGGATGGCACCAACAATTTGTCTTATTTCCAAGAGATCGCCTTAAGCATCTCATCTCGTCGGTGATTATTTTTCTCTGCAGACTTTAATTCAGAGCAAAGGTTTGATACACTAACACTACCATGTGATTATCGGAAATAAGTAAAACAATGTGGACATAACTTATTTTGTCCTGTAAGAAGAAATCCTAAGGGGCCAAATACTGGTTGGGCCGGGGTGGGGGGGGGCTTGAGTTTTGGGACTCACTCAAGATCCCCCCTCCCCCAAATATCACCTTATGAATCTCTGTTGTAATAGATGTTCGGATTATAAAGCGATGTAGCCCGGAGATTGCCGAACAGCCAGGGAGTGAAGCGCGCTATGGCCAGCAATATCGTGTGATTTAAAAGTGTGGGGTCCGAACACAAAAAAATTGCTATGACTGCCTGACATGACAATTATTTTGTTTTCTAAATGACACCATAGCAAGAATTTATAGTACTACAAAGGAATAAACAGTTTATCTGTATCATACTGTATGTCATTATTCTCAACGTGCAAGCTGTCTCCGCTGTCCGCCTTACATCTCATATAACTTATGGGACTGCAGTTCTTAAATCAAAGAAACTTAGAGCTTTGGCTAAAATAGGCAATATGACGTCATTTAGCACGACAAATAATCTGAGTGACACGCTTCTTGGCAGTAGAATAGATCTGCCTAACAACCCCAAGACCTGACCGTAACCACTTTTTTCCGCACTTCGGCGCTCTCTCTTGGCACTGCGTAGTTCTTCCCATACCAGAGAGCTGACCGTGCTGATCTAACATTGCGGCGGGTGACAGGAGCGTGCCGATCAAGCACGGCTCGCAATGCACGGTCTAGCGTTTCCAAAGTAGGGCAGAGGGCGGGGTACACTTCTAAACTTAGGTCGTGCTTAAAGGCATTCCTGTTTATAGCTCGCAGACTGCGGACCTCCCTGAACCGAGGGAGAGGATTGGGGGCCCTAACACTAAGGTTGCAAACAACACAAAAGTGGTCAGAGGACAGCCCTTGAATGATTGAAGCAGATCTAACTACTCAATTCTGAGGCCTATGTATCACCCAATCAAGAACATGTCCACGATTATGAATCGGTTGCGGCTCTTGCACAAATGTCGATGGGCAGGCGCGCAAGTCCCACTGATGGTATCGGTCGGGTGGTGAAATGTTTTTTTCTGTTCTTTCCCTATCGGGTTTTACATATTCATGCGAACACTCTTTTTCAAGCATGAACTTTATCAAGATTAAACCGAGAATTCGTCTTATTGATGAGAGTCTTGAATTGTGCCAAAAATTAAGAATAACAACTTTCAAACCTGACTTACTCAAACTTTCTAAAGAGATGCAAAGACATCGTTCGCATTAAGTGTTTGTCAGTCTTTGTCATGATTTAAATTTATGGATTCCTTAATTACATATTATTTTTTATCAATGAATAAAATCTTTATTAAGTATGAACTCAAGTTTTTTTTCAGTGTACCCGTAATTGAATAAAGTGCTAAAATTATAATTAAGGTTTGTTAAATCAATTAACAGATATGGCTCTCATTTTTAAAAAAATCGTTGTAATGTACACATTTGGCTCTTTGGCTAAAATGTTTGCCGATCCTTGGCCTAGCTCATTCTTATATACTAGCGAGAACCCGGCATCCGTTGCATACCACTCAATGAAAAATGTGTTTGCGTTTTAATTAAGTTTTAAAGAAATTTTTAAATAGAAAATATTTATTGTTTTTTCCGTCTAGTGCGTACACAAATAAATTAGACGTTTTTTCAACGCGTGAGCAGGCAACATATAGCTGTCCACGTGAGAAGCGTGTATTTTCAAAATTTAGTCCACACACTTGTAGCGATTGATCCACCCACACAGTAGCTCTGTTTTAAATTATATTTAGATAGCTCAAATATTTATTATTTTTAAAATAAGGCCCCCGGCCCCAAACGTAACATTTTAAAATGGTTGTACTTATCTCACACACAAACTGAAATGTCGTTTGTATTTGATTGATTTCTAGCCACCCATGCAATAGCACTGATTGAAATTATATTTGTATAGCTCATATAAGAAAAAAATAATTTGGGGCTCCGGCCCGAAAATGAATATTTCAAAATGGATAAGCTAATTCAGAAACCATTTGTGCGCACAACAACTTACCAAAGTTTTATCGCAATCGGATAAATGGTATAGGAACGCATACGAAAATTATATTTAGCTCATAAAAGGGGGAAAAAAAGAATTTAGGTCCCCGGTCCCAAAACGGAAATTGTAAAATGTGTGTATAATTCAGAAACATTTGCATTTTTTTACAATTCAAAAAATTTTCATCACTTTGGATTGATAGTATAGAAGCACATATGGGATATACTTATATATGTATAGATATAGTTTACAGAATTAAGATAACTTTTTTGCAATTATTCAAGGATGATCTGTCTGTCTGTCTCTCTGTCTGTCTCTCTGTCATTCTGTCTGTCTCCCTATCTGTCTGTCTCTCTGTCTGTCTCTCTGTCTGTCTCTCTGTCTGTCTTCCTGTCTGTCTCTCTGTCTCTGTCTGTCTCTATGTCTCTCTGTCTGTCTCTCTGTCGCTCTGTCTGTCTCTCTGTCTATCTCTCTTTATCTCTGTCTGTCTCTCTTTCTCTGTCTGTCTCTCTGTTTCTCTGCCAGTCTATATGTCTCTCTGTCTGTCTGCCTCTCTGTCTCTATGCTTGTCTCTCAAGTTGTCTCTCAGTCTGTCTCACTGTCAGTCTCTGTCTCTCTGTCTATCTCTCTGTCATTATGTCGGTCTCTCTGTCTATCTCTCTGTCTCTCTGTCTGACTCTCTGTATGTCTCTCTGTCTACATCTCAGTCTGTCTGTTTGTCTCTCTGACTGTCTCTCTTTCTGTCTCTCCTTCTGTCTCTCTGTCTGTCTGACTGCCTGTCTGTTTGTCTGTCTGTCTGTTTATCTATCTATCTACCTATCTATCTATCATCTACCTATCTACATATTTATCATCTACATGCCTACCTACCTACCTACCTGCCCACCTACCTACCTAACTACCTAACTACCTACCTATCTACCTAACTATCTACCAATCCAGCTACTATCTACAGACCTGTTTACCCTCAAAATCTTAAAATCGTACAATTTCATCACAAAATCGTTCAATACATTATCTTAATAGTAAAAAAACACTCAGTATATATAATGTATACACATCAAAGTCGTACATTGTACGCCAAAATCGTAAGAGTAAACAGGTCTGTATCTATCTACCCATCTATCTACCTATCTCCCTACCGACCTAACTACATATCTATCTACCTACTTACCTACATACCAACCTACCTGCCTATCTACCTTTCTACCTACCTATCTATCCATTCATCCTCTCACCCACCCACCCTTCCATCCATTCATCCTTTCATCCATCCATCCGTCTAGCTATCTTTTATCTACATCTCTATCTATCCATCATCTATCTGTGTATTTGTCTGCCTGTCTGTCTGTCTTTCTATCTCTCTATCTAATAAAATCTCTATTTTTAAAATTAAATTTTCACTTGTGTAAAGTGATTGGGTTTTGATATCCCTGGGGATAATTATGAAAATATTTTTATGTTTTGTTAAAGTCATTGATTTTCTTAATTGTTTAACATATGTTCATATGTAAAATAAGAATATAGCTTCTTTTTTTTTTTTACAACTGAATTGTCATTGGATTGAAAGATATTGTCATCCAAGTAAAAATGCATGAACTCCATTTCCTACCATCGATATAAATGTATCGAAGAAGGTTAATTATTGATCAAATTTATTCTGAGGCTTATCTTGTGCTGCACTGGGCAAAATGAATGTATAGTGTATAGTATTCTTATATAAGTATATATTATTTATAGATTAAGCGTCATTTACTCAAGGCTTCTTACTTCCTTAAAATTTAAAAACATAAATACAATGAATTGGATAAACATAAAATATTTTTGATTCATTTCTGCTTATTGGTATGAAAAATTACCATTTGACTTTGAAAATGTCCGTTTTAAACAAATGTTTCTTTTATGCAACTTTTAACAAGGCAGAATAGTGAAAAGTGCTCTTTAAATACGGTCTGAAATACTTCAAAGGAAAAATAAAAAGAATATTCAAATTGAAAAATAAAAATATTTTAAACGAACTTACTTGTTTTCAGCATAAGAGAAATCAATTTCAGCGTTTAACTTAAGTTATGCTTTTTGGTAACTATTGAGTTTGACCAACGGGGTTTAGTGAAGGTCAATTAAATTTCTGGTCCAGTTATGAGTGTCAAGAAAAACATCAATGTGTATATTAGAAAAAATAATCTTTTTCTCACAAGTAGAACTGATCACAGCTTCTTAGTCACCTGGTTTAGGTACATTTTATGTTAAGCCAAATTGTACAATTTACTTCCTTGTCTTTTGATCAAATATTTTCTCTTACATTACTTATTATTCAGTAATAAGAAATTAAAGTTGAATTTGAGGAGATCTTTTTAAAAAATCTTTTTAAAAACTCATAAAATTCATGTGTCGAATCAAGTTAAAATAATGCTATATAATTATAGTCAAGTATTTTCTTTCCAACTTTGTTCTAATGTCTTCTGTCATCACAGGACATTTTGGAAAACAGTTCACAAACTTAACTTTCTATGAAATGTCTTTTGTTTCATGTCATATTTTTTTGTATTTATAAGGCGAAACTTTCTCTGCCAATTTGACAAAGGAATTAAAGATGTTAACACACGTAGAAATCTATTACATTTCAATATATTTGAAATCTTAAACTGTGATTGACATTACAGACCGTCCGAATCCGATTTTCTTGTTCCGGTCAAAACCAAAGCAAAAATGAAAGGTAAAAAGGATTTCCGCAGAAGTCGAAGCCGAAACCAAAAGCTTAATGAGACTTTTGGTTAACACCGAAAGATGTATAACCCAGTACAAGATTTAAAAACTATGTTGTGAAACAAAGATGCAAAAAAAAAAGTTTAACTTTATCAAAATATATTTAATCATTATGAAGTCATCCGTAATCAAGAAATAATCATTACGAAACAACATTTGCAGAAAAAGTCATTAAGTGACGGCCAGTTCGTTAACCGTTAATTGAAGTAAAAACAAACGAATGTTGTAGTCAAGAAACAAAAGATTTCTTACATTATCGTCCAGTAGGTTACCGTGTCAGTCGTCATACAGCTGTCATGCTGCCCTAAACAAATGTTCATTAAACACAAAGTAATTGAATAAACCGATGGTTCACAAATTTTATATTAAAAAACCATTTAAACAAACTATTAATGGAAATATTAAAATTGCTTGAGTTTTTTAATTTAGTTCACTTAAGTTTTTGTCTTTGCCTAAGCCCAATAAAATATTTATTTTCGTTATATTCGACAAGCTTTAATGAATATTGGATTACAGGCCCACAGACAGAGTGACAGTCTAACTTCTGTTAAAAAGCCTTAATAACTTTTGACCGAAACCGAAAATCAACCGATTAACTTTCCCGTTTTTTTTCCGTAAAATCATGAACTAAGCTGACAATTATCATATGACATATTTCGCCGTCAACGGAGAGTAATCTAAAGATGTTGTACCCAAGATGAGTGACGTTTTCAAGTACAGATTATTGCCCTCATTATGTTTAATGTGGATTGTGTTTCATGAGTCATGAACTTTGTTTCTGTGGACTGTAGACATTTGGTCAGTTTCAACTCCTTACACGCATGGCAGTGGGGATTTCCTCACCGCTGGATTCCCTATTCTCTGTGTGATGTCTAAGCGGCAACGTCAGGGAAACTCAGTTCACGAAATAACACCTTTAAAACAAAAATTTAAGTACTATATTTAACATGTTCGATATTCTATAACTTTAAAGAATAGCTCTTATTTACTTTCATTCAATATTCGATAGACCAAATTGCAACTTACGAAAAAATGTGTATGCCTCGGTTACTGTTTGAAATATAAATTATAAGGATTTGAACATTTCTTTAAAACTAAACTGTCTTCTGGACAAGTACGCAAGTCTATAAAAATCACTTGTGCAAATAAAAGTTAAGTAAAGCAGGATGCTAAAAGTGAAACATTTCTTTGACGTATTACTTCCTGGTCAACAGCGGACTGAGCAAAGATGTATATTTATAGATTTTTGGATCAACACTTATATGTATCTTTCTGATAATTATCAAACATTCAAATATTAAAAGTCTGCAACGTGGAGTGTATATCTAGTTTTCAATTCTTTTTTGGTTGCAATTTGTTCTTCAAACAAAGTAAAAAATGTTCTTATCTATGAACTGTTCTTCTTCGGTGATAAAGACTTAACATCTTACATATAAATTGCATTCGTAATTTATATACGTTTTCTGAAGCATGTGTATTGAGATTGCACCGTCCATAAGCCCGAAAAAGACAACCGCATTTTATTTAGCTGCAGACCTCTTTTACACTCATCATCATGATGTACAATTGGGAATTTTTTGAGAACTTCATTCAAGTAAGTTCCACCTGCTCACGTATTCATCGATAAAGAGTTGGATGACAAGATAAATGTTATAGGTAACAACACAAAAGTCACCTTAAGTGTATACTTTTTTACCTTAATTAATATTGTTACAAATAAAATAAGTATTGATTTTATACAATAAATAAAAGTCCAGGGAAAATTAAAAAGGTCAAAAAGCTTTTAAAAGAAAATACTTGCAAAAAAAATATGGTGGGGGTTGATTGCCTCGGTTTTTTGCTTGTTTTAAAAAAGTGTGTCTTATTGTATAATCAGATTATTTGATGATAGCTGTCTGTTTGGATAATGGAGGATTCGTGTGCTTATATACTGTATACAAATTCAATACAAATTATTGACATGTAAAATCTCATCTTAATAGACAGTGTAAAGCATCATTTCTATCATGCATACATCTATTACACTTGTTTGTTTTAGTGAATCTATTTGTCAGATATTAACTCTTCGACCCATTAGAACAGTAAATTTGTTTTGTCTGTTTCCTGCTATATGTGTGTAAAGTAGCATACTTTTATTCCCTGTTACTATTATATTAGTACATTTTAAAAGAAATTAATAAAGAAACACACTTTCGCTATATACGCCTGGTTACAGGTGGCACTTTTTAAAGTCAATAAAAAACAGGGTTCCAAATCATGCACTTGGAGTCACAGGAGAGGGTGACGTATCAGTAGACCAGGCGCATACCAGGGCGCGAGAGTAGGTGAGAGCGAGGGTGGAACCGAATTCCCCCGACATTTTGTTTGCCTGCAAACGTCTCTTCCAACCGCACCGCATAGCAACGCTTGATACGCACTGCTCATATTTACCAAGCTAGAGCTTCAAGTGTATAATAATTGAGATGACTGCTGTGGAAATGTGAAAGGGTTGTTGTCTATAAAAACGGGGGAGGACTTGTGTGGAAAGTATTAGGAGAAATGCTTTTTGTGAAAGATTGGTCGAGTTTCTGAGCTGAGTGCATGACACAATGAGGTTTTTGACATCTCATTGAGCCGTGTTGCTAACTTCAGACATTCTAGTTGATGGTTCGTGTCCTCTTGTCAAATGTAGATAAAGCCTGAAAGGGAAGCAATACCATTTTAACAATTCAACTTAAACATCAAATTGTGAAAGATATTTATAATGACCAAATCTATCATCTTCTTGTGGATATAAATAAAACCAACAACAACACTTTCTTACTACAATCATTCATACTAAGGAAGTACATAACATATTAAATAAAGTCACTTGTTTCACGCATTGACCTAAATAATTATCACCTTATCAAGTCAGGGTGGCATTACATAATCAGTTCATTTCTTAGGATATAATGAATAAAGTTCATTACCGAGGATCAGGTTCACATATGGAATACGATAATAAACTAATTAATTTTGAAATAAAATCATGTCTTAATTAAACGAACATTATAATTGATCGATGCTGTCTCAGTATGATTTTATTGTGATGTTTTTGTTACTGTTCAAAAGTTGTGTTATGTTTTAGGTATGTAATTGAATACATTTTGTTTTTGTTAATGTCAGGTCTGGAGTTGGGGGGATGCTGTAAGAACATATTTTAAAGTGAGTGTTTTGTGAGCCCATATAATGCCTCTGGAATATGGAGGATGATTTGTGAGCTTTATTTTTAAAGGAGGGTTTTTTATTATAGAATGTATCGTTTTTGGAACATAGTATATTTTTTTTATAAAAGTAAAAATAATAATAAAATAAGACTATAAAGCCCACCTGTCTTATGTGGTCTTTCCATGATATCTGAATCCTGTCGCCTCCATTGCTAACCTTACCTACGTAGTCCTCGCTTGTTTTATAGTAATCTTCGATGTCCCTCTTAGTTTAATTTAATTAATTATATTTACATTTAAATATTTTACGTTTCCTTTTCATATTATACACAAATATTTCATAGAAAACTTCTGTAATTGATATGCCTACCATTTCCAGTCCACTAAATATATACATATATATATCTATATCTACATATATATATGTATCATCTAAGTTTGTCTGTCTTTGTCTTTGCACGCTTTCCTGATTGCTCTTGTAATTTTAGTATTATGATGCACAGTACTGTTCAATAAACTCTAGACATAAGACTTTGCGTCTAACAATCATTATATCAATGCTGACCAATGGAACATTGTAAAAGAGGATGGGGGAGAATGGGTTGATCCTAACTTACTGGACATTCTTAAAAAATTTTGACTGGGGGATGAACCTACCATTTTTAAAAATGAAAAACTAACAATGTTTATAGTTAATATTGATTTTTTAAACTAATTTAACATATCCGACTTAGACACCATTGGGGTACTTCATGGCAGACTCTAAAAATGAAACATACAATTTAAAACATTATACAAGAGAATATTGAAAGAAGAAATAAATGCACGTTTATGAAAAAAAATATTGAGATTAAGGGAATAGCAAAGAAGGATCAAGAAGATAATGCATTCAAGTTTTTTTAAACCCCAACAGTGTCACACAAAGTGATTAAACAACACACAGATGTATTGTAAGCAATGGAGCGTGTGAAATATGTGCGCTATTTTGAGTTATGCATGATAACCTAATCTAAGTAGATATATATGTGAAAATATCGCTTTCTCTGTACCACAACAGTGTTGAAACAAAGTGAGTGCTGATGTATTATTTGACGACCACATATTTTGAATAATTGAAACGAGTTTCAACATCACACGGAAGCAGAAAGCTTGGCTTTAAATGGCATGATTCGGTGCTGAACAGATTTTAAAAGACGATTTTATGCTTATTTTCTTAGCTACAAATTTCACCGCTATGATGATGCTCTTCACTATCCGCTCCGTTACTTAATTGATACGAAATAATAGATACCATTCAGAATGGTCAAAGATCCTAGGATTCACTCTAAAAATGTAAGAATAAATAATTGATCTTGTTTAATGAGGAATAATTGTGTTGCATCGTCAAATGTCTCATGTTCTCCGAGGAGAGGACGAAGCCTAGAGAACTCTTTTTGAAATAACTAGAGCACAAGATTTGTCCTGGCCAGATTGACGAAGTTTACCGTAGGAAATTATGGACCTAAAAAAGAAACAAATCCTCTATGAAATCGTTAATACCATCATGAATTTATGGTCGTTGTGGTAGCTACCATCATGAATTTATGGTCGTTGTGGTAGCTACCATCATGAATTTATGGTCGTTGTGGTAGCTACCATCATGAATTTATGGTCGTTGTGGTAGCTACCATCATGAATTTATGGTCGTTGTGGTAGCTACCATCATGAATTTATGGTCGTTGTGGTAGCTACCATCATGAATTTATGGTCGTTGTGGTAGCTACCATCATGAATTTATGGTCGTTGTGGTAGCTACCATCATGAATTTATGGTCGTTGTGGTAGCTACCATCATGAATTTATGGTCGTTGTGGTAGCTACCATCATGAATTTATGGTCGTTGTGGTAGCTACCATCATGAATTTATGGTCGTTGTGGTAGCTACCATCATGAATTTATGGTCGTTGTGGTAGCTACCATCATGAATTTATGGTCGTTGTGGTAGCTACCATCATGAATTTATGGTCGTTGTGGTAGCTACCATCATGAATTTATGGTCGTTGTGGTAGCTACCATCATGAATTTATGGTCGTTGTGGTAGCTACCATCATGAATTTATGGTCGTTGTGGTAGCTACCATCATGAATTTATGGTCGTTGTGGTAGCTACCATCATGAATTTATGGTCGTTGTGGTAGCTACCATCATGAATTTATGGTCGTTGTGGTAGCTACCATCATGAATTTATGGTCGTTGTGGTAGCTACCATCTTGAATTTATGGTCGTTGTGGTAGCTACCATCATGAATTTATGGTCGTTGTGGTAGCTACCATCTTGAATTTATGGTCGTTGTGGTAGCTACCATCATGAATTTATGGTCGTTGTTATAGCTACCATCATGAATTTATGGTCGATGTGGTAGCTACCATCATGAATTTATGGTCGCTGTGTTAGCTACCATTATGAATTTATGATCATTGTGGAAGCAATTATTATGAATTTTAGGTCATTGTATAAGCAATTATTATGAATTTTAGGTCATTGTATAAGCAATTATTATGAATTTTGGGTCATTTTATAAGCAATTATTATGAATTTTAGGTCATTGTATAAGCAATTATTATGAATTTTAGGTCATTGTATAAGCAATTATTATGAATATTAGGTCATTGTATAAGCAATTATTATCAATTTCAGGTCATTGTGGAAGCAATCGTTATGAATTTTAGGTCATTGTAGAAGCAATCATTATGACTTTTAGGTCATTGTGGAATCAATCATTATGCATTTTAGGTCATTGTAGAAGCAATCATTATGAATTTTAGGTCATTGTAGAAGCAATCATTATGAATTTTAGGTCATTGTAGAAGCAATCATTTTGATTTTTAGGTCATTGTAGAAGCAAATATTATGACTTTTAGGTCATTGTAGAAGCAATCATTATGACTTTTAATTTATTGTAGAAGCAATCATTATGACTTTTAGGTCATTGTGGAAGCGTAAACCACGATACGTCGTGCGTTGAGAAGACAGCCATATTGTCTGACTCACCTGTATCGGTCCGGGGGAGCTTTAGGTACAGTAGAAGTCCATTAGTCCGGCATCCAACAGTCCGGAATGCCCTATAGTCCGGCATCGCTCCGGAAAATTGTACAAATTTTGTTTTTCTCCAAAAGTGTGTCTTTAAAGCAAATAAAAAAGCTCGAGAGCTATTCCAAAGTTTTCGGGGTAGTTCGGGATCATCCAGAAGCGCTCAGTATTGTTTGGAAACAATTAGCGGCCGGCTAGTCTCAGCTGTCACAACTCTACCTAACTCTACAGACTGATGAGGAAGAAAACCATCAAGACGCTCTGACCAAATTTTTGGATGTCGTTAGAAGTGCTGACAATCCCTTGAAAAACCTGCCTGAAGATGAGGTAGAGGAGTTGCTTCTAATCGACCAGAATGAGCCTGTTGAACAAGAACTAATCGATGAGGACATTATCAACAGTGTAGTAAACCCTCAGCCTACTCAAAATCTTGAAGAAAGTGACTCAGATGCCGAAACGGAAGGAAAGGAAAAAATCACCTGGGCAGAAGCTGCAGAATCACTAAATAAGTTTATCTCTTTTGCTGAGGCTAGTACTATCTACAGTGCTTCAGAAATTATTGATTTCCATATCATTAGAAATACATTTTTTACTAAACGCCAAAAGTCAAGAAAACAAAAAGCCATTTGTGACTTTTTTAAATCTAAGTGAAATATGTTTTACAGTACGTGTACATACATTATATGAAATGTAAAATAAACTTTGTTGTATTTGCATACTGTATTTGTAGTTTAATTATGAACCTAATTGTTCTTATAATTAAGATTTATGTATGTAGTTAAAAAAACAAAGTACATTTATTTTACGGCAAAGCCTACACTAAAAAGAAGGGGCACTGCCCGATAGACCGGAATTTTCGGTAGTCCGGCACCGAGCCGGTCCCGAACGTGCCGGATTATCGGATTTCTACTGTAATAGAGAATATTCAAGTCAAATGTGCTATGGCATTTACTCTTATGTAAAAGAATCCTTGACTAACGAAAGTTTTAAACACGACTGAACATAATATACACAAAAACTAAGGTCCATGTGTATTATCAGAAAAAAGGGGTTTTTAATAAATAAATTATATAATAAATAAAACTATGTCTATGAATAGTCCTGATGATTATCAAAACCACCCTACGTCTTAATGTCATTTAAAATATTAGAGAATACATAAAAACAATAATTCTGTACATGTTTTTTTCACAGATCAAATGGACATTGGTTCGATTATATAAAACCTCTTTTTAAATATATTTCATCGCCCTTTTCTTTCAAGTAAAATTTTGAAATGAAAAAAAAGGAAAAATGAAAAAACCCCATATCGATTATGCTCTGTTAATTTAATCCAATATAACATGCTCAATGGTTTCTATAACTCCCCCCCCCTACCCAATCCACATTTACTTTGCACATGTAAGGTTTTCATTCTAAAATAATTTTTGTTATACAAATACATATTTTTATGTAAAGTTTGAGCCAAACGTAAAAGTTCTGAAACTCCAGGATCTTGAACGCATACGTGCGTCGGTCAACGATGCATAGCTCCAGTCGTTACAGGTTCCATGAAGTGAAAAGAATTATATGTTGGATAATTTTTCTGGCTAATTGGTCTCTCGGTTACATATATAATTGACCATCTTTTTCGTTATTACGCAAATGATTACGTGATCGTGAAAGGGGATCGTGTTTGAATAAAGGCGGCAGCACAATTCCAAATGAAATTTAATGAGACGGCACCAAGCAACACAGTTACGCTCTCTGTTGTTACGAAATTTCGTAATTATTAAAGTGTATTGTGTCAATTGAAGGAAAAAAAAGTCTGACACTACTAATACTTTTTTCGATTTTGGAATCTTCGCATGGTTTCTTTAGAAGATGCTTCGTTCATCCCTTTGACGTATACGATGAACATGCCGCAAGCTAAAAATACTGCATATGTCTATTCATATGAGCTTAATTGCACCTAAAACAGGTTGGGTAACGCCTGGCGATGCCTGATATGCGAAACGGATGATATATTGTAGAAATGTATGGCTGTGGTGTACAAGCTTTCATATTTTTATAGGAATTAGGGGCTCTCCGAAAAACTGATATTAATTAATATGTCAGTACCTTCTGAGAACCGTGCTCATTGGTGGCTTTTATTTAAATCTCTCTTAAGATTGCTCTTCCAACTTTTTTTTAAAAAACACGGTCATCCGTTACATTTACTAACGTGTTAGCAAAAAATATTTCTCAACCAAGAATACTTCTTTCTTCGTGGACCTACCCATTTAGAAGAAAAAGAGCACAATATAAATGTTGATATTTTTTTATTATTAAGACTAAGTAAAACAGAAACTAGCAAGGGTAACATAATTTTTCCTTTTATAAATATTAGGTTAATATAGATCTTAGATTAGTGAATAATCTGCTACTAAGCATTAATGTTGTCCATAAATTAAAAATAAAATAGTGCTTTCTGGAAATTTAATTCAGGGAATGAGGTTAATTATTTAATTTTACAAATTTTAGGTAAAGATTTAAATGGAAATGAAATAAAAAACGCAACTCGTCACAAAACTATAATTATATTTAAATTAAGTTATAACGTTTTCTGATAAGAATTGGATTGCAGCTGGCTGATTCTTGTAGAAGGGCGATGATTTATTAGCAGCATTGAAGGGGTGCAATTTTCATTGTAGAAGTTTTTCATTTTCTCAGTTCTAATTACGCAAGGTTTTCCAGCAGTTTTTCTATACTCCCTCAGAAATTAATTACAAATACCATGATTAAAATTGAATTGTGTTGTTTTTCCATTAAAATGTAATTATCTAGGAAATCTATTTATTCTTTTTATCTATTGACTGCTCTAGAAAATTTACCCAAATATTTAAAAATGTTGAAACATTTCAATACTTCAAAATAGTGTTACACCGGATTCACAGACAAGAAAGTCTTACAGAGCCATACTTTTCAATGATTAAGCAAACTCTGCAAAGACAAATTACTATAAATATTTAAAATGTTTTACATCAATTACAGCTAAAAATGTTTAATTTAATGATAATTTACAGAAGAACCTATTGTAATTGAATTCTGGACTGGGATATCATAAATGGCAAATAACGTCATTAACAATATACAAGGCAACACAAAATATTTGAAAAATTCTGGTATAAGGTAAATAATAAATGTTTATACATATACAAAATTTTAATGAAAGAGACTAAAACGGATTTTCGGATAAATTGCTTCTTAAATCATTTAAGTTCTTGCAGCTATTTGTATTCAATACTAAATTAAAAACCGAATTAAATTTTTAAAATAAAAGATACAAGAGAATAATTTTAAAATATGAATTTAGATTATAACATATTTTGTATAGATACATGAAAAGCTGATATTTCCTAAAATAATATTTTTTTTTTAAAGTACTCATTTTCTGCAGAATATGAGAATATTATTGCTTTGGAAATAATACGTTTTACGTGCCATAATTGATGTCCGGGCAAATAATTATTTTGAGATATGTTTTATTTACAACATATTGATTTAACTTTTGTTACTTTTCAACACTTAAAACTTTGCATTGGCGTCCTCTGTGCCTTCATTCCCACCAATTCCTACATTGTCTTTATCGCCATCATTTGAAGGGACAGAGAGTTTTGGATCATTGAAGTTGAAGTAAACGCTGTTTGTCTCGTTATATCTTTGCAGAACCTGATAAAGTATTTTGTATTGCTCCTGTGTATGTAAAGAAAAGTAAAACTCGTTGAGATTATGAGAACTTTCAAAATTTTTGCCAATAACCATATTTTAAAAATAAAATAGTATTAATAAACAACAGAAATAAATAATAGGCTGTTCCTCTATTTGTTAAGATTTTTTTATAAAACTTTACTTTAATTTATTGAATACTTCCAAAAATAAAAATCTAATACTATAAAATAAAAATTCGTATACAAAATATTAGAAAACAATCTTAGCATTAATTAAGCACGTGAAACTGTTCTTTAACATTATAACGCAATTAAACTATAATCAATGTTAAAAATTTAAAAAAAAAATAATATTAACATTTTCACAACTATCTTTAAATCTTTATCATTATTTTTGGAGCCATATAATTGCAGATAATTATTTTCGGTAAATAAAAAATTCAAGAACTTCCTACATTTGAATTTGTGGTATTCGAGAGACTCTCAGAAAGATAAAAATATGACATTATTAAGACATTTTCCAATTTTCTGAAAGAATATCTTTAGTATCTAAATGATTTTTAGGAAAATTTCAAAGAGATGTACCTAAATCTGTTCGTTTGGAAATTATTTTTATCTCATAAAACTAATCAAATCATATCGAAATTTTAAGAAATATTTTTTAAAGTTCTTAAACATTACTGACTTGAATTATTCGAGAACATTTTCAGAAAGGCATACACATTTATAGAATTATGTGGACATAAGCAGACGCTTCAATGAACTCAAACACTCATCTTAAACGTTCTAGAAACTTCCAAAGATTATTTTAAACCTTCTAGAAATTTGCCAATATTGCGTTATCAACTTATTCCCTATACCAGTTGGGACACATTAAAAACAAACATCTAAGAAGTGCTCATATACTCTTATGCACAGTCTTTCTTTGGCTCCACAGAATCCTAAAATACAATTTTGTACTGTCTTTCTTTGGCTACCGAAAATGCTCATCTACACTTATGTTTATCTTTCTTTGGCTTCATAGAGTGCTCATGTACATTTCTTCAAAATTTTTCTTTGGGTTCATAGAGTGCTCATCTACATTTCTGGACATACTTTTTTTGGCTACAGAAAGTGCTCATCTAGATTTCTGCTCATATTCCTTTATGCAAAGACTTGTATTTGCTACATATAGTGCGTATCTAGACTTCTGCACAGTTTTATTTTGCGTAATGCTTTAAAAGAAATTTTAAATTATTTTCTACTTTTTAGTGCGTTTAAATTCGTCTTTGATAGAATGTCCATTTATTAATATTTCTTTGAACATATTTACTATTTACATATTTACCAAGCCCTCGATAATTCTAAATGGTCTTAAATATAAATATTAGTTAAGCTAAGATCTTTAAGAAATTACCACTGTTGGGATAACCTCAGGACGAATAGTCTTGATAGCACCAACGACAAGTGGAACAGTTAAGCGCTGGTCATTGTCCATTCTGTCTAGTAGGAGGATCAAGACACAGGCCAAACCACTGTATGTCGCCCCATTTCTATAAAATAGAAATATTTACCTATTTATATCAGGAATTATTTTTTTTTTAAATTAGAAAAGGAATAGCTATGGATACAATCATGAAATTTGCATTAATTTAAAGGAATGAACTTAAATGAATAGTTAAAAAAAAGTGTCTTTCGACATTGTTTAAAAAAAACAAAAAAAAACAGCAACACTTAAATAAACCCACTTGCACATGTACAAAAATCTGGCCCCTTGTTCGGGGTTAGATTTCCTTGCATGCTTGAGAAATGCCAACAATTCCTTAGTGTCTGTAGCATTTTGTGTATATCTGAGGTGAATCAAGTTGTGCTTCTCTGCGTCCTTTAAACACATTTTCAGTTAGAGAAAGCTCAAATAAATATTAATTAATTTTGTGATATTGCATTAAATGGCTTTAAAAATTATTTGTAATATAAGATCTCAATCCTCAATATCTATTTAAGATTTAAAAATGGTAGATATGACCCAAGTTTTTTTTTGTGTTGGTCCTTCGCACGCGAAGATGACCAAAGCAATATAGTAAACTTGACTTCAGGTGTATTTTGTTAAAGTGAGGGACAGTTGCTCAATTCGTCAGCCCCCATCTCTCATCCTTGCCTATATGATCCAATTGCAAGACTTTGACAAGACTACTGGACATGGACGATAATGCATCAGTTGTGTCTTGTGTGTTTCACTGTACTCTTTACACTGGTTAGACCACTCGGACACCCGGCATAACAAGAACAAAGGCCGTGTAAAATTGTACACACATGGCACATGGAGGGTGCCAAATTATTTCTTCATGAAAATTATATGTATTAATATGTATTATTATTTTAAATAACACATTAATCCCGAGTTTACCCCATGTTTTTGTTTGTCACGGTTGTTAAGAATATCTGTTATATTGTTGGTATTTGTAACGTGTAACTTCTTAACTTTATTCTATAGTTAGGGATATCATTGAATATAGTTATGTCAAGACGAATTATTGATATATCTTTAAAATTATTTTCACTTACATTTGTTCCAGATACAATTAGTTTTCTCTCTTCCCAGTGAGATCCTTGATGCAATTTTGCCACACTAACTTGAAACGGGGGGAAGCTGGCGTCTTCTTTTTCACTGGCTGGCAGATATTTACCTATTGTCTGTATGTCCAATGAAAAAGCAGGATATAATTAGCCGTATCCATGTTTCATTGTTAAAGGTACTATTTGAGACCACTACAATAACTATTTGAGACCACTTCAAGAATTATTTTTTTTAAAGTGCTAGAAGAGTTTCATTCATAGATTTGACAAAATGTGTTACATTTCTATAATTTAATAGAAGATGACGTCATATGACACACTTGAACTTTTAATGGATATCCACAGTTGAAATTAAATAGATCATTGGACATACTGAAGTCAAAGGAAATACGCAATGAAGAGTAAATGAATATTATTTTAAGAAACTAATTACTGAATCTGTGGCTTGTAAATGCTCATCAAATGCAACAACTAATGAAATTTTCATTTGAGTGATGAGACGCCAGAAGTCCACCACTGTTGTTGGAAGTGGAAGTTGTGTGATGATATCTTGATTCCTCTTCCTGAAACTCTGAAGAAAAAAAAACCAGGAGATGTTAGCGAAACGTTTACAATAAAGGCCACGCTATAAGTAAGATTTTTTAAATACAGAGATTTGGTGTAGCCAAAAGATATTATATTTTAATGCTAAATTTGAAATTAAATTACCACATACATGAAATTCAGTCAGAGTTACCTAGTCAGCTAATGGCCAAATAAAGTTCGAAATGAGGATAGTACTTATGCACATGTTATTTGTGTATTGATTTCTTATGTGCTAATATAACTTTGAAAAAATACTTTTACTTACCGGAGTTAATACAGCGTTGATGTAGTCCCCCGTGTCATTGGAGTCACACATAATTCCAGGTCTGTGCAATTCCTCTTTTTTAAAATACATTAAGTGAAATTAAAATTCTGAACACATTTAAAAAAAAAAAAAAAAAAGAACTCACTTAAATATTTTTTTAAATATTTGATTTACTTTTTCATCTTTTGTTAAATCTTATCACATCATTAGAAATATTTTTTTGGAGTGATGCAAGCGTCTAAGCTTTGCTGGTGATCTTTGTTGGATTATTTAATTAAGACTATAATCGTACTTGGCAAGATATTTCCAAATCTGTTTTTCAGTTTATTAGAAACAGTTCGACTGTTTTGGTACATAACTCCAGCTGATCCTTCTTCATCTGTAAACTGACTGTCCTCAAAACTCATCCTGCACACCGCCTATGTATTAAGCAACGAGTAAAAATATAGAAAATTATATTTTTAATTATTATTATTTATATTTAAAGACTCTTAGAATATTTACCAGCGTGCTCCCTAGAGTGATATCGAGTTACATATTTACTCTTATACTCATTAGTGTCATTATTGAGGGGATTCCTTACGGCAAATGATAGCTGTTCTTTTAGCATTTCAGAAATACTATAAAATGTCGAATATTTAAATTGTTGTTCTAGGTTTATGTCTTAATTTCTAAGGCTGGAAAGGATAATGTACAATGTATTCAAAACACAATGGACTACGATTAGTCACTTCCTTGTTTTGTCACGTGATACATACCAGCCATTAGTAGGCTTTCTGCTACACATAACAACACATAACAACAGATAAACAGCTGATCAGCCATTGCCATTATCATTAATTCTAAAGCAAAATGTTTGTCTCCATCAGCGCTTCCCCAGTGTTTATTAAAATTTTACTTTTCAAAATATTCTTGAATACCCGCGGTTTCTTTAAATGACATTCAATAAATGTGACAATAATTATAATTCAGTAATGATTAAAGGAAGAAAGTTGTTTGAAGAAAAATTTGTGAGCGACTAGTGTGTTGCAGACAGCCTACCGGAAGTATTACTTGTTTTTACACGTATCACGTGACAAAACAATCGACTAATCGTAGTCCATTGCATTTATGAAGAATCTTATCTTGTCTTGTGAATGCATTCAAAATATATTGCACTTAAATTCAACTTATTTTTTCATTTTATTAAACTCTTACATGTTCTTGGTTTTCGGCCATTTTTTTTCTCTCTCTTTAGGTACCCTTACAATCTGTGTGGTTGTTCAGTGAATTACATGGCAGTAATAACATGTCATATATATCATTGGATTTAGAATTAAATGATTATTTGATACCATTCATGTGATCACAGTTAATTATATTTTTTATTTATGGCCAAAAGTTTAAGTTTTTAGGTGTGCTAAATTTTCACAAAAATGTAAACATACCACAAACAGGCAGAAGCAAAACAAAAATAAGTGCTTAGTCCTAAGTTCAAATGTTATTTGTATTCATCAATGGCATCCATTTTTACAACACATATACATAATGCATGCAATAACTATCTTAACAATCAAACTCAACGATTAAATACCAAGCGCTAAGCAATGTACAAAATGTAGCTAGATCAGAATGAGTCGTTGAAACTAACACAGGACAACAAATGAGTAATCCATGATCAACTTACTTCAAATTCCATTTCCATTTCAGTTTTTCCAGACACTGACCTCCTTTGTAACATTTGAAGCCTGTCTGCAATATTATTGGATGTTATAGTTGTATTTATACAGGTCATGGCAACCTTGGCAGCCTCATGCAAGAAGACATATTGTTCCTAAAAAATCAGCATATCCGGAAAAAAACAACAACATTTATTTTAAATGTTTGAGTGTAAAATGCTAATTATTAATTAAGCTAAGACAATGGTATGCCATGTAAAAGGATTAATTAAGTTCTCCATTACTTTGAGTATTGTAAAAATCGTAAAAATATTATTTGGGGAATGGGGGGGGGGGGGGTGGTGGTTATGCCGGCAATCGTCTGTATAGTGTGGACTGCGCATGACCAAAGCACAAGACCTGAGATGTTTAAATAAAATAAGTTGATTCCTTAGTCAGCGGATCCCCTCCCTTCACACATCTGATCTACATTTTGGAAAATCAAATGGATGATACATCTTGTTACCAGAAGTTGTCATAATTATCATTGAGTCAGTGCCATCCCGCATACGGGACTCCATAGACGGGTTTGAATAAAGAGCTTTGATTCTCTTAGATAAGTTGCGAGTTCCGTCCACACGGTGTGCTGATTTTGTTTTTTTATTGTCTGATATTCACTTGGGATTGAACTCCAATCCACAACTTTTATCAGAACCGTACACATTTAAAAGGAAAAAAAAATTCGTACAATAGGAATTTCAATAAAAAAATATTCAAAATCATTCTTACTTGTAGCGCCTTGCCCCAATCTTACGAATGACTTTCATCAATTTATTATAATCTAGAAATGCACCCACCTGTGCCCTGGGGAAAGGTAGAGCTAAACTAATCCTAATCCTTCACTGCTAAATACATGACAATCTATTTCGATTTGGAGTGTTGTAATTTAGTATAGCCTTTTTTGTTCAATAAAGGCAATCTCGGAGGGTTAAGATTAAGTTGTAAGATATATGACTGCCAATATAATTACACTGTATGTAAAATAACTGTATATTTATTGTAATTTCTCTGTAAGCAAACAGCAGAAGTGTTAATTGAAATATATTTATTTAAGAACAGTAGTGTGCGTGTGTAGTCTGATACATACCAAATGTTAAATTGAATCAAACATGCGAATTCACCGGCGCTATTTTAAATACAACTTCATTTAAATTCAAAAAATATTTTTAAAAAGAAACAAATGAAAATACAACAAAATAACAAAAAATAAGCTACAAGATATTTGACTGGTGATCAATTTTAAATAAATTAAACGAAGCTCTGTACACAAATGTAGTAACATAATAAAACAATTAAAGAAAAGATGCATTCTTGAATAAAATGTGTTCAGATTAGTATTTATTCGTTTTTCGTTTCTTGTCAGTTTGTTCCATATTTCAGATGTACTTAAGATCTCTCATACCTTTAGCTTTTAAATACAGAGCATCGGATCAGGCGAATAAACCGTGACAAAAATTAGTGTGTCATTGCTGAGCTACATAAGGCACATTATATTGAGAGTATTCCACCTTAGTTATAAAATGAAAGGGGCTCTCTAAGCTAGAATCACAGTGTTAAGTTAAGTCCGTAGGGACCACATTAGTCAGACAATATTTAATTATTAGGCATACTATTTAATTTCAAGTTCAACCATATGTCCAAATATTTAATTTGCAGATTTTTAAAACATAAAATGTTAATGTGATACTTAATTAGATTTATCGATGACAAAAAAGTATACGTTTTATAATAAAAAGAAGAAATATAATTGGTCCAGGCAGCAGACAAGAATGCACACCATCATATGAGCAATACAGAAATGAAACACTAAAGTAACTCACGGCTGTCTGTATCATCATCGTCCTGTCCTGCCTGAGTTTGGCCACAGTATTGAAAAAATCCATCTGTTGTGTATCTTCAGTTTCTCTCATGACGTTACGTAGAGCTATGAATGTTCCTGTACGGCCAACACCAGCACTGAATATGACCAGAAATGGTTACATTTATTTTAGAATATATTGGAAAAACCCATACCCTTTATGCTTGAAAATATTTTTAGAAACAATTGTTTGAATCAAGTGAACCCAAAGAAAACTTATTTTTAAATAACACTAAATGATGGGCTGCAGTAACACGCGTGTACTTAAGTTATTGCAAAATGTCATTTGAAAAATGTTCAGCAATGCTCATAGCTTTTTTGAAGTAACACCATTTATATATATTTTAAATCAACAAAATGCAATGCCTACGTACGCATATCAACTTCTCGGAAACATAGAAGTATGTGTGACAATTTTAATATTCTATCTTACTTCAAAATACAAAGTTCAAATCTTTAAAACAAATTGAAACTAAAAGATTAAAGATTGCTAATTTCATTGCATGTCTTTCTCGTCTCTCGCCTAATAATATTTTCATTCGTTTAAGTATTATTGATTAAAAAAATGACTGGCTCCGAAGATGGTATATTAATATGAATAGTTTATATTAAACTACCTGCAGTGAACAACAATAGGCCTTTTAGTTGGAGTAAATGCTACTCTTTGTTCAAAGTCCACTAGAGCCCAAGGGTTTTCTGGTACACCCTTGTCTGGCCAGGATGTGAAGTGAAACTGTGTCACTGGATGCATTGGATGGGATTCCTGGATTTGTGGATTGATTTGTTATTTTAGTTTTATTTACATGTTGATACATATTTTGAAAACAAAATATTTGTTACATTACACTGACTACTACATCACTAGAGATTGTAGTATTATTTGAAAATCCTTTTTTTTTAACTTTATGACCTACAATCATTAATAAAATGGAAGTCGTATGTAGCGTGAAGTAGATAAATGCCTACATTGGATTTGAAATCTAATCCAAATAAAGAATGCAATTTATAACTTGACTTGTTTTTTTTTAAATCTGCTTATTCATTGAAATAATTTTTTTAAAATGAATTTGAAATTAATATTTTATTCAATCAAATCAAGATTAAATATTTGTGAAGGTGAATAACATTGGTAATTTGCAAAGTATACATCATACTGAAATAAATAATGAAATTATGCAAATTTTACGTACAACGTAAAGTTGAAGACGCCTTATAATATAATCAGCAAAGACTTGTGTAGCAGCAAGCCTGACACGTATCTCTCCAAATGTCGTCTCACCTTCTTCTGGCCAGTAGGGATCACACTTGGACTGGTTAAACAAAGTCAAGAAACATTCATTAGGCTATTTGAAAGATTGGAAAACATTTACAAAATAATATTGACGTACATAAGGGATACACTATTTTGTCTGCTATTGTTCATGTGAAAACGTTTTTTTTTTAAAAAAAAGTTAATTTGTTATTAGCTTACGGACTGATTGCCCAAGGACTTATGCTTGGTATTGGGGGGGGGGGGGGCTCCGCTGGTAACCCTTGTAATGTTAAATGCGTTATATATTTAATATGGTCTTGTCTATCTATGGTTTATTATTTCATGTCAACACAACATTTAGTCTTATCAGATAATATAATGATTTCTAGTTTAATGGTCATATTTATATCCTATGACGTCCTGTGTGCAGTCAACACGGTCAACAAGCACTTTGGCACACGATCCCCCTCGTACATCTTACACCATGTAAGTTCCCCTTTATGAAATCTCTCGCCTCAACGAGAAATTGATTTAAGAATAAACCCCATAAACCCATGGATATGTCATAGTCACGTGGTGTTGTTCTGGCGTTGGAACAGCATCATTTATTTCTTTCTGCTTCGTAAATTACAAACTGTGTGCATTCTATTTGAATTTATATTTCTGGAATGTTATAGCCTCTACTGAAATCTCTCACTTTGTTCTGGCTAAATGCTTCTTGATTTCCATTATATATTTTATAGCTAAAGGGTTTCTCATGACCTTAGGCTTAAGGATTTAATGATGTTCTCGTAAATAAGATATGAAATTTAAAAAAGAAACTCGCCTTTCCTTCTTCTGTAAGATTTGTTAACATGACAACTTTTTCAACTTTTTGCTCCCACAACATTCGAACAAAGTCATTTAATATTATCTTGTTTGGTCCTTTTGAGATTAGATCAAAACAGTGTTTTACAATGAAAGCCAAATTATTGCTAAATTTTTAATTATAATGATGGTCTCATAAATTAATCTATATGAAAGATATGTAGGTTTTTATGATGAGGGTGGCCTAAGTTAACTAGAAGGCCTATATTCTTAACTTACCTTGAGATGCGATAAACTTTTCCTCATCATTATATCCCTGCAAAATAACAATATTGCAAAAAATATGTTTTTAGTAATTTTGATATCTTTTTATGATTTGAAAAAATCTGAATCGATAATTTCAATCTTTTCATACGTAAAGTAGTAAAAAAAAAAAGTAGCTCTTATTACAGATCACATCATCCGTCGTCAATATTTGTGTCAGAGTTATAAAAACACTGTTTTGATTAAACTATAATAGGAAGAAATGCTATTTTATTGCTAGCATAAATAAATCTTAACTTTTACATGGTGAGTTAGGTAGTACTAGAGACTTTAAGAATGCAAAAAAAAAAAAAAAACCAACAAAAAAACTATTGCAACTGAACGTAAAGTCGACAAAGACAAATTGAACTAGTTGATGAAAAATGGGGAAAAAAGTATTTTATCTAATAATATCAAAAGAGAAGGTTTTTACTTGTAATAAATAACACAAGTAGCACACTATTAAGCTAGATATAGGCAGCCAAACATTGGCGGCTGCAATGTGTGAACTTCCCATCTCCTAAAATTACTTGACAAAACATGAACTCAAACTACACCCCTTTCCCCACCCCACCCTGATACGTCACTGCACACTTTTTATTTCACGCCCATGAATTATATTAAATATTTTGATGTCCCAACCAATTTTAAACCAAATATTTTGTATACCATAATTAAACTTAGACGAAAATATTACGCGCCAAACGCAGTTGCGTTATATAAAACAAATATATCATTTATCTTATTTATCGGGAATTATATTTTGCACGCTATTGAACTCATTATTGAACCTTACTTTCTTTCAAACATATATACATTTTTATAACATACTCTAAATCCCAAATTCGCTGAATAGAAAGGAAACGGAAATGGAAGCAGTAAATTAGGAAGCAGTCAACGAGTCATACCTGAAGCGTAATATATAAAAGGATGCTGGAGAATATTGAATCTAAACATCACTTACATAAATCATTCCAAAACTATTTTAAATATATTATATTATGCAGTGTAACATACCAAGTTAACCATGGTCTGTTACATGACAATATTATTTATTCTTACTGAACGATGGCGTAGGGATTCGACAATAAGGAATCATAACACGAGAAAAAGCAGGAACTAGTTTTTCATAGTGGAGTGAGAACTCATGATTTTCTGAGTAGAACAGATTGTACGATTTTCGAATCAGGACTTTTTGGCGCCGCTGTTTTGGCGCGACCGTTTTGGCGCAGGACATTTTGGCGCCATTTAAAAATAACTTTTATTTAACTTAACGTTTATAAACTTTTAATAAAGAGAATGCAAAATATATAAATTAAGAAACGTTTAAAAATAACTTTTTATTTAACTTAACGTTTATAAACTTTTAATAAAGGGAATGCAAAATATATAAATTAAGAAACGTTTAACGTGCTACTAGTCCCATGCAATATTTTACTTTTACAAAATGCAAAATAATCAACTTATAACAACTTAATTATAGTTAATGAATCCTGTCTAATCTTGTACCTTTAATGAGTCTTCCGAAAGTCCGTGTATATTAGTCCATCAAACTCTACTTAACTTATGATTTTAGTCTAGAACACTCTTGCACTTTTATAAATGAGAAGCTCGCGCATGATTAGGCAGGAACGGTAAAAAATGGATTAGGCCATATGTGCGCCAAAATGACCTGCGCCAAATCGGCTCTGCGCCAAAACGGTCGCGCCAAAACGTCACGTACCGAACGATTTTTACCTTAAGTGGCGGCTGACATATTGTATTTCTAGATGTGATAATTGTATCAATTTCGGATGGAATATTATTCAAAGAGTGTGTGTATTATATTCTTTACATTTCAACTATACTCGTTACAAGGATGTCATAAAAGCAAAGAATTATTTGTATTATTTATCATAATTAATAAAGTGCTGTGTGAATTATTCAGTTCTTGAGAGAGAGAGAGGTTTGACAGAATTCAATAAGTAGCTACAAGCCATCCAACTGCATGAGTTAACATTGCGGCATTGTAACAATTGTTCATAATTAATTTCAGAAGTGTTACACATTATGTTATACATATTGAAGAGAGAAAAATAAATTAACGAAACTATATCAGTCTTAACTAGAAAGTGAATGTTAAGAGATAAGAGTTATTCATTTCTCAATAGGCTGCACCTATTGGTACACGGGTACCAGAATTGAGAGGTTGGGATTAAAAGACGATTTATAACATTGTTGTTAAGTTTGTAAGACAAAATGAGTTATCAAATGAAAGATAATTGAATGTACTATACGTTTGCAATCTTAATTCTTCAGTTTCACTAAAATAAACGACCTCAAATGACATCCCAATAGCATTGAGTCTAATGGTACCCGGGTGCGAATGGCGGCGCTTCGTGTCTGGATCCATTATGACTAATGCTATTCGGATGTGATTTGTAGTAGTTTATTTTAGTTTAATGAAGCTAATTATGATTGAGGAAGTTTTGAATATCTTATTTATATTATGGTTATAGTCTTCTTAAAATTAATTATATAATATTGAAGACCTTAGTGCTGAAAGTACTTAAGTCACAAAATACACATTTTGAGATAATCATGTTCAAATATACTTTTTGTCTATAAAATGTGAAAATTTTCATATTTTGTGTTGTTTAATTAAGGACTTTGGCACAAGTTAATGTGTTGATATTTCTGCAGTACACTTGGCTGAACCCGATAAGAAAAGGCCACAGTTTAGATTGATTTTGACAAAAATGTGACTTAAGTACTTTTAGCACTAAGGTCTACAATTTTTTTTGCAATAGTTTAGTGCGAATTATTGCTTGTCAAAAATAATCCGTATTTTGTGGACTGGTCGTGGTGTGGATTACTTTACTACAATTTATAAGCAAAACAGTAAATTTATTATTTACTTTTAAGTATGAGGCATTAATGTAATCTCCCAGCATTTTTGTTGTGTCAGCTTCCAAGTGAACCCTTGAATGGTCATCTGTGTTTAAAATACAATGAAGATATACTTTACTTAACAGATGGCCAATTTTTATTTTTATTTAATTTAAAGTTTATAATAAGAGTTGCTTCAAAATTCCATATTTTGTTTGAAATAAGTCATACAATGTAGAGTACGTAAGTATTTTAAAGATATGTGTTATTCTAATTAGAAAATTGGTTACACATTATATAGCATTCGTCTATGTTACGGCTATTTTCAGAATAAAAAGTTCTTTATTATTTATTATTTAAATACTTTATTTTGAGCATCTGTTTTAAAATCCGCGCAATACATGCAGTAACATAAAAGCTTTCCCTTGAAAGTTAACATGCAATAAAAGAATATTATTAAACATTAATGGATAAAACAAATGAAATTGGCTTATTTTCATTTAAGAGTATTCAAATCAATGTCCATACAAATTTTAAAAATCAAATCATACATGCACAAATATTCTTGTATCGATTCTTGTTTTTATTTTCAGCACTCAAACCCACCGTCATTGTAGCCTCTGTGTTGACAGGAAAATTCTGTAAAAGTTTATATAAGAATGAATTTTAAACAATCTCCTTAATGCTTTTTTTTGGTAAATATGCTTACAAGCTATTTTCTTAAAAAATTCTTGAAAAAAATGCACACTATTTAACAGTATAAAGTTTTTGAAATAATTAAGGGAGATCGGGTTAGGTAAAATAAAATATGTGAAACAAGGTTAGGGAAACAATGGCGCTTTGTTTTGATGCGTCGGTTTGTAACCGGGGACCGAAATCGTTTTGAAATGTTTCTTTCAGACAACGCCTTACTTTTTAATGTCCATGTTACATACACATATTTTAACGTGAACAGTCCGTAATAGGTTTGCTTTTCTGATAAGATATATTTTATATATAGCATTGATTCGGCAAACCAAATATTAATTTTTATCCACAAGAATTCACCGATGACAATTTAAATTAAAAATAATAACAGGAATTTTTTTAAATATAGTTGTGGAATCTTTACTACTTCTTAAACCATATATTTAAATAAAAAATCTTTAGTCTGGACGTCTTTGAACAGTTTTTATATATGTAAAAAAAACATTAATGAGGTTTATGTAAAATGCTTGCTTTTTAAATATTTTGTAGACAAGAAAAAATAATGGTACAAGGAAAAAATGAACGGAAAATATAATGCAACTGAAGGAAATTACTACTTCTTGCAATCATAGCTGTTACACATTGCACGTCTTACTTTAAACTGTTCATGAAGATCTCTTTACTATGCGTGAGAAGGTAACTATGAAGATTAGACAACGTGATAGCAGTTGATGCCGTGATAGGCAGTAGAGTCACAGTGTTATAATATCCATTGCCCTTTTCTTTAGAAGTAGCTCCATCTTTACTGTTTGAGAGTTTAGGTTTTTGAGGAATCGTGGGTTTCACTGTAAGAATAAAATCTTATTAGTACTTTCTTGTAGTTTCCTGCACAAGATTGATTGCTTATTAATTAAACATTGTATGTGCGAGGAAATATATCTGAAAGGATAATAATGTATTATTCTATTTAAGATTATCCTTGAAGTGAGTTCCTTCATGTAAAGCACATAATCTAAAAATAAACTACTTGGACGTAACATATGAGTTAGCTTATTGCTATGTTTGGACTGATAACTTGCGAGAAGGTCGCACAGGTTTAAAGGCCATTGGGCTATGACAAGTTAAGGGCTGGTGCTAATAAATGGCTTAGAGATAACATTGCATTAATAGACAACTTGAAGTTAATAAAAAATATAAAGTAACTGGGTTAGTCATGCTTTAATGTCCATGTATATCATTTGTCAGGGTTCATGTACTTAAAATGCCACTATAAAGGCATGGAAGAATGCCGGCATATTCTAAATAAAGAGAAGCTCGACAAATAACAAATCACCTTAATATAGCAATTTTCATATCAGTGTATATAAATGTACTTGATATTATTACGAGGCATGTCTGAGTGGCAACTAAATCAGATACTTTATTATCAACACATACAGATACATACATTATGATTAATCTTATTTTGATTTTAGGACGAGAAAAAGATTACCATTCACTTATATTTTTTTTTATTTTCCCTGTGGAATTCGATACTCTGTGTTTTTGACCTGTTTGTCACTACGCTTTCACCGTAGTATCTACGTTTTAGACTATTCTTCTACGACTTGACTAAATAAAATACACTTTTGGGCGTTTTTTCGTGTTTTTTGTTATTTTTAATAAATACATTAATAATTAGATGGTTTTCAGTAAAAAGTTTCCGCATTTGTTGTGTTAACACCGTAAGCAAACGAATAAGAATAACAGTGATTGGCCTTTGCGGTCTCGATCTCAATGAACTAACCAGAATATTATTCTTTTAGACCATTGCGTTGTTAATACTAAACTTCCAATCTGTTTGCCTGGACCTTTTCTCATCCTTAAGAAACAAACAAATTTGAGGACCATATCCTGTATATTTACTTGTGTTAACAAACACAAGCATTTGATTGGATTTCCCTACACAACTTGTATTTTGATTGCACCCCGACGCTAATTGACCAAACTACTCTTTGGAGCTTGAAACTACGTTTTTGAGAGTTGAAAACTACTGTCACTAACCCAGGGGTAAACAGATCTGGTATATAAAAGAAGAGATTTTCTAAATTAATATTGCATACGTTTTCAGATACCTATACGTTTACTTTTTCTTTGTTCTTGCTTCGAAGTAGACGTCACATTACTCAGAGCATCATATTCATCCACATTTTCTACACTGGAATTGTTCTCTCCTGCTGGCAATTTGTCGGATCTTCTATTGCGTCTTTCAGATATCCCAAAATGAAGAAGAATGATTATTTTCCTACAATGGCTAAAATGTTTTAATATTTCATACGCCTTTTTTATGATCCTGATTAGAACATTGACAATACCAAAAGCCAAAAAGTCGTACAAAATTCATGTTTCAAAGTAAACGTTTGATACACATTCAGTTTTCAATTTAATTCTAAACTATCACCAATATGCACTTAAGAAAGTCATTTGTGAATGTTGGTATTGTTTAAAACTTACAAACAACGCCTGATTGCTTTCTTATGGCTTGGATTATAATATAATTTCAAAGTTTACTATACTATAACACAAAACAAAGTGTAAAACAATCAGAGTTCTCACAACATTGACAAACTGAACCTGTTAGCTCTTGCAATCTTGCTGTTTATAATGTGGTAATGTAGCATCATGATTAAAGTGCAATATATTTGTATTATACTGTATAAGGTACCCGAAACCCTTTATTTCATACAAGGACTTATATTTATTAGGATTAAATTTTCTGATGCTGACACCCGATTCTGTTTACACCCTTCACACAAAGCTGTTGAAACTGATATTCCCTATAAAATATATACTCTGTTTATGTTTAAATACACTTTTTGAAAGGCTTAAGATCTGTTGAAAGGTATAATAACTTTGACTGCATTTATTAATTTAATCACCCACTATAGGGCGGAAAAGTCGTAGTAGTCGTATAAGAGAGATAGATAGATAGATAGAGAGAGAGAGAGAGAGAGAGAGAGAGAGAGAGAGAGAGAGAGAGAGAGAGAGAGAGAGAGAGAGAGATATCCAATTAAATAAATGGCATATCTTATATTTCAATTCAAGGCAAAATTCTCTCTAGAATCCTTCCTAAACCATTTAATTTCTCATTTTTAGAAGAATCTGCCTCCAGAAAGGCATTGCTTTTTTCTCAAAGAACACAAAACTACCAATCTGGTGTTCGCTTCCAAGTAGCTGTAAATTGTGAAATTTCCCATCCACACCATGTAAAGGCATCAAACAAGTGTGCGTCCCTTGAACCAATACCTTCCAGCATCATGGCCTACACCATGCTGTCTGGTGCTTTTAGCAAGCCATTAGATGACGAAATGTTGTAAAGTATTTAACCTCAGGAGACTACACGATAAATCCAAGGTCTGTACTGACATAACTAGGGACTTTCTGTAAGCCAACGTCTGTGCCCTTAACGCCGAATCATAGGTTGATATGACATGCAGTGATGCAAACTTCTCGGGAGCCTGCACACACTTCGGTCTTACCATTAACAGAAAAAATTATGAGGTCCTGAACCAACCAGCTCCTCTAAAATCTTATATCGAGGTCAACATCCAAGTCAATGGCAACAGGTGTTAAACAGCTTCTCTTAACTCGGCAGCACACTGTCGCATCAATGATGAGGTGAACCTCCGAATTGCAAGAGGCCGTGCAACATTCGGAAAAAATGTCCAAGAATGTCAAGGATAGGCATCAGCTCCTAAACCAAATTAAAATTTTACAAGGCGTCAGTGCTCCAGGCGATATTATATGCAGGTGACACATTACAAGTATACCAAAAACATGCTAAGAAACTGAAACATATTCACATTAACCTCCAAAAAATTCCTACTATTGAATTACAAGACAATGTCCCAGGCAATGAGGTACTCGCACAAGCAGGCCTCTCCAGCATATACACATTATTAATGTAAAATTGACAGGTTGCGAGAATGTCAGATAATCACTTGCCCAAAAGAATTTTTCCTGGCAAATCAAGTATGGCAAGTGACTTACTGTGGGTCAGACGAACTGTTTAAATACACCCTGAAATCATCTTTGAAATTGTTTCACATTGACCCGGGCTATTGGGAAAATTCAGCTCAGGATCAAGTCTCGTGGCATTCCTCCCTAAACAAAGGCTTGATAAGGCAAGCAGAACAGCTGCTTCAGATCCAAAAAAATTAGCAAGAAAAGCCCGAGGTAATTCTGTACCTGTAGTTGTCCCATCCATTCCCTGCACCTTCTGCATACAAATTTTTCGTGACATAATCGACCAGTTGTGCCATCTGCGCTCCTCCAAACAGAGCTTGTGCCATCACTCATCCGTTGCTTAAAATGATGATTATCGATTATCGATGGACTAACCAACAACACAAATTTCTATTACATGTATGTGTTGATTACGCCAATATATTACTCTATATTGCACACACATTAATACAGTTCTTAAATATGAAATAAAGTTTGATTTTTTAAATTTAATTTCTAAAATTATAGAGCCTTTAATATTCATACTGGAGATTAGTACCATAATAAATGTATAGTGATGTTTGTTTCTGTGATCAGCCGCCATTATTTCTCAGTTGTCGAAATTTAATGCACACCAGTGGCGTAGTGAGGGGGGGCAAGGGGGGCATCATGCCCCGGGCGCTACTCACAAGGGGGCGCCAAATGGTATATTTTACTATAATATTGTATGGTTTTCGAATGGGGGGGTGCTAAAAAGGTATTGTGCACCGGGCGCGAGTTAAGCTCGCTACGCCACTGATGCACACCCATCTTTTATTATCTTCTGTCTAATATTATCGTCCAGGCTGGTCATTTCTCGACCAGACAAAATTAAAACAAAAATCAAATTCAAATCAACATATTCCAGACACAAAAATTGATGTAAATAAAATACCTAGGTCGTCCGCCTAAAGTTCAGCTTAACATACATTTTAACTAGCCTCACCTCCACAAAATGAAGACACCACCGATGATCAGCAAAACTCCAATAACACCACAAATGGAACCAACAACTGCTCCTATAATTGAATTTTTACTATCAGTATTGCTGTTTGAGGAAGATTTTGCTGTAAGAAATGAAACTAAATGTTGCTAAGCGTAATGAATAGTTTTAAAGAGTAAAATAAATATAAATGAATGTAAATAATACAGTACATTAAAATAGGTCAATGCCAAGTAATTTTCAAACTGTTCCTTGAATTATTCGATTAAAATATTTATAGACCTTTCTTTGAATATTATATTAATTGTAGAAAAGTCTTTCGATGTAGAAATCAAAAAGGAATATTATTTATTCTAAAGTTAACAAATACGTATGGCTACAATATATTGCTATATTCAACACATGGCATCTGCTGACTTATTCAAATTCATTGATATTATACAAAGAGTGATGAAAAGTCTCGGAGCTGCATTTCCCCCTGAGTTGGTGTGCAGCAATATAAATGCGTAAATAGTTCTCGCACGTTTTACGATTATTCCTTCTTTTGAATATTTCAATTTAAAAAAAAACACATACAAACATTCCAAAACAGCGTAGCATGATGTTGCCAGATAATATTTTGATTATACAATAGGCTCAAACTAGACCAAATATTTCAAAACTTACAAATAGTGCAGTTACTTCCTTCAAATCCGCTGAGACAACCAGTGAGACAGTGACCGTTGACGTTGTTGCAAGTTCGATCGTCAGTCATCTTCGTGATACAGTTGGAGCTACAATTGCTTTTACAATTCTCACCGTAAGTGTACTTATTGCATTCTAGGAAAGTAAAAAAAAAACATTATGAAACTTCTTCATTAATACATAATAGTAAAGAAGTTAATATTTTATCGTGTGCACAGGGAATGAATGAGTTCAAGTTTACTAAAAGCCTATTTATAAATGTGTTTTATTCCGTTAACTTAATGATGATCACTGTTGTCAACTGGGGGCATCTGGGGGCTAATTCCGACTTATAGCTGGTGTGGTCAACGCTTGCATGGAAATTTTCATAACAATAAGGGCTTGGGAAATCTGGAACATATTTAGGTGACGTGGGTGCATGTTGTACAGGTAGAAAAAATAAATGTAGAGTTGAATTGATCTACTGTACATGGATTAAAAATAATCACTGTAATATTGTAAACATTGAACATATTTATTTTTTGTATTTAAGCCATTTGACTGCTGCCCTTTAGGCAATGGCCTAGGTTCACCATTTGGCTAATCCCGCCCTGCACCTAAAATTGAAATTGTATATAATACATATTTAAAATATTAACTTTTAGTAAATTAATTAAGGCAAAGTGTTACTTTGGAACGCTCTAGTTTAAACCCCAGGCTACACTATAACACATACACACACACTGAATTTACAAGAAGTGCGAGGCTTCAAGCTGAGTCCTACTTCTGTCTGGTCACTCATGCATGGCGAATGACCATTCCGTGACCAACACATGGCTCACCATGTCATTCACATTGCTATTTTTTATGGCGAAACACACTAAGAGATGTGTGTGGCCCCGATAAGATTGGTAGCTCATGCTCAGGATTGACCTTCACGCGACCAGCATGTAAATCTTGCACCACTCTCCTTAGTGTTTGCTTCAGTCCTAATCAGGCAAGTCCAGTCTGACCAGTCGATTAGAATCGATAAACCTTCTTGCATATATCAATTGCTTAGTTATTTCACTGGCAAATCTGCCCGCTTCGTAAGTAAAACGCATGTTATATCTTTGTCTATGTGTATACTTCATGTTTTGTGTGTGTTTAATGGACCATTCCTGATCAATACTGATGATCAAGTTAATTAGTTTTTAAAAATGTAATTACTTGTCGAGCTCATTTAATGTGACCCTTACTATTGATATTGACATAAAAAAACGCACTGCCTTGCACCATGTCCTGCATAGACCCACGTGTGCGTGCGTTTAGAACTATCAACTATAATTTATATCGTTCTAGTTACACCTGTCTCAAATAGACATCCAACTAGCGATTATCCATTATAGTGCCCAATTCATATATACAAAGACCATTTTAGTCTAAAAGTCGTATCATTATAATAAAAACTGCAATAGTCTTAATTCTTACATAGAACGACTATGGAAGAATAAGTATTGTAGATTAGCAAAATAATCAAGTACCTCAGGTGTCTCTTTGTTTGCATAAATATATATAGACTAGTCATAGCTCGCCAAACATTTGCGACTACAATGCTTGAGCTTTCCATGTACTAAAGTTACTAGACAAAACATAAACACAAGCAACGAACATTATATAATCCCAATACTTTCTACACCTCTTCCCCCATTAAACGTCACTGCACACTTGTTATTTCATGCCCATGAAATATATTAGTATTTTGAAGTGCAAACAGTTTTTAAACCGAAATTTATACACCATATTTAAATTGAGACGATTTAATTTTCCGAAAAGAAAAGAAAATATTACGCACCTAATGTAGTTACGTTATTTAGAAAAAAAAAACTTAGCGTAGTTATCGGGAATTATTTTTTGCACGCTATCCGGAAATAGAAGTTGTCAAACCACAAGCAACAGATATATAAGAGATTGTACTGGAATGAATGCCGTTGCATCGTACATACATTGTGAATGCCACAATGTGTACTTCTCATATAAGCTAAATCTCGCACCATAACTTCTGTAATAATTACATAATATAAAAGGATGATTAAATTTGCCCTTTAGCTGTTCACTGTCGTCTACTATTAGACAAATTATTATACGTTGATGTTCAACTTTATTATCAAACATATTTACAGCTCACTAAGAAAAATATATTTGTTGCTACTTTTGTATGTTTACCATAACCTGTTAAATTCAGATATATCCCACATATAATTTTATGACGAATAGCACTAATGGCATCACCACTGAAATTAAGGTAGGGGAGGAAATATTAGAGACAGTTGGCAGCTTCAAGTACCTCGGAGCAATAGTATCGGAACAAGGCTCCAGGTCCGAATTAATGGCCAGGATTGCGCAGACCACGACAGCACTAAAGAGGCTCAAGAAAATATGGAACGACAAAAATATAGCTCCCAGCGCCAAAATCAGGCTGATGCGCTCATTAATCCTCTCCATTTTCTTATATGCCTGTGAGTCCTGGACATTAACAGCAGAACTTGAAAGGAAAATAAAGGCGATGGAGATGAGATGTTACAGAGGCATTCTTGGCATCTGCTATAGAGACCACATCACCAACGAGCAAATAAAAGAAAGGATTTGTCAGGCAATAGGGCAATACGATGACCTCCTGACATCTGTTAAAAAGCGCAAACTTGAGTGGTATTGCCACGTGACCAGAAAACAAGGGCTCGCCAAAGAGATCTTTCAGGGCACTACTAGAGGAGGGAGACGAAGAGGAAGACAAAGAAAAAGATGGGAAGATAATATCAAAGAATGGACGGGATTAAAACTAGGCGATGCTATGTGTAGGGCAGAAGACCGAGAGGAATGGAGAAGAATAGTGTACATGTCATCTGTGGCGCCCCAACGGTCGAAGGACTACAGGACCTGATGATGATGATGATCTCACATATTCATTAATAGTCCCTCTTAATTAGGACAACCTGTAAAAAATCATTATCTAGAATTGTCCGATGTTGTTTCTAGCTGGTTATGTGTATTTACATTTTTTCCTTTAAAATATCTTGTATTATATGTGTATCTTTTTAGATAGTTTAACATTTTTGTCCACTATTTTTTTTGTTCCATTTCTAGGTACTATATCCTAAGAATAAATAAAGCTATACCCCTAAGACCTCATTTACTTGGATTTGTTAACGAAATTAAAAATTGTATTGCCCAATAAACACCCACTCGTCGCCATGTAATATATTGCTAATTTTAAAAAAAATGAATTTATTGATAGTGAAGAAAACAAAAATCCATGAGTAGGTTTCATAAAAATATATGTAATAACTGTTATTGATCATGCGTTTGTAAGGTTACCTTTATCACAGCGAGATCCTTGGTAGCCGGCTTGACAACTTATACAAATACCAGAGTTGATATCACAGACTGAACCTTTACAGTTGGTAGGACACGCCGTGTTACATTTGTTGCCATAGAAACCAGGATTACAAGCTGAACAGTTTCCACTAATGACGTCACAAATAGGACCAGTTTGATAACAATGCTTTGAACAGTTTAACTTGCAGTCGGCTCCATGGAAACCAGGATCACAATCTGAAATATCAAATTATCTTCTTAATGTTTAATTTTTTAAAATTAAAAACTACTGTTTTCCATAAGATAATTTTTGTATGGTCTCTTCCCACGCACCTGGATAGACCAAGGGAAGACCATGAATGAATAATACAGCTTGGCCCCATTTGCGTCGCAGAAGTTGCAGGATTTCTCATTGTATTAATGTATCCACCTGAGGGACTACTTCACCCAGGGTTTTGAATTAAGAGTTTCCTTCTCTTAGATGAATTACCAACCAAGGTTAACGAGTCCCAATACACCCGGGGTACTGGTGATGTTTTTGCTCTATTTGGTCCATGGTAGCTGATTGAGCTCCAGACGACAAGCTTGGGATATACTCGAAAACCATCAGCACCCAGATTAATATGTAACTTTCAAATGAACATATTTCCAGTATATGTGTGTGTGTGGGTTTGAAGAAAGATTAAACTCAATATTTAAATTAGGAATTTCTTTTTTTTTAAAAATATTAATGACTCAAACATTTTTTTTAGGGTTCTGATTAATGAAAAGATGTACTGTAAATATTATGGTTTGAAAATAATTTAAAAGTTAATGTAAGTTTTTATATCGAATCGAAAATCTCTGTCTGGTATTGCATTAAATAAATAAACTAAAATTTAAAAAAAAATAAAAAAATTAACAAAGCAGAAAGTTAATGTTATAAATTTAAAGGAATTTTTAAATATCTGTATACAACTAGTGCTCGACTTACGACCTATGCAACTTACGACCTTTCGACTTTACGACCACAATCACTAGCCATACTGTATTAGATTTCAGATTTTATTTTTGCCACAATTATCATTCGAACGGTGTTGTCTGCAATCATCGGGGCTCGTGAACATCGATAATTATTTCCAAACCTTGTGAACAATATGGCAGCTTCTTTCCTTCTAAAACACAACTGTTACATTTGCCATCTACTCTGTCACACAGTTGCCTGGAGCAATTATTACTGCATTTATTTCTGCAATCGATGCCGAAGTATCCATCGGCACATGCTGAATAAAAATAATGATTTTGATTAAAAAAATTCTGTGACGTCCAAGGAATACATTTTAATTATTCATACATTATACATATTATCTTAGAGTATCGTAGGTTTATTTCCCATCACAGTTATTTCGATTCGATACATTCCTCTTAGCACCCATGTTCATACAAAGTAGAACAGTGTAATATAAGCAGGACGATTTTTTATTTTAAATTACCCATTGTCTTAAAACTTATCTTTTGTTTGGCACGTATTAAATGAGATCTTACCAGTTTAGGCGGAATCCGAAGTTATATATATATATATATATATATATTTATAAGTTTCTACTGTTAGCCAGTACATTTTTAAAGTATTAATATGCCTTGTAAGCATTTTTCATCCCAGATTTTGGATCGAGAAAGGGTTAGTTAGAGAGAGAGAGAAAGTCAGACTGAGACAGTGAGATAAAGAGAGAGGGTGAGAGAGAAAGAGATACATACAGTTGAGCTTTATTATGGGTTTGTATGTTATTCTGTGTACATATTTCTTAGATTCAATTATTTATCAATTAGTCTCACTGAAAAAAAATTGTTCATCCTTCACTACTCGTTATTTGTATTATATCTTCTATTATTCCAAAAAGGAGACTTACACTAATATAATTATCAAATAATAAACCAACGTAAGCTTTAGTTTCTTTTAGCAAGTACATTTTAAATCATATTAACAAAATAATATCCATATTCGATACGATAAATTTTATATTTGTTGAGCTTTTGTTTAAAGAAGTTAAAATATATATAGTATGCTTTACATAACGCACGTTAAAGCTGATATGTGTATCAAATCTAGAAACAGATAAATTGATATACAAAATATGATATACAGTCTAATTATCTTTATGTATAGCCTTGTTATTTAGACTAATGTTGTGAAATTATTTGATTTTTACAAATAATCAATGCATTTCTCTGTGCCCCTCAGACGCCCTTATTCTAAATTTCCACTTGATACAGACACATAAGTAGTTTTTGTGTGACCCACCCGATGGCATGCACTTTGAATTTTTGCATTTAGAAATCAACTTTTGTTGTCGTAAAGACATTCAAATTGAAAATAAAATGATGATTGAAAATAACCTACGTTTAGTACATCCTTGTCCATAAAATCCAGCCTTACATCCAGATGGACAGTTTCCTGTACTAACAAAACACTTTTCTCCTGGTACAGCACAGTTACATACCTTTTCACAATTACGGCCATATGTGAAATTGTCTTTTGCACAAACTGACTCTGAGAACAAAATCAATTCATACATTTATTTTGCTATAAGTTTCAGATACAAAATTTCATACTATACAGTCAATGGTCTCCTGCGAAAATTAGAACCACAATTTTCTCCACAGGATAGTCCTTATAACCCACTCAAGGCGGTGTCATTTCAATGAATCAGAAGTTAACAGTAGTCTAACGGAGAAGTACGGATACCAAAAGCAAAATATATTTGCTAAATGTGAGTGAGATTAATTTTAGATTAGAAATAGGAAGAAGGGATTTCTAATAATCTACGAAATTTACCACCGAAAATCTCCACTTCGCACAAAGTCAAAACTTTATTTTTAAATGTGTTATCAGAATAAGTTGCTTCTATTTGAACTTTTGAAACTTGCGCCAACGGATCTGTTGGTAAAACGTTGTACACTTCCCGTGGTGACTTCAGAGGATCAGAGTAATTTTGGATAGCATGACTTCTTTGGTCAAAAGTCGTCAGGATAAATCCTATCAGTCTGACAAGACAACAATATCCGTCACTTCCAGCTATTTGTGAATACGAATATAAACAAGATAATGCTGTTAGACACAACAAACAGTGTGTTACATAAATTCTTTTTAAAATAGTTATTGATATACTTATACTCTTCTTTCTTATTACAATAAAATATTAAATTATAATTACCCTCTCTCAATAAAATGCATATCTAAGAACGGTACTTATTTCCATTATGTACGTACATCCAAATCTATTGTAAATAGTATACGCTTGCACTGTGACGTTGTGATTAAAAACCAGTGTCCACATTGGAGCGGGATCGGAGGAGCCACTAGTGTGTGTGCAAGAGTGTTCAACCCAGCTGTGGTTACCATCTACAGCGTTTCTTGAAAAAAAATCTACATGATTGTCATGTGTCGTTGTTTGACTTGTGTTCTGTTTTAGTGCAACATTTCTACCTGAAAATATAATTGATTTGTTTAAAAACAAAACTTGTTAACATATATTATGCTAAAGGTTATTTTTTTAAAAGTACCTAATATTTTAATCAAGCGCAGTACAAATAATTAATATGGTAATTACAACAATAATAACTTGAGTTTTTTTTAAATTTCACTGTTGAAAAAACCAAAAAATTATAGAAATATAGATAAAAAAATAACAAGTTGCGATAGATAAAAAATTTTTTTTTTTAAAACGGAAAAAAAAAGGAATTTCAAGAAGGAAAAAATATATCTCATACATCAAGACTTGCAATGGACAGAATGAACACAATAACAGTAATATTAAGATCCTAATTACAATAAAAACTTAAGAGTAACATTGAGAGAAAAACACGCGTAGAGGTTATATATAATGTTTCTTAATTTATGTCAGAATAAATTTATAACATTTTAATTAGTATGTCTTTTACTAATTTACACTTGAGACAAAATTCTGTTCAACCTTATAATCCTTATTACATAAAGTAAACGCAGGTTTCCAACTGTAAATGCATATAGAATTAATTATCAGAAACATGTGTAAATAGTCCCAATAAATGCATTCGGAGGAAAATCTAAGTAGCATCGCCATTGAATACCGCTAAGAGGAAATACAGCTTGCTTGAGTTAGAACAACTCTATGTATATAAGAACAAGTTATGCTGCTTGTAACGCAAACGAAACGAAGCGATTCAAATACGTTTGGATTCTTAAAAGCAATGATAATGATTGTCTATTATTTCATGGAAATGGAATCAATTTAAATGTCCCTTAGTCCTTGGACTGTTAAGGCGCCACAGATGACATGAAAACTATCCTTCTCCATGCCTCTCTGTCTTCTTCACTACGTACAGCATCGCATAGTTTTAATCCCGTTCACTCTTTGATGTTATCTTCCCATCTTTTTCTCTGTCTTCCTCTTCTTCTCCCTCCTCTAGTTGCTCCCTGCATGATTTCTTTGGCAAGCCCTTGTTTCCTTGTTACGTGGCCAAACCATTCGAGTTTTCGATTTTTTACCAACACCAGGAGGTCATCGTACTGTCCAATTGCTTGACGAATCCTTTCTTTCACTTGATCATTGGTGATGTGGTCTCTATAGCAGATGCCAAGAATGCTCCTGCAACATCTCATCTCCATCGCCTTTATTTTCCTTTCAAGTTCTGCTGTTAATGTCCAAGACACAGGCATACAAGAAAACGGAGAGGACTAGTGAGCGCATGAGACTGATTTTGGTGCTGGGAGCTGTATTTTTGTCGTTCCATATTTTCTTGAGCCTCTTTAGTGCTGTCGTGGTCTGTGCAATCCTGGCCATCAATTTGGGCTTGGAGCCTTCTTCCGAAACAATTGTTCCTAGGTATTTGAAACTGCCAACTGTCTCTTGTCTTTCCTCCCCGACCTTAATTTCGGTGGCGATGCCAGTGGTGCTGTTCGTCATCATTTTTGTCTTGTCTGCACTGATTTGCATGCCAAAGGACGCTGAAGTCTTGTCGAGACGCTTTACAAGGTTGGCTAGCTCTTCTTCGCTAACAGCCAGTCCCTCTATATCATCCGCAAAACTTAGGTTGGTGATTGTTCTGCCACCAATGCTCACTGTCCCTACATGCGTTTCCAGTGCATCTGACATAATCCTCTCTAAGAAGATGTTGAACAGGGTGGGGGAGAGCAAGCAGCCTTGTCGTACTCCAACCGTGGTCCTGAACCATTCTCCGATGTTGTTGAAGAAGACTGCACTGGTGGCCTTATCATAGAGGCTGCATATCATTCTGGTTAGGTTTGTGTTGATGTTGTAGTACCTCATGGTAGCCCATAAAGCAGCATGCCAGACCCTGTCGAATGCCTTCTTGAAATCCACAAAGACGTGGTATAGGTTTTGTTGGTGTTGAGCATATTTCTCACATAGTATTCGGAGGTTTAAGATCTGCTCATTAGTGCCACGTCCTTGCATGAAGCCCCCTGCTCTTCAGCAATGATTATGTCGGTATATGGTCTTAGTCGGTTCAGTATGACCTTGCTTGGGTTGCTTATTAGGCTAATGTTACGATAGTTTTGGCATAGCTGTAGGTTACCTTTCTGGGGAAGGTGATGATGAGCGATTGGATCCATGAATTTTAGTAAATGTGAAAGCATTATTATTATAAATGACAAATAAATTTTCAATAACAATAAAGGAACTATTCTAAGCATTTTATATGTGTTTGAAAGTTATGAAAAAACAATGAAGTTAAAAAAATTATGATCAACGAATTACACCGAAATCAAATTTATCGGGAAATCCCAAACATCAATTATTTGTAGAGCATCTTTTATTGCGTTGTTAATACTGCGAAAATAAATTAAGATGAATTTGTTCTAAATAAACATGCTAATGACATAGTGCGATTTGCCTACTTTAGCAAAAGCTATAAATTATTTAATTTATTAACACCGCGTGACAAAAATGATAATTTATTTTCCCTTTCTTAAAAGTAAAATTAATAAATCTAATTGATTGTTTTTCAAATTGTTAATACAACACACACACATTTTTTTATTTTTTAAAATTAAGTAAATATTTCCCTCTTTAAAATTCCAAATATATACTTTTATTACATTTATAATGTAAAAAAAACCTTAACCTTTAAATATGGCTGCACCTATTGGTACACGGGTACCAGAATTGAGAGGTTGGGATTAAAGAACGATTTAAAATATTATTCTTGGGTTTGTAAAACAAAATTTGGTATCAAATGAAATATAATTGAATGTACTATACGTTTGTAATCTTAATTCTTCAGTTTAACTAAAATAAACTACCACAAATGACATCCGAATAGCATTAGTCAAAATGGACCCAGACACGCAGCGCCCCCTTTCGGACCCGGGACACATTAGACAATTTAAAGAAACGAAATCTAAAGTATTTCTCTAGCATGGACATTAGCCGTCGATGAACTCCTTTAGTGTCAATAACGGTTTAATTAGTTATCAATTATTTGGTAATTTAAGGTCTGCAATGATTAGAGGAAAAAAAATATAGTTGAGGGTGCGAAGCGGGATCGGGTAGGCATATATTACATAGCAGAAGAATACTGTAAACTCATCGTTACTGCTGGATTGAGTAATTCGTCAAGTTCTTTTGTAATACATCGTTATATTCTAAATATAACTGAATGAACTCAAGTCATTTTCATAATAATTATAACTTAAATAACTAATTTAATATATAGGCTTCAATTTCCATAAACACATGCATATATTATGATATGCTCGCAATCAGACAGAAATAGAACACATCCCACTTTCACAAATTCTATCCACTAATGCCGCACGACTAAAACGTACGTCACAATACAGTTTAGACAATGCGTCGCAATTAGCATAAAAATACGTCACCATGTCAAGCGCGGAAAGAGCGTTCACTAAGTTATTAAAACTCTCTAACACACACCGCGCGTAATAAACATGATATTCAGTCGCAACAATTTCTAATGAAATCCAATTCTCGACAAATACTTCTTAAAGCTTTTAATGATTTAAGAAACGTAAATATAATTGCATAGTTACTTTTTAAAATACGGAAGTGTGATGTGTTTTTGTAATAGCTAGTGGATATTATCGCAAAGTGCCTGACATTATTATCTCGATATCAGCAGGTGATATTTTCTAGTTAGTTAATAATCACCAAAATGTCAAAAATCTAATTGGGAGTAATTATCAATTTACATTTTTGCAAACGTACAATGCATTCGTGTCCCATAATCATAAGTTATAATCTTTTATACGAATTTATTGGAAAATTTTACAAAAACGATCTACTCATTTTGACAAAAAATTTACGAAATACATCTATTCAGTTTGAGAAAAATGATCAACATCGTTCTAATCAGTTTGGAAAAAAAAATGAACACAATCGAGCTACTCAATTTGGGGGCAATGAACATGGAGACATGAAACATATTAGATAAAATCAACATATTATTCCATTATATCAGCTTATGATGTAACAACGCAGGCCTTCAAAACTGCAATCAAAACACATCTCTTTAAACTTTACTACCCCGACTGATTCCCCCTTTCTGACCGATAAACGATGCTGCTGGCTTCCCACCATGACTTGACATGTAAAAGTTCATTTGTTTTTGGTTTGTCTCTATACATCTGTTCTTTATTACATAAATGTATTTTATTTTATTGTCACGATTATGTCTCTTTTGCTAATATTTGTATGTACAGCGCGGTGAACCTAGCCCTAGGCTGGGGTACCGCGCTATATAAGACAACTAATAATAATACTAATAATAATACATTCGGGAAATGCTGTTCACTGACAATGCTTCCTTTACATCGAAGAGGCTCTGCAGCGGTCATTTAATCGACTATCACACCTGAACATTAGACAACAAGAAAAATAAATATCTTGACGCAAAGTAATACATCCCCCTCCAATCATAACTAGTGAGGGCCATATTCTGTCAGGAAATGAGAATTTCACATGCTTTGGATCCAATATTTCTAGCTCATTATCTGTTGATAAAGAGGTGAACATTAGGATTGCAAAAGCGACAGCAACTATGTCTAAATTGAATAGGCGGGTGTTTAATAAGTACACAATTTTGCCTCTGGATGTCATGTGTTCTCAGTACGCTCGTTTGTAGCATTGAAACGTAGACCACATGGGCCATGCATAAGCGGAAACCTAACAGCTTCCAGTAAAGATATCTGCGTTTTATTTTGCTAATTCGATGGCGGCACAGGGTGCCTAACACAGACGTTTCGGAACGTACCAAAGTGTGTAACATGCCCTCAACTTTAGCAAGAGGCGCCTTCGCTGGTTAGGCCATGTAAGGAGAATGAATGAAGGCTGTATACTAAGGAATATGCTTAACGGTGAGAAGACTTATTGCACAAGTACGACTGGGATTAAATGACAATTTTACAAGAACCATGAGTGAAGCGAAAACAGAAATGAAAGAATTAGAGATCAACGCTGACCACCGTTCCATCTGGCAAGCAGCAGTGAAGTGCAAAGTTAAGCAGAATTCATGGTTCTCATGCAAGAATTGCAGCCGATACTGCCATTCCGGGATCGCCTCGTAAGCGATTTGATGAAGTGTCAATAGATACTATATCGCCTCTCTAAGACGGAAAGATTAAATTATATCATTAAAATATTTGTAAAAATATTTTACCTTCGGTGATGTAAAGTGAACACAGGCTGTCAACTGCAGATCCATTTAGAAATATGCTGCTTATAGCTTTAGATATGTTACAATAAATGTCCAGTGTTACATTGTCAATAATTACATTAACACATTCTCGCTTTTGAGCTGTGACGTTATCTGGAAACTTTATTGAAATGCTTTCTTTTTGCAATTCTAAAACACACAAGAAAAAATGTGTTAGTATTATATATAAGGGAAATCCAAATAAATGCAAAACCAAGTTATAAAAATGACTAATGCTTGGTCGTACATTTTTTTTAAAAATTGTCCAATTACTTAAGTATACATATTATCCGATAACGTACCATATGTATTCCTGACAACAATCCTCAACCATGTGAAATAAAATTCAAAGCTCCAGGTGACATCAAGTGCTAAAGTAGATCCTATGACAGCAACACACGTTGTGTCATCCCCGTCTGTGATCTTGTCAAATTCTTGTGACAAGCCACTGTTATGTGTTAGTGTTGCATTTTTTGTTATGTCAGCTGAAAAATACTTCATCCATAAGGAATATTGCAAAATAATTACATTAAAAAATAAAATGTTTTAGGTATTAAATAATTGAAGCTAATGTGAAAGAGAAATGTGAATGAAGGGAACATTTCATTTATAAAAGGGAATGAAAATAATGACATTAAAAAAAAATCTAGAAATAAAATAGAAGCTTTATGCAACTTTAACAATGAGTTCTTGTAACTTAAATGACCTACCGTACTGACAAGCTGGACCAAACCATCCACTATCACATCCAATAGGACAGTCACCATTGGTAACATTACAATCTACATTAGTCTTACAGTGACATTTGTACTGGCAGTCAGCACCAAACCAGTATTTACCGAAACGGTCTGTTGTATCACATGCTGTCATAGACGATTTGTTTGAGTACAAACTTCATTATTTATATTTATGCCATTAACATTTAAAAAAATTAATTATGTAATTAACTTCACTTATATCGTATTTAAATTTTCAATAAAGTATTCCTAGTTAACAGAAAAGCCTGAACTTTTCCATGTGCAAAAGAAAATTTAAATATAAAGTTAAATAATTCATTTTGCTGTTAATTCAAGTTAATTTAACGTTTCTGCGTCAATTTCTATTTTCTAGCAAAAAGATTGCTCAGTGTCATACATGCTAAACACAATATGTCAAATTTACTTTACAGATTAAACTGCAAGACAACAAACGTTCATGGATACTTACCATGCACACAGTTGTAAATAATGGGCAGCACCCAAACAAAGAGAGCTAAAAATGTCATGATTTTCACATTTCAATGTATGCAATTTATATTCCTGAGAAGTAAAAACTTAAAGTGAAATAAGGGAAATTATTCTTACAATATAAATTTGTAACATGAAGAATATATTGCTCAAATCACGTTGCTATTAATTTCACCTATATATTACAACTTGTCCTCATTGGTTTTTTTAAAATAACTTTTTTACAAGACCTCAATCATTCACTGAAATTCACTTTATCATGGCCCTAGAAGACATTTAAAATATGATGGCTAAACCTTACAATAGAGATGACAACATTTAAATTTGTAAGGAAGTTTAAGTTGAATTATTTAGTGAAACAACAAAAACATCTTTATGTAGACCAAACTCTATACTTTTTTGAATGCACAGTTTTTATAAAAGATTTTTATGAACTTAAGTTATATGTTTCGTAAACTATAACTATCTTACACTACAATGGCTAGTTGAAATAACAGCTAACATAACATTAGCAAATTGAATTTTATTCTTAAATTTGTTTGATTAACTTTACTGAACAGCCATCTTTGACACAACCTCGCCTATATTCGCCCACATGTAAAGAACAATAAATATAAATGGCCCCTTTCGTATAAATAAATCCTTTTTAAAATGTAATATCGAGCAATGGGGAATTGGGCTGAAATGACAAAACATGCATAAAAGTAACACACTTTATAAGAATCCCAATAAGTGTCCCACATAGAGACCACATCACCAATGAGCAAATAAAAGAAAGGATTCGTCAGGCAATTGGGCAATACGATGACCTCCTGACGTCTGTTAAAAAGCGCAAACTTGAGTGGTATGGCAACGTGACCAGAAAACAAGGGCTCGCCAAAGAGATCTTGCAGGGCACTACTAGAGGAGGGAGAAGAAGAGGAAGACAAAGAAAAAGATGGGAAGATAATATCAAAGAATGGACGGGATTACAACTAGGCGTAGCTATGCGTAGGGCAGAAGACCGAGAGGAATGGAGAAGAATTGTGTACATGTCATCTGTGGCGCCCCAATAGTCGAAGGACTACGGGACCTGATGATGATGATGAATAAGTGTCCCATCCACCCCCCACTCACAGGGTCGCAAACGCAATTTTTTTTCAAGTAAATGAACTTTTACATCACATATTTATTTCACCAAATATTTCAGAAACAACAAAAGAAATATTACGCAACACTCACACACTTACAATATTTTTTTTAAAGCATCGAATTTAGCGCAGTTTTCGGTAATTTCATTTCGTAAAATCTGTGTAATCATATGTCCTTCATCTTCCCCTTGGAAAAGAGGAACAACTGATTTTTTGGGGTTTGGGCTGTGGCGTAAAATGTGAAAGACTGTGTTGTCATCAGCAGATATTCTGTGTGCCAAGTTTCAGCTCGATGGGTTGATGGGAAGTGGGTCAATAAGCCGTCCGAATATGATGCAACGGACCCAGAAAGCCAACCACACACGAACAAAATCGAAGTTGTTTTAAAGGATTTAAGAAGAGTAAAGCACAAATCATATCATATCATATCATATCATATATATATATAAAAGTGAAAATTTGTTTGTTTGTTTGTGGGTCTGTTCCACAAAGGCTTTTACGCGGATTGATGGATCTTGACCAAACTTGGCAGATATATCCATCATTATCCAGAAGGAACTCTTAAGGGGTTGAGAACTTTTAATAACACTTCGTGTGGGGCCGGGGGCCCCGAATTCGTTTTTTTCTTATATGAGCTATATAAAAAAATTACAAACAAATACTTCTACGTGAATGGATGGATATCGATCAAACTTAGTACACGTACACTTGATTATCAATATTCAAATACCGAAGGGTACTGAACTCATAAAATCCATTCTTCAGGGGCCGGGGGCCCCATTTCATTTTTCCTTATATGAGCTATATAAATAGCGATAAGCTTAATACTCCTATATGAATGGATGGATCTTGACCAAACTTAGTACACACACACTTGATTATCCATACTCAAATACCAAAGGGTACCAAACTCATAATATCCATTGCTCTGGGGCGGGGGGCCCACTTTAATTTTTCCTTATATAAGCTATATAAATATCAATAGGCTTAGACAACACTATAGGTTCTATGTGAATTGATGGATATAGGCCAAGCGTGGTAGCAATACACGTCCGTACTGAACTATCGGTGGATTTAAAAGTAATAATATCCAATCTAGAATTTTCCAGAAAGTTCGATAACTTTAAAAACGCTATATCTATGTCACGATGAAATCGGGATCCTATCCGGAAATGGGATAACATTTGCAAAGGTAGGTCCCTAGATGGAATGGGATACAATAGAGAACAGTATACTAACGGGATCTGTAGGTCACCGGGATCGGGGTCCTAATGCAATCCTGGGCCACGCCGGGTATATCGGCTAGTATATATATAAAAGTGAAAATTTGTTTGTTTGTGGGTCTGTTCCACAAAGGCTTTTAAACGGATTGATGGATCTTGACCAAACTTGGCACATATATCCATCGTTATCCAGAAGGAACTCTTAAGGGGTTGAGAACTTTTAAGAACATTTCGTTTGGGGCCGGGGGCCCCGAATTCGTTTTTTTCTTATATGAGCTATATAAATATCAATAGGCTTAATACTCCTACATGAATGGAAGGATCTTGACCAAACTAAGTACACATACACTTGATTATCCATACTCAAATACTAAAGGGTACCGAACTCATAATATCCATTCCTCTGGGGCCGGGGGCCCCATTTCATTTTTCCTTATATAAGCTATATAAATATCAATTGTCAATAGGCTTAGACAACACTATAGTTTCTATGTGAATTGATGGATATATGCCTAACGTGGTAGCAATACACTGTCCGTACTTAAATATCGGTGGATTTAAAACTAAGAATATCCAATCTAGAATTTTCCAGAAAGATCGATAACTTTAAAACGCTATATCTATGGAATTATTCAATAGATTTTAATGGGACACATTTTAAATCTTTACTTCATAACTTACCTGAATGATTTTTATAGGGCCCCATCTCAGGCACATATAATTCGTACAATTATGGAATGGGCCCCCGGGGCCCATCTTTTAACTTAAATGTAATATAGTTGTAAAAATGCATTTAGTTGTATAATTTTTCGTTTTCGAAGAATAATTACTTAGAAAAGACAGTTTTTACACAGTTCGAGGAGGATAATACATTTAATCTAGAATGTTCCAGAAAGTTCTATAGGTCAATAGGCTTATTACTCCTACATGGATGGATAGATCTTGATCAAATTTGGCACATATATCCATCATTATTCGGAAAAAACGCTGACGGGGTTATCGACTTTTTATGACACTCCGTTTGGGGCCGGGGGCCCAAACTGTCATTTTTTCCTATATGAGCTATATAAATAAAATTAACAACAAATACTCCTTCATGAATAGATGGATCTTGAGCAAACTTAGTACACATACACTTGATTATCCATATTCAAATATCGAAAGGTAATGAACTTATAATATCCATTTCTATGGGGCCGGGGGCCCCATTTAATTTTTCCTTATATAAGCTATATAAATATTAATAGGCTTAGACAACACTATAGGTTCTATGTGAATTGATGGATATAGGCTTAGCTTTGTTGCAATACACTTCTTAGTCCATATGGAAATAACGGTGGATGTAAAACTAATAATATCCAATCTAGAATTTTCCAGAAAGTTCGATAACTTTAAAACGCTATATCTGCGGTATTATTCAATAGATTTTAATGGGACAAATTTAAAATTGTAACTTCATAACTTACCTTAATGATTATTATAGGGCCCCATCTCAGGCAAAACTAATTCGGTAGAATTATGGAATGGGCCCCCGGGGCCCCTCTTTTAACTTAAATGTACTATAGTTATAGAAATTCATTTAGTCGTATAATTTTTCGTATTCGAAGAATAATTATTACTAATAAAAGACTGTTTTTACACAGTTCGGGTAGGATAATACATTTAATCTAGAATGTTCCAGAAAGTTCTATAGGTCAATAGGCTTAGATAACACTTTAGTTTTTTGTGAATTGATGGATATAGGCCTAACGTGGTAGCAATACACTGCACTGTCCGTTTTTAGATATCGGTGTATTTAAAACTAAGAATATCCAATCAATAATTTTCCAGAAAGTTCGATATCTTTAAAAAGCTAAATCTATGTCAAGTATGTCACGACCAAATCAGGAAATGGGATAACATTGGAAAGGAGGGTCCCTAGATGAAATGGGATCCCATAGAGAACAGTATACTAACGGAATCTGTAGGCCACCGGGATCGGGGTCTTAATGCAAACCCGGGCCACGCCGGGTATATCGGCTAGTATATATATAAAAGTGAAAATTTGTGGGTTTGTTTGTCTGTTCCACAAAGGCTTTTACACGGATTGATGGATCTTGACCAAACTTGGCACATGTATCCATGGTTATCCAGAAGGAACTCTTAAGGGGTCGAGAACTTTTAATAACATTTCGTGTGGGGCCGGGGGCCCCAAATTCATTTTTTTCTTATATGAGCTATATAAAAATATTACAAACAAATACTCCTACGTGAATGGATGGATATCGATCAAACTTAGTACACGTACACTTGATTATCCATATTCAAGTACCGATGGGTACTGAACTCATAATATCCATTCTTCTGGGGCCGAGGGCCCCATTTCATTTTTCCTTATATGAGCTATATAAATATCGATAGGATTAGACAACACTATAGTTTCTATGTCAATTGATGGATATAGGCCTAGGGTGGTAGCAATACACTTCACTGTCCGTACAGAAATATCGGTGGATGTAAAACTAATAATATCCAATCTAGAATTTTCCAGAAAGTTCGATATTCTTAAAATGCTATATCTATGGCATTATTCAATAGATTTTATCGGGAAATGGGATAACATTAGAAAGCAGGGTCCTTAGATGGAACGGGATCATACAGAGAACAGTATCCTAAAGGGATCTGTAGGCCACCGGGATCGGGGTCCTAATGCAATCCCGGGCCACGCCGGGTATATCGGCTAGTATACTAAAAATCGTAAATATTGTGTAGTGCTTAACAATTCATTTATCACTTAAAACTTTTTAGGCCAGCTCTTTGAGCATAAGCCTACTTTGTTCATCAAAATGAAAAGACGTCTTTACCTCTACCATTTTTTCTGTACTTATTTGTAAAATTAATAAGTAAAGGTATCATATTTCTTTCTTGGAGGTGGAAGATAAATCTCGAAATAACTAGACAGCTCTGTTTAGTTTTATAAGTTTCGAGATATATCATTTGTTTAACAGGTTAAAAAATGTTTTTTTTTCAAATTTAAGCAAGTGATGCTGGAGTTATAGAGAACCTAAAGAAGATGATATGTTTATAAAATTGTGGTAGAATTCTGTATAGGTATATTAACATTTGTGTTATAATGTTTAAAAAATCTCCAGATTATTTAAGATGTTGTTAGGAAACTATCGACCCCTTCTATCGGTTTCATTAGTTTCTATACATTTATTCACAATTTAATATGATTCATAAAGTGCGAGATGATTTTATGCAACAAACAATGAAATGAAAATGTATGATATACTTTAACTTTCTGTGTTGGACGGCACCATTAAAAAAAAATTTCCGATTCCAATTAATCGGCCGCCGATCGATTATAATTTAGTTAGCTAGGTAATTCATTTTATAATTATAAGTTTTAGGTAATTCACTATATTTTTTTCATAATTTATTACTTTTATTAATATTATTGAGCTCTAATTTGTGTTACTGGAGAAAGGCTAACGCATCTTTATGAAGAAAACCCAGTAAAAAATAAAATAAAGGCAAGCGCTACTCTGTCCCTCAAACACTTGAAAAGTGCACCTAGACCAAGAAATAAGGCCCTAGTTGTCAGTATGAAAAGAAGACAATCATCGGTCGTGGCGTAAAAAAGGGTGTGGGGGAGGTTCTACCAGGACCGCACTTTTTCTTTATATAGAGGGCTCGGATGAAAGTACAAATGTAGAGTTTATTTCTTAGGGTGGAAATGATCTTGGTCCGCCACGGGCGGTTTTAACCCTACGTCACTAATTATCTGACAGGTATTTATAATCAATCAGTTACGTGACTTAAAGTATGCCACCTAGGAACGTATTGCTTTTAAATCCTGGTAAAGTAGCAAAGGTATTCTAACAGGAAGTTACTTTATATCCCGCGCAACAGTCTTGACTGAAAAAAAATGCGGAGTTTCTTGATATTTTGTTACCCCCTGTATCATTGTGTAAACATTGTCGTGATCACGTATCAACAACAATAGGCAAGACATTGGGACCAACTATGCATTTTAGCATGCCTAGGGTCTAGGGCAACACCAATTTGTTAAAAATGTGAAATAACTTTATAAAAATATTATTTTTTTTAACGATCGAGATGGCCTTTGAATTAGTGTCAGGGTATATGAGAGCTACGGTATAAAGTAATGTTGGGGGTACCAGCGCTTAGCACATCGATAATAAACACGAGGAATACGGGGGTAGCAGAGGAAGGAAGTAGTGTCGGTAGTGCCAGTGTCAGTTAAAAGATACTGCCATATGAAAATGTATTAGACAGTTTCCCATCAAAACGTAAGATGGGATTGGAAAGTAGATGATTAAAAATAATTTTAGGCATCTACATACTCCTCTTGGCATGATATTATTTCTTTCCAACAAGCAGTTACATTTCTCTGATCTCGTATCGATTTACTCTAAATAAATGTTAAATCTTTTCCCATTTCCTTAGCCTCTTTATTTGAGGCTCCCAATCTATTTTCATTTATCCGATGCCTGGTTAGGAGCTAGAATATTGTACTTTAAATGAGCGATATTCCTTTTGATTTTACCATAGTTCTTGATGTGTAATATTCTTTAGCCGACTAATGCCTTGGGTTGACAAGGTAGTTTTTTTTTTGTTTTGTTTTTTGTTTTCTAGATTATTTAATCAGGATTCTTATATCTTTAAAACTTATAGGCTATAAAAATGATATATATATATATATATATATATATATACATATAATTTTGTAATCAATTCTTTTTAATGATACGTTTTTCTAAGATTTGAACATTTTAATGTTGGAAGTAATGTTATTATTTTAATGGTTAGAGTTTTATAATTTAGCTTTTTAACCTAAGTTCAATGAAGCTAAACTAGGCATAATTATTTTTAATGGCATTAAAATATGTCTTTGAAGACAAAACAAAAGTTTGCTATTAGAATCATACAAATATTGTGTCACATAATTACTTTTCCAGAAAGTGAGCAATCGTCCTAAAGTGTTACACTCATATCTGTTTGATACACTATGCGTTTAATTGTTGTAGTTCAGTAAACATTCATATCTTTCTAATACACATACAAATATAAGATAAAATATTTTAAATGGTAATAAATTGTGCATTAAAGACTAACCTTGTAGTCTGTTCACAGGAGAGTTATTCACAACTTTGTTCTCAACTGGTTCAATCACTTTTTATAGGGAGCCATTTTACTTCCTGGTATGGTGACCAGTTATTTTTATGTAACTTAAATGATCAATAGATAAGAAATTTTAGCTGAATTTGAGTACACGCTTTACGTGATATGTAAAAATGAAATATAAATAGTACGGCAACATAATTGTATCCATGTTTTTTTTATCATCAAGGGTTTTCAAAAGTCCTCAATCATTTCAGGTCATTTTGAAATATATTGTGGGGGCATATTAGAAGTGTGTATTTATGGGGGAAAACTTTTCTCAGCCGATATAAAAAAAATAAAACTTTTACAACACCTGCGAATCTGTGTTGCATTGTATGCGAAATCTAAACCAATATTTAACATAAATATGTGAATGGATGCTCCCCAGACTACATCTAGGCGTACAGATACATGTATTATAAAAATTACTCAAGTAATACAATTTAAAGATCTCTCTTTCTCGCCATCTGATACATACTAGCAATAACCCACCAAAAATGTCGGCGGCCTTACAAGAACTTTCTATTTAATAAAGTTACTTGACAAAAAGTTGCATTCAAATAACGTACTTTATAAGAATCTCAATTAGTGATAAATTTGAGCATTGTTTACAGCGTTATAGCCATACAAACACTTGTAGATAATTATTATTTGACATATACAATGTGTTAAATAATTTTAACTTCTATCTCTAACATTTGCGTTGAATGAATTTGAAGAGAATAAAACACACAAACTATCTGCTATTTTCAATACCTGATACTTGGTAATCTTGATCCACAAAATAGTTCAAGTATCAACACATTCCAATAATATCGTTCAGATGAACAGTTTTGTTAGCTTTTAACGTAAAAATATATCATTAAAATTATATTAAAGTAAGTTAATTAAGCATTTGAACGTTTATGAGAAAATATGTTTAATTATGTTAAATTTTATCTCGTGATGGTATATTAATATTAATAAAATCTACTGAATTGTATCATCTACTAAAAGGCAAGCTGAAACCATCAAACTTGTATGCATCAGGCTATTTGTGTTAAAAAATAATTAAAGTTTAAATAATGCAGAGTTTGGACCGACAAGCAGCTAGAAGAAAACAACAGCACTGGATCAGGTTTCATACCTTTATCACAGTCATTTTAGAAACCCATATAATTAGAGCAAACCCTAATCACTTCCCTTTTGATATAGGAAGATGTCAGGAACCCTAAATCATCATCAATAACGAATCTGTAAAGCATTCATGCGCAGTGGACTGCAGTAAAGGTATACCACTTGGTTTCTCCTGCAGCTGGTGCTACTTGGGGCCTTGTTCCCCTTGACACGTTTCATTTTTTAGTATACCGGCGCCTCCCCCCTTTTCCGATAAGCTGATAAGAAAACATACGATATCCAACACACCAAAAAAGGACCGTAGGGAAGATAGCGAGGGGTACGTCCCTGAAATAATACGACCGTATATTTTCTATTCCATATCCCCCCCCCCCCCCCCCCCCCAAGTTAGCACTCTTAAAGGACACTAAGTGGAATAAACTTTAGATAACCTCCAACTTTATAAACGTATAAATTACGGCTTGTAATCCTAGATAAGTTACAGACTTAAAATACACGTCACATGAGTCAACTTATATGGATAATTTAATAACAGTGATACATGATTCAGTTATTTTTTATAAACAGTAAAACAAAAATCTCTTTTACAAATTGAAAAATCCATTAAAAAAATATTGTTTTTAAGTCTTTGAGAAATGTGGAAAAGAAAACCAGTCAAGAAAAAAAGAGGTTTCGTCTGAAAGCCTAACACTAAATCTAATCCTAACACAGCAACTATACAAAATAGTGGTTAGCAAAAAGCTCTTACTTCTTGACAAGAAATAGCGAAAAAGTTATCAATTATAAAGTAGAAACATTACCAAAGGATTATATTAGAAGTATGACCACGTTAAGAATTTTGTTAAAATATGTATTAAGCTGAGAAATGGAATTTTGACTAAAGTAGTGTAGAAATTGCAGAAATCGTTTCATTGTATCTTATGAAATTCTGTACCAAGGTTCAGTACAGTAACTTTAAAGCCAGGTTCCACACCTAAGCCATAAAAGTATAAGTGCAATGTAAATCTTAGATTAAAATGTCTAAACTTCCTTATGTGCCGGTACAACTTTTGTTTATTTCAAGAACACTTTGCTGTTTAACGTGTTTCCTTGTGTTATAACCGTATATAAACAAAATAACTGAATAGCACATTATGCAATGATAAACGATTTAGATTCATCAGTGAATTAATGAAATGGTTGATAATAGGATTTAAACATGAATGATATCAACATTAACAACGTCAATGCAGTTCATAAATATTCACCGCTCTTGAAAACAAAATCTACCTAAGTTGAAAAAAAGAACTAGCTTACTTTAAGAAAATAGTTTGTAATTTGAAGAATCCGAGTAACAAATTCGTGTTTAATATAGCAATGTATTTCCATCTGTATTATAGCCAAAACTTTTGTTTCAGTTTAAAATCATTTTAACGCTGATCTAAATCTTACTCTCCAACACCAACCACCTCAGTGAAAATGATTCGTTTTATTCCGTAATCTGATACTTCAGCTAAAAGAAGATAGTAACATCTCTCTGTTGTATCTTTACTATTTTAGATGTATCCAAGTTTAAGACGACGCAATTATCTATTTAACATTAAATGACAAATATTACTATCCTATATATGAGGCGTCTGAAGTTTTCCATCAAATTAAAAAAAGCAAATAGTAAAAATTAATTAAAAAAGTCCAAAACATGGAATGCTTTCTGTTTGACTTGCTCTACTTTTGATTCAATGTCATTGTTTTATTTAAATACGATATTATTGTAATTGTAAACACAGGTGGATCTTAAATTGGCAATATGAAGAAGCAGTCAGAGACAGCAATGCAAACAGTAGAACTGGTGGGAAACATCTTCCAATAATTTCAGCAAACACTCCCTTTTCACACACTACGTTTTAAATGTATTTCTTGAAGATCGTTTTTATTAAAATATAAAAGCAATTCACAGGTTTGCTATTCAAAGATTGGCTGTCCCAGTAGGCTTTAAAAAAATCACTTCTCAACAGAAATTTTTTTAAAAAATCAGGACGCATTTTTATATATAAAATATAAAATCTGTTACACACATTTCTATCAGGAAAAAACATAAATATTACTGTTTTCAAATGCAAATCAATACATTTTAAATGCATTATAATAATTTAAAAAATCTATAAAACCGATACTTTTACTAAAACTAGGTAAGTAAAAACCACAGATCCCTATTATCGCAAATCTGCATTAAACTACAGCTCTCATTATTTCTATTTTTGAGCGATTTTATTCTTATACGTCTCTAAATGGTTTTAGCAAAGTGTATTCCTTTTAAATTGATTACAAACATGTTAATATTTCCTGTTATATAATGTATATAAAAGACCTCACAGTTTCAATAGTATGCTGCCTTAATATTCTTTTCCCTTGTAGTTTCAGGAACCAAAAGGCCTATTCTTTTTTGCTTACAGCTAAAAATCGATTTCTTGGTCTCAAGTGGTTTTTATTTAAATTAGTTGTTTTTATTTAAATTAGTTGTTTTTATTTAAATTAGTTGTTTTTATTTAAATTAGTTGTTTTTATTTAAATTAGTGGTTTTTATTTAAATTAGTTGTTTTTATTTAAATTAGTTGTTTTTATTTAAATTAGTTGTTTTTATTTAAATTAGTTGTTTTTATTTAAATTAGTTGTTTTTATTTAAATTAGTTGTTTTTATTTAAATTAGTTGTTTTTATTTAAATTAGTTGTTTTTATTTAAATTAGTTGTTTTTATTTAAATTAGTTGTTTTTATTTAAATTAGTTGTTTTTATTTAAATTAGTTGTTTTTATTTAAATTAGTTGTTTTTATTTAAATTAGTTGTTTTTATTTAAATTAGTTGTTTTTATTTAAATTAGTTGTTTTTATTTAAATTAGTTGTTTTTATTTAAAGTAGTTGTTTTTATTTAAATTAGTTGTTTTTATTTAAATTAGTTGTTTTTATTTAAATTAGTTGTTTTTATTTAAATGAATCTGTTTCGGAATAGCTGATCTGTATTAAGAGATCGTAAAATAATACACCGCAAAACGTGAAAAAAAAAAGGTTTCGTAACTTCTTTTGTAAATTAACCATTATAGGAAAGCTGAACGTTGTGACATCAAAAAGGTGATGGGAGAGTCAGGGTAAAATCCTAATTAGCAGGGCATTATCGAACTAACACATGTTATATTAACGGCTTGAGCTTCCACTCTTATTTTATTAGGTTAAAAAGATCCAGTTATTACAGTGGCAACCTGCTACATCAACTGGGCTGTGCGATATAGCATTGTCTGAATGTAGGAATCTATCGCCACCCTGGCCTCCCGCCGTAACATACAGAACAAGACGCGAAGTCCACACACGTGCTACTGTTTCCGGAACCTGCTTGAAAGGACAGCAGATCGGATCACTGTCGTTGTCTAGCACGTTGAATTAAAAGTAACTGGTGCAGTGATCCGTTCGTATTTGGGTAAAAGACTCTGGTCTTGGCGACACAGTGTCCAACATGGGTCAGACCCGCTAGGATGCGACATGTCAGGACATACACATCTGACATCCATGCTGTCTGCCCGCTGTTCTTATCACTTTGTCCAAAAAATGACCCGCCAGAAGGAGATACATGACTTTTGTTTAAGGCTGGGGCTGGGTACCCTCGGTGTTTCTATTGCCCTTCTCGTTTATGTGCACCGTTAACTGCCTTCGATTTCTTGATGGTTTCCAAGTCATACAAGATGGTATAAACCAGGTGTTTGTTACATACTTCCGTTTTCAAAATGTCAAGAAAATGACCACGCCAGACCCACCAGTTCCCACCTTATAAGCGTTCAGTTGTCACTATCCAGTGCCATTATAATGGGTTCCAGCTTCATGTCAAAATTCGACGCTGTTTTCACACAGGACCCTGAAAGATCCTCGCTTGGTGTTATTCCAATAAGGTATTTGGCATTCTCTAAACGATTTAGCTGGATGAACATGTCATTTAGTTCTAAGTGTAGTGATGAATAACTACAAATGTTTATGGTTTACGATTATTTGGTGTTATTTATTCAACATATCCGATCCGGTCTTATCGCTGTAAAATAGATAGAACTGTCTCTGTCCCACAACAGTGATGTCACAATTAAGTCAGTTCTTTTGTTTTCTTTTTCACCATATGTATTGAATGATTTCTACGAGTTGTAAGATCATGTGTAAGTTAAATGGTTGGTTTTAAAGGACGTCTTTCGGTGTTGAACATATTTGAAAATTTCTATACTTAGTGCTCTCGGGGCTTCAGCATCCTCACTATAAATACGACGGTCGACTGTGACCGACAAAATTATTTTACAAGACTTACAGAAGCCCTACAAGACTCACTAGATTATTATTTGTGTGTGTGTGAGTAGATTCATTTTTCTACCTTTCAAGTAAGCGGCATGTTAGCATACACATATAGCATTTACATCTTTCTTGCTGTTGTGTAATTTTGTATAGTTTTTATTTATGTATATTGGATTCGTTTTTAAATATAAACATTATATTGTAATTACTTTGAATGTTGTTAGTATCACTAACGTTGGTGTCGTTTTCTCTTGTATACTTGTGTTCAGTCCTTTGTTTATATGTTCATCTAAAGAGCAAAATTAATATAATACTACAGGTTAAATTTCTTAAACTTATTAAGTACCTTAACATACCTGTTGAAATTGTTTCTTAGTTGATAAGAACAAAATATAGCCGACTGATCAATGTTCAAATAAATATATAACGAGGGTTAAGTTTAAGAATTTAATGGGTCCTGTGATATGAGGAAATTCTTTTCGATGTCAAATGTTTTATGTTCCCTGCAGTTTGACGAATGCGATGTTTGCACTGATTAAACCTTTTTGAAATAATTAGAGAAAACCCATTTTCCTGGCTAGATTGATAAAGTTATATTTATGAAATAATTGAACTTAATAAGAAAACTATCCGTCGTAAAGATCATCACTAATTAATGGACATTTTGGGAGCGTACAACACATTATGCCACGTATGAAGAACGCAAGAGTATCAGAAATTAACCACGAACACCGAATCGTCTCCCTTAACTGTAATGGTCTTTAGGAGATATTGACAACAGCGAGTATTCAAGGGAGACGAGCCATGACATAAAATCTTTTGTACAAGTAGCTTTGACCAACAAAGGTTGTTACTTGGTACCACGACTCAACATAATAAACACAAAAAAAATGCGTTAATTGTCAGATTACTAGGCAAATCGTGTGTTATTAGTAAATAAATTAAGCTTTATTCGTGAATAGTACTGCGGAATAACACTACCATCAGATTTCAAATGAGTATTTAAAAAAACAAAAAAAAAACTAATAAAATTGGAGAGAAATTAATTCTAATTATGTTTTTTTTTTAAGTATCAAATGAACATACATTAATATATATAAACCACCTTTTAAATATAGTTGAGTACAATTTATTCGTGAATTTATTTTACCAATGGAGGGAAAGGAAAAATGAGAGAACTTCGACCAGATTCTACAATGAAACTTTGCTCTTTATTGAAAACACGTTTGCATGGTTATATATTAAGCTCTACAAAGATAATAAAAATTTGTTCAACAACAAACACATAATAGGTCATTACTATTTTTAATTTCAAATTTTAAGTGTCATCGCATTAAGTGTCATAAATCATGGACAGATTTAATTATTTTCAAAGAAGTTTACTATTTTGCAGTTGTTATTAAACAACATTTTCTTTGAGTTTTCTACGATTCCCTCATATAGTTAATACCAATAAAATGTTTTAAATTGTGTTGTTTTAAAATTAAAATTTAAGTAACGAGGAAATATATGTATCCCTTTTATAGTTTATCTTATCTCAGAGATGTTTATGTCAGGTAATGAACACTTTTAAAAGACATTTTCAAGCTTAAAAAAATCGTGAACTCTGAAATATAGTTAATAAAGTCTTAACCCATGAGTGCAAAATATGCAAAGTTAACGTTAAATGTTACAATTATTTAGAATGTTTTACATCAAGAAAAGTTGATTAAATGAGTTTTTAATGCTAATTTACAAGAGCAATATGTATTGTAATAACTCGAGTAATAAATGTTGAATTACTTCATAAACACAGTAAAAAGCAGTATAAAATATTTGTTCTTCTGTTATATATTTAAATAATATACGTTTATAACTAAAAGAATTTTGAAAAAGAGCCAAACAGATTTTACATAATATAGATATTTGCTTCGTACAAAAATCAATGGTCTGCAGAGAAGTCCTTTGGGCTGACCATATTAATTATTTAAGTAAACTCCTACTTTTTAATAACCAATTTACAGTATAACATTGTAATATAAACTGGATTTGTGAGTGGAATTGTTTGATTAAAAAATGTGTTGATCATAAGTTGGTGAATGTTTTTGTGACGGCAAGTTGTGATTGGTCGCATTATGGCAGGTCAGTTCTTGGATTAATGATTGATAACTAGTATGTGGGTTATTGCTGCTGTGTGAATAGGTGCAAATGCACGTTAGTCAGTGAAACAATAAACCTTTTGGTAATAATTTCAATGTGGTGAGGATTTTATGGTGAACGTTTTATGAACTGATAGTTGCTGTGATGGGATCTTGTAAATCAATAACTGGCATAATTACTTTTATTGAGCTTTGTTGTTGCACCTCAGTGTGGACCAAGTGTGGATGTGTAATTAGTGAACCCACACTACGGTTCTCAAGCATATGAATTCTTAAAAATGAATGTAAAAGCTGATATTTCATAACATTAAAAATGTATATTTATATAGTCCTTGCAAAGTAGAGAATATTATTGTTTTTGGAAATAAAACTAAAGTTATAAGTTCTCTGTGGTGTCAAGGTATATACCTATTATGAAATATAATTGTTTAAAAAAATTGAGTATATTCGTAGCATTGACTTATTTTTACTACAATTTCAGCAGCACTTAGAACATTGCATTGGCGTACTCTGTGCCTTTCTTCCCCACATTTCCTACTTCGTCTTTGCCGTCTTAATTTGAAGGGACTGAGAGTTTGGGATCATTGAAGTTGAAGTAAACGCTGTTTGTTTCGTTATATCTTTGGAGAACCTGATACAGAATTTTGTATTGATCCTGAAATTGCAAAGAACATTAACATTATTTAGCGGTGATGAGAAGTTTCAATATTTTAAAAAGTAGCTAAATAAAATTTGTTAAACATAATAACAAACAGAAAAAAGGAGTAACCATTTCGTCTATTTGAAAATATTTTATAAAATCTTACAACAATTTCATGTAAATTTACAAAAATATAGAAACTACTAATTCTATATAATACATCTACTTATACGAAATATTAGAAAAATTTCAGTGTCAATGAAAAATGTGAAATTGTTCTTTAACATTAAAACACAATCTTGTACCTCCATAATAAACCATAATAAAAGTCAGTGACAAAATGCAACGCTGTTTAATAACTTAAGTAACAGATTAAAATGTTCTCAATTATCTATAATTGTATATCATTATTTTAAAGCGCCATTTAAAGTTATAAAATTGGTGTCTAAATCTAGAACATTCTAGAATTTCATAGATTTGAATTCCCGGTATTCGAGAAATTTTCATAAAGTTAAAATAATTTTTAAAACAAATGTGAGCATTTCCGTTAATTTATTGTTTTTCATTAAATCATTTTCAACTTTCTAGAAAAAAAATGAGTTTATAAACCGTCTCTTAATTATATTAAAAAAAATTCCAGATATATAATATACATATTTATGTCTGTGGGGAAATACGCCCTAATCTCATGAACACTTATCAAATCAAATCAAAACAAAGATTCTTAACATTTCTGACTTGATATCTAGAATATTTTCAGAAAGACGAATACATTTATAGAGGTATGTGGACTTTAGCACACGCTTAAAAAAGCTTATGCGACCTTCTCGAACTTTCTAGAAACTTCAAAGTAGCATCTTAAACCTTCTAGAACTTTGGTAAATCTGAATCATGTACGTAATCACTATACCGCTTAGGACACATTGAAAACAAATAAATGTGCACATTTTAGTAAAATTTAAAAAAGTCTCCAGTGTCAAATATACATTATTTTGTTACTATATAAATTGGGGGTTATTTTTAAAAAAAACTCTTTATATTTAAATGTTTCTATTTTTTAAGTATTGAAATTATGAAAAGCATGATAAAAATGGTAGTGAAATAACATTTCTAATTCCAAGTGTTGTATGGCAAAGTTTCAAAACGGCATGCTTCAGTTTAATATCAAATAGGGATCCTGTCAAAAACTTAATGTCAGTGAAAAATCTAGATAGTAAAATTAGAGTGTTCAAAAACGATGAAAGCCATTTTATTTAATGTGTGATCAAAGCCAAGGTCCCGAGAGGACCATTAAAGTTAGAGCTCAAAATTGGAACTAAGTTATGAATTTGAGTTTAAAAAAAAGAACAACACAATTCCTCTAATCAGAATGGCTTAGAAAATGCATGTGCCAAAAGATGTTAAGTTTTAATAAGCCCCAAATCACCCTTTGATGTCAATTCCTATTAAATTTCATATTTTATGTATTAACTATGGACTATTTCATTCCTTCATATGACTAAGCAGTCTTATTCATAATTATTAATTATGTTTAGATTGTTCTGTAAATTCTTAATTACCACTGTTGGAATAACTTGAGGACGAATGGTCTTGATGGCACCAACGACAAGAGGAACAGTCAGGCGCTGGTCATTGTCCATTCTGTCCAGTAGGAGACTCAAGATACAGGCCAAACCACTAAATGTGGCACCGTTTCTGGTAAATATAACTCGAACTTTTATATGGATACACTTGTTGTTGGAAAGAGAATAGCGAATGTTGTTATAATATTTGTATTCTTTAAAAAAATGAAGCTATTTCAATACTTTTTAAAACAGTTCTATTCTCTGCATTTTTTTTTTCAAATATTAAATCAAACCAACCGGCACATGTACACAATTCTGGCCTTCTTTTCAGTGTTATGCGTCCTTGCATGCTTGAGAAATGCCAACATTTTGGTGGGATCTGTGGCATTTTGTGTATATCTGAGGTGAATCAGGCTGTGCTCCTCTGAGTCCTTTATGAAAGTTTCAATTAAAGAAAGCTAAAGTAAGAAAACGTGATGCTGCAGGAAATACATTTAAAGAATGATTTGCAATATAAGTTGTCCAGCCTCTATGCCGAATAACATTATGGTTGAGAATAGTAATACAGGAATGTAATTAATAACCAGGGGCGTGCACGAGGAGGACATGAAAATGAAAGACGAAAAAATCCTTTCTTAAAAATGAAAAATATGTTTGTTAATAAATTTAGGCTAATTTTCAGGATCATAATTCTTTTAAGAGACATTTTAACCTTGTTTACATTGTTGTTTTAGCTTGTTACTCATTGCGTACTTATGGATACTATTTTAAAATATACAGATGTCAGCAGCAAATATTGAGTTATCTTTTAAATGTTATTATCTACCTTTGATCCATTGACAGTCAGCTTCCTCTCTTCCCAGACAGATCCTTGATGACATGTTCCCATACTAACTTGAAATGGAGAGAAGCTGGCGTTTTCTTGTTCACTGGTTGGCAGATACTCACCTATTGTCTATTGTATAATTAGAATAGAATTATGCAGATAAACTTTCTGATAGTTTCTTGTTATACGAGAGATCAAATAATAAAGATACAGGTATTGGTGTATAAATGAGATTTTAAATTGAACATCTAGAGTATAAATCTCCAAAAACTGGGTGGAGAAAAAGAACAAGAGTAGGATAAGTTTAACAATCTAGTTTTAAATACGCAATAAGATTGATCTAGTTTTGAATATGCTTGATGTTTAATGGGCATATCATACAATTCTTGAGGCATTTCTATAGGGCGAGATTTTAAATTAATAAATAATTTGGTTTTTGAATCAGAGAGTTCTGAACAATTGCATTTGATGTCAACTTAGACGCCAGTGGAGACAAGTCACATTTACACTCGTATAGAGAGTGACATATGCAGTGTTGGCAGTGGTGACATGTCACATTTACAGTCGTATAAAGAGAGGCATAGCAAGAGATGGCAGAGGAGACATGTCACATTTACAGTCGTATAGAGAGAGGCATAGCAAGAGATGGCAGTGGAGACAAGTCACATTTACAGTCGTTTAGAGAGTGACATATGCAGTGTTGGCAGTGGTGACATGTCACATTTACAGTCGTATAGAGAGAGGCATAGCAAGAGATGGCAGAGGAGACATGTCACATTTACAGTCGTATAGAGAGAGGCATAGCAAGAGATGGCAGAGGAGACAAGTCACATTTACAGTCGTATAGAGAGAGGCATAGCTAGAGTTGGCAGTGGTGACCAGTCATATTTACAGTCGTATAGAGAGAGACATAGCTAGAGTTGGCAGTGGTGACCAGTCACATTTACAGGCGTATAGAGAGAGATATAGAGTCCAGAAACAGACACAATCAGTAGAGAGAACGAGAGAGATTTGAAACAGAAACACATTTTTTTTTCGTAATAATAATTGCAAAAAAAACCCCTTTAATTTTAGCCGTACATTTGTTTTTATTGATTACATAGTCCCAGAGATGAGTGTACTTCTTTTATTAGGCTTCTAGTAGTGTCATAAATAGAACATGAACCTATGGGGACTAAAAGGCTTCTTTAAAAACCCATTCTATGACATTAGTTTGTGGAAGTGAGCACGAAAATTAATGTATTATTTAAAAGTAAATTTAATGACTAACACAAAGCTAATAATATATATATATATATATATATATATATAGATATATACAGATCAATGAATTGTAAATGAATTTTAAAAAAAATAATTATAATTACTGAATCTTTATCTTGTAACTGCTCGTCAAATGCAACAACTAGAGTAACTTTCATTTGAGTGATGAGACGCCAGAAGTCCACAACTGTTGTTGGAAGTGGAAGTTGTGTGATGATATCTTGATTCCTCTTCCTGAAACTCTGAAACATGCACCAAATAAAATATAATAATTATTTAATTCTGGAGCTGTAAATTTGAAGATGAATATCGGAATAGATAAGTCAAATTATGTATATTGAAATAGGACATGGATTACAATTTAGCTTGATGTTTCTATACAGTTTAATAAATTATGTCTTACAGAAGGTGGTGTAGGTCAAAAAACTTAAAATACGTCTATCTTTGATTACCGGTGTTAACACAGCATTGATGTAATCTCCCATGTCACTGGATTCACATTTGAGTACAGGTCTGTAACTTTCCTCTAAAGGAAAATAAAATAAATGCAATCAACATATTTCATTTTATTAACATTTCCGAAAGAAAGTAAATAAATAAACCATTAAGCACAATGAATACTCCCTTTTCCCGTTTCGGTAAGTAAAATATGAAATACTCCCAAGTATGAAATAAATTTGGGCTTTCAGATTGTTGTTCTTATTGTAGTAGTGATTTAAAGAATACATTTATAAACTAACTTGGCAGGATGTTTCCAAATCTGTTTTTAAGTTTATTAGAAACAGTTCGACTGTTTTGGTACATAAGTCCAGCTGATCCTTCTTCATCTGTAAACTGACTTTCCTCCATACACACACTGCATACTGCCTATATATTACGCAAAGATTGCAACTATAAAATATTGGCTGAAGAATTTTTAAATTTCAAATAATAACCTTAAATTCTAAAGAAATTCAAATTTTTAATATTTTTATTTTTAGAAAATGCTGATCATGTAAGAAAATCTTCAAAACGGAACATTTAAAATAAATTATCTTATTTAAGTCAAAACTCATAAGTTCATATCTTAAATGGCAAAATTGACACAATTAGAATAAATTATAAAATGTCACTGAAAACCTTCATAGTACTTGACTTGATGTTATAAAACGTACATCAAACTCTCTTTCCATTTCAGTTTTTCCAGAGATGGATTTTTTCTCCAATTGGTGAATCCTGGTTACAATATTATTGGATGTTATAGTTGTATTTATACAGGTCATGGCAACCTTGGCAGCCTCATGCAAGAATACATATTGTTCCTGAAATAGTATCATCAGCATGTCAAGAAACGTAAGTGCAAGATAATAAATGAAGGACTGCGTGCAAGATGTGATGAAATAGTTGAACAAGGTATGTAGAAGCATGAATTAAAAGAGGAACATTTCGACTAAGAGCCTTACTCAGATTAAGTGCTAGACCCACATCTAGTAACAATTCTATTTCAAAATCGTCAAAAAAAAAAAGGCAATTTCTGTTTGTTAGATATTCATAATTTATTAGGCGGGCTAAGAACGGTTTAGCTAGATCTAAATTAGTTTAAGTATTTAAGAATGGCGCAAATCTTTGCCTTAAGTTTTATTCATAAGTTTAAGAAAACGATCTTCTCCAGTTTCTTTGTACATCATTGTGTAGCGATAAATTAATTTTCATCTAGTGTGTTTACTGCCATTCGTGCATTCAGAAAAATGATTAATATATTCAGTTTATAATACGCTTCGCTTCATCGTTTATTCTTAACGAATGCAGACAGACGCATAGAGTGATTCAGGACATAAGGGTAACTAAAATGATGTTAACATATCTCACCGCCGTTTGTATCATCATTGTCCTGTCCTGCCTGAGTTTAGCCACAGTATTGAAGAAATCCATCTGTTGTGTATCTTCAGCTTCCCTCATGACATTACGAAGAGCTATGAATGTTCCAGTACGGCCGACACCAGCACTGACGAGAAGAAAATAAAAAGAGTTACATTTTTGTCTTATGCAATATTTTAAAAAAAATCATAAAGTAAAGATCGCTGTACAAAGAACACAAATTCGGAGAATACATTATTTTTCATAAATTTAGAATGATATTCTAAAAAATTAATTTAAATTTTTATTTTTAAATATGCTTTGAAAGAGATCATTAACATAATAACATTTTTCCTGTCGTCAAATTTTTTACAATACATAATGTTAAGTTTTTATTATTTAGACATTAAAAAATGTACTCTTTTAATTTTTGTTACATGTAAAAATGTTCTCCCCTCCTCAAAAAAAATCATCAGTGTACCTCAGTAGCTCAGCATAATCCAAGATTCATTACAGATATGTCTTAAGGCTATGTGAAAATAAATACTATTTATGTTTAACAACCTGCAGTGAACCACTATGGGCCTTTTTGTTGCAGTAGCCGCCACTCTTTGTTCAAAGTCCACTAGAGCCCAGGGGTTTTCTGGTACACCTTTGTCTGGCCAGGATGTGAAGTGAAACTGTGTCACTGGATGCATTGGATGGGAGTCCTGAATTTGTAAATAGAATTGTTACCTATGTTTGATAAACGTTCGAATCATGGATTATTTATTCAATAAGATCAACTATGTGCTAAATATCATAAAAGAATCTGAAAACAATTTGTACCCATAGACATACTATCCTATAATTGAATTTTGAATAAATAGTTCATATTATTTATTTTCTTTGTTCACCAAACGTATGAGGTCGAATTATAAATATGCTTTTACCTTTGAAATATATTTTGTTAACTGAATATATTATAAAACTAGACCATTGACATAGTAAAGCATTGTGCTTCTCATAATGAAATAAATACTTTGTAGTATCAAATTAGCTCACCATGTAAAGCTGAAGTCGCCTTATAACATAATCAGCAAAGACTTGAGTAGCAGCAAGTCTGACACGTACCTCTCCAAAGGTCGTCTCACCTTCTTCTGGCCAGTATTGGTCACACTTGGACTGGTTAAATTAAATATGGTGAAAAAGCATTTGAATTATTGAAATACAATGCTTTCATGATCTTCATATAATAGTCTTGATAATATAAGATATACATATATGACATCCGCCCGTCTTCGCGAAATGATGGAGAAGCTATTGACATTTCATCAAATGGCTTCCGATGGCGATCGTGGAATTACATTTTTAGCTGCACTTTCGTAATATACATTAAGATCTTGGCTACATGTGGGTTTCGGTAATGCTCTTTTTGTTGCAAGTGCTTCGATTCAATATCTTCTGCCTGATTGACTAATTCATATACTTCTGTTCGTCAGCTGTATTGATGTTCAGCAATGATCTAACACTCCTTTATTTCAATGTAGGTGTCTCTCATGATCCTTACACAAACGTATTAAAATCGCAGCCCGGCGGTCCAGAAGGTCTTTCTCCCACTGCCAACTCTCCCTACACCACATTTTATCGCAATTTTCCTTACAAGATCTAACAGGCGAAGGCGTCTGTTGCGAAGAAAATGCTGCATTTTTTTGCACGTTCCAAAACTTCTGTGTTGGGTACTTTGTCCTGCGATCAAAGCTAAAAATTCAAAGTAGACATCATTTTTGAAAGCTTTTGATTTTTCTCTCATGACTGATTGATGTGGTCCACACTTTTCTGTCATATAGCAGCGTACTAAGCACACGTGCCTGATCGACGCTTAATTTAGAAATTCCAGATAGATTATTCCACACCTACTTATTCAATTTAGCCATAGCTCTTGCTGCTTTTGAGATACTGATATTCCACCTTTCTCCAATGGAGAGTGAACTAGAGATATTGGATCCAAGATATTTGAAATTCTGAACTACAGACAGATTATGGCCCTCAATAATTATGGTTACCTTAGGCTAATTGACAGTCCAAACTCTTTACAAACATTCTGAGTACGATGTTGAGGTGGCATTGTCAGCGAACAGCCCATTTTTTTAATCACGATCTTTGCACGAAGGCGGAATTAAAATGCGAGAATAAAGTAAGTGTATGTTGTGTAGCCCAACTCTCCGTGCAAATGTGATCCAAAGAAAAAGTGAAAAGGCCGATTTTATTTAATGGCGGTCCGCTTTCGAGACTCCATCTCTAATTAGTGGAGACGTGTAGTCGTGATTTTCACTTTCTTGGATAAATCACCACTTGAGGTAGACATGATGACAGGCTTCATCTAAGCGAAGAGTCTGACTTTGATGTAATTTGTCATGGATGTAACGTTCTGATGTCAGCAAACCCAACCACAAATAATGCCCATAATTATTGCACCTTTAACACTGATTTGCTTGAATTTTATCTATGGCATTGTTTGTTCACAATCATTAAATGCTAATTTGTTAATTTGTGTGACACCAAATACTTGTTATAGCTCGACAAACATTGGCGACATCAATGCATGAACTTTCCATCTACTGAACTTACTTGAAAAAACATGAACTCAAGTAACGCAATGATAAGAATCTTAATTTTTGCTACACCCCTTCCAAAATTTTATTTCACGCCCATACAGTTGATTAATATTCTGATGTCCCAACAACTTTTATATCGAATATCATCATCATCATCATCAGGTCCTGTAGTCCTTCGACCGTTGGGGTGCCACAGATGACATGTACACTATTCTTCTCCAATCCTCTCGGTCTTCTGCCCTACGCATAGCATCGCCTAGTTGTAATCCCGTGCATTCTTTGATATTATCTTCCCATCTTTTTCTTTGTCTACCTCTTCTTCTCCCTCCTCTAGTTGTGCACTGCAAGATTTCTTTGGCGAGCCCTTGTTTTCTGGTTACGTGGCCATACCACTCAAGTTTGCGCTTTTTAACAGACGTCAGGAGGTCATCGTACTGCCCAATTGCCCGACGAATCCTTTCTTTTATTTGCTCATTGGTGATGTGGTCTCTATAGCAGATGCCAAGAATGCCTTTGTAACATCTCATCTCCATCGCCTTTATTTTCCTTTCAAGTTCTGCTGTTAATGTCCTGGACTCACAGGCATATAAGAAATTGGAGAGGATTAATGAGCGCATCAGCCTGATTTTGGTGCTGGGTGCTATATTTTTGTCGTTCCATATTTTCTTGAAAAAAATATCATTCCACGTATTTATCGGGACTATTATTTTGCGCGATATGGGAGCAATCACACCACAAGCAATAAATACACAGGAGATAGGAAACTTCTTTTATTGTTCATAGAGTATATTTCTCCTTTCAATTATCTCTATAATTATAATCATTACTTTTACATACTTGTCTCGTATTTACATTTCGGTCTCCTTTAATAGATAAGGTGAAGAAGTCTGTCTTTACCTCTCATGTTATTCAAATAATACTTTTGTTAATTAAAAATACTATAGCAAAAAACAACAACAAAACAACAACAAATCAGCTACAAACAAACTTACTTTTCCATCTTCCATCAGATTGGTCAACATGACAACTTTTTCAACTTGTTGCTCCCAAATCATTCTTATAAAATCATTTAATATAATCTTGTTTGGTCCTAATGAGATAAGAGGAAAAATTACTTTTCAAATAAACATTCATGTGAACATCACTTGTTATTTTGAGTAGGCCTTTATAGAATATACACTATACAGAGCTATGATTCGGCATTTTATTATACATGTTATTGTTCATCTTAAAATTATCTTTAATATTGTATAAAAAAGTATTAACAAACTGACGTCATGAATATTTCCCTTACCTTGAGATGCTATAAACTTCTCATCTTCCTTATATCCCTGTAAAAGGAAATACATAAAAAAATCTATAAAACACAGATGATTATAATAACACGATGAATTTAAATAAAATTTAAAGCTTTTTACTGAATTATCTTAAACATTTAGAAATGTATCAAATATATTAACTTTTCATTACGTTTTTTTCCTCTATAAACGTTTGAAATAAAGGGCATCTCAATTAACTTGAAAGAAAATAAGACGCAACTAATATAATAATATATTCAGATTCTACTTACACTTACGCCTTGGTTAGAGACTTAGGCATACACAATAATAAATAATCTTAACGTTGTGGAGATTAAACATTGCAAAAATTAAATACAAACCATTTTTTTTTAAAAACATCAACATTTATTTATTGAATATTTGCTTTGATTTTTATGTTTAAGGACCAATGTGAAATTGTTCTACTTGAACAATTCTTTGAACTTATTGTCCCACGTGGTGCATTGATTAATTACAAAGAGGTATACACTTTGTATGTTTTTTTTCTTCGTAAAACTGCAACGAACAATGAGATGGCTTGCTATTAGTTGATTGCATTACTTCAAAATGTCTCTCTGACCAATTGTTGTGATAGATCGCTAGATTTCCTACATATTATTAACGAGTATCACGATTCATATATTATTTACTTTTAGGTAGGATGCATTTATATAATCTCCGTGCATTTTCTTTGCGTCAGCTTCCAAGTGAACCCTCGAGTGATCGTCTATTTTTACAAATAAGAAGATAGTTATTAATATGAATGTATATATGTATATATATATATATATATATATATATATATATATATATTAATATATATGTAATATAAATATTGTATTTTGCTAAATTAAGTAAAAGAAACAAGTTAAACATAGATGAACATTTATTTTTGTTTAAATATAATTATAAATAAAGTGATATTGTTCACATCATATATCTTGTTTCTTTTTAGCAGGTTTATTAATATCAATTTAACATATATACACACGTTACTTCAAACATTCATGAACAATATGACTCATTAAACGAGCTTTCTTAGTTTATAGATACTTTTTAAATGTTTAGTAAAGGAATAAAGAAACACAATCTATATTATACCCTCCTTAGATAACTATGCCTTACAATCATTGCTATTAAAAGGTAGTCTACTTAAAAAGTAAAAGGAAATTACGCTTCATATTATCAATCTTCATTTAATATTCAATTGTCGTTTGGTACTGAAATATTACATTCATTGGAAAGGGCCGAACAATTGCTCTTTAATGGCCCCGGCAAGTAAGGTACAGGCCTGTCTCATCTGGTGGGCAGTCCCGTAAATCAGACTCTCGACATGGTTGGCTGGGAGGACCCCAGTCACGCCAGTCGCCAGCGTTGAGCACTCGGCTAGGAGGTGCTCGATTGTCTCCGGTGCCTGACCACAGTGGCGGCAGCTTGGGTCCCGCAATGGGTGTAATCTGTTCAAATAGCTGCGGGTAGGGCAATGCTCTGTTCTCATCTGAGTGATGAGACTCTGGTGGTGGCGTTTAAGACTCCACCACTCATCGCATTTGCAGTTGTTTTTGGGCATGTTCCGATAAAGCTTACGGGCCGTGTTCCCGTGTTCCCATTATTTTAACCACTCATCATGGCAGAGGTCCTTGATCCAGGCTTGGGCCCCCAGTTGGGTCATTGGCCGGTTAGGTTGAGGCTGGGAAGAGCCTTGCCTCGCAAGACAGTCGGCTCTGTCTTGTGGTGGAATCCCCACATGTCCTGGGATCCATTGAAGGGTCACTTGGCCTCCGTGTGACTGTATGTCTCGCACGAGCTCCATAATTTTGTTCACCATTTTCGTGTTCATAGAGCTCCTCTTCACAATTTCCAGAGCACATTGTGAATCGGTGAACACTACGATGGGTGGAAGTGGTTTGCGTCTGGCTAGTCTACGGCGCACTTGTTTCAAGCCCATCAATATAGCCTCTATCTCTGCATCAGTTGCAGTGCTATTTGTGCCACTTGGGCCTGAAATCTCCTCAGCTGGAGGTATCCCCTTAGGATACTGGATGAGTGCACCGTAACCCGCCCGCTTTTCGCTGGCGAGATAGGAGCCGTCTGTGAAGACTTGTACCATGTCGTCTCCAAAGGTCTCAATTGTCTCTAGTGCGGCTCCCTTTTGCTCATTTTGGGGGCTCGACTCAGTAACTGCTGTGTGTGACAGGGTCAGACGGACATCAGGTGGTTCGCAGCTATCCTGTGGTGATCGCTCCTGGATCAGGCGTATTTTCTCCCTGTTTTCTGGTAAAGGGTGATTTTCCTCGAGTGCATAGACCGCATCCATGAAATTGATTGATTGGTACTTAAACATCCGGCTATAGGATGGTTATAAGAATACTGTTTTTCACCTTATATTCTGATTATCGGATGTGGAAACTGTTGTCGGGCCCTGGTTTCAAATTTTATAGTCCCAGCTCTAGGTCTCACTGATCTTTAGCAAGATTCGTTTGCAGATTCGACTGCCAATCTTATTGTTGAACTGAAAATCTAGCTTTGTAGTATTTGACTAATACCTGTTGCGTGGTGTATGGTCACCGCGAAGATGTTTTCATCAAATGGTGACTTCCTAAGTTTTATGCATTGCTCCTGTTTTTCATTAGTCGTAATATGACCTGGACCTATATTTTAGGTACTCTTTAATTTCAAGAACGTTTGGCAGTCTGAAGGTATTTTTGAAGTATTAAATGTACACGTTTAACCTTTCTCTCTCCTCAGTGATGAAAAGTCTCTGCTTTCCTTTCAGCAGTAGCATGCTCTGTCTGTTGTGTCACTGCAGCTTCTGTCTTGCTGTTACCGAGTCTTGCAATCTTCAGTTGACGTTTTAAAAGTTGTGGATCCTACTACTTACTTATGTCAGGGTGAAGCACCACATTGGACGAACTACAGTGAGTGCCTCAATTTTCAAACATTGATGCTCTGCGTTCTCCCACCTGATGAAGTCATCAATCTAAATCTGCGTTCTTCAAACTGATAATGTTGTAAATCTGGCCCAGCGTTTTTTCACCTGATATTGTTCAGGGGAGCGTGTGGATTAACATTTGGAGACACCCCCTGGCCTCCAAAACTAAATGTTATTTGTCTTTCCTGTAACTGATCGGTTTTTCCAGTTGTTGATTAAATGTGCCAAACTAGGTTCTCTACTTCATTTTTGCTTTTAAATCTGACCTTTTGCGTTCGGATATGTATCTGTCTCTTCCATGTTTCTTACATCAGTTTATGAATATCCAGCAACAACGCATATTTTTTATCACGTATTTCTATTGTGGATAATGTGTGCTTTATTTATTTTTGACGATGAGCGCCATTCATTCCTGTTGATTGTCATACTTTCCCTGCCATATGATACATATCCACCATCGTGTATGTTTAGTTGGGATATTTGAGGAGGTTTGGCCTGCGCCCTTATCCTGTAACCGATTCTGCTATCGACAAAAAAAGAAATTTAAAAAATGCCACCATCATGAGTAACGCAGAAGGATTACCCAATTTATGAAGCTTTGAGCAGACATTTATTTCATCACTTCTAAATCATACACGATAGTTGGGTGCTAGACTATTCACTGATAACATTTGACTTTTCACTGAATACATTTGACTGTTTACTGAATACATTCGACTGTTCACTGACTACATTAGACCTTCACTGACTACATTTGACTGTTCACTTACTACATTTGACTGTTCACTTAATACATTTGACTGATTACTGAATACATTTGACTGTTCACTGGCTACATTTGACTGTTCATTGAATACATTTAACTGTTCACTGACTACATTAGACAGTACACTGAATACATTTGACTGGAAATCTTGAGTAAGCTGAGCTTAAACAGAACCCGCTTGAATTTAAGCCAATCGGAAGTAAATGTAATAACATTAACTGGACGGGCTGAATTCTTAACATGATCATAACTAACTTATCAAGAATGTAAGCGTATGCATATGCGTGTTGCTATATTTAAATCACGAAAGTATTATTACATCATACATGCACAAATATTCTTGTATCGATTCTTGTTTTTATTTTCAGCACTCAGACCCACCATCATCGTTGCCTCTGTGTTGACTGGTAAATTCTGTGACAGTCAGATAAAAATAAACTTGGATGAAACATGTCACTATTTAATATATGTGGCTTACTGAGAATATTTACCTGCAAGTAGCAATTATATTACCGATAAAGAACTCACAATAAAACTCAATTTTAAAGTGATACTTAACATATGCAATTAGTTAGTAAGATCCGCGGAAAGTATGATGGATGCAAAGACAATGCAGCTAGAAGATTTTAAAGATATACGAATTGAACTTTTATAGATTTTTATTGACTCACTGTAAACTGTTCATGAAGATACTCTTTGCTGTGAGTGAGAAGATAACTTTGTAGATTAGACAACGAGATTACTGTTGATGGCGTTACAGGCTGTAGAGTCACTGTGTTATAATATCCAGTTCTATTTTCGATTGAATTTTTCCCATCTTCAACAATAATGGCATTTGGCTTTTGAGGAACTGTAGGTTTCACTATATGATTAAAATTAAACACACAATTTAACCTTATTTAAAGAATTAAGCAGTAGGGCAGCTTATGTAGAAAAAAAGTCGAGAAAAAAAATGAATGACAAAAGTAAGATATTGATAGTTTGAAGTTCAGTTTGGACATACTTTGTTTCCTAGAGTTATAGATGAAAATTATGCTTTCATAGCAATTTTTCATATCTCTTTACGATAAAGTGAAGCTTAATTCATAGAACTCTCTCTAACAAAATGTGATAAGATAATAAAATAATTGTGCTACAAATAAATGAAACCAAAACCAAGAGGTGTTCTGTGTAATGACTGAATGACGTCATTACTATTTTTGTTTTAAATGTAAGTCTTGTTGCGGTTCATTTTGAGTACTGTTTAACACATGTGTGTTTAAATGTGTTCCAACTATAAAAATGTATATCCTTAAGCTTCAATTCATTCTATATATTTCAGGCAGGCTACTGTCACTATTGAACTAAATCTCTGTACAAATTGTCAACTTTTTAAAATGTGACTTAATTTCATAAATAAACAGCAATCTGAGACCAACTACATACACAAAAATTGAATTAATTTTCATATTTTAAAAAAAGAGTAATTACACCGAAAATAGATTTTTCAAGTAGATGCTTTAATGAAATTATTCAAAATGTATCAAGAAACAGATTAAAAATGTATTAGTCGATGACCTCCAAAAAAAACCCAAAGCTCCCAGGTCCCTTTAGGGTTTGGACCCATGTGATTGAAAGTTAAAACCAGCTGACCTTTACGTAAAAATTTTTAATTGTAATATCGATCTAGCGCCATATTTTTTAACTTAACTGAGTGATTTCAATAAATACCTTTTCTACGACCTCCTTTATTTTCTAGTTTTGATGAAGAAGTCACGTGATCTGGGGAATTAGCTTCAATAATTTTGTTGTCTACACTCGTGTTTTGTCTCCCTGATGCTTGGTCGTACCTCTTATGTCGTCTGTTTGATGAGCCCCATACAAAACATGAATTTTATGGAATATACAGTAAAATATTTGGTGGTATTTGAAGACGGGTGGTGGGGATAATTGGATGGTAGATATGTTGGGTTGAGATTTGGATAGCGTGAATGGTTTGAAGTAATTAACGTGTGCAACACGTACGTGTAAGGTTATTCAAATTATGGCTACCTAGTGGGTAACAGTCGTTACATACTTTTTAGTCTGTTAGTGTTAGCTAATGAAACATAAATTGAGTAGACACTTTAAGTTATTTGTGCTATATTAAAGAAAGTCTAAGATATAAAGAGTGGTGAGTCGGAGCGGATTGTGAGTAAGAGGGAAGGGAAGATTAGAAAGGGTGAAGAGCAGAAATGTGTGGTGAGCAGGAGTAGGTGGTGAGCAGGAATTTGTGGTGAGCAGGAGTGCAGTGAGTGGGATTGGGTGGTGATTTGCAGTGGATGGTGCGTGGTGGTCAGAAGTGGGTAGTGTGCAGGTGTGCGTGGTGAGCAAGAGTGGGTGGTGAGAAGCATTTAGGGGGGTTAAGCTAAGGAATATCTTAAAATCTATTTTCTTACCTCCAGTAGTAGAATGCACCACCAACGAGAAATACAACAACAGCAAGTCCACAGATTGATCCAACCACTGCTCCAATAATTGTCTCATCATTACTAAATTTGGCTGATGTTACTATTGGGGAAAACAAAACGAAATTTAATTACCTAACACAAATTTTTCTTTGTCAAAACACGAGTTCAGAATGAAAAGGAAAACAAAGCAAATTTTATTAAACAATTCAATTAAAACTAAACTCCAAAATAAAGATATGTCTTCTCGCGGAGGGGGGCCGTTAAGGAACAAAGCAATTTCCTTATCTACATCATTGCCACCCTACGTATTTCCTTTAACTCTTAGCACCTCCATTAACCACCCTAACCACATTTTCATTTTGTCCAAGTTCGGCGCTGACAAAGATATTTACGGGAATGAACTGGAGCGGGGCTCGACCCAAGCAAAGGAAAGCCTTCTCCAAATCCCTGGTTTAAACTACTTCGTTAAAAACTTTCCGTCACTAAAAAAAGCACCGCGAACATTTGTATTTTCGTAATTTAAATATTTCCAGTTTTACTTGACAAGAACCAGAGAAAAAAAGCATTGAATAGGCAAAGATAGGTCTCCAAGGTTCTGCTATGCGACCCGATAACTCGGACTTTAGGGTGGAGAATGCGCTTTGGGGAGGGCATCAAGAGCTAATGTACCAGCTCGACGGCACGCCGACGTCATTTCCTAAAATACATTTTCAGCAGATAACTCTACAGATTCCTATGGCTATATAAAACTAATTAGTTTTTAGACATTGTGTATAAATATTACATGTACTTTAAGAAATTCGGAGATTATTTTAAAAAAAAAGGTACCACACATTATTTAAATTTGTCAGTAACCAAGAGAATTTAACAGGATTAAATTCTGTATAATGAAAAAGTTAATTGAAATTGTAAGCAAGCACAACTACTTTCAGATTCAATACTTAATAAGAATTTGTTTTGTCTTTTTAAGACACTGATCTTCTCGAAAACCTCCCGTCCAACTCCAATTAACACCTAGATTTTTCAAATTAACAAATAAAAATTATGAATATGTTCTAAAACTTTTACCCAAAAAAATGGAATTGATTGAAGCTCGAAAAACTATTTATTTCACAAAACCTTGCAAACATGTTCCCTACTAATGCATGTTTTAATTGCCAAAGTATATTTTAATATCCTTAATGAATTTAGACAGAACGAGCATCTAATAACGTCCGTCCCCTAGAAGATCGGGCTCCAGGGCAACTTGCCAGTGTGTCTATGCGTGAAGACGGCACTATATGTATTTGTGTGTGATTATGTGCTCGTTGTATGTGTGTTTACGTGTGTATGTTTGTTGAAGGATCATGTTGTGCAAATGTAAGGGTTCCTTCCCCGGTGTGGTCTTCCTCTGACTTGGACACTGGAGTGTGTCCTCTTATGCTATTGCATTGCAAGTTGGTTTAAACGCATTATGAACACGTTTGGAGATACTAGCTGATTTGCATTGCATAATAAAATAATATGGTGGAGCTATTTAGAAAAAGAAACGTGGGAAAGTTTTAAGAAAACAAAACCATGGTTCTAATCATTAAAGATAGGGAATATTCATTTTTAGCGTTGTTAATGTCGACGTATTGTATTTAAGAACTTTTTTAAAAACTTTAATTACTACTGATCCAAGTATAACATTTAAGTAGTTTGATAGGTTACATGAAAAATGACATATAATTTTCATTAAAACAACAACTTTAAATAAGTTGTTCCTGTAACATATTCATTGGAAAGTTAGTAACATAGTTAAAACATTTTGCTATATGAACACATATCACTTGGTACACACAAAATATACCTTAATAAACGTTTTAAACACGTTTTAGTTTGTTTCATTTTTGATAGATAAAACTCACGAAAAGTTGAAGATCAAGATCAATATTGGATCATGAAAGAAACAGTTAAATTTTCAGAAATTATTAACATAATGAGACAAACTTATATTCACTAATGCGAATTTAAACCATATGTTTTAGCATGGGATGAAATGCCCTGACAGTACATGTAATGTCCAATTAATTTAATCAAGCTTATTTATTGACTTAGATTAAGGCATGAGTTATCAGGAAACAGTAACAATGACTCGTTATTAATCTATTACACAGTTTAACTCAAATCAACTCACATATAGTGCAGTCAAGTCCCTCAAATCCACTTCGACATCCACTAAAACAACGACCATTTTCATGGTCACAGATTCGAGCTCCAGTTGCATTTGTAATACAGTTAGAACTACAATTGGTTTTACAACTTTCACCATAGGTGGAGTTACTGCATTCTATGGAGATAAATAGAAATAACGATCATTTAACATATCTAGATTTTAAACAAAGATTTTTTTTTAAAGTATGATTTTAAATCGATTTGGCAAAGATACTACAACATTTAAGGCCATAAAAATATATGAGCCCTGTTAATTGATATGGTATTGCTGACGAATGTCGTCCTTTCTTCTTTTTAAGTTAAGATTTACACTATTTGTGTAGATTTATTTAATGCTATCTTGTACTCACCTTCATCACACTTATCCCCTTGGAAGCCAACCTTACAACCAATACAAATACCATAGTTGATATCACAGACTGAATCTTTACAGTGGGTTGGACAAGATATCGTACAATTGGCGCCATAGAAACCAGAGGTGCAATTTGTACAGTTCCCAAAGTTGATTTCACAAATAAAGTCTTTACAATTTTCGGAACACACATTGGAACACAAAGTGCCATAGTATCCAGATTCACAACTAACACAGTTACCAGTTGTAATGTCACACACTGAATCTTTACAGTTGGATGAACAAGGTGTGGTACAATTGAATCCGTACAACCCAGGTTTACAACCAAAACATTTGCCATCTTTGACGTCACATATCGAAACAGTTTGAGAACAATTTTGTGAACAGTTTGTTCTGCATTCACTTCCATAGAAACCAGGATCACAATCTGGAATGACAGAAATCTGACGCAATTGGTTTAAAAAACGTGAACATTGCTTTTTTAAATAGCTGACTTTTAAAAGCATTCAAATCTTATTATGTACATTTTTCATGTGTTCATTTCTACTTTAAGAAAAGTTTTTTTATGAGAAGGATATTATTTTGATTAAAAAGGAAAGACTAGAATGAACATTTATTGACAGAATGTGTAAAAAAATGCATTTGTTGAGTAAGCAGCAAAAGTTTGTTCAATTCAGTTTTATTGCTTTTATAGTAAATATTTGTGTTGTTTTTAGAAATTTTGGCGATTTAATAACAGATAAATGAGCTTATTTACAATGTATGCTATACTTGACGAAATAAACCAGACATTACATAACAAAGATGAATTTTGAAAAAAAAATATTTGTGTAACCAAGGAAGTAGATTTCGATCTTCATGCTTTATATAAGAATGTAAAAGTGTTTTCTTTAAAATCGACACGTTTATGAGTAGACTTACCCGTTTCATACGGTTATTTAACTATATTGACAATTTTTTAACGCAATATTTTTTATTATTAAACACTTTCAATAGTTGACATTTCAATTAATGAGACACACACAAAAATGTATGTAAATAAAACAAAACAGGTTAAATTTTAATAATGATTAAACACAATACAATACGTCAACGTTTCGGCGAATGACTTCGTCAGAACAACAACAACACCTCACACAAAAACATACATACAAGTGTACAAAAAAAATGAAATTATATATTCATATATGCATGAATTATTTACCTAAAAATGAAAGAAAAGAATAAAAAGGGGCACAAGTCCCCGACAAAAGCAAAGCTCAGAAGAACGGAAAAGGATTGTGTAGAAGTAAAATTTGAAAAAGCTGAAGACATTACAATATTATTAAAACTTATCCCATCGTGTTTTATTTACACAAATGGATTGATTATGTCTCATTAATTTACGTGAAAGTTTTATCGCAGCCCAATACTCTTATTATATCAAGAGTGTTTTAGAATATATGACAGTGTCATTATACCTTTTTATGGTGTTACTAACATACTTAAGAAAATCAGCAGACCATCGAGCCGACGCTCATAAGGTCTTCCCCAACACACCTCCACCGCCCCCAACTGGCATTCAACCACTGCCCCAGTGGTCTCTATTCCAGTCAGGCCGCGAAGCGGCATGCCGAGGGCTCCCCGCCCCTGAGACAGCCCCACCCACCCTTCCACTCGACTGACTATGCGAGTGAGGCCGCATCAGAGAAGGGACGCCTGGCCAGCCGGGGTGATGCTTACACAGCAACTGGGCCGGACTTCCTTGGGCTGGGGTGGATACAGTTTACGTCTCTAAAGCCCCCCCGCCCTTCCCACCCCGGAGGGACTAGTAGGTGTTAACAGACGCCCTCTAATAGGGTTTACGTGGTTTTCTGCGGCATGACTAATTCACACCGCAGCTGGGAGATGATAAAAAAAAAAAGAGAGGTTGCCTAGGAGCAGTACCCTCAAGTCTGCGTATTTGGAATCATCGGCTAGGGTCGCCACGCTCCTTCGCCTCATATCCCTGCGGCAACTGTAATCATGTCCCGACCTGTTTCTACGTTATTTTCGGATGCACTTGGTAATAAACCATGCAGTCGTGCTCTTTCTAACACAGTTTCCGTGCGTTACCTTTGCCTTTCGGCGCGGGTCCCCTACACGGTGATCATGTCCCCCGGGTAACGTTTCAGGGGGTTCGTGGCAAACGCCTCTTTGTCGACATGCCATTTATGGGACGGACATGCCGACTAGAGCCCCGGGGGGGGTATGGTGTTACTAAATGTGTCAATATACGACTGCATACCTTCTGTACAATATGGAAGTTTTTTTCCTTTAGTAGCACAACTGTTACATTGGCCGTCTTTGCCTTCACAATGACCCGAACAATTACTGCATTTATTTCTGCAGTTGATTCCAAAGTAACCGTCATCACACGCTAGTTGAAAATTGGTATTTATTATACATGTTGTATGATATCTATTAAAGAAAGAAACCCAAAAAGACAAGCATTAATGGAACTATTCCAGTCCACAAAAATGTTTTTAAACTTGTCACCAGAGCGGCTGATAGCTTTAAAAAACACTTTAAAAAAATTAAAGCGAATGGAATTTATGACAACTGTTTTTTGAAGAGAAATATATAAATAATTGCGTCAATCGCAGTCAGATTTAAAAATCAAAACTTGCTACCAGTGGAGCCGGTAACCAGTAAAGATCAACATACTTTAAAAAAAAAATTTAATAAGAATCTAGTAGAAAAATGAGAGGGCAATACTTTTAAAAGTCAAATAAATTGATATTTTTGATTAATCCAAGAAACATCAAACTTGTTGCCAGAAAAGCTGATAAACTTGAAATTACAAATTTAAGAGAAGAAAACGTCTCAAGTGCCCGACAAAAGTGTGTGTGTGGGGGGGGGGGAGGTCATGTTTGTACACGTGTTTAATAACTTCAGAGGCAAACATGTGCATGAAGTAATTGACAAATACTTTGAGAAGGTAACTCAATACTTACATTTGTTGCACCCTTGTCCATAAAATCCAGCCTTGCATCCCGATGGACAGTTTCCTGTACTAACAAAACACTTTTCACCTTCGACAGCACAGTTACAGGGGTTCTCACAATCACGGCCATATGTGAACTTTTCGCTTGGACATACCGAGTCTAAAAAGAAAATATATCGTACAAATGTTTAGCGTTCAAATTTCTGTTTAGACCATAAAGTGTCCTAGGATATCACGATAAAGTAAACATAGCTTTCCAATTTAGTGCGATTTCACTTGTGATTAATGTGTGACAACAATGATGCGTTGCAATAATTTTTGTATGCATGTTCCACGTTGTTGTAGAACAACAGACTAAAAGACTACGACCGCAAAATAAAACTTATTAAAACATACGCCAAACTGATTCCCGGCGTAAGCAAAGGATAACTGTATCACAAACAAAATCACTTAATTAAACAAGCCAACTTGATATATTTACTCACCTCACTAAATAATAGTAAAACAGTTTATTGAGGCAGAGATGTAACAATTAGGTAGTTGTATTAATTGTGTAAAGTATACAATACGAAGCCAGAGCGTTGCTACGTAACTGACCATTGCTACATGACTGAGCGTTGCTACATAACTGAGCGTTGCTACATAACTGACCGTTGCTACATGACTGAGCGTTGCTACATAACTGAGCGTTGCTACATAACTGAGCGTTGCTACATAACTGACCGTTGCTACATGACTGAGCGTTGCTACATAATTGAAAGTTGCTACATGACTGAGCGTTGCTACATAACTGAGCGTTGCTAGCCTTCATAAAGCAAGTTTTATCTATAAGTCGACCTTAAGTAATTAACTGGTGAATATCTTTCAACTTTTTAATTTGTCATAATTGACACATTTTAAAACAGCTATCCATATTTAGGGCTCACAAGACTACGTCTACGATCAAAATGTCAATATTTAACGATTTTTGTATAATTAATGTAACAATTATTTTAATGTTATTCATTATTGTAAATAAATAATGCAGTAAATCTGACTTGCATGTCCTTTTAAGTTTATTCATTAGAAATCATTACTAACATTCCATTTACAATAACATTAGCGGAATGATAACTGTTCGATTGCTCTTAATCTCTTTAGAGATAATTTCTTTGAGAGATTGGTACTCGCAAAAAGGCAGGGTTTTTTCATGCCCGGTGAAGACGTGTGTTAGTTTACTTGTGTTTGTAAACACGAATATGTCTTCAATAATGACATTCATTGTCCTTAAATAAGTAAACAAATTGTGGTTTATAAAATAAAATGATGTTATTACTGGTCAAGGACTTGGCCCAAAGTGATTGTCCTCATTATTTTAAGTTAATCAAGTGATTTCGGAGCGTGTGTACATCATGTTGATAGTAGGCACCATCTTTACTACCGCTTCCTGCATTACTTTACGCTTAGGCTTGGGATAACGCTATAACTGCGTGTTTGCTCTCAGACTGCTACACACCAGAGTGACACCAGTAGGTACACATACAATATTACGCTGTATACCACTGTGGTAGCGGCTCTTGCAAACAAACTGTTTATCTGTGATGCCAACAGACCAGAAGTTGACGTGTCATCTGTAAATTTAGACTTAAGTAAGAAAACAGTTTTCCGCACAGAGGGTGTTGGTCACTGGGTGTTTGTTGACGTTTTGCATCTCAAACTTGCTCTGCTTAGAGATCCATATGGCGCCAAAGACTTTTGTTATTATATCTGGCCTGCCTCCTCATAGCCAACTCCTACTCTCCTGAACACAGCCCTGGTCCGAAGTTCGCTACGAGTGCTGGCTCTCCTCCGTCGCATAACCGCTCATGTTCCTAATCAATACGGACCTGCGGTACTTGCGACCTTGCTGTGCAGTGGAAAGACAGAGGCGCTGCATGTGAACAATGTGGACAATGGTTCCATGGTCAATGCCAAAGCATCGACACAGTCTATTACAAACAGCATGGTGCAAATTCTGGCATGTCGTGGTACTGTGGTGTCTGAGTAAGCCCGAATAGCCAGGATGTGTTTGACATCCATAGTGCAGAATCTACCTTCCCAGATTTCTTCCAAAATTCCTCATGCTCCACACCAATGGACCTTCAACGTTTTCAGTCACCACACTGCTCTACTCCTATGCGCTGCAGTCAGCGTTTCAAATGGAAACACAGACCAGTGCGCATATTGAATGTGAACTTTTAGTCTGGAAGCGGAAAGAGAGTCGAGATAGCCAACTTGATCAACAGCGTAAAACCTGACATTATCTTGGGGCACAGAAACATGGCCGAATCCCTCCATAGCCAACGCAGAAATTGTACCGGATAATTACAAACTTTCCGGCGCGATAGACGAGACAGGGGAGGAGGTGTACTTACTGCTGTCCATGACAGTCTGGACTGTCACGCTGCTCCATAACTAGATGAAAACGACGACGAAATCGTGTAAGTGAAGGTAAAGCTGTGAGGTAGACGCTCACTTTACTTTTGTACATTGTGCCTATTACAGACCCAATACAGCAGACGAACCAAGCTTGAGTAGGCTTCATGTTTCACTCCAGAGAGCAATTCAGCCGAAGAACGCTTTTCTCCTTATAGGGGGAGATTTCAACTTTCCTGGTTGGAACTGGCAGATTCCTGCCTTGAAGCCCAAGTGTTTATACCCGGTCCTATACTTTGACTTTACGGAGATAATTAACAACCATTGTCTGGAACAGATGGTTAAAGAACTCACTTTACCTACTCTTCACCATCAGTCCAAATCTCATTCCATGAGTTGAGATAATCATAGGAATATCAGAAAACTGCATACCACATTGCGAATTTCAGGTCAGCGCACTAAAAAAAAAGCAGACTGTGCGAGAAATCCCCTTTGATGCCAAGGCAGACTGGGATAGCCTGAGAGTGCAACGACAGAGCGGAACTCAAACAAGAAGTATTTTCTGGTAAAAGCTACAACAGGAGAGCTGTGGATGAAGTTCACGACAACATGTGCTGATGCAGTGTAAAAATACATATCACAAAAGACCAGCAAACCTAAGATAAATCAGCCATGGGTCAGGCTGAATCCATAGGCTCTTACACAGGAGACACCGCCAGAACAAGTGAATTTAGAAGAATGGCTCTCAAATGAGAATCTTGCGGCCACGGGTGTCAAGAACAAGCACTCCTGGAGCTACGTCAAGCACCAAAAAGACATCAAACACTGGTGTTTCACCCCTGAGATGGAACGGCCATTTGACATCTGAACTAAAAGCACAGGTGGACACACTAAATCAACAGTTCCAGTCGGTCTTTGGTGACTGTAGAGAGTACTCAGGGTTTGAATTCCTTCTGAAGACCAACATGATGAGCACAGCCTACCCCGTCATGGAAGATATCCACATTTCAGAACAGGGTGTGCTGGCACTCCTTAAAACCATTAACCCTACAAGGCATGTGGTCCTTACAACATCAAACCACGAGTGCTAAAAGAATTGGCCAATGTAATCGCTCCCTCTCTGATAATCCCCTTCCAATCGTTGCTATTCACAGGCAATGTGCCAATCCACAGCGCATGTCACTCCAATCTACAAAAAAGAGGAGCATTGCGACCCAGCCACCTATCGCTCGGTATCTCTCACCAGCTTTGTATACAAACTATTTTAAGCGTATAATAGTAAGCGAGGTCATGAATCATCTTGAAAACCACAATATAGTCAATTACTGTCAGCATGGCTTCCGAGTAATTAGATCATGTGAGACCCAACTCCTTGAATTTGCTGAAGAATTGACGACCAATTTGGAGAACAGCAAACAAACTGATGTGCTTAGCCGTGTCAATCATCGTTTGCTATTAAACGAACTGCAGAGATATGAGATCCAAGGCACTATCGAAACATGGATCTCTGGCTTCCTCAGCGACCGATGCCAGGCATTAGTGGTAGACGGACAACCTTCTCCTTTGTCGGTGTTAAGTCAGGGCTCGGTGCTAGGCCCCTGTTTGTTCTTAGCATATATCAATGACCTGCCCGAGAAGCTGACCTCCCAAGCAAGACTGTTCGCACTAGAAGGCGGTGTATAGGACTATCACCAACAGTTCTGACCAGGAACAGCTACAACAAGACCTCCATCGGTTAGCCGAGTGGGAGATAAGCTGGGACATGGAATTGCATACCATCAAGTACCAGACACAGTCAGTCTCTAGAAGTTGTACTCCTCTACACTACCTCTATGAATTGCATGGCCATTTATTTAAGCCAGTTTCCTCCGAAAGGTACCTAGGTGTTACCCTCCAAGCAGAGGTCCGCCGGAACTAGCACATTAACAATGTGTGCAACCAGGCAAACAAGACCCTGGGGTTCCTAAGGCAAAATATGAAGATCGGCAACTCAAGCGTGAAAGAAAAAGCATATGAAGCCTTTGTCCGGACTCTTTTAGATTACGCATCTTCAGAATGGGACCCATTTACCCAGAAGAGCATCGACAGTTCGGATATGGTCCAGCGACTGGCAGGACGATTTGTCCTGAAAAGTACAGAAACACCTCAAGTGTTGGCAGCATGCTGAAAACACTGGGCTGGTAACAGTTGGAAGAAGTACGACGACTGTCTAGGCTCTCCTTATTATACAAGATTAAAAATGGGCTGGTTCACTGCTCCAGTATTAAACAGAAACTCGTCCATCCCCCCTCCCCCCCCCCAAGACAATGAAGAGGCCACGCAAGGCAGTTCCGGATTATAAAAACTAGAACTTAGTACAGGAGCTCTTCGTTCCTGCAGAAGACAATATGGGACTGGAACATGCTTCCAAATGAAACAGTTTAGGTGCCTACAATTGACACATTTACATATATTGCCTCCTGTCTTCCAACCCCAAGGTCATAATATCATTGCTAAGTAGCCCTTGCAACCAGTGAAATATACCCTTAAAAACCATGCACGGTAAACATCGCGAACCACTCCGAAACATTGGAGCCAAAGTGATCAATTCATTGATCGTGGGCCCACGAAAAATAGAAGAAAAAGAAGGGCACATAATCCGCATGAACAACTCTTATAAATTGTCTTAGCTTGTCTGTTTTGTTTCCTTTACTTCCCTGAACTTAGCCTTGAGTTCAGAATTGTACTGAAGCCCATTCAAATATTTTTGAAGCGCAGGGGGCATATTCAACATTGAAGGAGAAAGGGTCATCAAAATTTGTAGAGTTGTTCTGTGTGTTTTGAAGTTTCCAAACGTATGATCCAATTCTTCCTGTAACTTTGCGATGGCATCAGTATACTGACTACTGATAGGTGATGAAGATTGAATACTTTTATATCGCTTGTGACCATGATAATTTTACATGCTCACTGAGCTTTAATGCACTAATTCAATTTGAAGAAAATAGTATTTTGAAATTTTTAAATGACATTTTATCATTTTCAATTTCCTTCAAAGATTGAGGCAAACTCTTCCATATTTGAGGCGCAATAACTTTAAAAGAGCGCACTCCGTATGAATTCTGTCTGGGTCCATCCACACTGGGAACCCTCAGGAAGGACTTTGTTGAAGAGCGCATGTTCTGTAAGGATTCATGTTCAGAAATAAGTTTATGAAGTTATTGAGGTGCAGAGCCTTCTATACAGCTGTACACCAGTGAAGGAAAGTTGTGGTTAATGCGGTCACAGACAGGAAGCTAGTGGAGACCTTTAGGAACTAGGATGATGTGGTCAGATTTATTTAGACTACCGAGTCTATAAGTTCTTTGCATGTTGAGATATAGCAGAGGTTTTTCCATAAATGTTGGGCTTTCCATAACACACGTTTTGTGCAGAATGCCCAGACATTGTCATAGGGAGTACTTACAAACTGACCCCTGGCCTTGTAACTTTTGTTGAATACAATCAGCTCCTGTGTAATGTCAATAAGAAAAGCAAAGTCCTTGGGACATTTGCTAACACTTAGTACAGGAACAACAAACCCATTAATCTCCACGAAATCTTTGATTTCTGCTCTCAATTTAAAAACCTTTTCAAGATGTTTTCCCTACTAACCCAAAGTACCTAGGTGAAGTAGATACCATTCTCAAATGCTGACTCTAATTCTCTAAAATAGAGCTAAACTGCCGGTGCTTCAAGCCCCCGGATTTAATATGGTTGATGCATTTCAAAACGTCATTCATAACGTTGTCAAACTTCAGGCATTTTTTGTATATGGCCTTCTGCTGGATAATGCAGTGTAGAGCAACCACATCTTCAACACTCTCCACTTCCAGTTTTCTTGGAACCTGTCCAACGAGCCCATTTATTTTCCCTTTCTTTAGTGGCTCTCCGTCAGTTGTCAGCAGTGGTCTGGCCATACATTATAACTTTGAGCAACTCCTTCATCACTTCAAAATATATTTTCCAATTACTCCCAAAACACTCCCATCATATCATTGGTTAGAAAATAAAGTTCCTGGTGATCTAAAGTAAAATTATTCACATAATAAATTCTATGCAAATAATAAGCTTCTGATAAACAAAAACAAGAGTCATTAATAAAATATGTCGATTCTCACTAGCGATTTTCAACTAAAACGTGTTCAAACAGTAGGCAGGGGCTGGCAATATATATGAATTATTGATGGGAGGGAAGATGCTATTGTAGGAAGAATGAATTCAGATTTATTCATCGTAAAAAAAAAACAACCTTCTTTACTAATCATATTTTGCAAGTTACCAAGCTGACAGGCTCGGAAATTCCCCCGGTTGTAACTCATACACGCTAGCGATAATTTTAATATGGATTTTTTTATTTTGTGTCAGATTGATACGATTTCACAACTATGGTTGTGCATTACCCATTACCCATTATTGACTTTAAAACTTTTGATATATATGCAATTTTCAAAGCATGTTTTCTCAAAACCTCAGTTTGGTCATGTTTGTCACAAAAAGTGCGATTTTATAAAAAAACTTTTAAACCGATTTTAAAACGGGTCTTTACCATTATTATCACTGTCAAACCTATAGAAACAAAATCCGAATTAGACTAGTCGGAGAGATTTGACTGAAACTGTCGCGGAGGGTCACATTACAGATATTAGAATAGGTAAAACGCACAGGCGGCATTAACTTTACACTTTGCTGTCAGGTTTCAGGTCGCAAAATATCGTCCCACGGGCCGCAAGTTTGAGACCCATATTATAGAGAGTGAATATTGTTTAAAAATCTTTTGTGTCACTCAGAGTGTCTTCTATGATTGTTTTTCTGAAGTAAATTTTAGTTGTACTTGTTACTTTAGCTAATTAGAAAATTGTTTTTTGCTTCATGTTTTCTTATAACGCTTGATGCGTTTTTGGTCCGAAACCTGAACAAATCCGGGCATATTGACTAATTCGATATGAAAATAATACTTTAAAAAAAAATCGTTACCCTCTACATTTTACGTTTAAAAAAATATTTCTTTTGGGATAAGAAGATTATGAAATAACATTTCGGGAACCATCAAGAGATGAAAGGGAACGATCAAGACATTGTTGGTTGCTATCCATGTTTGGCTTTCTTGTGAATTATCGACCCACTTACAAACAAAAAAAAACCTAGTCACACATAGCTTTATATTGTAGATTTGTTATTAAATTTATACACTTGCTACATTCTTTACGCCTGCTTTTTTCATTAATGATTGATCTTTTCTGTGTTGAATGTTCAAAGAAATTCCATCAAAATAGTATATCAAAGTTGGAGGTCAAAGTTAAATTTAACAAGGCTCTAAAGAAACATATCATCTTGTTACTTAAAACTTACCACCAAAGATCTCCACTTCACACAAAGATAGGATAATTAAAGGTGATTGATAAGTTGCTGTTATTTGAACGTTTGAAACTTGAGCCCATGGATCAGTTGATAGAACGTTATAAAACACCAAAGCTGATGTCCCAGTATCAATGTAATTTTGGACAATGTTATTTGTTTGGTCAAATGTTCTAAGAATAAATCCTTTCAATCGGTTAAGAAGAACACCTGGTCCATCGTTATCTGGTGTTTATAAAAAAAATCAATTATATTTAAAGCACGCACAATTAAAAAAAATTGTTAGAATAAAATAAAAAATGTATTTAATATTTGCAGTATGTCATATCTCTTCTTAATGATACTATTCTTATATATAAGTGGAAAGTGAGAACATGCTGTAGCAAAAGGTTATCTAATATAATTGAATAAATATAATGTATATATGTATATATTAGTTATTTTGATGACAAAAAATTGAAACCTTGACAAGTATTATTTTAAGCGTTTGTTTTGAAGATTTAAATAATTCAGTGACTATCATAGGGACAGTTCCTGAAGAAAAAAGGTGGCAGAATCATTTCAAGAGATATTTAAATAGACACCACCTAGCAACACAATGGCACTGTCTATCCTTTCGAAATTATGATGTCTATTATTATTTAAGTATGCTCTTATGGAAAAGTATTCCTACAACGCAACAGGAAGTCAGGTCAACCAGAATCATGACAGTGTCTCCACTAAGTGCCGCATTCATCCAACAAAAGGAACACCTTTCTATTTTTTTTATTTTTCTAACTTTTGCAAATGTTCTTCCACCATTTTCAATCTCGGTTACTATTTACACTTACTAAAGTATGGGCAAAAAAAACTGTTTCAAATAGGAATACTTTTTACTGGGTGAAGTGATCCCTTTCTAAAAGCTACTTTTAATATATTTTCAACAACTAATCCTCTTCACTTTTTGTGGGCGTTGGTTCAAATACCTCTTCTGGCACCAATGTAACTATTTGAGTTGTATGTGTGGCAAACAGATATGAAAGTTATCTATGATTATATAATAGAAAGAGCAGACACTGCCACTTCTACACAAAATGACATCTCAAGTGTTAACAGCACACTAAGCACTTTTTTCGCACAATAAATAATATTTGGAACAATAATAATATCATCAGAAACGTAAGATAAACATCATAAATGTATACATATTTTTACTTTTTAGACATTGATTAATTAAATGTAAAATGGATTCAACCATATTCATTTTTGTGTGTGCTCTCCTCTCTAACTTAAATTGCATCAGCAACTACTTAAAATAAATAAACTAGATAAAATAAGCTTATTACTAGATGCTTTTCTTAGATATTTGACCGCTCAGTGTTGTAAAATGTGTTACATCATTCACCGTTTACAAAAGAAAGTACGCTTTCAAGATGCCGGAGTTTAATGACAGCTTTTTTGCTCATACGTAATAATGTAAATAAAAGGTATAACAGACGGAATACTGGCGACATTAATGCACGCATGTAAACAATTCTGACAAAGGTATTACTAAGTCTTTTGAGTTCGTTTCGCTTTCAAGAGGAATAATTTAGTGAAGGCTTCTGCCGTTATGGTATTGCTAAGGAGTTTTGGAAACCTAATGGTTAGGGGTGAGAGCTGTGTTAGTTATCAAGGTTTAGGCGTGTATGTTGGATATTGATGAAAATGTGAGTGAAAATTGATAAAGTTGGAATATATGGGGTAAGGACGTGAAGAATATAATTTAGATGACAAATGAGGGATATAATATATGGATCATTGGGCGGGGGGAGGTTGGGTAGAGTTTAAAGTAGTGTAATTACTTTTACATTATCAAACACTGAATCATGCGGAATAAAACTGTGGAATATAATTTAATGAGTTACATCCCTTTCAAAAAGATTGGTTATAAACATTAACTTAGTTTGGAGCCAATGAACATTAAGTGAAGAAAATAACTATTTCGAAAGGTCAAGGTTTGGGGGGGGGGGGGGGATTGTTATATTTAAGATTTGAGGAGAAAGTTTTCGAGTCTCAAAAATGAAGATAGTAGTTCATGTGGTCAGAGACAATTGGAGTTAAGATCAGGGATTTGAGATGGAAATGAGCGTAATGGGTGGATTGGGTTGGGAAAAAGTTTTTGTTTTGAGAGATTTTGTGGGTGAAATCAGGGTGGTGATGGTAGAGGAGAGGTTGTATTTTGTCAGAGGCAGTATTATGAGAGATGTTGTATAGTGAGAGATGCTGTATTATGAGTTAGGTTGTATGTATGGATTTTTAGTTTTAGAGATTGTTGTGGACGGAAGATCGATTGTTTCGTCGGGGAATTAGAGACATTGAGAAATGAGGGACTCTTTAAGAATATGGAGTAACGATTATGAAGTAAGTATCAATGACGAGAATTTTAAAGGATATGGACAATCATATTTTATATATAAACATTCATCGAGATACAGCATATCATCCATCTCGTGTTCACATTTATTGGGGCTTTATATATAAACATTTTACTTACCATCAACTCGGTTGTAGATTGTGTAACTTGCAATTGTAACAGTTGAATTAAAATGTACCGTCCAAGTCGGAGCAGACTCGCCTGTGGCATTAGAGTGTGTGCAAGTGCCTTCTCCCCACTTACCAGGATTACCATCTACAGCGTTGTTTGATGTATAGCTACTGAGTGTTGATGTTTGATTTGTTGACAGTTTTAAAGCAACATTTCGACCTGGAGATAAATTGTATTAAGAAAAAAAACGTGTTATTTTTTAATTTCTTATATTTTGAGTAATCACTGCTTTAAGTTCAGATTTTTAGTTGCTTAATTATCACATTTCTTTAAACAAACTAATGATGTGTCGTCTCTTAAGGCGTACTTTAAATGGTCAGTTGACATGGTCGCTTTATTTTTAAAGAGTAGCAATTTGTAATGGAATATATAAGAACTTGCAACAATAAATTAAGTTAAATGCTTTACTTAGTTGAAGCTCAGAAGAGATATATTCGGTCTTCAATAGTTCTTTGAAATAGTAAATAAAAAAATTAAGAACAATTTTAAATGCCCTTAATGAGTTCTGTATGTAAAAGTGTAATGAAAAGATATCGATATGTGTCAATACATTTATCAATTTATATTTTAATTATTTTTTGTCTCGGTTATAAAATATATTTAAATTTGCACGCAAAAATGTCATTTTTATATTAAAATAACTAAAATGTTTACAAATTATTTATAATTTGGTTGTGGGTGATTTTATCTGGCGTAACAGGAATCGATGAATTATTTAAAAGTATGCATTATTCTGAAATGTTACCTTTGCTGAAATAAAGTGAACATAATGTTGTCACTGAAGATCCGTTCAAGACAATTCCTTGTAAAGGTTTTGAAATGTTGCAATAAATGTCCATTGTTATGTTGTCAACAAAGACTTTTTTACATTCCAAAGTTTGTGTGGTGACTTCATCAGGAAACTTTATTGAAATACTTTCCTTTTGTAGCTCTACACATGCAAGATACAAAATACATTTTGTGTACATGACTTAAATTTGCTGTGAAAATATACAATTAAATTACATATTAAAATAAGGGAATTAATTTAAAAGTTTGCAAGGCATTGAAAACTGAAAATAAATCCAAGAAAAAAAAAAAAAGAATGATATAATTACCAGCATTGCCGACTACAAGTCTCAACCACGTTAAGTAGATGTTAGAAGTCCAGGTGACATGAAGTGAGAAACTAGAACCTGTAAGAGCTGCACATGTTGTATCATCTCCATCTGTAATCTTTGTTATATCTTGGGATACGCCGTCGGTAAGTGTAAGGTGTGTACTATTTGCTAAATCCGCTGAAATAAATATATGTCTGTTTAAATCGTATTATAAGTGGAAAATACTGTCGAGCTTAATAACATTTTGAAATTGTTTTTTTGAATCCATTAATATAAAACAATAAAACATTTTACTATGACAATATTTAGAAATATTATATTTTTTATGAGAATAATTGTTCCACAACAATGTTCCGTCATGCTCTAATAAAAAGATCTTTCAGGAAGTAAATAGCAGTAACAGTGCATTAAAAAACAACCATTTACGTAAAAAAAAAAGTTAAAAAAATTATACTAAATAACTTATTGTTAACATAGTGATACATTTTAGGAAATGAGGGAAAAAAAGTTTGGGGTCAACCTGAAAAAAAAAACCGCAAGAAAACATCTCACGTGTCGGCAAGAAGCCTTCATCAGCGAACAAACAACAGTAAAAACAACCTATATTTAAAAAAAAAAAATTAGCTTTAATGTACATCCCAGTCGACAGCAAGAGGAATGTGGCAGATCATAAGTAAATGACATAATTTATACAAGCAAATTGGACAGAGTAAGGGAAAAGTAAGTCCACAGCACTTGGTTGTAAACAGGATGTGGGTGGAGAAACGGTTTAACAAGTGAAGGAGAACAGGACATTCATGTCATGTGGTGTCAAAGTCACATACGTTTTAATCAGTTTGTCTTTTGAGTAAATACGGCTCGGCATATTTGTAAAGTACAATGGCGATGATCGCTAAATCACCGGAGCCATTGTGGTCGTTTGTAATGAAGTTCTTTGAGATGGGTTACTTCTTTTCTTGCGAAATATTAGTGGCTTTAGGTACATCTTAAGGACATTTGGACATTTTTGCAATGGTTTCTTCCACATGGATTGAACCCAAAATGGGGGGGGGGCGGTGGGAAGTAAAGCATGGATGAAACTATGCACACGGAGGTCTAGCAGATTATTTTTTATCTCTTATGAAAACGTCGAGGGGCGGGTAAGAGAAAATAGTGTGGATGCCAGTGTGGGCGAGAGGAATGGCACCGGGTTTAAGGAAAACATGTTTGATTATGAGATAGTGAAAATTTGTGAGAATGATTTTATCCTGTATCCATTGTCTTTCGGACGAGTGATGAAGGCACCAGCAGGTCCTCTTTAAATAAAAATACAGCTCAAGTCAAGGCTACTATTTAAGTCGAAAAGGCATTGGTCATTATTACGTGCTAAGAACGAACAAGACGTCGGAAATAAACAATCATCTCAAGTGCCTTGTCCCAAAAGTCATCCTCAGGCTGGCAATGACGACGAAGTCGAAGTCAGTGAGAAAATTGTATAAATTCCATACAGGATATAGGCAGGATTTTTGGTGTTTGGTGATTTGAATTCCGGCCTGTTGCTCACGTCTATTGCTTGTGGTTTTAAAGTCACGTCTATTGCTTGTGGTTTTAAAGTCCCGTCTATTGCTTGTGGTTTTAAAGTCATGTCTATTGCTTGTGGTTTTAAAGTCACGTCTATTGCTTGTGATTTTAAAGTCAAGTCTATTGCTTGTGGTTTTAAAGTCACGTCTATTGCTTGTGATTTTGAAGTCACGCCTATTGCTTGTGGTTTTAAAGTCACGTCTATTGCTTGTGGTTTTAAAGTCACGTCTATTGTTTGTGGTTTTATAGTCACGTCTATTGCTTGTGGTTTTATAGTCACGTCTATTGCTTGTGGTTTTAAAGTCACGTGGTTTTAAAGTCACGTCTATTGTTTGTGGTTTTATAGTCACGTCTATTGCTTGTGGTTTTAAAGTCACGTCTATTGCTTGTGGTTTTAAAGTCACGCTTAGTGCTTGTGGTTTTAAAGTCACGGTTAGTACTTGTGGTTTTAAAGTCACGCCTATTGCTTGTGGTTTTAAGGTCACGTCTATTGCTTGTGGTTTTAAGGTCACGTCTATTGCTTGTGGTTTTAAAGTCACGCTTAGTGCTTGTGGTTTTAAAGTCACGTCTATTGCTTGTGGTTTTATAGTCACGTCTATTGCTTGTGGTTTTAAAGTCACGTCTATTGCTTGTGGTTTTAAAGTCAAGCTTAGTCCTTGTGGTTTTAAAGTCAAGTCTATTGCTTGTGGTTTTAAAGTCACGCCTATTGCTTGTGGTTTTATAGTCACGTCTATTGCTTGTGGTTTTAAAGTCACGCCTATTGCTTGTGGTTTTAAAGTCACGCCTATAGCTTGTGGTTTTAAAGTCACGCCTATTGCTTGTGGTTTTAAAGTCACGTCTATTGCTTGTGGTTTTAAAGTCACGACTATTATTTGCCGTTTTGAATTCATATCTACTGTTTGCAGATTTAAAGTCACGACCAATGCTTGAGATTTTTTAAGTCATATCTTCTATTTGCAGTTTTAAAGTCACGACCAATGCGTGAGGTTTTTAAGTCATATCTACTGTTTTCAGTTTTAAAGTCACGATACTTGTTTGCCGTTTTAAAGTCAAGCCTACTGTTTGCTTTTTTAAGTCACTTCTATTGCTTATGGTTTTTAAGTCATATCTATTAAAAGCAAAAACTAAAGTGACCTCTAAAATAGCTAACACTAGTAGTGATTTCAATACAGCAAAGAATTGTCAATTCAAACTCTAAAATTACATGGTTGTAATAAGCAAAAACTTTTGTAAGTGTAGTTGACTACATTGTATAGAGAATAATGATGACTAAGTGCCAACAGTAAAATTAATGCTCTGTGTCATCCTATTACTTTCTTACTCTCTTAAAAGTATTGTTAGAAATTTCATCCAAGGGATGGGGCAATTATTTGATATGGGAGATCATTTTAGGCATTATGATGCCCAGGAAAGCTTTGACTCCTGTATCCCAGCCATACATACATAACTTCAATCCGGCTGTGGTGGCTACTGAGGCATGATTTTGCCATCAGCTTACTTTAACTCTTAGAATCTACCTATTCAAACAATAAATACAAAAATTAAGAACACTCTTCACATAATTTGTAGATATGTAGATAAAAATGGGACAGCTCTGCCATGTCTCCACAAAAGATGGTATGTCCTCATCTCTCTCACTAAATGGTTTGTAAAATATAACCAACAGAAATCCACATATCCGCTTTAACCACACGTGACACATTACCACATGATGAGAGATTATAAATGCATAGAAATACATTTGAAAGGTTTGAAGTATTGTAGGTTGTGAATAGCAGATCATCGAGGCCCAGGTAGGATGATGGAGAAAATCATAAAAATATTTGTCCTGCAACTCTCATAGAATGAGAATATTAAAAGCAGAAGTAATCCCAACATGGTTACCCGACTCTCAATTGATAAGTTTCAAATTGCTTCCTTGAAACAATGAAGAAAATTTTGTCTTTCGGTTGCCGTTTACATTTAGGAAAGTTACATTGTTTTCTAGGATCTTTGTATGACATGTATTCTTGGGTTATTTTTTAAATAGTAATTACGATTTAATTAGATGGAATTATTAGTTATAAAATATACTCATTATGTAAAGTGTTTCTGAATTAAGGAACTTTAGTGTAAAGATTATAAACAGTTCAGAAAAGGTTTGGAGAAAAGGAGATAAGGGACTCGAAGTCATCGAAGTTAAAATGGATGGAGGGGTAAATACAGATATGAGGATAAGGTAAAGTTGGGATATCGGGATGGATTTATGATGACATTATAAGTTAGGCCAGTTGTCGGCAAACTCATTAGTCAAAAAAGCCAAAAATCAGAGCAGGGCGATCAAACTTTTTTGAGAGTCAAATTTCATTTCAAGAAGCTGTCAAGAACTATGATTTTTGGAGTCCAAACCGATTTGTGGCCGACTGGCTAAGCCAATCTCAGGTCACTAAAGAGCCGCATGTAGCTCGAGAGACACGATTTGATGACCACTGAGTTTGGCGAATGCTTTAAAGTCAGGAAAAATTGTTATAAAAAAAGTTTGAAAAGTAGGAAAATGTGTTGATATGTTGATAAGAAGGAAATGATGTTTGTCTGGTAAGTTAGAGAGAGAGAGAGTGTGTGTGAGATTTTAAACATGATTGAGCATGGTAAACGTCCCAAATAGATAGTATATATGTTTTAAGATATGTGCTTATTAATAATTACCTACCGTACTGACAAGCCGGACCAAACCATCCAGTGTCACATCCATGAAGACAGTCACCATTGGTCACATCACAAGCTTCATTGTTCTTACAGTGACATTTGTACTTGCAGTCAACACCAAACCATTTGTTGTGGAAACCGTCTGTTGTACATGCTGTTATGGACAAATGGTTCAATGACATTATAATGACATATCTTATCATTTGCTAAAGCATTATACATTATTATTACGGACCGTTATAAATTGAGAATTTAATCTCTTAATTTTGGACTATGGCTCGTTCTAGAAACAGTCCATAATAAAGGACGATACCAACGTTTAAAAATAATAACAAATAAAACGACAATCAAGGCCAGAGCTAATTGCAATTAATAACTTTTTAATTTGTGTACTTCAATTAAATAATAACAGCATAAGAAATATGATTAAAATTATAAACTTACAGATTTTCAGGTACCCGTACTGTTTGTATAAAATACAATGAGTACAAAATTGTATGAGGAAATAGAAAACTCTACACACAACAAAGTATGACACAGCACATCTCGTGATCAAAAGAAAAATATCTCTCCCTCTCTATCGGTCAGCCCTTTTTATAGGCATTTCCTACTAAGGTCTCTCGAACCACCTAACACATTGTTTTGCCTTCCCGTTTTATCCAGAATCTTCTATTATTTTCGACAGTTCCCCTGACTAGAATTTATGTTGTAAATAAGGTTTTTCTACCCACACTTCAAAGGCGGTCACGAGAGTTCACGAGGGGTCATGCACGTGATAGGCGTGCTAAAAACACGTCATCATTCATAACAATTATATTATATATTTTGCTTTAAAGATTACAGGATTAAAAGGACAAAATAATATAACAAAAAATTTATAATTAATGAAAGATATATAATGGTGATACCAGTTGGATTTATTGTTACTAAATCTTCTACAAAATAATAATATTTGACAAAAAGGAAATACGTGATTATCTTCTCTTTGATATTGTGATACTAATGAAAAAGTTTTGATGAGTACTTCAACTTACTTTGTGCTGCAATGTAGATAACGGACAGCAACAGAATGAACAAATACCATGAACCTATTAATGTCATGATGTTTTTATAACGATATTTCTGATGTTATGATCTGAAAAAAATAAACATTAAACGTTAAATTAGGCAATGCTCTCCTAATAAAAGTAGACATTGTGTTTATCAGATTTACTTTCAATTTTCTTGAAAATTTTAAATAAATTTAATGTTTAAAATTTGCAACATCTCAATTTCCTTATTTTTAAGAATGAAATATGTTTGAAATAAAATATATTTTAAGAAAAATATGTTTAAATGAAATCTATTTAAAATATAAACTATTTAAAATGAAATCTTGTACACATAATTTATGTATGGTTAACTAACATTGTTTTGTGTCATTAAGAATAATCTTGTGTAGATTATTATCATTAATTTTTACATAGAAGTTAATATAATGACCTGTGTAAATAGACAAAATACTTACAATATATAAAGGTTAAATGCATACAATGAAGAAGAGATGAAAACGGCTGGTTTATAATTCATTCAAACATTTATTCGTATGGCTTTACAATAATTTTTTTGTTCCTTGCTGTAGGCAATTTAGTTTAGATAAGAGATGATTTCAAAATTTTAAAAATTGTCCACTTGAGATAGAAAATATTAAAAATGTACTTACATTTCAACTAGATAATATGTTTTATATTAACTATAAAATGCTTAAGAGCTTCACTTACCACAACTTCCTCATGTGTGTTTTCAGTCACGTTTAAATCAAATAGTAAACAAGTTTTAATTAACTTCCTCTTCTTCAGATAGCACATTTAAAGATGCCTTATACATGATTTGATAACATGAAAATGAATTTAAAGAAAATGCAAAAAACAAAATGTTATCATTTACCGATTTGAAATTAAATATTACTAATTTTAAAAAAAAGAAGAAAAATAAAGAAATATCACAAACACTTTCCTACTTTATACTATACAAATGTAAGTAATTACACTGCACGCACATATGCACCAAATCTAATGAATTAATATACTCTGTTGCAATGTCAAAGAAATAAATCCTTTTGAAAAATGAAGTAGTTTAAATACTGGTTTATGAAAGATGGGACGGAGTAGGCGTAATGTCCTGTTGGATTTTTTTTTCATTCTTTTGAGATGTGTGGTGGGGGATCTAGCCCTTGATTCTTCAATGATAGAGTAGTCTTAATATCTAAAGTAAATTAAAATTCTAAATTTATATTAATTCTTATAAGATCTTCTAATATGTCCCGAAAAGGTTATGTTTAATACGCCCTATCTCTCGAAAACCACAAGACATACACAACACATAATCATACAAAATAAGCAATATAATTTTAAGGAAAAGAGCCAAACAATACCGTCCCCACCTCAAAAATATCACTCGAGGAAAACCGCTCATCCATAACATTGTTCTTAGACCAGTGCTTCTTCAACAAGGTATTGTATGTCCTATTTGTAGGAATAGATATTAGCAGTGCTTCCTCTGAACACTATTTTAAGTCCTATTTGTAGAAATATATGTTTGATTTAAATATCATTTATCACCGACAAATAAGAAATGAAGTTAAAATATACTTAGGAGTCGTCCATTAATTACGTCAACAGTTTTACTCAATTTTCGGCCCCAACCCCTTTGTCAACCACTGTCAAAATTTCGATGACTTCCCAACCCCACCCAAAAAAAAATGAATTTTAATATATAAATAAATTATAAATAGGTTTTACTTTGTGCTGATGTATTTTTAAAAACACAAAATTGTAGGCAAAACATTTTATTGTTTTAGTCACCAATTTAACAAGTTTTTACACTTAAAATTTATAATGCAGAATAAGTTAAATTTGATAAAGACTAATTATTATTGTTTGTGGAAGTATAATTATGATTATTGTCAACATTGCTGACCATTATAGTATAGTCTCCAGGTGCTATCATCTTCCCATGGTAAAGACTAGTGTTGCTCTATCGTAACAATGGACTTCAGGGACATTATTTGGGTAGGGCAGGGGGCATTTGCCCCCTCCCCTGAATTTGCAGGTTTTAGTTAAATTGCTATGTACTGTGGCACATCAAGTAATAAACATCTTAAAACGCCGACCAAATTTTGGTTTTGTCCCCCCCCCCCTTGAAAAAAACATGAAACTACGCCCCTGATGGGCATAGTCTATAGTAGCTGATTTATCATTTTCATCTTGCTGAACTGATATACGAGACAAGGCACAATCATCCTTGCCTCACCATTCAGCACTTAAAATAGAAGAATTGTCGGTGTGAGCAATAATTGCCATAAGTTCTCTCTGTCTCAGAGTTGGTATAGTTGTTATTGAACAACGATGAGTTGGTGCTTTTTAAAAATTAAACACCGTGTACAATGATGTGTTAATTATTCTAGGTGCCGGATACAGAGAAAAATGACAGGTGAAAATGGGTCAACTTTTTACTTCTCGTTCGCTTGCACTAAAAAAGTGTGCTGACATTCTGACCAGCCATCTGCAGTGCACAGACAGACAAACATTAAATAACCCTTAAATAGTTAAAAGCCTAAAAATATAGAACTATTTGCACTTATTAAATTGTTTAAAATAATGTAAGCATCAATCAATTTTTAAGATTAAAATTTTAATAGAAAAAAACATGATTGTTGACGTCAAATAATCTAACCCCCCCCCCCCCCCAATTTTTCCACTGTCAACAACTGTCAAACATTTCCAAACCTCCTCCCCCCTATTTTGTTGACGTAATTAATGGACGCCCCGTTATCTCCTCCTTCATTTTGTATCCCTCTAACACATAAACAAACACATACACCAGCACATACATTTTCATTAGCCAATCATAAATGTCGACACTTATTTCATTCTCACAAACTGTGTGTATAATTATTTAAAGAAAATATTTACCTTCATAAATAACTGACACATCTTGTTCTCCTTCTATTTCTGTATCAGAATTCCTGACGCAAAAATTCGTAAGACATATCTTCATTGCACGGTATGATGTGAAAGACTTTAAATTAAAGCTATACTAAAACACAGACAACCGTGATCTCTATAAATCCTGACCTCCATAGCTATTCAAGCATACACATATTCTAAAAATATAACAAGGAGCTAAAATAAAGTTAAAGCATGTAGTGGGGAAAATAAAATTAGTAAAATATATAGTGTAGAATAACCTATTTAGAATCATTTGACTGAGAAGTAAGGGTTTGTATTTAATAAAGGATATTCATAATATTTTCTATTTATTATTTTCCACTTAGTGAATTTGAGATTGTGTCATTCCAACGCTGCCATTTCTCACATGAAGAAATATAAACTACAACTATTTACAATAGACATTTGATAATATGTATGTAATAAAACGATGCTTTAGGTTAAATAAAGTAATAATAATTTTAGCTTAGATTGAGTCAATTGGCTCTATGTCATGTCAGGCCTGCCCGAAAGAGCACTATTAAATTACCGACTGCAGCAACTATCCCCTGTCCGAGGTGCCAGAGATTTTTCCGAGTACGGATCAGATTAGCAAGCCACCTATGAACTCACCGTAACCCACCCTCCACACGATTCGGATGGCTGGATGGTACTAGTCGATGTTGACGGACTGACAACAACAACATATAGAGCGCGGTCCACTTAGAACAGATACGTCTCTGTATACTCGGCAATGTGGTGCAGTTGTAACTGGATGCTTACTTTGGGTGCTTTAATGTACCGTCTTTAACTCTCCCCTCACTGGATATATGAGAGTTTGGTGATAAAAATGATGTACGTCAGTCCAGCAAGCCATGTATTTGTAGCTTAAGAAAATAAGGGGTCAACAGGGGTACCATTCTAAGAAAACTCAAAGCAACATGTACTTTCATTATTACATGTTTCACAAACAATGTTTGAAATTTGTTTGTTTTAAATCATAAAAGTGATGCTTCTTTAAATGTATATTTTGATGATGTCAATTGTCAAACAAAACGAACCACAGTCAAGGAAGATACAAAACCCACCACAGTCAAGGAAGATACAAAACCAACCAAATCCAAGGAAGATACAAAACCAACCAAATCCAAGGAAGATAAAAAACCAACCAAATCCAAGGAAGATACAAAACCAACCAAATCCAAGGAAGATACAAAATCAACTAAATCCAAGGAAGATACAAAACCCACCAAAGTCAAGGAAGATACAAAACCTACCACAGTCAAGGAAGATACAAAACCCACCACAGTCAAGGAAGATTCAAAACCCACCACAGTTAAGGAAGATACAAAACCCACCAAAGTCAAGGAAGATACATAACCCACCAAAGTCAAGGAAGATACAAAACCAACCACGGTCAAGGAAGATACAAAACCAACCACATTCAAGGAAGATACAAAACCAACCACAGTCAAGAAAGATACAAAACCAACCACAGTCAAGGAAGATACAAAACCAACCACAGTCAAGGAAGATACAAAACCAACCACAGTCAAGGAAGATACAAAACCAACCACAGTCAAGGAAGATACAAAACCAACCAAATCTAAGGAAGATACAAATCCAACCAAATCCAAGGAAGATACAAAACCAACCAAATCCAAGGAAGATACAAAACCAACCAAATCCAAAGAAGATACAAAACCAACCAAATCCAAGGAAGATACAAAACCAACCAAATCCAAGGAAGATACAAAACCAACCAAATCCAAGGAAGATGTAGTTTTTTTGTGTCGTCATCAGTTTTAATGTGCTAAAAAGATTTGAAAAAAAATATGTGTTAAGTAAGATCCACAAACTTCGTAGGAGCTAACGATAACAACTAACAAAAATTATAAAAAATAAGAAAAAAATAAACACATGAACAATTTTAAGGCAATATAAAAAATTTCAGAATATTTATTGGCCTTATGAAAGCATACTAAATGAAATTTACATTGTAAATCAACAACACCTAAAAACAAAGTTTTTCGAATAAATACTTCAAAAGAATTTTCTAAAAAATTTTTTATATTAATATTCTAATGGTCCATCCGCTTTTAAACTGCAGATTTATTACACCAACTGTTTCAAAAAAATATTACAAAACCAAACGAACTTGCGATATTTATAGTAATCTCCTTTACCGCAGTAATTGGAAATTCTATTTTTGGAAATAATATCTTCTTCACCTTCCACTTGAAAAAAATGTGGGGGTTAGGGTGTTGCTGCAAAGTTTTAGTTCCATCAGTTGAGAGTAAGTAGGTCAATTAGTCGTCCGAAGATTTAGCCACACATCTACAAACCATCAAAATCAGCATTTCATTAAATGAGTTTGGGAAAGGTTGAAAAAGACTTGAAAGCTATACAACTCAGTAACAATACTTTTAGCAAAAGAATAGATGAAATGAGTGAATATTGAAATATAACTTGTTCCACAGCTGAAAACTAAATTCTCTGTGCAAATGGATGAATCAAATTTGAGTAACAATGAGGTAACTAATAACTTAAGTAAGATGGACAATGATATTTTGCTGAAGAAATGTTGTTCTGTAAATTACTAGAAGCGCCACTACTAAAAAAAATATTTTTAATAAGCTTTAAAATTACTTACTATCAATAATATACCAATGAAAAATGTAATTTCTTATGAAGCAGATGGTGCTCTTAATATGATGAGCAAAAAAATAAAGACCTTCATAAAATTGATGAAAGTTGAAAATCCAGAAATGATTTTAATGCATTGAATTATTCATTGTGAGAAATATGGAGCTAAAAAATTTCACCTGTATTTAAATGAAGTTATACATTCAGTTATAAAATGTATCAATGCTAATAAAGCTAATGCCAAATGTGAGCGTCTATTCAAGCTATTTGTGAAGAACACTATGCGGACCATGTTAAGCTTTGACTTCACACTAAAATAAGGTGGCTCCTGAAAGGTTAGTGCTTGAAAAGATTGATATAACTATTTGATACTCTTGGTGACTTTTTAAGTGAGAAACCTGAAATGAAGTACCTCTTCAACATTTGATGGTAAAGCATTAGGGAGTTATTAGGCGATATCTTTGAAAAACTAAATATTTTAAATAACCAATTTCAAAGAGCAAATAAAACTCTAGTCGGTGCAGAAGCTAAGATATTTTGTTCCTTACATTTATTGAATTATGTCAAAAATGTGTTTGTAACTAAAATTTTGAAAAATTTCACTGGCTAAAAAATGTGAAATGACCGATACCGCTATACTTGTTAATGTCGAGCATCTCATTATATTGTCAGCTGAATTAGAAGAAGGATTTTGGAAATAAAACAAATTATGCTCAAAACTTGTATGATGTGGCTAATATGTGTATATTTGTCTAATATTTCAAAACTACAATATCAAGAACTCGCAGAAATGCAAAATAATGTTTCTGTTACAACTTTTTCTAATATTTTACAAAAATGAAGGAATGGCTTTGTGAAAAGACAAAACAATCAAAACCAAATTTTTACCAAATATGTAAAACGGTTTTTGTTACCGTTTCCATCTTCATATTTAGCTGAATGTGGATTTAATGCCATACGGGATTTGCTGCTAAAAATAAGAAATCGGCTGGATATAATACAACGGGGAGGCTTGAGACTGGCGCTTTCTAAGTAGGAGCTTAACATAAAATCTCTGCGCAGCAGGCATCAAAGAGAGGTTTCTCACTACCTAATTCGTCTAACACTCTATTTTTAAAATCTCCCTAATTCTATTTCAAATAAATAATAAATCATCCGCTAAATAATTTAAAAAAATTATGAAAAATCTTTCATTTTGTACTTGAATTTCATTTTTCCACCATTATGTGTTTTGAAAAGGTATTGACTTTGTTTCCTTAAAAATGTCTACATCACACAATACTTTAGTGATTATGTAGTTTCAAAAATAATTGTTTTAAGTTATCATTATTTCTAAGTATTTAGACCATTCAAACATTACATCACCTTCTCTAAATCCATCTATTCAAAATTTCAATCCATTTTCTTACCATCTAACTCCTGTAGGTGTAATAAATATGACAAAATATATTTTTTTTGTTGCAGAAAATCTTTTCAAAGTCAAACCCTTAAAATTCAACTGTGCCGATAAGTTACCGCCATGTCCAAGGGCGTCCTAATTTCCCAGAGCAATGGTTCTCAACCTCCCTAATGCCACTTCCCTTATACACAGCTCCCAATGTTGTGGTGACCCACCCCCCCCCCCCCCAACCATAAAATTATTTTCGTTGCTATTTCATAAATATGTGTTTTCCGATGCTCTTAAGCGACCCTGTTTAAATGTCGTCCGACCAGTGAGGGGGATCTCGACCGATAGGTCGAGAACCAATGTCCTAGACCCCTTCAAGAATATATCATTAGATACATCTTTTATCACATTATTCCATTGTCTAATCATCGGTAAGTCAAACAAAAATGTTGCAGTGCGTGTAGTCCAAGTTATAACTAAAAAAAAAACGTATCCTTAAACTCTATAAATTAAAGTGTGTATATTTTACAACGTTCATTATGAATAAGGACAATTTTGATGTTGCGATACCTGAAATTTTGTCAATAGTATTACTATAAATAAAAATATTTTATTTGAATTTTTGTTGTGCCCTTTGCTTTAAGTAAAAACATAAATAGTATAATTTGTATCCCTTTAATTTATTACAGGTAGATAAGGTAACTGTGTTCTATTCCTTTTAGTTTCTTCAGATAGATTGCTGCAGTAGAAAAATTAGATATAATCCGGCCTTTCTAACTATGAGAATATCAATTAGTACTCTCCTCTGCTGTTCCTTTAAGCTCTATTATGTACTTTTTTTTTTTAGATCTGAGTTTAACCTTGCTCCCATGGAATTTGAATGTTTCCTTACCCGGACTGTCACAACTTGGAGTCCAGGAATTACTACGTGTAGACAGAACAGCCGAGTTCCCGAGGCAACTGCCCTGACTATTGCGGGTAATTTTAGCTGAAAAATAAACCATATTCATTATTTATTCCCGCCTTGATCACGTAATTCAATGCTTGCTTATTCCACAATGTTTTTTCAATGCTATTTCTTGAACACCCTCAATTATGAGCGGGATTTTGTGCTGTTTTCCATGTTGAATAGTATCCTGATAAAATCAATAGATACAGACATGTTGAATTTTACGCGATCGTACTTTAATTTCAGGTTAAATATAAAGATTAAATGGACGTTAAATTTAAATATTATTTAAGAAAATAGATTCAATTGTTTACTTCACGTATTATTAAAAAATAATTACAACATAATTTGGGCTCACTGAAAAGTTCTTTTTACTAAGGTTAAAAGATTAGCTTAACAATTTATGTTAACGTTTCATTGCAGCTGCAATCCCACCACCCTGGGATATCTGCTGGTCATCTATCACTTTTTAAATCTATCCCTGGCATACTAACACATTTTACAATTTGTTTCATAAAGCTAAAAAGCTCAGCATTATGTAAAAATATTTTACAGAAGACAAAAAAATCATAGTAAAAGGAATAACATACTGTTAATAACTTCTTGTTCAGACATACAGGGTGGCCCAAATGAATTAAAACCATCTTGTAGAAAAACGTTATTTAATATCAGTTTTAATGTTATTAACAGTTGTTTGACAAGTATTAAACTAATCAATGTGTCCCCTCCTGCTTCTCAAAGACTTTGATCAAAGGTGATACAGTAAAGCAAATATTAATGCAATTATGTTCTCTTGTAAAAGACGTTAACACATATTGGCCATCCTGTAAGTGATGACACAAAGTCAACATAAATGGTAAAAGTCACATCCCTTGCTAAGATAAAAAGGAAGCAAGAGTTGATATGAAAAATACACCAGGCACTTGTAGAATTTTGGTTTGTGATCAAGTATTGTTTGTGTAAAATGTTAGATTCCGTGAACGATATGGAATTTTTAAAAAAAAAACAGAACATTTCAACTGATATAAAGTGAATATTTTCTTTAAAATCAATTTAAAATATATGTAAAATTTAAAAAAAAACCGTTTAGAAATAATTACTGATTTTTTTTTTAAATCATAGAAAATAATTTGGTAAATAATCCCCCCAAAAATCAATAGGCTTCACAAAAAATAGTTTAAAGGTTGGAGTGTTGTTGACAAATAAGTAACAGCATACTAAAATGGTGCAATTGTTAAACATATCAATGGACAGCTGACATATATTTTTAAACCAACTTTGTTCACGCACATTATGGTACCATTGTAGTTACAAAGACAATTATATCAAGAGGACAAACTGCTACCACCAATATTTTTATAGACTTCTATGCCGGGTTCTGTTACCACTGAGCTATTATTCTTGTTAAATGACACGACATCTTGAATTAGATCATATCCATCACCTGGAATAAAAAAACAAAAACAAATAAACGATATTCTATTATGAACCTATACACAACATAACTCCTTGTATAGTTGAGTTGACATATCTCTAAACATATGGTTCTTTAACTTATTTGTCTCGACATTGTGGCAAGAAACGTATTCTAATCAGCTAAGTACATTCTATACAAAATGAAGAATTTTAAGAATAATTTATGACTCGAAACGAAATAATATAACAAAATACATTGGGGAAGTGTGGGATAACTCCAAATGGACCATTTAAAAAATATGAAATTTCGCACTAGATTAATTGTTCCATTAATAGCAGAGTTTTGAGGTTCATAAAACTTCTACTAAATTTAAAAATTCCAGAAGACAAGATTCAAAATATTGTTATAATCCAATCTTAATTTTTATATGTCTTGTGTTTAAACTATTATAATTGTAATTTGTTGTCGTGTACTTCTATACTGACTAACGAGATTTTAACATTGATGCTATAAAACCATACGTCTTTTTTAAAATATTGTATTAAATCTTTCTTGTCAAGAAGCCTCTTAAAAATTATTAAAACACACAAACTTACTAAATGATAGAATATATTGAATTATCCTTTTCGAAGAGCAAGAAAATAAATGTTTCTATTTAATCGTTTATTAACCCTTTGAACCCTCGATATATCGGTCTCCCATACCTTACCATAGATCGACAGTCCGTACGTAAAATGTGCTATAAATACTGAGTTCATGGTTTATCACGTGACTTGGGAAAGGTCACAGTAATGGCCGCGCCCATGGTTGCATTGTTTTTATTATGTTTTAGTAATGTTTTTTGATGTATAGAAGTGGCGAAAATGCAATAATTACTTTTCTCAAGGATACAAACTAGAGTAGTTTTATGATAATGTAAATAATTTAGATAATATTTATTTGAAAAAGGAGTGAAATAAGTAAATAGATAATGATAGTGACGATCGATTGACTACAACTTCTAGTTCTAGTGGCTATCGATGTGTTGTTAGGGAATAAACTAAACAAGGTCTACCCCCTAGTTCTAGCCTTGGCTTTTATGAAAAATCAGTGCGTATAAATGACCTTTTACAACATTTCTAAGACAATTTTATTTCTGTGATACATTTTATAATACTAATGGACTACTAACAGACACATTTAGATTGAAATAAATAAAATGTATTTAATTTTATAATCATTTGATTTTGTTTGTTTGTGTGTCAGTGTGTGGACATTTTTTCACAGGAGCCCAGGGGATTGGGTATTTTAGGCCCAGGAGCCAAGAGTTCAAAGGGTTAAAATTAATTTTTAAGTATACTCTTTAACACAATATGTTAAACTTTTACTATCACTATATAATATACATATATGTTATGTGTAAAGCAGCAAACTGTCAATAATAAATCGGGTACTGCATAAAGATTAAGAGAAACAAAATACTGATTTTTTAATAAACCTAACTTAATTAGGATCAAAGCAATCCATCCAACCTTTATACACAATTTATATCGGACCATTTACACGAGAAGGATAAACTTATACTGATTATCACTGATTTAAATCAAGCAATTTTTAAAAAGTATTTCTTCAATAGTTTATAACTAATATTTTATTTAACCTTTTTTATAACTATTATGTCCTAGCTCACTCTGGAATTAAATATTAAAGTATAAATAATACAAGTTTTCTCACCTGATTTTTTAACTGCATAGTATTGATTTTCATTTTGTTGTATTGGATCCACATGATCATAACTTGGTACTGTTGTATCACGTGGTTTTGGTGGAGGTTTTTGTCTTCTTTTTAACCAAATGTAGATAACGATACCTATGACGATATCAGCAGCTACCGTGACACCAATTCCTATACCAATACCGCTAGCCAGTCTTATCATACGAAGGAAAATACTAAACAAAGATGAAAAAAATTTAGTTGGGAAGTTGAAAAAGCGACTTGAATGAATTCACACAAGAAGTTTTTCAAACATATCCCAAGTTTGAAACATGATAAATGCTTTTATAATGTAACCAAAACACTTGGCAACATAAGTGTCATCTTAAAATTAAATTTAAAGTTGGATGAACGTTCGCTAATGTTTTATTTTAGTAACAAGATTGAGGCGATACATTGAACACATAGTATTAAAAACTTGTGACATTGGTTTTTAAAAAAAAATATATTATAATATTTTTTGTTTTGTCTTTTTTGCGAAATAAGCCTTATCCAATAGCTGCAGACACTCATTGATGTGTTAGATGATTTGCAATTATATAGTATTGAGTGGATTTGGTCTGTACTCCAACATACGTTATACACTCAAAAATGCACCCCCCTTCAACCCACCAAACCCAATGTCTCCTTTTTTTTGTCTTGCCAAATATGACGATTGTCAAACTATATATACAACATTTGCTATCAGTGTTATGTCTAAGATGACTTTTGTAACATATAGATTAAAATATGTATTGTTCACCGATTTTGCTTCGTGACTTCTTTTTATAAAGCAATCATCATATCAATGGTATATTTGTGTTTTGAGGAAACACATAATAAAATATAACTTGATAGGCTCTTCATCATTTGCAAAGTTCATATAATACAAATAAATTGTGTTAGCTACTAATGCATCCTTAAATATAAATGTCTTGTTAATCACTAACTCTTTTGAATCTTTTTAAATAGTAAATCAAAGTCAGTGTCCCACATCGTTGTGTTGAGGTTAAATTAACTGTCAATCTTTGACTTTTCTTTGATGTCCACTTTCAAAGAGTGTATTGGATTTTTCAAAATGCTTAAATTCAATTCTGAACAGCATATTTCCGAGATGATTACATAGAAAACAGCCCCTAAATTTTCCCTATCCTTCACCGGCCCCCAATTTAGCATTTAGAACCACTAATTTAAACCGATAAATAAAATAAATAACATTTAATAGTTAAAACATTACAATAAAACTAATGCACTGTTAACGAACAGACAGACGGAAAACGGGTAGATAGATAGATAAATAAATAGATAGATAGATAAATAGATAGATAGATAGATAGATAGATAGAAAGATAGATAGATAGATCCATAGATAGATAAAAAGATAGATAAATAGATAAATAGATAGATTAAATAGATAGATACATAGATAGATAAATAAATAGATATATAAATAAATAGATATATTGATAAATAGATAGATAAATAAATAGATAGAGAGATACATAGATAGATATATAGATAAATATATAGATAGATAGATAAATATATATATAAATAGATATATAGATAAATAGATAGATAGATACATAGATGGACAGATTGATAAATAGATAGATAGATAAATAGATATATATATATACATAGATAGATAAATAGATAGATAGATAAATAGATAGATGGATAAATAAATAGATAGATAGATAGATAGATAGATAAATAGATATATGGATAAATAAATAGATAGATAGATAAATAGATATATTGATAGATAAATAGATAGATAGGTAGATATGTAGATAGATAGATAGATAGATAGATAAATAGACGCATAGATAGATGGATAGATAAATAGATAGATAGAAAAAATAGATAGATAGATAGCTATATATATATATAGATAGATAAATAAATAGATATATAGATAAATAGAGAGATAAATAAATAGATATATAGATAGAGAGATACATAGATAGATAGATAGATAACTATATAGATAAATAGATAGATAGATAGATAAATATATATATAAATATACATATAAATAAATAGATAGATTGATAGATAGATACATAGAAGGACAGATTGATAAGTATATAGATAGATAGATATATATATAGATAGATAGATATATAAATAGATATATATATATATACATAGATAGAAAAAAAGATAGATAGATAAATAGATAGATGGATAAATAAATAGATAGATAGATAAATAGATAGATATATTGATATATAGATAGATAGATGATAGATAGATATATAGATAGATAGATAAATAGATAGATAGATAGATATACATATAAATAGATAGATATATAGATAGATAGATCGATAGATGGATAAATATATAGATAGATAGACAAATAGATAGATAAATAGATAGATAGATTGATAGTTAGATAAATAGATAGATAGATAGACAGATAGATAGATAGATAGATGGATACACAGATAGATAGATGGATATAAAGATAGATAGATAAATAGGTAGATCTATCTAATAAATAGATAGATAGATAAATAGATAGATAGATATATGGATAAATAAAAAATAGATAGATAGATAGATGATAGATAGATATATAGATAGATAGATAGATAAATAGATAGATAGATAGATATACATATAAATAGATAGATAGATAGATAGATAGATAGATCGATAGATGGATAAATATATAGATAGATAGACAAATAGATAGATAAATAGATAGATAGATTGATAGTTAGATAAATAGATAGATAGATAGATAGATAGATAGATGGATACATAGATAGATAGATGGATATATAGATAGATAGATAAATAGGTAGATCTATCTAATAAATAGATAGATAGATAAATAGATAGATAGATATATGGATAAATAAAAAATAGATAGATAGATAGATGATAGATAGATGGATATATGGATAGATGATAGATAGAGAGATATATAGATAGATAGATAGTTATATAGATATATAGACAGATAGATAGATACATAGATAGATAGATAGATAGATAGATAGATAGATAGATGGATAGATAGATATATAGATTGATAGATAGATAGATATATATATAGATAGATAGATAGATATACAGATAAATAGATAGAAAGATAGATAGACAGATAGATAGATAGACAGATAGACAGATAGGTAGATAGATATATAGATAGATGGATATATGTATAGATGATAGATAGATAGATATATAGTTATATAGATAGATAGACAGATAGATAGTTATATAGATATATAGATAGATAGATAGATAGATAGATAGATAGATAGATAGATAGATAGACATATAGACATATATATAGATAGATATATATAGATATATAGATAGATAGATAGATAGGTTAGATAGATAGATATAGAGAGAGATATACAGATATATGGACACTATAATATTTCTTTTGCTGTCCCTGTATGATTCTATTTTTTAGCCAATTGCTATTTTTTAAATTTATTTCTGTTTTTTCTTGTGTTTGTTCGCCACCGAAGCCTTCGTGCCGACACGTTCGTTGTTTTGTTTTACTAATTTCTACAAAATATAATAGATTGTTCTAATTATATGTAGGAGTAATTAAAATATGTTAAATGTGGTAATAATATACATACCTCCTTCCTTATCCGAGTTGCTTGTAGCTAATTAAAAAAGAATATAAAATTAATTACTTAAAATACAAACTAATTAATCTCACAAACGTATTCTTTTTTAAAATAATTATAAGTTTAAATATTTAATTGTCAATCTTGTACAAAAATGGTTGTCAGTACATTGAGAAACTTTCATATTTTAACCAAAAAATATTGAAAAAAACCTGACTGCGGCAGCAAAGAAAAAGTCAAGCTGCCCAAGTCAAATGTTAAATGTCAAGATGACATATCCTGAGTTCCTCCGGTAAATGCTGTGCAACACATTAATCCAAGACAAACAAATTACTATGAGAACATAAGATCGCAACTCTCTGTGCCATTCACATCAGAGTGCGACAAAATTGTTGACGAGTTTTTGGATGTGTGTGTATTTATGTGTGTTTGTTGCTGTGTATATGTCCATGAAATGGCTGGATGGAAAAGCGTTTAAAATAAGTCAATTCTGATCGGCCGAAATATGTGAGGCCGCTGAAGTTTCAAGTTATGGCATTTGATGGTGTCCTTTCCCCGGTGGGGTTTATATTAATCTGAAATTGGAGTTTCTGCTATTGTACTCATGCAATGCAGGTATGTTAACATGCATTCGGACCAGGTGTGCGAAAGCTGGCTGATTGGTATTGCTTAATAAAATAATGTGATACTGATATTGTGTAAATAGCAGAAGAAGTTGTAAAAAATCCACAAAAAACACGGTTCTTTCACGAAATATTTTTTTGTAAATTAAAAAATTAATTATTTTTTGTTAGTTTCAAAGTATTTGTTTTAAGAATGTTTGTGAAATTTTAGAGAGCGTGTCATTCCAGCAAAAGAAGTACGTTCTTTGATATATTAAATATGGATGTAATTTATAAATTTTATTTAAAAAAAAAAAATTGATAAGAGTAGCTCTCGTAAAACTTTTTAAAGGACCTTAAATAATCATCTTTATTTTTTACTAATATCCATTTGGAATGGTTACAAACACAACTCACATTAATAAAGTTCTTTAAGACACTTTTTCTTTAGTTTCATGATATTAAAATGAAACTAATTTAAAGGGAACAATTTCAAGTTAAAGATGTTTGTTTTTCTGAAAGTATTGACATATCGTTCAAATGAATGTAAGTTATATTCTCTCATCCAATTTACTAAGGTTATATTGGCAAATAACATTTTAGCATGGATGTCATTGGCCTGACAATATATTGCTATCACTATCATTGGTGTAATTGCACTATCCATTCACTCATGCTTATTAACTGAGCTAAGGTAAGGCATGAGAAGAGCCAATAAAGACCGATAACTAGTTGTTAATATCGTAATCGTATTAACTCACATGTATTACAATCAAGTCCTTCAAATCCATTTCGACATCCACTAAAACAACGACCATTTTCAATGTCACAGAATCGAGCTATAGTTGAATTTGTTATACAGTTATAACTACAACTCACTTTACAACTTTCACCATAGGTGGAGTCACTGCATTCTGTAAAGATAAATAACAATCTCAATCACGTATTTAATCTAAGTTTAAAACAAATATTCCTGTTTAGTCTTGACTTTAGAAACATTTTTTAAAGTTATTACAATATATTAAGTTCTCAAAAATTCACGTTAATTAAATAAGAAAACAACAACTTCATTTACCAAAGTATTGTAATGTTTCATTAAAGAAAGACAAAATAAAATGGCGTCGTTACCTGATACGATATTTTGTATACAGTGTTTTATTCATCGTTTTTTTTTTCATAGTTAAAAGAACTGCATTCATGTTTGTAAGGATGGATTATATTCATAGTTTTACTAACCTTCATCACACTGAGCACCTTGGTAGCCATCCTTACAACTTAAACAAATACCAGAGTTAATATCACAGACTGAATCTTTACAGTTCGTAGGGCAAGATGTCGTGCAATTGGCGCCATAGAAGGCAGAGTTGCAGTTTGTACAGTTCCCAGAGTGGGTTTCACAAATAGAATCTTTACAAATGTTGGAACACACGTTGGAACACATACTGCCATAGTATCCAGATTTACAACTAACACAGTTACCATTTGTAATGTCACAAACTGAATCCATACAGTTGGATGAACAAGGTGTGGTACAATTAAAGCCATAGAAACCAGGTTTACAACCAAAACATTTGCCATCATTGACGTCACATATAGAACCAGTTTGAACACAATTTTGTGAACATTTTGACTTGCAGTCACTTCCATAGAAACCAGGATCACAATCTGGAATGACGGAAAACCTTACTCAATGGGTTTAAAACATGTTAAATTTAAAAAAAAAATAACTGTCTTGTAAAAATATTCAAATCTTATAATGTACATTTTGTATGTTTCAATTTCTACAAGAAGAAAATTATTTTATGAGAAGGATATTATTTTTATTTAAAAGGAAAGATTAGGATCAACATTTAATGACCGAATGTATTAAAAATGCCTTTGTTGTGTAAGCAGCGAAAGGTTGTTCAATTCAGTTTTATTCTTTTAAAGTAAACATATGTGTTGTTTTTAGAAAGTATAGGTATTTACTTACACATAAAGTATTATTATTTACAATGTATGTTATACTTGACGAAATAATCTAGACATTACATAACAAAGATGAATTTTTAAAACAAAAAAATATTTCTTTTACCAAGGAAGTAGATTTCAAACTTCATGCTTCATATAAGAATGTATGTTTTCTTTTAAAATCGTCACGTTTATGAGTAGACTTACCTTTCTATACGTCTATTTAACAATATTGACAATTGTTTAACGCAGTATTTGCATTATTAAATATTTTCAATATTTAATGTTTCTATTTTTCTAAAAAATGTATGTACATAAAACAATACAGGTTAAGTTTTAATAGACTAATAATTCAACAAAGAACAAATGTAATTTTTTCAGCAAATTTTTATATTATTATTATTATTAGGTAGTTGTCTATAGCTCAGCACCACATCCTAAGGCAAGGCTCCATGCGCTTTACACAAAAATTAGCAATTACAGAAACTTATACTTTAAAAAGCAATTGAAGTGTAAAGCTTGACCTTCTGTAGAACAATAACAAGAACAACACACACACACAAACATTCATATAAGTGTACGATATATTTACATTATTTATGTATGTATATATATATATAAATATGTGTGTGCATGTATGTATCCTACATAAAAATTAAAGAAGAGAATAAGAATGAACACAATTCCTTGACAAAAGCAAAGCTCGGAAGAAAAGAAAGGAAGTGGGTGGTAAAAAATGTAAAACTCGAAGACATTGCAATATTATTAAAATGTATCCTGCCGTTTTATTTTTACTTATATTTGTTCGTGTCTCTTTAATGTTAGTGAACATTTTGTGACAGACCAACACTCTCATCATATCAAGATTTACTGTATGTTTAAAATTCTTTAATGTTCCCATATGTTTGTATGTGACTTTTGAGTGCGTTAAAATATTTGATATTGATAAAAGTGTCAATATACGCTCGCCTGGTGTTACTAACTGTGTCCATATACGACTGCATACCTTCTCTACAATACGGAAGTTTTTTTTCCTTTAGTAGCACAACTGTTACATTTGCCGTCTTGGCCTTCACATTGACCTGAGCAATTACTGCATTTATTTCTGCAGTCGATTCCAAAGTAACCATCGTCACATGCTACGAAGTTGAAAATGTTTTTTATTTTACATGTTATATGAAATCTGTTTATAAACAAACCCAAATAGACAAGTATTAATGGAACTATTCCAGTCCACAAAAATGTTTCAAACTTGTCACTAGAACGGATGATAGATAAAAAAAACGACTTTAAAAATTTGAAGTGATTGTAATTGATGACAAGTATTTTTTTGAAAACAAAGAGATTAATTATTTCGGCAATTGCAATCACAGTCACAGTAGAAAATTAAAACTTGCTACCAGTGGACTTTGTAACCCTTAAAAATCGACATAATTTTATTTAAAACATTAAATAAATTGCTGGTTGAAAAATGAAAAGGTAATACTTTAAAATTTCGTATCAATTGATATTTTTGAATTAGCCAAAAAACATCAAACTTGTTGCCAGATAGAGGATCAACTTAAAATTACAATTTAAAGAAAAGAAAACTTCTAAGGTGCTCTTAAAAAAGGATATGGGGGGGGGGGGATATGTTTGTACAACTGTATCAACTTCAGAGGCAAACGTTGGCATGAAATAATTTACAAATCAATTTGGGAAGGTAAATCCATACTTACTTTTGTTGCATCCTTGTCCATAGTATCCAGCCTTACATCCAGATGGACAGTTTCCTGTACTAACAAAACACTTTTCACCTTCTACAGCACAGTTACAGACGTTCTCGCAGTCACGGCCACATGTGAACTTATCGCTTGGACATAAAGAGTCTGAGAAAAAGTGTCCTAGGGTATCACGATAAAGGAAGCATATTTTTTCCACTTAGTGCGATTTCCCTTGTGATTAATGTTAGACAACAACGGTGCGTTTCAAACATTTTTATGCATGTTCTTTGTTCTGGTTGAACAATAGACTTAAAAAGACTACAACCTCAAAATAAAACTTACTAAAACAAAAGCCATTCTGATTCCCATCGTATGCAAATGATTACTGTCTCACAAACAAAATCACTTAATTAAACATGCCAACTTGATATATTTACTCATCTTACTAAATATTAGTAAAACAGTATATTGAGGCAGAAATTTAAATATTAAGTAATTGCATTTATTGTGTAAAGTATACAAAGTGCTGCTGTATAATAAAGCGTTGCTAGACTTCATCAAGCATGTTTTATCTAACAGTTGACCTTAAATATTTAATTGGTTAATATCTTTCAAATTTTTAATGTGCCATAAATGCGGACAAATTTTAAAACAGCTACCCATATTTAGGGCTCACGAAACTACATCTACGTCAAAGTACCCCCAAACGGACTTAAAACAACTGTACTTAATTGTAACAAGTACAGCTAGTAGACTATTATAAGCCTCCATGACCAAATAAACATCTACTATCGGAAATTGAAACCCACACAATTCAAAACCATTTATCAATATTGCAGCTATCCGGAAGCAAATGTATTCAAAAAATTAATACGGCTTTTATTGGATTTTGTACTTTCATCATTAAAATTGATAAAAATGTCAATATTTACCATTTTTATATAATTAATGTTACACTTATTTTAATGTTATTAATTAGTGTAAATAAATTATCCAGTAAATTTGACTTGCATGTCCTTTTAAGTGTATTATTAAATATCCTTATTAGCATTCCATTTACAATTATATTAGTGGAATGTCAACTGTATTTGATTGCTCTTAATCTATTTCGAGATTGTTTCTTTGAGATAGGGTTTCTCTCAAAAAGGCACATAATCCGCTTGAACAAATCCTAAAATGGTCTTAGCGTGTTTTTTTTTTCATTCACTTCCCTGAAATAAGCCTTGAGTTCAGAATTGCACTGAAGACCTTTCATCTTTTTTTGAAGCGCAGTAGCATATATTCAACATTAAAGGAGAAAGGGTCATAAAATATTATACAGTTGCTCTGTGCATCTCCAAACGTCAATTCTTCATGTAACTTTGAGATGACATCAGTATACTTACAAATGAAAGGTGACGATAATCATTGAATTATTTTATATCTCTAATATCCATGCTATTTTAGCATGCTCAGAGGGATTTATTTTCCAAAATCAATTTCAAAAACAAAGTCTATAAATGTTTTTTAAATTACTTTCTATTATTTTCAATTTACTTCAAATATTGAGGTAAATTGTTCCATAAGTAATGCGCAATTGCTTCTAAGGAGCGTACTCCGAATCAATTCGTTCTGTGTCCATCCACACTGGGAACCCTCAGTAAGGAGTGTGTTGAAAAGCGCATGTTCTATAAGGATACATGTTCAGAAATAAGTTTATGAAGTTATTCAGGTGCAGAGCCTTCTATACAGCTGTACACCATTGACAGAAAGTTGTGGTTATTGCGCTCACTGAAAGGAAGCCAGTGGAGATCGTTAAGAACTTGGGTGATGTGGTCAGATTTATGTATACTAGCGAGTCTATAAGTTCTTTGCATGTTGCGAAATGGCACAGGTTTTTCTATAAAACATGAGCTTTCCATAACACAGTTTAGTGCAGAATGCCCTGACATTGTCATAGGCAACACTTACAAACTGTCGGAAATTACATTTGAATTATGGAAGTTCTTTTTAGAAAATTATAGTCAGCATATGATAATGTTTTCTTCTTCACCTAGGTATGATGGTTTAGTAGGGGATCATCAGGGTTTTTGAATTGAGAGCAGAATTAAATCAAAGCTTTCACGAAGATGAATGGGGTGGTTGTTCCTGTACTAAGTGATCCCAAACGGCTCGTGAACTTTTTTTATTGACATTACACAAAAGCTGAGAGTATTCAACAATAAGTTGCAAGGCCAGGGACAGAAGGCAGGAGCAGGAAATATTTATTAAATATTGATGAGAAAGAAGATGCTATTTAGGGAAAAGAATTCGATTTATTTTTCATAGAATTTCCCTCAGTTGTCACTCGTACACACTAGCGGTAATTTTAAAATGGGATTTTTTGATTTTGTGTCACATTGCTACGATTTCACAACTATGATTGTGTATTACCCATTACTGACTTTTAAAATTTCTAAGCACGTTTTCTCAAAACCTCAGTTTGGTCATGTTTATCTCATAAAGTGCTATACAATAAAATTCAAATTAAAACCGATTTTAACAATATAATCATAGTCCAAACCTGAAAGAAAATCAGAATTAGACTAGTGGGAGAGATTCGACTGAAACTGTCGCAAAAGCTTACATTATAGAAATTAGAGTGTGGAAAACGTGCGGGCCGCATTAACATTACACTTTGCTATCAGGTTTCGCGCAGCAAAATATCGTTTTGCGGGTCTCACATGACCCACGGGCCGCAATTTTGAGACCCATGTTATAGAGAGTGCCTATTGTTTGGAAATCTTGGGTGTCTCTCAGAAAGTCTCCTATGATTATTTTTCTGAAGTAAATTTTATTTGTAATTGTTACATTAGAAAAGTGTTTTTGAATTCATTATAACGCTTTGTATTGGTTTTTGTTACGAATACAACCACGAACAAAGCCGAGCATATTGACTAATTCAATATGAAAATAATACTATTTAAATCTCATTACGCTCAATATTTTACGATTTTTAAAAAAAGAACATCTTTTAGGATAAGAGGATTATAAAATAACTTTCCGGGAACCATCAATAGATGAAGAGGAATGCTCATGTCAAGTTTGTTAGCTATCCATGTTTGGTTTTATTTAGAATGATCGACCCATTTACAAACAAACAAACATATTCATACAAAACACATAGCTTTATATAGTAGATTTGTTATTAAATTGTATACACTTGTTACATTTTTTATGCCTGATGATTTGTCTTTTCTGTGTTAAATGTTTAAAGAAATTATATCAGTATATTGTATAAAAATTGTAGGTCAAAATTAAATTTAACAAGGCCATAAAGAAACATAGCAGCATGTTACTTAAAACTTACCACCAAAAATCTCCACTTCACACAAAGTTAGCATAATTAAAGCTGATTGATTATTTACTGTTATTTGAATCTTTGAAACTTGAGCCCATGGATCAGTTGATAGAATGTTGTACACCTCCAAAGCTGATGTCCCAGTATCAATGTAATTTTGGACAATTTTATTTGTTTGGTCAAATGTTCTAAGAATAAATCCTTTCAATCGGTTAAGAAGAACACCTGGTCCATCGTTACCTGGTGTTTATAAAAAAATCAATTATATTTAAAGCACACACAATTTAAAAAAAAATATTGTTAGAATAAAATAAAAATTATTTGATATTTGCAGTATGTCATTTTCTTTTCTTAATGATACTATTCTTATATATAAGAGGAAAGTGAGAACATGTTGTAGCAAAATGTTATCTATTATAATTGAATAAATTTAATATATACACACATATATATATATATATATATATATATATATATATATATATATATATATATATATATATATATATATATATATATATATATATATACATACATATATTAGTATATTAAAAATTAAAACCTTGACAAATATTCTTTGAAGTGGTTCTTTTGAAGATTTGAATAATTCAGTGATTGTCATGGAGAAAGTGTTTGAAGAAAAAAGTGGCATAATCATTTAAAAAAATATTGTGTCTATTATTATTTAAGTATGCTCTTATGAAAATATATTGTTACAACGGAAAAATGGGTCAATCTGAATCATGCCAGTGTTTCCACTCGGTGCCTCATTCACCCAACGAAATCTACGTGAAATATCTTTATATCTTTTGATTGTGCTATTTTTTGTAAATGTTCTTCCGCCATTTTTAAACTCGGTTATAATTTACACATACGGACTTATGTGCAAATAATATTTAAATAGGAATACTTTTTACTAGGTTACGTGATCCATTTCTAAAAGCTGTTTAACATATTGTCAATATATAGTCCTCTACACATTTTGTTGGCGTGTGTTCAAATACCACTTCTGACACCAATGTGTTGTGTAATTTGAGCACTCAGAAATGATAGTTACATATGTTTATATAATAGAACAACAGTCACTGTCACTTCTACACAAATGAAACTTAACCATGAACAGCACTCTAAGCACTATTTTCACAAAATGAATTATCCTTGGAACAATAATAATATTATCAGAATCACAGGATATGTTTCCTCAATGTATACATATTTTTACTTCTTAGGCATTGATTAATTAAATGTAAAATGGAGGCCACATTTCTCAAATGTATTCTCGTCTCTCTTACTTAAATTGCGTGAAAAATGACTTCCTCCAATAAAATAAGCTCATTTTCTAGATGCTTTTCTTAGATATTCCTTCAATCAGTGACGTGTGCAAATATTGAGATTGCAGTGCACAAAAGAAACATGTGTTACACCATTTACCGTTCACAAAAAAAGTAAGCTTTCAAGATGCTGGAGTTTCTTTACAGCTATTTTGCGCACATGGTATTACATAAAATTCTTAGTTATAACAAGCGAAATGCTGGTGACATTAATGCACACATGTAAACAATTGTGATAAAGGGATGGCTAAGTCTTTGGAGACGATCAACGCAGGCCTTAGAGTGTGCGACCTCTGACCTCGCACAGGTCGCCATGGCAATAGGGACGTCTCGGGCGCCCAGTATGTATTTAAACTTCCTATATTTATGATAGTGAAGTGTGAACCTCGGGTCCAGGGTCGAGAAACGTTATTCTAAATTTTCGTTCACGGCGTGTGGTTAGAGCGTTATCAACGATCATCCCAAATAGGAAAAAAGCATTGCATGTTGGTGCCATAGAAGAAAAATAAAAAGTGCAATAAAATGAGATATGTCGATACACGTTAACGAGACAATTTTATTGTTCAGTTTTTGTTTTAAAAAAACATATGAAATAAACTCTTTACCAAATAACTAGTTTTTCCGTTAATCATTATAATTAAAAGGGGCGCCAAAGTTAAGCTTGCACAGAGCGCCAGCAACCGTCGGGTCGGCCCTGAGTTGTTTTAAGCGAAACGTTTGTTTGTGTGTTGGAGATTTAATTGCAAGAAAATAATATTTTAATACAGATTATCAAATTTAAAATCCGTATATGTTGCTATTTATATTTTATTTAACCTATTATTATTTTGAGATAATAATTTTAAAGATCACTTGTTCAAGTGCATACTGATTTTACAAATATATATCTATATATTTAATGCTTCTCTTATTTTACTACCCTCAATATTGCAACATCATGCTATAAAAAAATGGCTTGTAATGGCAGCAAAGGCCTTCGTTATTTTTATAATCCTATCAGAAACAGTTTAACGGAAAAGCATAGGTTAAAAAAAATATTCCTAACAAATAAAAAACCAAACCTTCTTCTGTGATTGGCTAAAGCAATTAAAGGAACATAAACGCAAAACATTTGCTGTTCAAAATAACTGTTTATCTACTTAAGAACCACATAGCTTCACTTTACTAAAAGAATTATAGCTTTGTATGATACCGTCATTAAAATATTATTGTTGATACCAAAGTATAGGGTATCGGAAACTGTTTGCAGCGATGCATAAATAATATTCATAATTTGATTATGGTTACAGGGGAATTCTGTGTGTGACAATATTAGAACTTTTAAACTCCAATTTTTTACAGCTATACATTTCAAAGTCTCACTGACTAGTTAGAAAAATAAATGTGTTATTCATTTAATTATTAAATTAAAGCTTTGTTAAAGATTTTTTAAACAATATATAAAATGTTAAATATTGAAAAACCCACTGATCTATCCTATTATCAGAACCAGTCAATATTTATAAACTTCGCTATTCCGTTTAATTATTATGATAGTCATTGGCTTTGAAGCATGTAAATTTAAAAAAAAAAGGCTTTATTTGCTCTTTTATCACAAGTTTTGTAAATATAGATTCCACTTTGAATGTGACACTTATATGCCTGAGGATCTTTTAATATCACTAAACTGTGTTAATAATAATCCACTTTGTAGTTGGTTTAAAAATGAAATGTCTCATGAAAATTCTTAGCTTTCGTAATAATGCTTTGCTTTGATTACATTCACTGTTACGAAAATATATGACTGATTACGGAAACTGTAGAATCACACACAACAGATACAGAGCGCATATCAACATCAGGTAATAAAAAATGAGCTTTGTTTCCATAAATAGCGACACATTTTAATCAAACGATGTCTCCTACTATCAACCATTGCACGATGCACAAATCTAAAAATTTAAAAGGTTAACTAAGCAACAAATAAAATAAAATTTTCTGAAGAGATGGGAATTAAAGCTTAAAAATCATCTGACGTTTTTTCACGTAAAATGAAGTATGGAGTCATCATCATCATCATCATCATCAGGTCCCGTAGTCCTTCGACCGTTGGGGCGCCACAGATGACATGTGCACTATTCTTCTCCATTCCTCTCGGTCTTCTGCCCTACGCATAGCATCGTCTAGTTGTAATCCAGTCCATTCTTTGATATTATCTTCCCATCTTTTTCTTTGTCTTCCTCTTCTTCTCCCTCCTCTAGTAGTGCCCTGCAAGATCTCTTTGGCGAGCCCTTGTTTTCTGGTCACGTGGCCATACCACTCAAGTTTGCGCTTTTTAACAGACGTCAGGAGGTTATCGTATTGCCTAATTGCCTGCCGTATCCTTTCTTTTATTTGCTCATTGGTGATGTGGTCTCTATAGCAGATGCCAAGAATGCCTCTGTAACATCTCATGGAGTAGAATTGCCTATTAAGATTATGCTGAATTCTTCATACTGGGATAGACATTTATTAGTGATAGGTCTATTAGGAAATTGTTTTGGATTCTATCATGTTAAAGAGTTTGCATCAATCAATATAGATTGTATGACTACATGATGTGTAGAACGACAGAACAAAACTATAATAGTATTTATATTATCATTTACCTGTTCCCAATGGCTAAGAAGAATAAGCATGTTAATCTGTAATGCTACTTTAAAAACATTTCCTTTAAATTATATATAAACTCAATTATTTATATAATATAATTATTAAATAAATTAATTAATTATAAATTAATTATTGTAAAAAAATCGATTTTGTTTTTCTGGAAATTTGCTACTTTCGTAAGAAATATTTCTGAATGGCAGATATTTTACAAAATAATGAGCCTTTATTTATTTTATTCACAACTGATTTTCTCTTTTTAAAATCACAATAATAAACTATCTGCCCTAAATGTTTGACACACTTGAAAAATTAAAATACTATTTTGAGACAGGTATTCGTTAAAAAGGTAGAAAAACACTTTGTGAAATATCATTTTGATTATAATGGCGAATCCATTTTTTAAAATTATTTTTGGAAACACTTCTGAAATCTTCCTAAAATCGTCCATTTAAAATCGTTTCTATGGTTTTATTCAGTAATAGTGTGTTGAAGTATATTGAAGAGGCAGTTTTTAATTTATCTGCAGAAAATTATAGTTGTTTAAAATTACAAATAATCGTTACAGTCAATTGAATTTTGGTAAATTATACTTTATTTTTATACAATTAGCTTCAGATAAATCACACAATAATAAATATAATAATATAATGCCAGTGTAACCATTTCTTGTCTTCTTAACATAATTATACGCTCATATACAATTTATAAGAAAATTACCTGTTGTAAAAACTATATAAATTTATAGAGCTTTCGTTGTTTTTTTCTCTTTGACACGTAATTTTTTTTTTTTTATAGGCGTTAAAATGTAAAATTATGCTTGTCCTGCTTTTTAGTGAAAATTCATCAATTATTTTAGAAGTTTAACCCAGAAAGAAATTGAATAAAAATTTGAAGCCACATAACCATTTTTGAATATATAAAATATTGAATAAAACAAGAATTTCCGGCAGGGCCGTCGCTTGACTTATCGAGGTCCACGGCCACTTTTCGGTATTTTCCTCCCCCAAATTGCATTAAAAGTTCAAACTGAAAAAAGCTCTAAAATATCAATGTTCCCCTTTAGTCGTATGTGAGATAACATGCTGGCTCTGAGGTAAAAATATCAATGGTCCTCTGAAGTCTCACGTGTTGCGAGACTAACTTGCTGGCTCTGAGGTTAAAATAGCAATGGTCCTCTGAAGTCTCACGTGTTGCGAGACTAACTTGCTGGCTCTGAGGTTAAAATATCAATGGTCCTCTGAAGTCTCACGTGTTGCGAGACTAACTTGCTGGCTCTGAGGTTAAAATATCAATGGTCCTCTGAAGTCTCACGTGTTGCGAGACTAACTTGCTGGCTCTGAGGTTAAAATATCAATGGTCCTCTGAAGTCTCACGTGTTGCGAGACTAACTTGCTGGCTCTGAGGTTAAAATATCAATGGTCCTCTGAAGTCTCACGTGTTGCGAGACTAACTTGCTGGCTCTGAGGTTAAAATATCAATGGTCCTCTGAAGTCTCACGTGTTGCGAGACTAACTTGCTGGCTCTGAGGTTAAAATATCAATGGTCCTCTGAAGTCTCACGTGTTGCGAGACTAACTTGCTGGCTCTGAGGTTAAAATATCAATGGTCCTCTGAAGTCTCACGTGTTGCGAGACTAATTTGCTGGCTCTGAGGTTAAAATATCAATGGTCCTCTGAAGTCTCACGTGTTGCAAGACTAACTTGCTGGCTCTGAGGTTAAAATATCAATGGTCCTCTGAAGTCTCACGTGTTGCAAGACTAACATGCTGGCTCTGAGGTTAAAATATCAATGGTCCTCTGAAGTCTCACGTGTTGCGAAACTAACTTGCTGGCTCTGAGGTTAAAATATCAATGGTCCTCTGAAGTCTCACGTGTTGCAAGACTAACTTGCTGGCTCTGAGGTTAAAATATCAATGGTCCTCTGAAGTCTCACGTGTTGCAAGACTAACTTGCTGGCTCTGAGGTTAAAATATCAATGGTCCACTGAAGTCTCACGTGTTGCAAGACTAACTTGCTGGCTCTGAGGTTAAAATATCAATGGTCCTCTGAAGTCTCACGTGTTGCAAGACTAACTTGCTGGCTCTGAGGTTAAAATATCAATGGTCCTCTGAAGTCTCACGTGTTGCGAGACTAACTTGCTGGCTCTGAGGTTAAAATATCAATGGTCCTCTGAAGTCTCACGTGTTGCGAGACTAACTTGCTGGCTCTGAGGTTAAATCACACCTACACTTTTAAATATGTAAGCTCCAAAAAGGTGTAAAATGTAACAAAACTAAATCTGGCATGATCTAAAATACATTCTTGCATGTTGAATTTTTCAAAATATTTCTGGATTTTAAAAAGATTTTAAGGATTAGAATAACTAGGTCAAAGACATAACCTCAAGGGCGACACAACTCAAATGAATGTAGTCTATTTTGGGGATGGGTAGGAGTTAGAGAAATTATTGTTCCTTATTATGGCTAATTTTGGCGTTTTCCATCCGTATGTTTGAGATACCGCCTAAACATTGTCTAAAAGAAACACTGAAATCAAGTAAATACCAAAATGCATCCCTGCCTTCGATACCCCTAATTTGTATACCTCTCTTCCAGCATCTTGATCATTGTGAATCTAAGGATTTGCCAAAAGATTACGCTGGGCGCGCCACAACTTGAGTGAATTCCGTTTCTGTAAGTCACTGGTTGTCATAATGCTCCCCACCCTGACGTTTGAAAAATTCCTTCCCCATAATTAATAAAAACACTAAATTCAGGTATACACGAAATGCACCTTTTGATTTTGAAAAAAAATCAAACATATTTTCGGGAGTTAACTCCTCAGACGCTTTTGCACTACAGTTATCTGATAAATCCCCCCATAGCCAAATTGCAAATTTACACATGGATAGGCCACCCCATTCAGCTCTCCTTTCTACCCCACTGGCAGAGGCGTAGCTAAAGGGATGGCACCAAAATATGGTTCATTTTAATATCCCCCTCAATCTGAGCCTAAGCAAATTTTGGCGGACCCATTAGTCTTGCGCATGGTACATCTGTCATCTGTTTTCCCAGCCCTCAACTCACATATTGCCACTGACACTCCTACAAAAATCTGAAATGCCCCCCCCCTCCCACAATCGAAGAAAATTTTCCTAAAGAAACACTCTCCTCGAGTATAATGATTTTGTAATTTAATTTTTTTTATAATAAAAATCGGAAACTTTTCAGAATTTCTGCTGCCAGAGAGGCAAAAAGACAGTGTAAATTGTTTATCGGTAAACTAAATCTTGAAAGCTAAATTTAGCTTGAATATTAAAAAAAAACGACATACACATTTTTGAGCTTAAAACCAAAAATAATCATTTGAAAATTAAAAAATATTCATGGCTGTGACATTTTAAAAAAACATTTTGATCTGGGTATTAGTATATAAAGCAATTATGAAAAAAAAGCTTTAAAATAGATATTAAGACACTCAATAAAAGAAAAGGAAAATGAAATGAGTGGTTTAGTTTTAAAATCAAAATTTCAGTTAATGAAATAAGCATGGTCCAGATTATGCCTAAAGTAAGAATAGTGAAATAGCAATGTACATACATAGAGATTGCTTGCTGTTTTAAAAAATCACGAATAACAATGCATATACAAAGACTTGAGAGATTGATTATTGTGTTTTGGTGTACGTTTATTTCGTTATGGTCTTGTTATGGAGTTTCGGAGCCCTAGCGGTTAGGGTGGAGAGCTGAGTTATAAATGTTTAGGTGTAAATGTTGAATATTGATGAAATTGTGAGTGAAAATTGATAAAGGTGGAATGTCTGGGGTGAGGACGTGACGAATATAAATTTAGATGACAAAAGATTGATAGAAATGTGGATCATTAGGAGGGAAGAGGTTGGCTAGGGGTTTACCCTTTGAACCCTCGATCCCGCTTTATCGGTCTGCGCCTTAAAAATCCACAACCCGCCAGACCGATATATCGGTCTCCCATACCTTACCATAGATCGACAGTCCGTATGTAAAATGTGCTATAAATACTGAGTTCATGGTTTATCACGTGACTTGGGAAAGGTCACAGTAGTGGCCGCGCCCATGGTTGCATTGTTTTTGTTATGTTTTAGTAATGTTTTTTGATGTATAGAAGTGGCGAAAATGCAATAATTACTTTTCTCAAGGACACAAACTAGAGTAGTTTTATGATAATGTAAATAATTTACATAATATTTATTTGAAAAAGGAGTGAAATAAGTAAATAGACAATGATAGTGACGATCGATTGACTACAACTTCTAGTGCTATCGATGTGTTGTTAGGGAATAAACTAAACAAGGTCTACCCCCTAGTTCTAGCCTTGGCTTTTATGAAAAATCAGGGCCGTGTAAATGACCTTTTACTATGACATTTTACAACATTTCTAAGACAATTTTATTTCTGTGATACATTTTGTAATACAATGGACTACTAACAGACACATTTAGATTGAAATAAATACAATTTATTTAATTTTATAATCATTTGATTTTGTTTGTTTGTGTGTCAGTGTGTGGACATTTTTTCACAGGAGCCCAGGGGATTGGGTATTTTAGGCCCAGGAGCCAAGGGTTCAAAGGGTTAAAGTACTGTAATTACTTTTACATTATCAAACACTGAATCATGCTGAATAAAACTGTGAAATATAATTTAATGAGTTACATCATTTTCAAAAAACTTTGTTCTAGAATTTAACTTAGTGTTGAAACCAATTAACATTAAGTGAAGAAAATAACTTTTTCGAAAGGTCAAGGTTGGGGGGGGGGAGTTGTTATGTTTGAAATTTGAGAATACAGTGTTCGAGGCATAAAAATAAAGATAGTAGTTCATGTGGTCAGAGACTATTTGAGTTTATATTAAAGGTTTGAGATGGAAATGATCGTAATGGATGGATTGGGTTGGGAATAGGTTTCTGTTTTGAGAGATTTTGCGGGTGAAATCAGGGTTATGATGTAAAGGAAAGAGTGTTTTTTTTTGTCAGAGGTTGTATTATGATAAATATGATATTTTGAGAGATTCTTTATTATGAGTTAGGTTGTATGTATGGATTTTTTGGTTTCAGTTGTCGATTGGTTTGTCGGTAATTAAAGACATTGAGGAATGAGAGACTAATAAGGATTATGGAAGAACGATTATGAAGTATGTATCATCGACGAGAATGTTAGAGGGCCGAGTAGAAAAAGTACTTAAGTTACAATTTTTCAAAAATGAGGTAAGATAGACATTCTATTTGATTACTTCCCTTGAATCATTTCTGTAAATATCATTCATGAAAAATGTACAAAGTGTTTGATACAGAGTTATTTTCAATAGCTTTTAAGTTATTTAAATACGAATTTGAAAATTTTAAACTTATTTTCCTCAAAATTGCAAAAATACACTTAAGTACTTTTTCTACTCGGCCATTCACAGTTTATAAAAAAAAACATTCATCGTGATACACTTGTCCAACTCGTTTTCACATTTAACATTCCTGGCATTATTTGAACGTTCTACTTACCTTTACGCCTGTTGTACATTGTGTAACTTGCCAATGTGACAGTTGATTTAAAAGATAGCGTCCACGTCGGGGCAGACTCGCCCCTGTTAGTGTTTGTGCAAAAGCCTTCACTCAAGTTAGGATTACCATCTACAGCGTTGTCTGATGTATTGTTTTCGAATGTTGATGTTTGATTTGTTGACTGTTTTAAAGCAACATTTCGACCTGGAGATAAATTGTTTTAAGAACAAACTTGTTAATTTTTAAAGTTCGTATATTTTGAGTTGTCACTGCTTTAAGTTCAGATATCTAGTTACTCAATTATCACATTTCTTTGAACAAACTATTGTTGTGTCGTCTTTCAAGGCGTACTTTAAATGATTATTTGACATGGTCACTTTATTAAAAAAAACAGCAATGTGCTAAACTTGTCTAATTGAATAAATAAGAACTAGCAACAATACATTTAGTTAAATGCTTTACTTAGTTGATACTAAACAAAAATTAGAAGCCCATAAGAGATAAATGTGGTCTTCAATAGTTCTCTGAAATAGTAAATAAAAAAATTAAGAACTCTATTTTAATGCCCTTTATAAGTTCTGTATATAAAAGTGGAGTAAAAAGATATCGATATGTGTCAATACATTTATCAAATGTAATTTTTTAAAAATTAGTCTCGTTTATAAAAATACGTTAATTTTGCATGCAAAATGACATTTTTATATTTAAATGAATAAAACTATTTACTAATTATTAATAATTTGATTGTGGGTGATTTCGTCCAGCACAAACGGGATCGATGAATTATTTAAAATTACGCATTATTATAAAAGTTTACCTTTGCTGATATAAAGTGAACATACTGTTGTCACTGATGATCCGTTCAAGACAATTCCTTGTAAAGGTTTTGAAATGTTGCAATAAATGTCCATTGTTACTTTGTCAACAAAGACTTTTTTACATTCCACATTTAGCGTTGTGACGTCATCGGTAAACTTTATTGAAATACTTTCTTTCTGGAATTCTAAACATGCAAGATACAAAATACAATGTGTGTACATGACTTAAATTCTCTGTGAAAATATACAATTAAAATAAATGTTAAAATATGGGAATAAATGAAAAGTTAACAAGGCATTGAAAACTTAAAAATTAATCCAAGAAATACAAAACAAAGATAATTTAGTTACCAGCATTGCCGACTACAAGTCTCAACCACGTGAAGTAGATGTTTGAAGTCCAGGTGATATTAAGCAATAAACTAGAACCTGTAATATCTGCACACGTTATATCATCTCCATCTGTAATCTTTGTAATATTTTGAGACATGCCGTCGGTAAGTGTAAGGTGTGCAGTTTTTGCTAAATCAACTTAAAAAAGAATATGTCTGTTACGAAATGTTTGATGTTTAAAACACAAATACAGTCGAGCTTAGTAACATTTTAAATTAGTTTTTGAATCCATTAATATAAAACAATAAAATATATTTACTGTGACAATATTTAGAAATAGTACATTTTTGTGAAAAAAATGGTCGCGCTGTTCCGCAATTCTCTAATAAAAAGCACTTTCAGGAAGTAAATAGTAGAAACAGTGTATTAAATAACAACCATTTATGTAAAAGAGAATTTTTTTTTAAAAATTATACTAAATAACTATTATTAACATAGTGCTACATTTTAGGAAATGAGGGAAACAAAGTTTGGGGAAAACCTGAAGAAAAATCGCCACAAAACAACTAACGTGTCGGCAAGAAGCCTTCATCAGCGAACACACAGCAGTGAAAATAAGATAAAATAAAAATAAACATTTAGATTTAATGTACATCCCAGTCGACAGAATTTATACAAGCAAAATTTAACAGAGGAAGGGGAAAAGCTAATAGCAAAGACAGTAAAAAGGAAACCCTCCCTTATCAGAAAGCAACCCTTAAAGAATGGAACTCTTTCAAATAATGTTGGCAATGTCATCCTAATGATGTGGCATTTATTTGTTATAGAAGGTAATTTTATGCATTATGATGCCCAGGACAAGCTATGACTTCTGTTTCCCAGCCAAACACATAAATTCTATCCGGTTATGGTGCCTAGTGAGGTGTGCCTTTGACATCGGCTTACTTTAACCCTTAGAATCTATATAGTCAAACGATATATACCAAAATTAAGAACACTCTTCACATAATTTTTATTTAAGAAAATCATGCTGAGTACTAAGAACAAGATAAAAATGTTTATTGTTGTAGATAACAAGGGAACAGTTCTGTCATGGATCAACTAATGATGTTATGTTCTCATCTCTATCACTAAATTGTTTCTAAAATATAATCAAACAACATTTTAAAAATTCCGCTTTTACTACCTCAAGTGACATATTACCACATGATGAGAGATAATAAATGAATAGCAATAACTTTGAAAGGTTTGAAGTCTGGTAAGCTGTAAATGGCAGAGCATCTAAATAAAGATATGAGGCTAAGGTAAAGTTGGAATATTGGGATTGACTTATGATGACGTTATGAGTTAGGCCAGTGGTCGGCAAACTCATTCGTCAAAAGAGCCAAAAATCATCAGCAGCAGGACGATTAAACTTTTTTTAGAATTAAATTTTTTTGGCCGAGACGCAAATACGTTGCTAAAGAGCCGTATGTGGCTCGAGGGCCACGATTTTCCGACCACTGAGTTAGGTGAATGTGTTAATGTTAGAAAAAGTTGTTATAAAAAAGGCTTTAAAAGGAGTAAAATGTCTTGATAAGTTGATAAGAAGGAAACGGTGTTGGTCTGGGGAGTTAGAGAGAGAGGGTTTGAGATTGTAGACATGGTTGAGCATGGTGCACGTCCCAAATAGATAGTATATATGTTTTAAGATGTGTGCTTATTAATAATGACCTACCGTACTGACAAGCTGGACCAAACCATCCATTATCACATCCATTAGGACAGTCACCATTGATAAAATCACAAGCTACATTGTTCTTACAGTGACATTTGTACTGACAGTTAGAGCCAAACCATATGTTGTTGAAACGGTCTATTGTATTACATGCTGATAGCGACAAATGGTTCAATGACATTATAATGACATATCTTATAATGCGCAATAACATAATACATTGTATTATATATTTTTCTTTAAAGATTATATGATTAAAAGAACAAATTAATATAAAGAAAATTTACTAATCTGACTTACAATCAACAGCAGATGACCTAGTTTATATGCATTAAATTAATAATTAATGAATGAAATATAATGGTATGTGATAGCAGTTGAATTTCATTTAACTAAATCTTCTACAAATAATAATATTTGACAAAAAAGAAATATGTGGTTATCTTCTCTTTGATATTGTGATCCTATTGAAAAATTTTGGCGAGAAATCAACTTACATTGTAATGAAATGTAGATTACGGATTGTAGCAGAATGAAAAAGAAACATGAAACTTTTAATGTCATGATGTTTTATCAAGATATCTCTGATGTTATGATCTGAAAAATTCAAACATTTAACATTAAATCAGGCAAAATTCTCCTAATTATAGAACAAAATTACATCAAATTTTCCTTAAAATGTAAATGAATTTAATGTTAAAATTTTGCAACATATCAATTTATTCATATCAAGAATTAAATCTGTTTAAAATGAAATATGTTTTAAATGAAATATAATTTAAGAATAATATATTTAGAATGAAATCTATGTAAAATATAATCTGTTTAAAATGAAATCTTGCACACATAATCTATGTATTTTAAACTAACATTCTTTTGTGTCATTAAGAACAATCGTGTGTTAATTATTATCATTAAATTTTACGGACAAGCTAATATAATGACCTGGGGAAATAGAAAAAAATATTTACAATAATTTAAGGATAAATCCATAAGTTGAATCAGAGATGAAATCGGATATTTTATAATTCATTCAAACATTCTTTCGACTGGCTTTACAATACAATTTTTGTTTCTTGCGGTCGGCAATTTAGTTTAGATAAGAGCTGATTTCAAAATTTTAATATTTTTCCACTTGAGGTAGAAAATATTAAAAATGTACTTACATGGCAACTTGAAAGATATGTTTTATATTTACTAAATGTAACGATAAACTTCAAAGCTTCACGTAACACCACTTCCTTATGTGTGTTTTCAGACACGTTTAAATCATACAGTGAACAAAATTTAATTAACTTCCTTGTCTTAAGATAGCACATTTAAAGATGCCTTATACACGATTTGATAGCATGGCAATCAATGTAAAGCAAATGCAAAAATAAAAATGTTTTCATTTACCGATTTCAATTTAAATATTATAATTATTTTAACAAAAAAAGAAGAAAAGAAAAGAATTATGACAAACACTTTCCTACTTTTTACTTTATAAAAGAAAGTAATCATTACACAGCACGAACATTTGAGTCAAATCTAATGAATTCTTATTCTTTGTAGAAATGTCGAAGTAATAAATCATTTTTAAAAATGAAGTAGTTTCAATACTAACTTATGAAAGATGGGACGGAGTAGGCGTTATTTCCCTGATAATAGGTTTTTCCTTTCTATTAAGATGTGGGGTGTGGGGATCTAGCCATTGCTAGGTCATTAATAAAGTAGTCAAATATATAAATTGTATTAAAACTCTAAACTTGTATGTAAATTTTAAAAGAATTTGTAAAAAGTGCCGAAAAGGTGATGTTTAATACGCCCCGTCACTAGAAAACGACAAAACATACACAACACGCAATCGTACGAAATAAACAATACCATATTAAAGAGTAGAACCAACTAGCACCGTTCCCTCCTTTAAAAATATCGCTCGGGTAAAAACCGCTAATCCATAACATTGTTCTTTTACCAGTGCTTCTACAACATGTTGTTCAGGTCCTATATGTAGCCATAGATATATGAAGATCTTCTTTAACACATTATTGTTGGTCAAAACTTCATGGTCTACCAGCACTGCTCCCAAAGCGTTTTCCACAGACTCGCTTAGACGAGAAAGTGCACAAAAAATATAATACAAATGAAAAAAAAGCCATCAAATAATACCTTTAACACGTTCCTGCAGACCAGACAGCTCCAGGGCAAACCGCATCAACCGATCACATTTTCAGAATTCTTATTCCAACATTCTATTCGTCATGCATCTTTGGAAAACTCAGGATGCCACATTTTATTGGGGCAACCCTTACGGTTAGGACCCGGCACATTCTTAGTTAGGTGCATGAACATAATATATTTTCTTTTTGTGTGTTCAATTGTCCGTGTGTTTACATCTCCATAGGTTCGCATGTCCGTATGTTCACTTGTCATTTGGTTCACTTACACGTTTATTCGTTTTTTCGCGGATTCATAGGTTACTGATGTAGTGGGCGATGATGTATGTAAGGATAAGCCTGTAGGTAAGTAGGTTGTTACAAGGAGATGTCGAGGGAGAAGAACTAAGTTTGTTGTTATTGTTAGACAGAGTGAGAGAGTTAGAGAAAGAGAGAGAGACGGAGAGAGAGAATAATGAGACAGAGAAAGAGACAGAAAGGGAGACAGAGAGATATATAGAGAGAGACAGAGAGAGAGAAACAGAGAGACATATGGAGAGAGACAGAGAGAGATAGACAAATAGTAAGAGACAGATGGGAGCTCTGATGATCTGGTCAGATCAAGCGATAGTAGGTTCACCGATCCTTACATTCGTGACTTCTCAGGTCAACACATAAAGTGTATGTTACAGCAGTACGTTATAGAGATCACTTAAATGTGGAAGTGGGTTTTCCGACCCTTCACTTTGTGGCTTATCAGGGCTATCATGAAAGCGGATGAAACAGTCACAGCAGTACATAGTGGGATGGCTCTTCCCTTGTAAGTAGTGGAATAGATCTTCTCTTATACGTAGTGGAATAGCTCTTCCCTTATACGTAGTGGAATGGCTCTTCTCTTTTACGTAGTAGAATAGCTATTCCCTGTACATAGTGGAATGGCTCTTCTCTTGTATGTAGTGGGATGGCTCTTCCCTTGTATGTAGTGGGATGGCTCTTCCCTTGTACGTTGTGTTGTTTGTGTAGACTCCCCAGCGATGTATCTGTCGTGGGTTGAGAGCCCTATCAGCACGCGGTCCTATTGTTGCAGGCTATGGCTTGGTCTTCCGGATGGGTACTTTGCGGAGCTCAAGGAATCCGGCCTCTTGGACCTGATCCTCAATCCATCTGGGAAGGTGCCAAGATTGTACTGTGGCTAAACGGCAACCTAGTAATCAGGGAGGTGTTAGAAATGACGGCTTTAAAGTGCACTAATAATATAGACTGTGATAACATGTGTGGAAACCTTAAAGTGAAAACTTCTAACTTTTACCACAGTATACATAGCGTGTTTTTTTTTATAACTGGTCATTGGCTAAATCACTATCGTGTGCTGAGTGAAATGGACTTAATATTTCCATGCATAATGAATTTCAACATCAGCTCACCCGTGAAAAAAAATGTTTTTTTGTGTGGGGAGTGTTTCTACTGCGCAGTTCAATACGCTGGTCAAAATATAATTAAGTTGAGTGAGTGATCCACGTGAAATTATAACAATCAACGGGAAATAATTCACCATAAACTCAAATAAAAAAAGGTGGGGCGTGGGGGGAGGGGGAGGCGTACTAAGAACGTGGTCTCAGTACATTGACATTTTAAGGACAGCTTGATTTCATCACACAAGAGAGGCAACGTTGTTTAGAGCGTTTGATGGTGAATAAGGAATTTAGGAGAGAGAGAGATAGGATGTGTTAGGTTATGGTGGTGTATTTTGTGGAGTTCGTTTTGAGTTCATCTCCTGTCGGGTTGGGGGGAGGGGGGGGGGAGTAAGAGACAGTAGGGAAGGAAACACTCTTTGTTCTTTGGAGACAAATAAACAGAAATTTAATGGAATATGAAGTGAGTTACAAAAGAAAAAATACATTTGATTTTCACACCAAAATAAAACGAAATACTACACCAAATCAAAGATTGTAACAAAAATTGTAGGTAATACTTTTTCGGAGATGTAATTGTAAATGCAACTAATGCAAAAATCATAAAAAATGACTCGCGACTAGCTTTATCGACAAACAAATCTACACTAATTCCGACACGCCTCCCTTTGTTAAATGTGTCTTTTCTTATTGTATATCATTTATCAATTAAACGGAGGCAAAGGGCAACACGATTTAAAAAAAAAAAGAAACATTATAATAATAAAAATGTAAAACTAAATATTTTTAATATATATATATATTTCTTAATTAATCAAATATATATATTGGTTTCTTTTTCACAGCCATCAAAACAACTGAACTATATTGAAAAAGAAAATATTTTGAGATTTCAATTTCTAAACGCTTATTCATTGGGTAAAATGTGTCAAGAAGTTGAAGACTTCATGTGACAGACAGCGTGGCATAATTCTTAATGCGGCGCTTTACAAGAACACATCCTTCATTTGAGCAGTTAAAAATAGATGTCAGAATGCATAGTAAATTTCTCTGTGTGATGCAAACAGAAGTGAGCTAGAAAACCGTTGATAGTTTCTGAAATCTTCGTGGGTAAATCGACACTAATATTGAAATAGCTGCTTTTTAAATTTGTGATTCAACAATGCCAGTATGTACTTCATTCTCGTCAAATATATATCTCTTCTTAAACATTTGAGAAGCGTGATTATGTTTTACTTCTCATCGTAGCTTCTCTTTTAAAATTCTCACCTTTATATTTGGGTCCTTTTACATATTTTTTAAATTTATTTTTAGTCTAAAATTTTCTATAAAAAAAAAAAAAAGAAATATTTTTCTATATAACGAGCTGGTTTTTCTCTTACTTGGGAATGGGCCATAAAAAGTATAATGTTACCAATTTTTGTCAAGGTATTAAACCAATCACGAGTTTATATCACGACTGATTGAAATATGTTATTGAATCATATTGAAATATGTGATTACATCTGATTGAAATATGTGATTACAAAACACATAATCTGTGATGTTGCTCTCTCTCTCTCTCGTCTTGACTATTAGTCAGGTTCACCACAACTACAAAAGTTGCAAACCTCAGCTGATAGTTTAGGTCTAAAGTAAAAATAAACGTGATCATGTCAATCCACTACTCCACTATTTTAATTGGATTCCTTTCCAAGCACGCATTGAATACAAACTCTTTGTTCTCTGCCACAATTTTTTCTCGGATTACTGTCCTTCCTATTTACCTGAACTTCTTTCTGTGTATTCACCCCTTCGACAGCTTCGCTCCTCCGTAGACACGAGTATTCTTTCTGTTCTCAGAACACGCACTAAAACATACGGTCAAAGATCTTTATCTTTTTGCGCCCCCCAAACAATGGAATTCTCTCCAACTACACTTACGCTATATATCTAACACCCATGCCTTCAAAACTGCACCAAGACACATCTCTTAAAACTCTATTATCCCGAATAATTCCAATCCCCCTCTGACCGACAAACGATTCTGCTGGCAGCCGTCCATGGCTTGAGATGTAAATAGTTCTAGGCTGGGTGGGTTGAATACTTTTTTTTATAAAGTTGTGTTTTTAAATGTAATCATTTTTTGTTACTTTATAATGTCTTGGTAATGTTTGCTAATATTTTAATGTGAAGAGCTGTGAGCCCTGGGTTAGGCTGGGGTGCCTCGCTGTAATAATAATAATTACATCTGAAATAAATATGTGATTACATCTGACAGAAATATGTAGTTACATCTACTTGAAATATATGGATATATCTGACAGAAATATGGGGTTACATCTGATTTAAAAATATGATTACACCTGACAGAAATATGTGAAAAAATCTGACAAAAATATGTGATTAAATGTGATTGAAATATATGAATATATTTCATTTTCTGAAAGTTGATTGAGATATAACATTTTAACCTGCTTACATTCATCTAACCATTTATCAAACTTTTCCTTAACCTAGTCATCGGTACCATCACATAACCCACGTTATGCCTGTAAAGGTGTTTCCTATATTTCCTTATATTAAAGTTTGTATACATATCAACTTTCATTCAACGACCATTTTAATGTTGCGATCATCTGAAATTGTATTACCATGTATTACTCTACAGCCTAAAAAAATATATTTCATTTACATTTTGTGTAGTGGCCCTTAACATTAACTATGCACATTAATATTGATACTAGCCATTACTTATTTTATCATACCTTGATAGGTTATTTATATTTTAATCCTTGTAGTTCTTCAGAAAAACTGCCCCGGTATGGAAATTAGATTTATGTCTGGCTTATGTATATACTATGTGAGAAATATGCTCAACACCAACAAAACCTATACCACGTCTTTGTGGATTTCAAGAAGTCATTCGAAAGGGTTTGGCATTCTGCTTTATTGGCCACCATAAGGCACTACAACATCAACACAAACTTAACCCGAATGATAACCAGCATCTATGATAAGGCCACCAGTGCAGTCTTCTTCAACAATAACATCGGAGAATGGTTCAAGACCACTGTTGGAGTACGACAAGGCTTCTTGGTCTCCCCAACCTGTTCAACATCTCCTTAGAGAGAATAATATCAGATGCACTGGAAACGCATATACGGACATTCAGCATTGGTGGCAGAACAATCACCACCATACGCTTTGCGGATGACAGAGACTGACTTGCTGGAAGCAAAGAAGAGCTAGCCAACCTAGTAAAGCGTCTCGACAAGACTTCATCGTCCTTTGGCATGCAAATCAGTGCAGAAAGAACAAAAATGCTGACGAATAGCACCAGTGGCATCACCACTGAAATTAAGGTCGGGGAGGAGAGACTAGATACAGTTGGCAGCTTCAAGTACCTCGGAGCAATAGTTTCGGAAGAAGGCTCCAAGCCCGAATTGATGGCCAGAATTGCGCAGACCACAACAGCACTAAAGGGGCTCAAGAAAATATGGAACGACTAAAATATAGCACCCAGCACCAAAATCAGGCTGATGTGCTCATTAATCCTCTCCATTTTCTTATCTGCCTGTGAGTCCTGGACATTAACAGCAGAACTTGAAAGTAAAATAAAGGCGATGGATATGAGATGTTTCAGATGCATTCTTGGCATCTGTTATAGAGACCACATCACCAATGAACAAGTAAAAGAAAGGATTCGTCAAGCAACTGGGCAGTACGATGACCTCCTGGGTGTCTGTAAAAAAGCGCAAACTTGAATGGTATGGCCACGTGACCAGGAAACAAGGGCTGGCAAAAGAAATCTTGCAGGGCACAACTAGAGGAGGGAGAAGAAGAGGACGGCAAGGAAAAAGAATGGAAGATAACATCAAAGAATCGACGGGATTACAACTATGCGATGCTATGCGTAGGGCAGAAGATCCGAGAGGAATGGAGAAGAATAGTTTTCATGTAATCTGTGGCGCCCCAACTGTCGAAAGACTACGGGACATGATGATGATGATGATGATATATATCAAGATGAATAACCTTGCTTTTATGGCATTTGAATGTTGCTTACCCAGACTAGAATATCTTGGGGATCAGGAATTACTATGCCTGGACTGAGCAGACCATTACCCTAGGCAATTGCCCTGGATATTTCCTACTTTTTTTTTGCTGAAAAATATACAATATTCATTATTTATTCGTGCGTTGATCACGAAATTCGATGCTGGTTCCTCCCGCAATGTTTTTGGAATGCTGTTTCTTGAACAACCTTTGACTAACACTTTGTCAAGCTCTAAAAAAAAGAGTCCGTGTTCTTTAAAAGCTTGGTCAAGAAAATGCAGACCGATTTTTCTTTAATTTGAGCTTAATTATGGGCGGGATTTTGTGCTGTTTAACATGTTTTAACAGAAGCCTGATAAAATGGATAGAGCCAGATATGTTCGATATTAGCAATAATAGATTTAATGGTTTCATTCATGTGTTATTCAAAAGAATAACTTTAAAAGTCCTAGAACTCGCGAAATACTTTTTTTTACCATTTGCGCCAGCAATTCCACAGCACTGTGTAATCTGTTAGTCAACTATCACCATTTAAATCCATCCCTGGCCTAAAGACACATTTTAATTAATTTCTTTTTTGAAAGCTAAAAATGTCATGACTATTTTAAAACATTTTACAGACGATTAAGGTATCAGACAGAGTATAATTAAGGACATGTTAATAAGTTCTTGTTCGGGCATACAGGGTGGTCCTAATAAACTGACAAGATTTCGTAGCCAAAGTTAATTAATATCATTGCATTAATATAATCTATTATTATTTACAGTTGTATGCAAAGTATTACACTTATCAAGGTGTCCTTCGTGCTTTTCAAAGACCTTAAGCGTTAACGGATGCAGTTAAACATAATTGTATATAATTATGTTCCATTGAAAGTGGTGTCATCACACTTTGGCGTCTCTGTAATTGGCGACAGAAAATGTCAAAATTAAATATTAAAAACTCATATCACTTTAAAAGGAAAAAAAGGAATTACTAAGAGTTAATATGAAAAGTACGTCAGCCACTAGTAGAGTTTTGGTTTTTGATCAAGTATTGCCTGTATAAAATATATATTGTATTTTGGCGCCAAATAGAATTTAAAATAATATTAAGATATCAACTGCAATAAATGTAATCATCGCCCCAACCCTTGAAAGTAATTTAAATATGGGCAATAAATAGGTAAAACGTTTAAAAATTAATGATTAATATTTTTTTTTAATCCATTGACAAATAATTTTAAAAGAATGACCCCCCCCCCACCCCCCAAAAAAATTTAAAAAAAAAAATGTTTACAAACGATCGTTGAAATGTGAAAAGAATCATATTTTTGGTGACGATTTCAAACCATCTGGTATTTCTGCTGAAATCACGTTATCAATTTGATCTGGTTTTACTTTTTCGATCAACCAAATTAAAATGTGTGCATGTGGCAATCCTCTTTTTTTTGTCATTCAAAATACTAAAACTGGTGTAATTGTAAAACCAATATCATTGGACAGCTGATATATTATTCGATATACAAATATAATTTTATCAACTGGACACACTGCTAACAGCAGTATTTTTTTACATTCCCGTGGCCGACTCTGTTACCAATGAGTTATTTTTCTTGCTAAATGACACGACATCTTAAACTAGATCATAGCCATCGCCTGAAATGAAAAAAAAAACACATTGTCAAACATATGTTTATTTGTTAAAAAGCGAGTTTAACATCTTTTTTTTTCCACGAATGTAACAACATATAATTTAAATATGTCGTCATCCACGTAAAAATGTACACATCCTATTTTATGACCACTCCCCAAATCCCATATTTAGAAAATAAATAAATAAAAATCTTCCATCGGATTGTACTCACTTCTACATCCTAAGTAAAATATTTGCACTTCATATGGTTTGTTTTTATTTGGATGAGTTACAGGTGATTAGTGAACGCTATTTGGCCATAGAGTTTAACTGCAGTTATTGATTTAAAAGGAATTTACTTATTAGAAGTATATTTAAAGTTGAAGTTTTTATTACGTTATACATTGTATAAATTATATTTTTGGAATAAAAAAAAAGATAAAACTTGTTAAATGTTAAAAATACAAAGCTAAAATTTGTATGTGTTTTATTAACAATTTAAAAAAAGCAATCAACTTATATTTATTAATTTTACTTTTTAAAAGGGGAAAATCAATTATCAGTTTTGTAACGCACGGTTATTAAATAAATAAAAATTAAGAGTTTTGGCTAAAGTAGAAGATTGCGCTAAGAATATTAATTTTATTTCGCAATATTAAAACGCATTCAAAAGCGTACTAAAACATCTGATGTTTCGGTTTCCCGATAAATTTGATTACGGCGTAATTCTTTGATCATAATTAATGTTTTTTTCATAACTTTCAAACGCATATAAAATGCGTAAGATAATTCCTGAAATGTTACTTTAAATGTATTTGTGATTTAAAAAAAAATGATACTTACATTTTTACTAAAACAAAGCCGCTATATAATTTATTATGTGCGTATTTAATTTTTTTTCGATTTCCGTAATAATTATTATCGTTTTTAAGAATCCGAACATGTGTAAATCGTCTCATTTATTTGGCATTACGGTAAGCATAGCTCATTCTTATATACCAGCGAGAACCAGGCATGCGTTGCAATGCCACTCAAATAAAAAAGTGTTTCTGTTTTAAATTAGGTATAGGCACATATTTCTGCCGGCTAGATAGCAACAGGGATCCCGCATGCCGGCATGCAGTCTGGGCCCTGAGACTCTTGCGCTTCTGTGGACTTAATGTCCCTCAGTAGATCTCACGGGGGAAGCCAGGGCATTTGGGGAACCCAAAATGAGGAAAATGTTGTATGGCACATCTCATCAGATGAAGCTGGTTGCCAATTTACTTGCTGGGGTCATAAGAGAGTAATCTCACACCTTCACCAGCATGTGTGTTAGTTAGTTTTAAAGTAATTTTTAAATAGAAAATATTTATTGTTTTTTTCCATCTATTGCATACACAAATAAAATATACGTTTTTTCGACACGTCAGCAGGTAACATACAACTGTCCACGTGAGAAGCATGGATTTTCAAAATTTAGTCCACACACTTGTAGCAATTGATCCACCCATACAGTAGCTCTGTTTGAAATTATATTTATATTTATTATTTTTAAAATAAGGCCTCCGGCTCAAAACGCAGTTTTAAAATGGTTGTACTTATGTTACACACAAACTGAAATGTCGCTTGTATTTGATTGATTTCTATCCACCCATGCAATAGCACTGATTGAAATTATATTTGTATAGCTCATATAAGTTAAAAAATATTTAGGGCCCACGATCACAAAGGGAATATTTCAAAATGGATAAGCTCATTTAGAAACCTTTACCGCGCACAACAACTTATAAATGGTTTATCGCAATCGGATGATTGGTATAGGAACGCATACGGAAATTATATTTAGCTCATAAAAGGGGGTAAACAGGGTTTAGGGCCCGGTCCCAAAACGGAATATTTTAAATGTTTGTACTAGATTAAAAAAAATGTGCGGGCGTGTGTACAACAATTCACAAAATTGTCATCTCTTTTGGATTAATGGTATGGAAGGACATACTGAACATATATTATATTTATATATGTATAGATATAGTTACCGAATAAAGATCACCTTTTCGCAACTATTCAATGATGATCTGTCTGTCAATCTAGCTGTCTGTCTCTCTGTCTCTGTATGTCTCACTGTGTGTCTTTCTGTCTCTCTATCTGTCTGTCTCTCTGTCTGTCTGTATATCTGCATCATTGCCTGTCTCTCTGTCTCAATGTATGTCTTTCTGTCTCACTGTCTGTCTCCATGTCTCTCTGTTTGTTTCTAGGTTTCTCTTCCTGTCTCTCTGACTGTCTCTTTCTGTCTGCCTCTCTGTCGTTCTGTCTGTCTTTATGTCTGTATGTCTCTATTTCTGTCTGTCTCTCTGTATGTCTGTCTCCCTTTCTGTCTTTATGGCTCTCTGTCTTTCTCTCTGTCTGTCGCAATGGCTGTCTGTCTGTCTCTATGTATGTCTCTTTGTCTCTCAATCGATCTGTCTGACTGTCTCTCTGTCTTTCTTTATGTCTGTCTCTCAGTCTGTCACTCTTCTGTCTCTCAGTTTGTCTCTCTGTTGTCTCTCTGCCTGTCTCTCTGTCTGTACTCTGTTTCTCTGAATGTCTCTCTCTGTCTCTCTCTGTCTCTGTGTCTGTCTCTCTGTCTGTCTCTGGTTCTCTGTGTGTCTCTCTGTCGTTCTGGCTGTCTCTCTGTATATCTCTCTATTTCTCTGCCTTTCTCTCAGTCTCTCTGTGTGTCTCTCTGTCCGTCTATCTTTCTGTCTCTCTGTCTGTATCCCTGTCTCTCTGTATGTCTATCTGTATGACTCTTTGTCTCTATGTCTGTCTCTATGTCTGTCTCTGTCTGTCTCTCAGTCTCTCTGTATGTCTTTCTGTCTGTATCTCTGTCTCTCTGTCTGTCTCTATGTCTGTATGTCTGTCTCTTTGTCTGGCTCTCCTTCTGTATCCCTATCTGTCTCTCTGTCTGACTGTCTCTCTATCTATTTGTCTGTCTCTATGTCTGTCTGTCTGTTTATGTCGGCATATCTCTGTCTTTCAGTCTGTATGTCTGTCTGACTCTTTGTTTCAGACTAACTGTCTGTATAAACATCTATGTCTGTTGTCTCTCTTTCTCTGTCTCTATCTGTTCTCACTGTCTGTCTGTATGTCTCACTATCTGTCTCCCTGTCTGGCTCTCCTTCTCTATCTCTGTCTGTCTCACTGTCTGCCTGTTTTATATCTCACCGTCTGTCTTTCTGTCGGTATGTCTGTTTGTCACTATGTCTGTCTCTCTGTCTATCTCTCTTATCTTCTCTCTGTATGTCTCTATGTCTCTCTGTCTGTCTCTCTATCTCCATGTGTGTCTCTATGTCTCTCTGTCTGTCTCTCTGTATCTCTGTATGTCTGTTTGTCTGTCTCTCTGTTTGTCTCTCTGTCTGACTGTCTTATGTATGTCTGTCTTTTTCTGTCTGTCTGTATTTCTCTGTCTGTCTTTCTGTCTATCCTTGTCTGTCTGTCTTTCTCATTGTTTCAGATTGTCTCTCTGTATGTCTCTCTGTATGACTCTTTGTCTGCCTCTCTGTATCTCTGTCTGTCTGTCTTAATGTCTGTCTGTCGGTCTCTCTGTCTTTCTGTCAGTCTACGTGTCTATTTGTCTATCTGTATGTGTGTCTATCTAATTATCTATCTATCTATCTATCAATCATCTACTAATCTACCATCTAGCATCTACATGATTACATGCCTTACCTGCCCACTTGCCTACCTACCTACTTACCTATCTATATATCTTTATATCGACTGTATATCTACCCATCTATCTACCTATCCATCTACATGCCTACCTAAATACCTACCTATCTACCTACTTACCTACCTACCTGCTACCTACATACTTTTTTTCCTCTCTATTTATCTATATATTCAATGCATATTCAATGTTACATTTACTTTTGCACCAACTGGAATTTTAATGCTTTGCAAACAAAGTATGCATTATTAAAGTGCTAATGTAACCATAAATTCAAAACTGTATTATTTGTTAATCAACATTTAATGGTAACTGACAGTTTCTAAAGTCTTAATTGATTTTTAAATTGATTTTAGTTATATTAATGTAGTACATTTATCACAACGAGATTGAAATTTAGTAATTCAGCTGACGTCTCCTGCCCCCCCCCCCCCCCGCAACCCCTATCTTCAAAATGTCGTACATGACTCAAACCAATTGCAGATGACGCCTATAGTTTAAAAAGTGTAAAGGAACCTCTGCATCCAACTGGTGAAATTGATAATATATTAGCCAATTAACAAGTAACTTGCTCAATCTAATTTAAATTTGATTTTCTATCACGAACAAATAATTAACAAAAAATATAAATCAAAATAAAGTATTCAACGTGAATATAAAACAAAGATGTGTGCTTTTAGAGATACAATTTTTTGTCTTTATTAATGGAACAAAACATTCCCCTAAATAATCGACAAGTATGAATATAACAAACAATGTAAAGCAAATAAAATCAAATGCTGAAGAACAAGAGTGATGTGATGAAACACTCATTATCATAAAGACACTGTATTAAAAAAAAACAAAAACACATGCAAGATAATTACTAAAACTTTAGGCCTCTAAAAACTTAAAAAAAAAAAAAAATAACAATTATAATTAATTTAATCCTAAACATTTCAGAAATATATAATAATTAATTAACATTACAAAAATATTTTTTTTAATAATTTTTTTTTTTTACTTTTTTTTTTTAACTGAAACTAAACCTTAATGAAAATATCATCCAAATTTAATATATTAATTTGCATTCCAACTGACGTTAATTTATTACTGAACATTTAAACTGCAGCTAATTTATTAATGAACATTCCAGCTTCGGCTAATTTAATAGGAAATCTTTCACAAGTTATTAATCTACCGATGACATGTCATCAACATAAACCATGTCATAAGTAAATCACATAAAGAAGTAATGTCAGAAATTGATCATCTTTAGAAGCCATGTTCCTGATTGATCATCCACAGAAGGCGCATCCCAAGTTAATCATCTGCAGAAGCCATGTCATAACCAAGATCAGAATCGGCAGCACTGAATGATGGTAATCTTTGATGTCTGCACTGTTTCTTTGGATAACGGAAGTTGTTTGTTCTAAATCTTCGCATTCTGAAACGATGTGCACAGTTGAATCTGTTGGAGATAAGATAAATTAAATTTATTTATTTGATATCTAAGTTCAATTCTGCCAACAGTGTTAAAAAGGTAAAAAGTATTTTTATTTTATTTTTTTTAGATATTTTTTTTAATGTATATTGTTTTAAATTGTGTTTCTTTTACATGATAATATTATGTCAATGTGAATTAAAAGAATTACATAAAAGGTAGATCAAACACGTGTCTACATAAATTAAAGCTTGAAATAATCAAATCCTATGACACAGGGACCACCTGAAAGTTATGAACTGGTTTAATTTTCAACATTTTTAGACATTTAAGATATTATTCTAGCAACGTTCGGTTTTACTTTAATGAGATTTAAAAAAAAAATCGTTTAATTAAAATTAAAATACTGATGACACAATTACAATTCCCATCGATTATTTTAAAATAAGGTTATTCTTAACTTGATGAGAATATAAAGGGATTGTTTGCCCCTTGAATTTCCTGAAGCGAGAATTTAAATGCTTATTTTATTTATATATAAATCAATATATTATATATACGAACTATTCCCTTTTGTGAAGGAAAGGGATCTGTTCGCCCCTTATGTCAATTAAAGACGCGGTGCATCTTTGTTTTCAAGGAATTACTGCTTACTATTATTTGGCATGTCAGTTTACAAGAAAAGATTGGGCGATAAATATTTAAAATCACAATTTTGGAAACACTTTTAAAGGAAATATGATGGGAAAATGGAACATTGGCGTGGTCGACTAAAATTAAAGGAATTGTGATCAAAGGACTTTAGTTATTAAAATAATGAATGTGCTGTATCTAAACCAAGCATGGAGAAAAAAAGGTTTCGACTATCATTCCCCTTTTTCCTTTTCTGTTAAGTCTAGAATATTCTTTTCTACACAATGCATGGCTAGGAATGTAATCATATAATAAAATATGACATATAAAGTAATATTATAGCACGTGAGTACTGTAGAGGTTACAATGGTATGGCTAGGGTTTTGTCAAACATTTGCGCACATTTATTTAAATACAAAAGGATTTTGCGAATGAATTTATAAGATACAAAGTTATGTTCAGTAATATTGAAAAAGTGTCAATCATTAATTTAAAGACGAATGTGCCGCAAACGGTAGATAACCCCCTCTCACTCTTTACCACATTCCTACTCAACGCCATTGATTTAGACATAAATTATTTAATGAAGAAATATTTGCTAAAATATTTATTAAAAGGAGTGACAAAACATGTAATGAAACTGTTACGGTTTAAATTTTATTGTAATTTTTTTAAAGACAAAACTGTAGAAAAATATAATAATTTACCTGGAGTTGTAGTTCTTGTCGTTTTCCCGTTGATTACTGCAGACAAAATGTAAAGTTTACACGATATTAAATTATACATTTCTATCGGGGAACTTCCGGAATTTTACATGATTAATTGCTACATATTGTATGTATGTTTGTCCCGTATGCACTCCTACATTATTCATGTGATTGCAATAAGACTTTAGTGAACTGTTTTTAACATCCCGCGCAAATTATATCAACTCATTAAACATATTTGGTTTTGGGCCGTTGGCCCTAAACTCGCTTTTTTTTCTTTTATGACGGTGGTAAAAATATACACTGTATGCGCTCCTATACAATTTACCCGAATGCGATACAACTTTAGAGAGATGCTGTGCGCATTTTCTTCTCATTCTTATAGGCAGCTTCATTAGATATGGGTTTGGTTATATAGAGAGAAAAGGACAACCCTTATTTGCATGGGAGTTTTTTTTTTGTAATGATCCCAGTAAGTGATATTATATAAGGAAACTAGCGAGTACCCGGCATGCGTTGCAATGATACTCATCGAAATAAAGTGTCTGTGTTTTAATAATTGTTTTGAAAGTTCTTCTAATAACCACCTTTTTTTAACCGTCTGGTGCGTATTCGAATTAATTAGAAGGTTTTAAGAAGTGTCAGCAGACCACATGCAGCTGTCCGTGTGGGAAGCATGGATTTTCCAAATTTAGTCTTAAAACTTATAGCGATTGATCCCCCTCATGCAATAGCTATGTTTTAAATTATATTTATATGGCTCATTTATTACATATAAACAAATTTAGGGCCCCCGGCCCCAAAAGTAATATTGTGAAATATTTGTACTAAATCAGAAACCTATTTATTAAGTCACATATACAAAATGAAATGTCACAGTTTATATTTTCGTAATTCCACCCACTTATGCAATAGCTCTGTTTGACGTTATATTTACATAACTCGTATAAGAAAAAAAAAAGAATTTAAGGCCCCGGGCCAAAATCGGAATATTGTAAAATATTTGCACTTCTTTAGAAACCGAATGCGGGCCTGCACACAACAACTCACTGACAGCTTATCGCATTCAGATGAATAGTATAGGAACTCATACGGAAATTATATTTAAATAGCTCATATTAGAAAGAAAAACTACTATAGGGCCTCGGTCCAAAACTGGTAATTCTTTGTAAAATTAATGGGTTTTGATATTCATGGATATACTTTTGTAAATGTACTTAAGTTGTTTTAACGTCATTGATTTTCTTAATTCGTAAAATGGGAATATAGCATCTATTTTTCACAACAGTAATATCATTGAATTTAAAGATATAAAATTGTACACACCCTATTTCCTAACCCCCATATATATGTACCTAAGAAGGCAAATTATTTGTAAAATTCATTTTGAGACCTATAGTGTGCTGCCACGTGCAAATTAAAGTATTGAATTACACCTTCCCCCTCCCCCAAACAGAGTTTTAAAGAAATTAATAAAATCATCCACAGGATTGTAATCCACTTACTTGCGCAAAAACAATTTTTTTGCATTTCAAATGTTTTGTTCTTATTTAAATGAGTGATAAGTGCATTAGTGGATGCTATTTGGATATGTAGTATCGCTGCACTGATTGCATTAAACGGCATTTTCGTATTAAAAGTATATTTAAAGGTTAGGTTTTTGTTTTTTTTATTAATTTATAAATTTCATAAATGTATATTTTTGGAAAGAATAAAAGTAAAAAAAATATTAAACGTTAAAAATAAAAAGCGAAAGTTGTATTTCATTTTTTAAATTGTAGCAATTTAAAAAGCAATCTATTATATTTATTAATTTTACTTTTAGGAAGGGGGAAATACATTATCAATTTTATTAGGCGCGGTTATTAAATCAGATAAATTTTTGCATTGAATAAATAAACAATTTGAGTTCTGACGTCATTTGCGTTATTATTTAAAACAAATTAGTTTTACTTTTATTACGCAATATTTGGAACGTACTTTAAAAATGCACTAAAATCAACAGATGTTTTGGTTTCCCCGATAAATGTGATTACAGTGTAATTCTTTGATTATAATTTGTTTTACTAATTTTCATAACTTTCAACCACATATAAAATGTTTAAAATAGTTCCTTAGTTGTTACTCCAGATTTATTTATAATTTATATTATTAATACTTAAAATTTTATTAAAATTAAAGCGAATATACAATATATTTTTCGCATTATCATTGATTCGAGTTCCTTAAAATAATAGAAGAAAACTATGATTGTTTTAAAAAATGGGAACGTATTTAAATCGTATCGGTTCTTTGTGAGTTACGGTCAGCATAGATCATTCTAATATAATAGATGTATTACTACATCATTGCTATTCAAAATCACAACACATTTACAAAGCTATATCCGATTATAAAATACGTCACAAAATTCAAGCTTATTTATAAAAACAACAAAAATACTCTCTACACTAAACATGCAAAAACGTGTTTTCTCTGCTCTTGCTACAAATTGATGTCTGTTGGCATTTGTTTAAGGGCGGTTGAGTTAATAGCTCCGTTTGAAATTATTTTGATAAAGTTTGTTAAAGAAAACAAAACGAATTTAAGGACATCGGCCCATGCGAAATATTGTTCTAATTTAGAAACATTTGCGGGAGCACCCATATCAATTCACCAAAGTTTTTATCGCAATCGGATGAATGGTATAGGAATGCATACTATAATTATATAGATAATAAATGGTGGAAAACGAATTAAGGCCCCCGGCCACAAACGGAATATTGTAGAATTGTTGTATTACTTCAGAAACCTACTTATTATATCATAAAATTAAAAAAAGAGAAACATATTACTGAAGTTGTATCGCATTCAGATAAATGGTATAGGAGTGCATACGGATATTATTTTTTACAAAGCTCATATAAGAAAAATAACGATTTTGGGGCCAAAGGCCAAAAACGGATTGTTTTAAAAGTGTTGTAACTACTTCAGAAACCTAATTATTATGTGACACACACAATTTAATGTCGCTATTTGTATTTGATTAAAAATCTATCCATCCACACATTAGCTCTGTTTGAAATTTTATTTGTATAGCTTATATAGGAAAAATAGAACATAGGGCCCCTGGCTCAAAACAGAATATTTTAAACGGTTGTAATAATTTGAAAAGCTTTGCGGACGTGGGTAAAACATTTTAATAAAGTTTTGATCGCATTTAGATAAATGATATAGGAGCGCATACAGAAATTATGTTGTACAAAGCTCATATAAGAAAAAAAAGAATTTGGGACCAACAGCTGAAAACGGAAAATTTTATACGTATTGTAATTACTTATTAACATGCGCGACTTTATGGACAACCTTTCAAAAAAGTTTTTTTTCAATCACATATGAGACAAACAGACATAAATACATACATACAGGCATACATTCATTTTATATATATAGACTAGCGAGTACCCGGCATGCGTTGCGATGCCACCCAAGAAAGAAAGTGTTTGCGTTTTAATTATGTTTCTTGAAGAGCTTTTAAATACACAATGTTTTTTGTTTTTCCGTCTTGTGCATACACGAATAAATCGGAAGGTTTTCCGACGCGAGAGCAGGCGACATACAGCTGTCCATGAGAGAAGCATGGGTTTTCCAAATTTAGTCCGCAAACTTGTAGCGATTGTCCCTGTGCTTTGTTGATGGTCATTGCAAATGCGAGTCGCACCGGAAACTGCAGACGTTTAAATTCAAATGGCATATCTGTTGGAATCATTGGGATGCGTGGCAGCAGTACATCTTCGCCTTTAAATTTTCCATTTAAAATAGCTGCTTCGATGATATTGTTCATCATGTTTTTCACTGAAATCTTGGTGCCGTTACAAAGTCGTGGTGGATTTATGTTTTGCAAAAGAATGATAGGCACGCCAATTTTGAGCGTTAAAACGTGCGACGGGATGCCTGGCAAGTCAAGTGAATTCAAGAATTCCGTTGGATAATTGACAACTTCGTCTTCATTCAATACAGTATCGATGGACTTGTACGTTGTCGTTTCGCCTGGGATTTCATTTTGAATGCTTAAGTTGATGGCATTAACATCGTTGTTTTTGGCTGCCAATATAGCACGTGCACTGAGCCACTGATGATATGTGTAATTTTGTGCGATATTTGGAAAAACTCTATGAATCAATTCGTCGATGATTGCTGTCATTTTACAGAAACTTGTTGGCAATGTGAAACATTGTGTGGATTCATCGATTGCCATTTTCCCATTCCCAATGTCCAACAACTGTTTTGCGAAACGTTCAGCGGATTCATCAGTGTGTAGTTGCACACGCATATTGGTCTTCAAAGTCAATTTCTGTACATGCCGCCATAAAACTGATGATTTTAGACATGCATTTAATTCATCTGCAGCGGTTGAAAGTGCTATAACTGGTAGAGTTTGTCGAAAATCACCAGATAATAGAATAAGTGCGCCACCAAAGAGCTGTTCATTTCCTCTCACATCTTTAAGTGTACGATGCAGCGCTTCCAATGCTTTTTTGTGCGCCATAGTACATTCGTCCCATATAATGAGTTGACATGATTGTAGTACTTTACCCATTCCAGAATGTTTATTTATATTGCATGTTGGTGTCTCAGTTATTTGCATGTTCAATGGCAATTTCAAATCTGAATGCGCTGTTCGTCCACCATCCAAAAGAGTTGCTGCAATTCCAGATGATGCGATTGCCAATGCAATATTCTTTCGAGATCGTATGGTTGCCAAAATAAGTGAAATTAGGAAAGTTTTGCCCATGCCTCCGGGAACATCTAGGAAATACAATCCACCTTTTTGACTTCCAATTGCATTCATAATTATGTCATACACTAAGCGTTGCTCTGGAACCAGTTTCGGATGATTCATTTGAACAAATGTACCCAATTCGTCGATATCAAAGTGTGTTTCTCGATGCAAATCTCGATGGAATAGGTTGTTTGCAGATCGATTCGGAGCAGTCATTCCCAAATCTACCAGTGTTTTGTTAGCGATTGCCAAACACATGTCCTCAATCGAAATCAATGCCTCATTATACACGTTTGATGTAAATTGAATATCCGGATTTTGTTTCTTTGCACGCAAACGGTGTAGAATGTCTTCACTCATGTAGTCTTTGTATATTTCCCAAAGATCTTTTGGATTGGATGGGAAGCATGTTGTCAATATGATTGAAAACAAAGTGCGTATTTGCTGTGGTTGAGCAATATTCGATGCATCAGAAAGCGAAGTGTCCCAATGAGCATCGTTTTCCAGAAGTTTTAATTCTTGGCAAGCTTCACGATAAGTGGCACATACTTGCCCGTTTACTGTTCTCATTTCTTGGAATGATGTCGGTCCACGTACGTTGATTAACAGTAATCGCAAGTAAAAGCATTCTGCATTGTTTGGGTGAACAGTGTACAGACGGCCTAATGCGTCGGTTGAATATAAATTGGGGTGTTTTTCAAATGCTTTACCCTGTTTGCGACGTTGAAACCTTTTCGCTAAAGCATTCCATGTGTAATATGTTGGCACTTCAGAGTAAAGTAGCGACTTTGCAAAAATATCATTCCCGCACGGAGGTGACAAAGCTCTTGCACGTGCATTTTCTAATGTAAAGTACACGCGCTGTCCATTTTCAAGGTGCACTGCCAAATGAACAACTGTTGGATGGCGTTCATGGATTGGAAATGATAAAATGCGCCATATTGCTTCATTGCTACTAATAGTGCGTCCAAGTTGATATTGGTAGACTTCATCGAGTGTTCGTGTTGTTTTTTTCCAATCCAAAAATTGCCATATCGCTTCCTTTGTTAACATATTTGCAAATGTACTTGATCGATTTCACCGAATTGCAATACTCGACATTGATGTGTGCTTTGAACGCTTTTGAGAGTAACGGCGAATAAGTTACAACCCAACGATTATCAACTTCAACATCATTGTTTCGTACTTTTGAAGTGATTGATTTGCCACCATCTTCAGTTGATCGTCGACGATATAGTGGATATCCGTCATTGCCAGTGACAGTCTCAGCAACTAAATCTCTTGGGTATCGTTTCGTACATTTCCCATCAGACATGCATGGAGAATTTTTGTTGAGTAAGCCACATGGACCGTGAATCATGTTTTTGGTGACGATTTCTAATAAGTATTGATCAATGTCGCCATCAGGTATTTCTGCAGAAATGACTTTATCAATTTGATCTGCTTTGACTTTTTCGATCAAGCAAATTAAAATGTGTGTATGGGGCAATCCTCTTTTTTGCCATTCAACGGAATACATCCAACAGCGTGTCTCTCCAAAAACATGATGCTTGACAATAAAATCGATTAAAGATTTCAATTTTTGTTTGAACACACGGGCAGCAATATCGTGACGATCTGATGGTGATTGTCCAGTTAACAACAGTTCTTGTATTTCATCCCACTTAGGGTTGCATGTAAAGGTAATAAAAAAATCTGGGCGGCCATATGAACGGAAATATGTCATTGCATCTTGTGCGTATTCATGCATGTGACGTGGACTCCCAGTAAATGTGGCCGGCAGTATAACCATTTTACCTAATTCATTTGGATTCACATTGCCATCATTCACAACTGCATCACGTAAATGAATGTACTCTTCGGAACGCAACTTGCTTTGATTTAATAGAATGTAGAGGAGTCGTTCGGTTTCGATTTTTGCATACATATCAACAATGTATTGATGGAACAATTGTCGACATTTCAAGATATGATTTTCGGCACTCTCACGAATCATCAATCGATATGAATAGTATTTCTTAGAACTGACTTTCTTATTCGATTCCTCATCTGTTTGTGGATTTCTCAATTTGATGTTGAAATGATATCCATCTTCTCCTTGCCAAAATAAAATTAGATATTGCAATGCGTCGTATGAGCGATGAGTTTCTGAGACTCGCTGAACATCACCATTTCTGCGATGAAGAATTATATCACGTGAGTTAAATTCTTCGCCCACTATAACGATCGCAACTTCATCAATTGTTGGTGCGTTGTATTGTCTTTCGTGTTGGCCAGCAGGTGTTTTGTCTGCTCTAACTACAACTGAGTAATCATCTGTCGGCATTTGTTCAAGTGAATTTCTAAACAATTGAACTAATTCGTTGTGTTGCAAAAATAGAGATTGCAATACAGCTACAATTTCTCTCTTAAAGCCCATATTGATATGACAACGTTGATCGATTTGTTCATCAGTATTCCCCATAAAATAAATTTGAAGAAATTTGTGATCTGTGTCTTGCAGTGGTAGTAGTGATCCTGCACGATGATAAATTTGCCCTTGCACTTTAAATGTTGGCATGTATTTCTCGCTCACGATATTTGTTGCACCGAACGATGTCATTTGGAAACATGAATTGTACTTGCGTATGTTTGCCAAGAAATGTTTTGCAGGGCTTGTTTCACCTGATACCAAGGTTGATAATGGTTCTGGTGGTGAATGTAATTCTTGCAATTTAACTTTCTCACCCGCGCAGCAAATTCCCGCAGTTTCATTCTTAAATTTGAGGGCACTGCAATACACGCATAATTTATCAATTTTTACAATAACCACGCTTGGATGAAGACTGTAATCATAATTAGCATTTAATGGAATGCACTAAGATTTAATTCAACGTGCAGTGTTCGTCTTGTTCGAGCATTGCGTACTCGGGCGGTTTCCAGTCTTGCTTCCCGCTGCTCCAATGTGTCAAAGGTACCGGCTTGAGCATTGCGTATTCGAGCTGTTGCCAGTCTTGCTTCACGTTGCTCGAATGTTTCAGATGAACGGGTTTGAGCTTTGCGTACTCGAACTGTTTCCAGTCTTGCTTCCCGTTGCTCCACTGTGTCAAATGTACGGGCTTGAGCATTGCATACTTGAGCAGTTTCCAGTCGTGCTTCTCGTTGCTCGACTGTTTCCGATGCTCGTGATGACTTTTTCTTTCGCGCTTGAGGTGTGGAAAAACCAATAGCTTTTCGTTTGGGTGGCATCAGTGATTTGACAGCAAAAGTATTGCTTTGTGACGAATATTACAAATGCATGTGATATCTATTATTAGATTTCGATAGGCAATGCTAATTTCACATTTAACACCACTTGTTACGTCAAACACAAAATGAAATATCGCTGTTTGTATTTGATTCAATTAATTAACGATATTTTTAATGTTAATAGTTTTCATATGTTAGGAAGTACAATGAATTGTTGGCAGTACATTTTTAGTTGTATAAGGGTCACATTACTTTATAAATCATAAATTCCAGCGTTCAAATCTAGATGTTATTATAGTTCAATACCTTCGTTGTCTATTGGGTAATTTAAAAACTTTAGAAACCATCGATTCATGTCAAATGTCTTTTCATAAAACAAAACAACTGCGAATTTCTCATACTCCATTATAGAATTACTTTATCATTGCTGTTCAAAACCATAAAATGTTTACAACGTCATATCCTATTCTAAAAAGCTTATTTATAAAAACAACAAAAATACTCTCTACACTAAACATGAAACAATGTGTTTTCTCTGCTATTACTACAAATTTGCTGTCTGTTGGCATTTGTTCAAGGGTGGTTGTATTGATCGCTCTGTTTGAAATTATATTGATGAAGCTCATTTAAGAAAACAAAACGAATTTAAGGCCACCGGCCCAAACAAAATATTGTAAAATGGTTGCATTAATTCAGAAACCTACTTATTATGTAACATAGAAACTGAAATGTCGTTATTTGTATTTGATTCAATTTCATCCACCCATGAAATAGCTCTGTTTTAAATTATATTTTTATAGTTAAATTAAGAAAAAACGATAATTATAAAGACAACAAAATGGTGGCACAAACGGAATATTGTAGAATTGTTGTATTACTTCAGAAACCTACTTATTATATCACACACACAGTTTAATGTTGCTATTTGTATATCATTAAAAATCTATCCAATAATGTAGTAGCTCGGTTTGAAATTATATTTGTATAGATCATATAGGAAAAATAGAACATAGGGCCCCTGGCTCAAAACAGAATATTTTAAACGGTTGTAATAATTTGAAAAGCTTTGCGGACTTGGGTAAAACATTTTACTAAAGTTTTATCGCATTCAGATAAATGATATAGGAGCACATACAGAAATTATTTTGTACAAAGCTCATATAAGAAAAAAAAAGAATTTGGGAACAACGGCTGAAAACGGAATATTTTAAAAGTATTGTAATTACTCATTAACATGGGCGACCTTATGGACAACCTTTCAACAAAGTTTTTTTGCAATCGCATGAATGGTGTAGGAGCGCATACGGTTTGAAATTATATTTATATAGCTCCTATAAGAAAAAACGAACATGGGGCCCCTGGCTCAAAACGGAATATTTTAAAACGGTTATAATAATTTCCAAACCTTTGTGGGCGTGCTTGCAGCATTTTATCAAATATTCGGCGCATTCAGACGAATGGTGTAGGAGCGCAGACGGAAATATTTTTTACAAAGCTCGTATAAGAAAAAAAACGAATGAAGGGCCAACGGCAGAAAATAAAATAATTGAAAAGTTTTTTTAATGACGCAGTTAAATGCCCAGGTAGGTGGCCAGCAACTAACCAAAGGTTTGTTGCAATCGCATGAATGGTGTAGGAGCGCATACGGTTTGAAACTATATTTATATAGCTCATATAAGAAAAAACGAACACGGGGCCCCTGGCTCAAAACGGAATATTTTAAAACGGTTATAATTATTTCCAAACCTTTGTGGACGTGCTTGCAGCATTTAACCAAAGATTTAGCGCATTCAGACGAATGGTGTAGGAGCGCAGACGGAAATATTTTGTTACAAAGCTCGTATCAGAAAAAAAACGAATGAAGGGCCAATGGCCGAAAACGAAATAATTGAAAAGATTTTTAATGACGCAGTTAAATGCCCAGGTAGGTGGTCAACAACTCACCAAGGGTTTGTTGCAATCGCATGAATGGTGTGGGAGCGCATATGAGACAAACATGCATACATAAATACATACATACATACATACAGACATACATTTATTTTTATATATATAGAAGATGTAATTGAAGAAAGAACCGATCCTTATGCCACCACGTTAATTTAGTAACTAAAGCAGACACTAAAAGACATTTCGTTGGTGATATGCCGATAAAAAATATAATGATGACAATTGCAACAAAAATAAATAACATAGATTTAGAAGATGAACAAGCAAAAGATCAGGGGTTAACTAAATAATTTAAAAAAAATAGAAAGTAATTGTGTTGAGCACACAAAACAGGGACAAATTACTTTTGTGACATGTTAAAATATGTTGTCATTTTTTTTTTAAATTTTAACGTTGGTAACAGGGTTAACAAGAAATTAGTTTTACAAGGATCATACCGCAGGATGATTTTCGAGACATTTTATGCAATTCCTTGGCGGGACACTTGTCAGGATGACAAAATACATAGTTTTTCCCGAATATTATTAGTGAACATGAGGAAGGAGTTTGCATATTACGTGAATATGTCTAGTCTGTAAAAAAGCACGTCCGTCAGGACATGTTAAAACTATAGAGTTTGATAAGATGGATGGAAGTGATTGGTGAACCATTTCAAAAGATTGCTATTGACATTGTGGTACCTCCCCAACTAAGTACAAATAAGAATAGATGTAGGCATAAGTCGATTGAAATGTCCACTCTTTGGCCAGAAGCGATTCCATTGAATGATATAATTACACAAGATATTTATCAAAAACATTTGGCAATATTCTCTCGAATGGCTTTCTCAGAAAGAACATTTTCCAAAATATTCACTAGAATGGGTTTCCGAAACGTTATACTGTCAGGCTACTGTCAACGATTTTCGCTAGAATGGGCTTCACGGATGTTATAATATAAGACAATGTGCCACAATATTCTCTAGAATGGGTTTTTCAGTTGTTATACTATAAGAACAATTTGTCACCTCATATTTGTATGGAGAAGTGTGTGAACATTTTAATACCGTTATTTTAACCGTGTGAACGTATTCAATCTTCGGTAGAAAGTTTAGAGGCTGATTTTAATATTATAGAACCATTTTTTATAAAACTACTGAATAATGACAACATGAAAGAAAAAGATAAGGCTGTCTATGAGTATATAATTGACACCAAAAAAACAAAAAAAAACTATTAAAATTAGGGTTAGAAAAAAAAAATCTAACACGGGAGTAAAGTAAGTCAACGATAAACATTAATATGACCACAACACAATAGTTAACGACTTTCAAGTAGAGGATCACGCACTGGTGCTTAATTTAAAAAGTAAATTAACTTGAATTATGCCTAAAATGTCAGGTGAAAGAAACAAAGAAATATTTTCAATATATTAGGACTAATCATAATGTCTGAATAGCATTACCACATTTTTTAAACGAATAATTGTAACCTAACACGTAATAGCAGAGATAACATAATGCATGGCACAATCGCAAAATCTATAAGAGAAGGGGGAAAAACAATTACACAATATGTAGTGGCAATTATGAACCTATATGTTATTGACAATAATGAAAACACTGTGGTTGATATTAACACGTAACTAAGTGAAACCCAGAAGGTCGAAGTGTAAGGGACAATGTTATGATAATCCCGAAAAGACATCTGTGGGAATTTATAAAAATAGAATTATTATGATACCAAAAAAAAACAGTTATACATTTAATATTATCGAAAAGATTTTACATTTTGAAATTTCAGAGAAAACAACTTGATCTTGATTAAATACGATGTTAATTTCGATCTTGATTAAACAGGATGTTAATTTTGATCTTGATTAAATAGGATGTTAATTTTGATCTTGATTAAATAGGATGTTAATTTTGAAATGGAATAGAATATCATCTGAGAACAATATATAATTGCTGAATACTTTTTTTATGTCGACACCAACGGGCTTCAACCCTGAGGTGGTTGACAGGTGAGGACATCCTTGTTTTTCTGACTAATCATTATGTGATGTGAGCCATGGGTGCTCAAATGTTGATTTTATTTTTACACAGAGCTTTAATGCAATACAACCACTAGCAAATATTATACAGGGTTGCTCAGGTTTCTAGAGCAAGTAGTGCTCCAAATTCAAGCTGTACCGAAATGTAGATGTCTTTAAAAAGTGTGCTTCTATCTCTTAACGTGTACATGGTTCGTTTTTTTGTAGATGATGTGAGGTTTGGTGAGCATGGGTTGGGGGGTGAGGTATAGAGTATATGATTTGGGAGGTAATGTTAATAGTCAATGTGTTTGGAGGTGTAATTTAGGGTCAATGATTTGGGAGGTTAGGTTTAGAGTCCATGAGTAGGAGGTGATGTTTAGAGTCAAAGATTAGGAAATAAGGTTTAGAATCTATGATTGTTAGTTGAGGATTATAATACATGGGTTAGAAGGTTAGGTTGAGATTTGATGAATTTGGAGGTGAGATTTAGTGTCCATGATTTGGAGGTGTGGTTTAGAGTCACTGAGTTTAGAGGTGCGGTTTATAGTCCATGAGTTTGGAGGTGATGTTTAGAGTTCATGAGTTGGGAGTCGATGTTTAGAGTTCATGAGTTGTGAGGTGATGTTTTAGAGTTCATGAGTTGGGAGGTGAGGTTTAGAGTCTATGTGTTGGGATGTGACTTTTGATTCCATGAATTGGGAGGTGAGATTTGGAGTCCATGAGTTTGTAGGTGATGTTTAATGACCGTTGGGTGGTATAAAAGCTATAGAGTCAAAGTGTTTTGAGTTGAGGTTTAAAGTCCATTAGTTGGTAGGTGAGGCTTTCGTTTTTGTTTTTTAAAAATCAAAGTGTTACTATAAGCCTTGACAATGATTGCTCTGATTTTTTATAAGTTTGTGATTTTTTAATGACACTGATTTTTCATTATGAAAAAACAGAAGCTTGGTAAAACTCAAGTTCATTTTGTATGTAACTACGTGTCAAAAATAAGCGGGAAAGATGTCATAGGATATTTGACATGATTTAGATTATGGTTATTAAATCTAAAAACAAAAGCAATGTCTCGCCACCTGAAAATATTATATTTAGTACAGTGGTACCTCCAGATACGAAGTTAATTCGTTCCATTACCTTGCTCGAACGTCAATTTGCTCGTATCTCAAAATAATTTTCAGTGTTGAAATTATTTGAAATTTTATTAATCCGTTCCAGCCCCCAAAATGCCACCCAGTTGTTTCTATCGACTCCTTCTGATTGAGCACAGTACATATCGTTGAAGTACTACGCCCGTTCTTCCTCGCAAAGTCACTCTATGTTTCAGTTTTTCTACAATTTCACGCTTTATTTCAATAGACATCATATTCTTCTGAGCACTGATCTTTTCAGTTACTTTCTTCGGACACAAGGTTATAAAAAGAAATGTTATTAAGTACTTGAAATGCACACAAAAAGACCATACACGAGCACAACTAAAAAAAATGTTTCGAAAGCGAGGCAAACAAGCACACTGACTGAGGCGTGGTGCAATGTGAGACGCACGAGACACGACTGGTGTGTCGTGTGTAGCCGGCCGAACCGCTGACCCAGTTCCTCGTATCTCAAATGTTTCTCGTATTTCAAAGCAAAATATCGCACGCACGACGGCTCGTATTACAAAAATCTCGTATGTGAAGGAACTCGTATGTCGTGGTACTAGGGTTTACTTAAATTGTGTCTCCCAGTGATAACTATGTTAACAAAAATGTTTTAATTAATGCGTCTATGATTTTAAATACACATTACAAATGTCAAATAGCTATTTCAGTTATTTTTGACACATTTATCGAAAAGGGGGGATGGGATTGCCCTGATTCCACTGGATAGGAAGGGTACGATTTTAGGACTTAAAATGTAACATCCTGACCCCTGGGAAGCTTGATCATGTGCACTGTGTGTATGCACAGTGTCGGACCAACCGGGTGTCCTTGGGTTGGGGCGGACTACAGCGGAACCCGATTGAGCGGAGTCGAGTGGAGGCTATCTTGGCTAAGGGACATCTCCAATGTACCGCTTCGCGGCCCGATAATCGGGCTTTGGGGGGGGGGGGGTGCTTTTTGGAGGACAGAAAGAGCTATGCTCCATGGCCCGCACATTTACTTGGTAAGTATTATAGTAATTACATTGCTATTGCTAGTGTTAGTACCACCTGGGATTATGCCAGATTTTTGCAGCCATCTCCACTAAAGAACAGAAGGGTGTAGTTGTTCCGCAAATTAAGTGAATAAAAAAGTGACGCCCTTTAATTTGTTTAAAAATGTGCCACAGACGTCAAATCGAAAGCCCCTCAGTAAAGATAAGCTACTCAAATGATTTTGCTGCCATAAGCGCATTAAAGCATGAAAAAAGTACATTTATTTTAAATTACAAATATTTCACAAGACATTGAATAAAAGTGTTCTTACTTTAAAAAGAAATATGAGATTATTAACCTGTTGTTGTAGTTCGATCTGTTTTATTATTGATTACTGCAGACAATTGTACAGGTAAAAAGATATTAAATTTAGTCCATAAGGTCACTTGTTAGGAAATATGTCTTAAAGTTCAATTTAATTGTTCATAAAATATTTAATGTTGCCAGGTGCCGAGCCTACAGTAGCCAAAAGGTCACACCAATCTTTAAACGATATACCAACTGGTAACAACTTCAAATATTTTATGACATGTTTTTTAGTAAAATATAAAATCTTAAGTTTTTAAAAGCTCCAATTCTTACAGCTTTGATGTCAACATTGTTATCTTTTTGACACATCTCAAGGTTAAAGATTGTGAATTCGTAATTAAATATTTATGTACAACTTGCCTGTGAGTGTTTCACTTCGTTTGTTTTGTCGTTGAGTACCAAAAAGTACATCACATTCATAGGAGCCACTGTCCCAGTATTTTGTGTCATTGACAGTGACAGTCAAACTCACAAATTCTTGTTTGGCTCTATGGTCTCCATGTTCAATGTGAACGTGCCATGACCTGCCTTGAGGAATACCCTAAAGAGGATAAAATACATATTAATACAATATTTGGGTAATACGTGGCGTAAAAAATTTAAATTTCTATCTTACTAACAATAACATGTACTACTTATTTTATACATATTCCTCACTATCAATAACATGTACCAATCATTATATGCAAACATATCACTATCAATAACATGTGTCATTTGTTATATTCATATATCTCACTATCAATAGCATGTATCTATCAATCACGTCACATTTATTAAATGCATATATTTCTCTAGCCATGGCATGTCTCATTTATGATATACATTATCTCTCTATCAATAACGTTTACCGTTTATTATATACATATATTTATGTTTTAATCTCATGTTTCATTTATTGTATGCATATATCTCTCGATCAATCACACATCACATGTAATATATGTAACTCTTTTTTAATCAATCGTACATTCTATTTACTTTGTATAATTATTTCTATATCAGTAACACATCCAATAGATTATATATAAGTACAGCTTTATCAATCACAAATCTGTTTGTTACATGCACATATTTCTTTATCAAATCCAAATCCCCTTATTAATATACAAAAAATGACCGAATAACCAAAGCATCAAGAGTATAAGAAAACAAAATGAACTGCTAAAGTATTTTAAAATATAAAAGTTTTCTTTTCTAGAAATCTTAAGTACAGCAAATGAGTAACTTTGATAGGCTTAGACGTTTAAAAAATAATAATTTTGCAATAAATCTTTATTGCAATTAGGTGTAGGCCAAACAAAGATCTGTTCATTAGGCTTAAGTCATGGGTATCCACTAACATAACAAGCATTTAGGTGTACGTAACTAGGCAACTGACGTGCATAGATTTTACATAGATCTTACAGTATGTAATCCATGCCATCATCTTATTGTAATTTCCAATATCCTATTTCTAGAAAGTGGTTAAGGACTCCCCTGCGTTTAAATCACTTTGGAGAGGAACCCGCAATTGACTCGCAGCGATCAAACTTGGACTTTAGTCAATATTTGAAAATAATTAAGACCGACTTGAACCTCATCAGCACACGTTCCCGGGTAAAAACTTGTAGTATCTGCCTGAAGCCACCAGCAATAGCATATTGATCATATAAGGTACTGACGTATACGGAAATCTTTAAAGAGTTATTTCAATACTTCAATTCTTACGTCGTAAGCCATGTTACACTCATCCAAAAAAATAAATTTACTTTCCGAAGTAACTAAGCTGTACTACACTGTTTCGAATTGATGTACAAAAAATCTCCAAATGATTTGAGTTTAGAGGCAGTTTGAAGGAAGAAGGGCTGTCTTTACTCCAGTCAACAAAATCGATTATACACTTGAAGTAGCGAAGGAAAAAAACAACAAATTTTACTTGCAATAATTTGAGCGTCAAGAAAGAAAACCTGTCATGAGTCTGAACCAACGCTACTAATCAATGTGTTACTGACTCAATTTTGTTTAGTTTACTTATTGTCTTATCCTTTTTAAGATCTGAAATAGAAAGCTCCACTGCGTCGTAAGAAAGCTCACTATTAAGTATAAGCAATATCTAGTACCATTAAGTATAGGCAATATCTAGTACCATTAAGTATATCAATACAGTCGAACCCGGTTATGTCGACGGCCACGGGGTATGCCAAAAGGCGTCGAGATAGCCGAGGATCGAGATAAACGAAAACCAATATGGCGGCAATATATTAACATGTGCTTGAAATGTCTTTATACACATGATGTGCGTTAATAAATGAGAATGTACATGCACGAGGGGGGGCGCTAAAAAGGTATTGTGCCCCGGGCGCGAGTTAAGCTCGCTACGCCACTGCTTATACTTTGGCTTTGTGTTTTCATAAAGAGATCGCTGTAGTGGTAATATTTAACATGACATAGTCACAACACACTGTAGTCCACCAACACGTCTTTCCGTGCTGTGACGTCATTATTTCGCTCGGCGGAACCAACCTTCCCCCACCCGCAGACAGCTAGTTCACTGTGACACACAAAGCAACAATATGACCATCACGATCAATACGATACGTTGCGGTGATATTTTTATAACCTTTGACACACCAATCCCCTTACCCATGGTCGGCCGTTGGTCACTGCAACCTATGCGGCCGTAATGGGCCCCGCACTTTCATAGGCCCCGCCCCAAATGTATTTTCTAATACAAAATCTTAATTTTCACTTATTATCCTTAATCCTACCCAGACTGGGCCCCGCGCAATCCGTTTCGCATAGGACCCCGCAATTGTTAGGGTCGGCCCTTCCCCTACCCATGTGTCTCGTATGCTACACATTTCCTTGACAACCAACAATGCACTGCTAAGATGGGATTGTCGATACAAACGCGAAAATACGGTAGTGAGATGGTGAAGTGGCATCGATAACTAACTTTTAAAAAGCTGGCGATTGGTCACGGGGATCGAGATAACCAACGCTAAGTGGCAAATTTGGCCCTCTTTTGTGCTCGAGATATTAGGGTTCGGCGACATAAAAGAATCGACATAACCGATGAGAAAATGCTAAGACAAAGAGAGAATTTGGCGGTTCCACTTCAAAAACGTCGACTTAATAGGGTTGGCGAATTAACCGAGGTCATGATTAGCGGGTTCGACTGTATCTAGTACCATTAAGTATAGGCAATATATTGTACCATTAAGTATTGGCAATATCTACCATATTTCTTTGAGAAATATAGATTATAATATGTCTCACAATCAATACAGTCACCATCTTCCTGTTCATCATTTATTCAAAAAAAAGTCAATGATGTAATGGTAGTTGTTTTAAAGCGTATGTAAGTGCTTAGTACATGCTTAGAGGTATAACTAATTATGTATAAGATTAGCTCATTAATATTGTTTTCATTATGTTTAATCAATCATTGTATAGTTTGGCTTTGTTTTTTTTATAAGAAAGCTGTTATTTCTGTATGTTTTTTTCATGATTACACCACCCCTGCATTTTCTTATACTTTCAACACATGGTGTCGACAAGGTTTGAAAGCCCCGGCTGAGGGCAAATCTGGTCAGTTCCTTGGAGTCATTTCCCCTTCAATACTTCCTATCTGCTTTAGTGCATCGCCTGCTGTTTAAAGTTGTAAACGAAACGGTTTCCTTCAAGGGCACAAATATAGCATTGCTTTTTACGTTTTCAGGTGCTAGGTCGTACAATTGAATTATTTCAAGTTTGCAAGTCGCGTTTTAGAGGAAGTAGTTTAACAGAGGTCGTTTATATAGCACAAATCATTGGTGAATATTTTGTCCAGTCGTATTGAAGTTTTGATGTATTACAGTTTTTCATATTAATCTGGATACTAAAACATATTTGTTAAACAAAACGCAATATTTTAAAATATATACAAAAAAAAAACAGTAACCATATTTCCATCTTTGGTGATTTTAATCAATTTAAAATCTGAATTAAAATCAACAACGTATCAAGCTTGCTGTTCTTGAGATCTTGTGATCATTGTGTGATTGGTGCTTGACCTTTTAATATATACTAGTATGTTAGACCCGATGTTACAGGAATATTAAAGTTAAGCATAGTGTGATATTTTCTTCCTACTTTTGCGAAAACTCATCAGAATTCCTTTTTTTTAAACAAGAAAAAGTATATATGTAAGGATGTTTATGTTTCTAACATCATTTTGTTTTGATAAATGTTTATATGTTATGTAGTATCAACCAGCTCTATCCCTTTTGCGTTGAAGAACAACATTTTTTATACATGAAATTTGTAAAAAATGACATGAAATTTACAATATAAAAGCTAAATAGCTTTTGAAAATTATTTTATATTCACGAAATTTGATCCATTCAGATCTTCCTTTAAAATTTACAAAACGTTTACTTTGTTTTTCTGATATATTTTTAAAAAATCATTTTAAAAAAAGAATTATTATTTCTAAAAAAATGAATCTCTTAAAACATTTTACACGTCTTTGCAAAGAAAAAGCAAAATATATTTTCAATTTTTGAAAAAAAATCTTAACCCATCTTTGTACACGCCCAAGAAAACAAAATGGCTCTATTTTTAAGGATACGTTTTCCATTTTGTAAAATGATTTAGTTTTAATATTTTTATTTGAGCTATTAGAACACTTATGGAAATGTCCTAACAGTTCGTCCATGTCCTTAAATTATATTTTCTTAGTTTGTAGACATATTCTTTTTCACGAATGTAATATCCTTGGATTTAGAGATATTGTAAACCACGTAAAAATATAAACACCCTATTTTCTTCACCAGATATATGTACCTAAGAAGGTTAATTATTCATCAAATTCATTCCTATATTTTAGGCGTATCTTGTGCTGCCTGTGACAAAACGAAAGTAACGAATCAATCTCCTCTAAAGTTTTTAATAAAGATCAATAAAAATTATACATGTGATAGTAACCCCTTACGTACGCCACATCACACTTAATTAAATAATGAAGTCCTAGATCCTTTTATCATACATTGTTTCAGGTTTTAAACACAGAGACATACACACATATATTTTTAATGTTTAAAAAAATTGTTTCCGTTTCACTTTACTTTGTTTTCGTCTGGGTTTTGCGCCCACTGTTATTTTATTTTCAAAATTAAGCTAAGATACATGTATACATATATAAATATATATATATAAGAATGAGCTACGCTGACATAAAGCCAGAATATATTTTGATACTTTCGGACTCTTAAAAAGATTTATAGTTATTTTCTATTATTTTACGGAAATCTAGTAAATTACATGAGCAAAAAAATATTATATTTCCGCTTTTATTTTAGCAAAATTATAAGTATTATTATTATGAATTACAAATATATTTAAAGTAACAACTATGGAACTATTTTAAGCATTTTATCCGAATGTAAAAGTTATGAAAAAAAAATTACTTAAACAATTATTACCTTAGAATTCTACCGCAATCACATTTATCGGGAGAAACCAAACATCTGTTATTCTTAGTGCGTATTTTAGTTGGTTTTTAATATTACAAAATAAAAATAAAATTAATTTGATCGAAATAATTACGCAAATGACGTCTTATTAAGATTGCCTATTTTAGCCACATCTCTAAGTTTCTTTGATTTTGTAACAATGTGTGATAAACTTATAATGTATTTCCACCTCTTCAAAGTAAAATTAATAAATATAATAGATTGCTTTTTAAATTTTTTAAATTTACTAAATTAAATACAACTTTAGCTTTGTATTTTTAACATTTAATACGTTTTAACTTTTATTCTTTCCGAAAATATACTTTTATGAAATTTATAAAGTAGTAAAAAACGTACCCTTTAAATATACATTTAGTACAAAAATGCCGTTTAATTCAATCAGTGCAACGAAACTACATATCCAAATAGCATTCACTAATGCACTTATCACTCATCTAAATATGAACAAAGCATGTGACATGCAAAAAACAAAATGTTTTTGCGTAAGTAAGGGGTTACAAACCCGTGGATGCTTTTATTAATTTCTTTAAATCTCTGTTTGGGGAGGGGTGAAGAAGTAACAAAATAGTTTCATATGCGCAAGGCAGCACACTATACGTCTCAGAATGAATTTGACAAATAATTAACCTTCTTAGGTACAGAAATATGGGGGGTTAGGAAATAAGGTGTGTACAATTTTATGCGGATGCCAATTTCTTTAAATCCAATGATATTACAGTTGGGAAAAAATAAATGATATATTCTCATTTTACCAATTAAGAAAATCAATAACGTTAAAAAAACTAATTAAATTCACACAATTAAACCAATGCATATCAGAACCAATTCATTTTACAAAAGCAAAAATTAAAGTTTCACAAAAGAAATGGGTTAAGACTTTCTTAGATGATAGATAGATAGATTATATAGATAGATAGATAGATAGATTATATATACAGATAGATAGATAGATAGATAGATAGATAGATAGATAGATAGATAGATAGATAGATAGATAGATAGATAATTTTTCATCGTACATATTTTATGGGGTCCCCCAACTCAGTTAAACTAATTCATTACGATAATTGAATGGCCCACCGGGGCTCCCATTTCGAATTAAATCTACTTTAGTTATAGTAATGCATTTAGTAGAATGTTTCTAATTTGAAACATAATTACTGTGAAAAGTCATTTTATACGTTTTGAGGAGGATATTAATTTTAACCTTGCATGTTCTAGTAAGTTCTATATTGTTCTACGGGAATATATAATGTAATCTAAAAGCTTATTGCAATATTCTTGGGAATTTTCTTAAAATAGACCCTTCTTAATCCTACCTGGAACAAAATCCCATTGGGAACATGATCCCAACGAGGAAAATGATCCTAAAGTCAAATGAGTAAACTGGAACCCACCGTTAACACTATCTCTTCGAGTGACATGATCAAACGGTATCTCATCAGAGAATTGGATCCCACCGGGAAAAATGATCCTAAAAGGTTCGGGATGCAACATAAAAGGGAAACAAATAGAAAATGGTATCCTACTTGGAAATGAGATACCACCGTATCTCAATTAGGCCGGGATCGCGCGGGGTCAGGATCCCATTGGAGTCGGGATAAAGTTGGGCAGTGATCTCAATGGGGTTGGGATCTTAATTGGAATCAGGATCCCATTTGAGTCAGGATCCAAATGACAATATGATGCATTCGGGATGTTATATCCAATTTGAAAAAAGGGATCTTATCGGAAACCTGAATGAATCTGTGTCCCAGTAAGAAGGGATCCCATTGGAAAATGGTATGCTTCTTGGAAATGTTATTCCATCGCTACCTCATTTAGGTCGGGATCCCAAGGGTGTCGGAATTACATTAAGATAAAAGATCTCATTTAGAAAAGGGATCCCAATGTGTTCTGGATTCGAATGGGGGCGGGATCCCCACTGGGATTGGGATCCACTTTGGATATCTGAATATCATCGGAAAAAGGGTTTCCATAGATATATGGGATCCGATTGTAATCCGTCTGAGATCGAGATCCCGCCAAGGAACGAAATGTTTACTACAGGTACTTTAAATGTGTTCTTAAAGGAGACATATTTATATTTATTTGTAACTTCGCGCTTAACAAAAATGTTAATTAAAAGGCTGTAGTGGTTTGATTTATCCAAATGAACTCCCTGGCAAGGCTGGGTATATTGGCTAGTATATTTAATAAAGATAAACTTTGCCAATGTGTGTATGTGTTTGTTACACAAAGGCTTTTTCACTGATTGATGGATCTCCACCGACCTTTGCACAATCATATATCCATCATTATCCAAAATCAATTAGGGGGGGAGGGTATACATATTTTTTATACCATTCCTTTTGGGGCCGGTGGCCCCTAATTCGTTTTTTTCCTAATCTATATATATATAAAAATGAATGTATGTCTGTATGTCTTTATGCGCTCCCACACCATTCATGCGATTGCGCCAAAATTTTATTTATTTGTTGGCCACTTAACCGGGATTTAACTGTGTCATTACAATGCTTATAAAATGTTCCGTTTTTGGCCGTTGGCCCTTAATTTGTTTTTTTTCTTATTTTAGCTTTGTAAAAAATATTTCCGTCTGCGCTCCTACACCATTTATTCGAATGCGCTAAATCTTTGGTGAGATCTGCTAGCACGCCCACAAAGGTTCGGGAATAATTATAAACGTTTTAAAATATTACGTTTTGAGCCACGCGTCCCATGTTCGTTTTTTCTTATATAAGCTATATAAATATAATTTCAAACCGTATGCGGTCCTACACCGTTCATACGATTGCGACAAAACTTTGTTAAGTTTTTGTCCGTAAGCTCGCGCATTTTGCTAATTCAGTACAACACTTTAAAAATATTTCGTTTTGGCTGTTGGCCCCAATATGTTTTTTTTCTTATATGAGATATGTAAAAAATAATTTTCCTCTGTGCTCCTACACCATTTATTCGAATACGCTAAAACTTTGGTGAGATGTTGCGAGCATGACCACAAAGGTTTCTAAATTATTACAGCCGTTTTCAAATATTCCGTTTTGAGTGAGGGGCCCCATGTTAGTTTTTTCTTATTTAAGTTATATAAATATAATTTCAAACCGTATGCGCTCCTACACCATTCATGCAACTGCGACAAAATATTGGAGAGTTGTATTCCATAAGCTCGCGCATTTTACTGGGTCATTATAACACTTTTAAAATATTTCTTTTTCGTCCGTTTGACCCTAAATCGTTTTTTTCTTATATGAGCTTTGTAATTAATAATTTCGGTATGCGCTCCTATGCCATTCATCTGAATTACAACTGTTTAAGAATATTTCGTTTTGAGCCAGGGGCCCTATGTTCTATTTTTCCTATATGAGCTAAACAAATAAAATTTCAAGCAGAGCTAAGGCATGGATGGATAGATTTTTAATCAAATACAAATAGCGACATTAAATTGTGTGTGTGACATAATAAGTAGGTTTCTGAAGTAATTACAACACTTTTAAAATATTCCATTTGTGGCCGGAGCCCTACATGCGTTTGCCACCCTTTTATTATCTTTATAATTATCTTATGCATTCCTATACCATTCATCCGATTGCGATAAAACTTTGGTGAATTTATATGCGCACTCCCGCAAATGTTTCTAAATTAGAACATTTTACTATATTCCGTTTGGGCCAGTGGCCCTAAATTCGGTTTTCTTTTCTGATAAGAGTTTATAACTATAATTTCATACAGAGCTATTCCATAGGTGGATTGAATGTAATCAAATACAAAGAGAGATATTTCAGTTGATATGTTACATAGTAAGTAGGTTCTAGATTAGTTCAACCATTGTGCAATATTCCGTTTTTGGGTGGGTATCAGGGCATTGGTGCTATAAAAATATAATTTCCGTATGCGTCCCTTAACCATTCATCCCATTACGATAAGAAGTTGGCGAGTTGTTGTGCGCATGCCCGCAAAGTTTTCTAATTTATTACAACCATTTCACAATATTCAGTTTGGGGTCGGAGGCCCCTAATTACATTTTTTTTAAAAAATGAACTATAAAAATTTAATTTCAAACAGAGCTATTTCATGGGTGGATGAAATTGAATCAAATACAAATAACGACATTTCAGTTTCTGTGTTACATAATAAGTAGGTTTCTGAATTAATGCAACCATTTTACACTATATCGTTTGGGCCGTGGGCCTTACTAAATGAGCTTCATCAATATAATTTCAAACAGAGCGATCAATACAACCACCCTTGAACAAATGCCAACAGACAGCAAATTTGTAGTAAGAGCAGAGAAAACACATTGTTTCATGTTTAGTGTAGAGAGTATTTTTGTTGTTTTTATAAATAAGCTTGAATTTTGTGACGTATTTTAGAATAGGATATGACGTTGTAAACATTTTATGGTTTTGAACAGCAATGATAAAGTAATTCTATAATGGAGTGTGAGAAATTCGCAGTTGTTTTGTTTTATGAAAAGACATTTGACATGAATCGATGGTTTCTAAAGTATTTAAATTACCCAATAGACAACGAAGGTATTGAACTATAATAACATAAAGATTTTAATGCTGGAATTTATGATTTATAAAGTAATGGGATCCCTTAACAACAGGAATTGTACTGCACGCAATTAATTGTACTTCCTAACATGTGAAAACTATTAACCTTAAAAATATTGTAAATTAATTGAATCAAATACTAAAAGCGATATTTCATTTTGTGTGTGACGTAACACGTGGTGTCAAATGTGATATCACATGCATTTGTAATATTCGTCACAAAGCAATACTTTTGCTGTCAAATCAATGATACCACCCAAATGAAAAGATATTGGTTTTTCCACACCTCAAGCGCGAAAGAAAAAGTCATCACGAGCTTCGGAAACAGTCGAGCAACGAGAAGCAAAACTGGAAACAGCTCGAGTACGCAATGCTCAAGCCCGTACCTTTGACACAGTGGAGCAACGGGAAGTAAGACTGGAAACAGTTCGAGTACGCAATGCTCGATCCAGACGAACACTGCACGTTGAATTAAATCTTAGTGCATTCCAATACAATGCTAATTATGAATAGAGTCTTCATCCAAGCGTGGTTATTGGAAAAAATGGATACATTATGCGTGTATTGCAGTGCCTTCAAATTTAAGAATGAAACAGCGGGAATTTGCTGCGATTGACTTGCCAGGCATCCCGTCGCACGTTTTAACACTCAAAATTGGCATGCCTATCATTCTTTTACGAAAAATAAATCCACCACGACTTTGCAATGGCACCAAGCTTTCAAGGAAAAAACATGATGAACAATATCATTGAAGCAACTATTTTAAATTGAAAATTTAAAGGAGAAGATGTACTGCTGACACGCATCCCAATGATTCCAACAGATTTGCCATTTGAATTCAAACGTCTGCAGTTTCCGGTGCGACTCGCATTTGCAATGACCATCAACAAAGCACAGGACAATCGCTACAAGTTTGCGGACTAAATTTGAAAAACCCATGCTTCTCCCATGGACAGCTGTATGTGGCCTGCTCTCGCTTTGGAAAACCTACCGATTTATTCGTGTATGCACCAGAAGGAAAAAAAATATTCTCTATTTAAAAGCTCTTTAAGAAACATAATTAAAACGCAAAACACTTTCTTTCTTTTGTGGCATTGCAACGCATGCCGGGTACTTGCTTACTCGCTAGTGTGTCATATAAATAAAATGACCAATAAGTACTCCTACATAAATGGATGAATTTTGACAAAACTCAGTACACGTAAATTTGATTATCCATATTAAAAAACCGATGGGTACTGAACTCATACTATCCATTTCTCTGGGACCTGGGCCCAATTTCATCTTTATTTAAATAATATATATATATATATCTTATGCATGTGAAATATGTTGAGTTGAGACACGCCTTCCTCGCTTTCCACGTGCATGGCCTCTTGTAGTAAGCACACTCGAGGCCGTGTTGGTGTGTGGCTAGCGAAACGTTCCCCTTATTTACAAAAAATATTAGTTAGTTAGAACATTTTAAAAGAATTTGGATAAACCTGGAAAGCAAAACAAGTCGTTAGACAGTTCTAGAGACATACGAAGGAAATGCCTATAAGAGGGCTGAACGATTGAATGGGAGAGAGATACTTTATCACGTGACTGGGAGCGTGTGTTATTATTGTGCTTTGTTGTGTGTAGATTGTATTTCATTGTACACATTTTGCTCATTGTATTTTTTATTAACACAGTTCCGGTACCAGCCAAACTGTAGGTTAATAATTTTAATCATGTTCTATTGCTTTTGTACTTCATTGAAATTCACACATTAAAAACGTATTGATTGTAATTAGCCCTGGCTTTGGGTGTCGTATTTTTTGTTATTGTATTTAAACATTGGTATCTTCTTTTATTATGGACTGTTTTTTTGAAACGAGCGTAAGACTTAAATAAGTGATAAAATTATCCATTAATAACAGTCCGTAATAACATATCAATAGGCTTAGTAAACACTAAGGTTATAGTTGAATCGGTAGATATGAGCCTAGCATGGTAGCAATACACTTAATTTTTCGTACTGAAATATCCAATTTAGATATTTCCAGCAAGCTCGATAGCTTTAAAAAGCTATTTCTATGACTTTTGTTGTGAATAAGATTGAGGAGCATGATGTTTCGGTATGAAAAGCTGTTCATGCATGGTGAGAGTTGTACGAGAACAAATGTTGTTAGTGTAAACACTTTTTGGTCCATGAGTTGTTATGAATTGTATTATTGTGGCTGAATGGCAATTGGATGACAGGGAAATATGAATAAAAAAGTGAGTGGATATAAAAGGACAGGGTGTTAGTTAATCGAGAGAGAAGACGGGAGATTGTGAAGAGAGATCAGAGAGAATGTGATGAACACCTGTGTTTGTGGGAGTTTATCTTCATACATGTGTAATGAGGAATTTGATTATCTGATAGTGTCTCTTGATGGGACTATATTTGTTTATTAGAAAAGGATTGAGTTATGAAACTCCAGATACTTTTGTGGACTTAATTGAGTGATGTGTGATTGGTGTCAGATCACTAAGACGTACTAGGACATCATAGACGTAAGGAATAACTAGACCCTAGACAAAGAGAGTAGGCCGTAAAAGCATTATTAAATATATTTTATTGGGAAACATTTTAAATTTGAACTCCATAATTTATTTGTATGGTTTTAATGCCCTCCCCTCATCTCAAGCATAGCAGATTCGGAACAATTATGGAATCAACCCCGCTGTGTAGCCTCATTCAACTTAAATGTTCAATAGTAACAGTAGTAAATTAAAATGTATAATTTTTATTATTCGATAAATAACTACATAGAAAAGACATTTTTACACGTTTATAAGGAGGATCTTACATTTAATCTAACAGCTTATTGAAATGTCAGTTTAGTTTTACTTGTTTTTATACTTTCCTGTGTATTTTCTCTAGACATGCCCTTCTTAAACCTTCAGGAAGCAAACTCCCAACAAGGAACATGATTCTAAAGGGTAACGAGTAAACCCACCTATAACACGATCCCCTAAAGATACCATCTAGAAACAAGATCCCATGGGATCAGGACCCCACAGGGAAACAAGATCCCAAACGGAAACGGGATCCACCGGGAAACTGGAACCCACAGGGATCATAATTTATACGGTGTCGGGATCCCACATGCATCGGGATTCCACCTTGAAACGAGATCTCGAGAGAATCGGGAAGCCACAATATTCAGGATTCGTAATCCTACCGGGATAGTTATTTAACCGGAATTAGGATCTTACCAAGATCGGGATCCACTGGGATCGGGTTGAAAATGGGGTCAGTATCCTTCTGGATAAAGGGATACAATCGGAAAAAGGGATCCCATCGTTAAACGTGATTCGATTGAAATCTCTCTGGGATCGTGATTCCAACGGGAAAGGAAATGTTTACAAGAGTTATTTTAAAAGTATTTTTAGACAAATTAATTCGTAAATTTCAATGTTACTTAAAAGCCCGTAAAAGTTGTTTTATGCGAATGGTATCCCCTGGAGCGCCGGGTATATTGACTAGTTCATTATGAAAGGATGAAACGCCCTGGAGCGTGGAACTGCAGCAAGGAAAATAATTACACAACAGCAAGGCAATGATGACCCTCTTGAAAGTCAAAGATCGACACAACAGCAAGGTAAGCAACGACAAAAAAAGGTGGCTAAGCACAAAACCCATAAAAGTATATCATAGCACATACACATGGCACACCACGATGCACGTACATAAAAAACTTACTGATAAGTGGTTATTTTTCACGTGCCTTGGACAGTAGCGATAAATTAATGAATAATTTAAGGACCCATCCAATCTTCTTGATAACTGCACATGATTGATGTAGTTGTCTCTGTGAATTCCTGAGTTTACAATTTCAAAACGTTTGTAGTCACACGTCATTTTGAAGGTCTCCCTTTCCTTAACAGTTGATTTGTCTAAGATGGGTTGATTGCCTGGACAGATGGGAAAATTGACAACGACAATGACATTCACATATCATTTGATTTCCTAAACATCAAATATCACATGAATACCTAAACATCAAATTAAAAACATAAATATTTCAATGAGTAGATAAACATAAAAAAAAAAAAAAAATGTGAAATACACAATTCAATAATAACCTTAACACCAAATATCACAGGCAGTTTTTAATGATTACTAATCATAAACACCAAATATCACAGGCAGTTTTTAATGATTACTAATCATAAACACCAAATATCACAGGCAGTTTTTAATGATTACTAATCATAAACACCAAATATCACAGGCTGTATTTAATGATAACATAATCATAAACATCAAATATCACAGGCAGTTTTTAATGATTACATAATCATAAACACCAAATATCACAGGCAGTTTTTAATGATTACATAATCATAAACACCAAATATCACAGGCTGTATTTAATGATTACATAATCATAAACATCAAATATCACAGGCAGTTTGTAATGATTACATAATCATAAACACCAAATATTACAGGCAGTTTTTACTGATTACATAATCATAAACACCAAATATCACAGGCAGTTTTTAATGATTACATAATCATAAACACCAAATATTACAGGCAGTTTTTACTGATTACATAATCATAAACACCAAATATCACAGGCAGTTTTTAATGATTACATAATCATAAACACCAAATATCACAGGCAGTTTTTAATGAATACATAATCATAAACAGCAAATATGACAACGTATTTTAATGAATAAATACTTATTAAATATGACACACACATTTCAAAAATTCCTAAATATCAAATTTCACATTCACTTTTCAATAATTAAACAGCACATATGACAAACTCTTTTCATTGATTACCTAACATTAGTTAAGACATATACATTTCAATGATTATCTAAACATCAAATATGACATAAACATTTCAATGGTTATCTAAACATCAAACATTTAATGACCTTTGCTTGTGTCGCCCTTAAATGATTGTAAACTCTTGCTAATCGCATCAGATCAGTGCCTCATTGTGGCTATTGATGTGGCCGTTTAACTATATAAAATATATACGTCGAAGGAGAAGCGTTGTGAACTCTTATGGCCTCTCTAAAAGGCTTTCATAGATCTGACCAAGGCATCTGAATTAGTAAGTCTCTGGCAAATGAAGACTGCCCTGAATCATACAGTAATTTCATAGAAAATATGCAGAGCACAGTAAACTTTGATAGCACTGTTAGTTACGCAGTACCGTCGGTTGAGGAGGGAAACAAGACTGTGTTCTTGCATTAACCATTTTTTAAAATGCTTTTTTACTTTGTCTTCAAGCACTGTAAATTCTGAGAGTAAGTCCATACCAGATCTGATGCCAGCAAAACAACTGCTATTTGCTGACGATGCCATCCTAATTTTTACGCACATAATGACTTTGGTGGTTATTTATTTGCCTTTGCCACGAATGTAAATAGTTTGGACTGCCATCTGCCTACAGAAAACAAATGCCAGAACGCAAGATGTACTTCCCTCCAAAAATGTATATTGACGGAAACAATATGTCAGTAATTGAAAATTTCACATATCTTTGCTACCAATATATATAGCTTCCTCCCAGTTGACGAAGAGATGAACATGAAGATCGCAATATGAGCACTTACTAATGCTAAATTGTTAAGAAGTGTGGAAAAATTCTTAACTCACAAAAAACCCCCACAAAACCAAGCATCTATCAGGCATGCGTGCTTAGTACGCTCCTATATGGCAGTGAAGAGTAAACCACAAATGCCAATTATGAGCGGAAACTTAACAACTTCCATCAAAGATGATTGCTTCGCATTTTGCTAATTTAATGTCATGACAAAGACCCTAACATAGAGTGCTGAGTAAGTCATATAAGGAGGATGCAAAAGGTCGAATTCCAAAGAAACGTCTGCATGCAGAGGTGGAAGAGGGCTATTGGCTTATTGGACGGTCACGAAACATTCTTTATAAGTACGTATGGAAATGAAATTTGATCGAACTCAAAATTTTATCAAATTATCAAAACATCAAAAAAGCGTAAAAAGCGAAATAATTTTAGAGTGATCATAATAGCTTAAAAGAAAACTATTAGAAAAAATACATGACAATTTATGGAAACGTCTTCCGAAGAGGATAATTTTTCTATGGTTTATGAATAAGGTAGTTGTTGAGACCAGTGGTGGTGCGGGGAGTGCGGACCGCAGGGTGGAGACCTAATCACAGGGATGACCCCAAATTGAAAAGTTACAAAAGTACAATGCTAAGTTAAAAAATATTTCTCAAACGAATGACAAATCACAAGTAAAATTACCACACGTTTAACAATCCAAATGCGTGGTTTATTAAAAGGTCAAGTTGGATGCGTCTGCAATGAGGTGACCATATAATTTGGTCAGAAAAACACCGGTTTGACCATGATTCAGCGCCGATGAAAGTGTACGGAACTCTCTTAAGTGACAGGGCCTATAATTATGTAAATTCTCAGAAAAAATAATTACTGTGATACCCAAAATACGATGTGATTGGGCGACTCTATGTGTATGTTACAGTTCATAACTACATTTCCTCATGCCCTTCAATTCAGTTGAATTTGTTTTTTTACTTGTCATTGGTATAATATGGACTTATTTTAAGAAGAATAAATCGATTGGAGAAGTCGGGGGCGGGGGTGACACCATGAGATTACCGCACAGGGGTGGACTCTAAGCCTAAATACTGCATCATTCTTAACTCATGACAAGCCGCCCTTATGACCATTCGAGATACCTACAGCTCAAATGATCCAAAGCAATGCCCACTTGTTTTATTCTTCATGAATTATTGAAATGATTAAATGTGATTCGAATTTATCTAAATTCTGGGTTGCCAAGCACATAAGAAAAGTTACCACCAATGATTTTTACATGTATCATTTCTTGTTCCTGTTGGGCACATTCATCACTCAGCACAGAAGGCAGCCCTCAACGAATTGATCATTCCTCAATCTTCGAAAATGTGTAAAGTATTAGACTCTAAAGAAATATATTTTGAGAAACGAATTTGAGGAATAATATGTCTTACCTATTGCAATAGTAACTGGTGAGTTGGTAGTCGGATCTGCAAAATATTTATAATGCAATTTGGCTAATTCTCATTCAAAATGAAATGTTCAGACAAAGAGAAATAAAGTGTGATCGATATCATGATGCAATATTGAATGTCCGCGATTATTTAAAAATGAGTAATTGCGCAAAATATTATCCAAGATTAGGAAATTAATTTTTTTTAAAAGGTTCAACTATAAATAAAGTAATGTGATGTTCATAATATACATTATAAGGGCGCTGGGGTTAAGGAAAACTCTTAAGCATAATTAAGTTAATGAAATATTCATCAAAACGATTTTTTAAAAAAGCAACAAATAATAAAAACAAATTAATCAAACTCATACATTAATCAAATACAAAATAAACAAGTACATAGATACATTGGAAAACTTAACACATTATACAATCATTCATCGAAACTAGCAGAAATTTAATCAAATGAAGTAAATATTGCCGTAAGTTACATTCACCTCGCGAATTTGTTGCTGCCACATATCTCAGTAATAAATCCCTGCTAAAAGTAATTTCTAACTGCATATTTGTCACTGAGATTCCCAGTTGGGTAACTGTTGGAAATACACGTTTTCAGATTTCTGTGGCCAGGTGCTAATTGCTGGGAAAAAACTCTACCATTTTCACGAGTTGTAACGTATAGGCTGTTAACACTATTGGAACACTATTGTGACAGTTTGATCAGCGTGCATGGGTTTTCATCAAAGGACAGGGTGTGTTTACAAATTGTGTTGAAATCAGGCTGGACAGTCTAATTTTATATATCGTAGTTATGCATGGATTACCTTGCTAGAATGTAGCCCCCCCCCCCGGCCACCTTTTTAACCATTTACCTTTACTTATATATTTCGACCTTTGCCTTGCTTACACAGTGCATGTAACCATGTCAAGAACTCGAATCAGTTAGCCAACCTCACACCCCATTTTTACTTAGTTCATTGTCCATGGTTATACTTTTGCTCAATGGATGGCGAATGATATATCCTCTTATCGTAGATATAAGAAGTTTTGGAACGGTAGATCCTTCTTTGTCCTTATCTTCACATTCTGGGAACAGACCGCACACATACGTGCAAATACGTCACAAGCGAAGATCAAATCAGACAGCATTTTTCCTAGTGAGTTTAGTTCCAGTGACGTCCATTGCTTTTACTTGACTTGAATTTAAATTACATTTATTTAATAATTTCGATCTCTGATTAACATAGATTTTAATAACTATGATAATTGTGTTTGTCATTACGTATATATACGCAAACAGACTTAAAGCTGGAACCTGATAGTTATTATGGCATTTACTTTTCTTAGATCGTTATCCCATCCTAAAGATGGTAAAGTAATGTGTTATATTTATATTGTTATCCAGCGCTATCAGTTAATAATAGTGAATTAATAAAAGTATCATTTTATTCTAAATATTGTGTTATTTTGAAGGGAAATAATCCTTTGCCCAATGTTATTGTAAGCCATCGGCAGATAATAATACCTGCTTACGACTGATGAATGAACGCAAATTTAAATTAAAATAATACAGTTAAAAGATTATTCTCTAAATGCTTCATTTTCTATCGTGATTATAAATTTTAATTTTACTTTTACAATACAAGAGCATGAAAATATATGTACATCAATGCAATTTTTTTTTCTATTTCAATTGAGAAAGACCGCAAATCGGCATATTTGACAAATATTTATTTAGCGACTCAGCACCACGACTCACTGGATGCACACGTGCAGCAGGATAAATTATTATGTACGTCACATTTGCAAATTAAAAAAAAAATTCGTTAAACATTTTAAAGAGTAATCAAATTAAGTTGTTTGAATTTTTTAAAAATACGATTAGTTAAAAAAAATATATAAAAAAATACATCACTTTTTAATTTAGTAACAATTAAAAATAAAATATTTGTTTTATTGTCACGATTATGTTTCTTTTGCTAATATTTTTATGTACAGCGCGGTGAGCCTAGCCCTAGGCTGGGGTACCGCGCTATATAAGACAACATATAATAATAATAATAATATAAAGGAAAACTAGGCAAAGGGACACTTAAATTTCACAGCATGTTCTCTGTTGCTTACTGTGTTAAGTGTAGATTGATGCAAAACTCGCCAGACTGTACATTTTAAAAACAAAATGATATCGATTGTTTTCATTTCTAGCCAGTTGCAAGACTCTATTTGCTTTGATGGGAGGCAGCTAAAATCTTGGTCGACACGGTGCTGCACTAACACTTGCTACGAAGATTAAAAAAAAAAGCTTCTTTTTTCATCTAATTTGTGTACTTTATTAATTGCTGGTTTATTTTGAAGCTCGAGTTAATTTATTAAATTGTATTGATGATATTCTCCACATAAAATGTCTTCCTACTTAATTTTTTTTTTCAAATGGTTCTTGTCACAAAAGCCAAGGTGAATAAAAAAATTAATAAAACAGCACATAATTATTTAAAAATTCATCTCGAAATGTATTTATTTTTCCTAACTGCACAACTAGTGGTATTTTATCTTTTGTTCTTTTGTGTTTTAAATATTTCATTTAATCAGATTTGAAATCCTATTTACACGTTTTCCAACTTCAAAATACTCCTAGCTGTTCTTGTAAGAATTTGTAAACTATATATCTCTCATTTACACCAATAAACACATGGCAATATTGTGACACGAAGGTAAATAAACAAAAATTTACTGACCACGTACATCTCCTGTATTCCATTTTATTTGTTTTAAAATGAATAACATGTGCTAACAAAAATCTTGAAACGCCTATCTGAACACACGACAAGGTAGAAATCCAAATAACGAAGTTCACATTTTTTCAGAAATAAATTTGTTTCAAAGTCAGCAAACTCCGGGAACAAAGAATTTCCAACTTAAAGATCACTAAAAGGTATGAACAATTTATGGAAACCCTTCAAGCCTGCATCCGAAGGTCCAATAAATTAAAAAAGCCAATATGTCTACATTATTGTATTGAACATGAAATATCATCTTGAAATATCTTGCAATATCAAAAAGTGTCACTTTGTAATTAAAGAAAATATTTATTTACATAATCGAGATTTATTAATTTATTTTGTGAAATTTAACTTGTAAAAATTTTTAAAATACGATATTGCGTATAAATAGATGAAATTAAGCCCTTAATAATTTAAATTGTTTTTAATATTTCTCTTTAAAACTAAATAAAAACATCGGTGCAAACAAATGAAATATGCTTCAGTACAAGCTAAAGGCGCAACCCTGCATTAGAGGGAAAACAAACTACTTAACATACTTGTTGGAGCAGCTGTTTTTATTGTGGTCTTTTTTGTATCTGAAATTATATAAGTGATGGGAAAATATAATTACACATCATATATAAATATTTTATATCGACACGAGCATTAAACAAATCTAGGGCAGATCTGAAGTATAGGGCATATTTAAAAAATATCAACAACTAAATAATGGCAATTGCAAAATATAATTACATTTTAAAAATGTAATTGCTATTTTTTTTATACATTTAATTATTAAACATTCAATAAGATGTTTCACAAAAAAGAAGTCAGACGGTATCAATGGCAGGAAGAATAATTAAGACGATGTCAATGTCAGAAAGAAAAATTAAGACGATGTCAAAGAAAGAAAGAAAGAACATTTAAGACGTTGTCAAAGAAAGAAAGAAGAATTAAGACGATGCCAATGAAAGAAAAAAGAAGTCAGACGTTATCAATGGCAGGAAGAAGAACTCAGACGGTGTACGTGGAAGATAGAATAAGTCAAATGGTGTCAATGGCAGAAAGAAGACGAGTTGTTTAAAAGAAATTTAGACGGTTTCCAAAGAAGATTTTAATGCCTTACCAAATATAAGAAGTAAGAATATGCCCAAAGAAAAAGTAATGTCGCGCCAATGTCAAAAGAGAGACCAAGGAAGATATTAATTGATATAGGATACTAGTTCAGATACTTTGCACGAGATGACATTGAGCCATTTCTAACATAGCATGCTGTACATACATCTTGTCATATAATTTATTAGCGGAGAGAGGGCCATGTAGAAATGCTTTACAACTGTATTTTTGGTTGAGGACACTGGTGCATAAGGTGAAAAAGTTATGATTGAAAATGCGGCCGGTGAATAAGCCTAAGAACTTATATCGTAAAAATGGTTAAACAATGCGGTATGTACTGACCCTTTTTTTAATCATTATTTTAGTACGCTAGTCTCATCAAAAACTAAAACATCTTATTTAAAAGTTATCTTTTTTTTTTCTATTGCTTTCTCGCCGTTTGAGCGAAATCCTATTTTTTATTATCATTTATCAAATAAAGAAATGTGATGCTGAAGACAACATTCAAGGTTGCCTTAAACATTGTATTTCGATTGAGAGACCCTCATTTTTAAACGTTGTAAATCGATTGAGAGACCAAGTGGGTGTCCTGGACCATTTCATAACATGTAACTTATCATTTATTATGGGACCTATAAAATCGCTTAAATTAAAATTATTTTTTTATGCTCAGTTCTCACGGTCACATTTTCCATCATACATTTAATGTGATTTTCTGTAAGAAAAGTTGTCACAAACTACTATGTAAACTTTTTAGTACTTCTATTGTTACTCGACATAAATGTTTGTCATTCGCAAAAGAGTTTACGTTGACTTCGCTTGTTATCGAAACAATTAGAAATTCCCGCAAAAAATTTGAAAAAATAGATGTGATAATTACTGAAAAATTAGACAATACATGTTCATATGGCATGATGTAATTGAACGTTTTTTTTAATCAACATTAGTCTAATCAATAAAGTATATTATATACTATAATTTAACTCTATAACAAAATGTTGTGTTGTTGTTCGTCCGTCAAATCGACTAGGACCATCCAGTCATCCGGTTAGGGGGGTGGGTTACGGTGGGTTCGTAGGTGGCTTGCCAATCATATACGTGCTCGGAATAGTCTGTGGCACCGCGGGCAGGGGATAGTTGGTGCAGTCGTGACTTTAATAATGTTCTTTCGGGCTTGCCTGCGTGTCTCAATGGTGGCCATCCTACTGGCTTCATAAGATTTAGCCCCTATCTTGACCACTGATCTCCACCTGACTCTGTCCTGGGCGGTCTGCTCCCATTTAGTAGTGTCGATGCTGAAGGCCTTTAGTGCCACTTTAAGCGAGTCTTTGTGACGTTTTTTTTGGACCTCTTTGGGAGCGCTTGCCTGTCGTGAGCTCACCATAGAATATTTGTTTAGGGAGCCGGTGATCTTCCATATGGGCAACGTGTCCCATCCAACGGAGTTGATACTGCATCAGGGTGGTGAAGATACTAGGTAGATTCACTCTAGCGAGAACCTCTGTGTCAGGAACTTTGTCTTGCCACCTGATGCCGAGGAGTTTCCTGAGGCTGGTTGTGTGAAAATGGTTCAGTTTTTTAGCGTGACGCTGGTAGACTGTCCACGTTTCACACCCGTAGAGCAATGTCGAGAGGATTGCTGCGCTGTAGACCTTGATCTTCGTTTCCCGTCTGATACCTCTCCTGTCCCAAACAGTGCTGCGGAGCCTGCCAAATACGGCACTAGCTTTTGCAAGTCTGGCATTCATTTCATCATCAATGATGACAGATCTGGAGAGGGTGCTGCCCAAGTAAGTAAATTTATCCACCGCGTTAAGACGCTGTCCGCTGATGATGATGTTTGGTTCAGCGTAGGGCCTACTGTGAGCTGGCTGATAGAATACCTCAAAATATGATTATAATGTAGGCAGTATAGTGTGACTACTTGTTACTTCTGTTACGGCTTTGGCTAGTGTCTACGACTGTACATGTTACTATCTTAGCCAGCGATTGAGAGACACAAAAAGAATACAAAGAACACGAACACAAAGTGAAAACTAAGTTAATCGTCACTCAAGGAGTACTAATCCAAACATATTACTTGTAGTTCTTTGCCGACAGAAACGCACTTTCATATATAGGTGAAAGTTAAAAATAAAGTAGAATTATTGCAAGAGTAGTTTTGGAACATGCTTTTTTGGACAAACTCAAAAACAAAATAATATTTGTCATCTCCAGCTTCGCCAAAATTAAAATGGGGGTGAGTGGGGGGCAGAATGTTTAAAGAAATGTATTTATTGTTATTTCCCCATCTAGAATAAAGTAACTAGGCATTAGAAGTGCATGTACCAGTTACATAAAAGGTAGAAGAGTCGGACACTATAGCTGGTCGAAGAGTGGGGCAACATAGCAGATGGAATTGTGGGGCAATATAGGTGTAGGATATTAATAGGGCGTACATTTCAATAAATTAATTTTAAAATGAAGAAGGGCAAATTATACTTTTAGTACTTATATTTCTTTTCATTAATTAAACACATTGGAGCGTGTAACAGTTGGATTCGTAAAATGTATTATTAACATTAGACTCGTGATAAATTAGCATTTGATGTATATTACAATTAGACTTGTGATCAATTAGTATTTGATGTATTATTACCAGTAGGCCGGTGATAAATTAGTAAGGTATGTGTTACTACTATTAACATACGGTCATTGTGTATCTAATGTTTAGTCTTTATTCATTAAAAAGTGTCAAATAATATGGTAATGGCTGTATACTAGCTTTTTATTTGAAGTATGTACCAATACTACTACTATAGACTGTAGTTAATTACTAATCTCAAACTCCTGCTAGTAGGGCTGCTACTAGTCATTCTTGTAGAGTAGTATTTTTTGTATGTGATCAATTTCTGTTTAGTGTTTCTTCGATTAGTCCTGATCTTGGAGAGGAAAAATGTGAACTCCGTTCAAACACAAATTCAAGATTATGTTCTGACCAAAGAACTCCATAGTTATTCTTACTGTACAAATTACACAATACATTTCCTGCGACAGAATAATTTAAAGGAACAACGGAAAACTCAAACAACCATACTAAGGACTGAAAAAAATATGTACGACGAATGACAAAAACAAATTTCCATTTATTTTGATCAATAAAAATATCTTATATTATATAAAATGCTACATTAAAATTATCAACCTAGGCTATATTACATTTAAAAATAATTTAGGCCTACCCTAATATTAATAGGTAGCCCAAATGATATTAAGTATATATTTATATTATTATTTTTTCAATTCGGAGTATTTTCGATATTCCTTATCTTAATAATTATGATTATGACTCAACATAGTGACTGTATAGTGAATAGTGTTAAGTATAATGTGTGTCATTACTGTCCCATACTTCACATAGGCATACATTAAAATATATTAATATGCTGCCAATTTGATAATATAGCTGTAATGTCATGTAAATAAAAAGGAATACTGCGATTGGTTATCGCAACAAATACATTTTTTAAATGATTAAATTGTTATTTTTCTCGAAAACAAAAAAATTATCTCGTGAAATAAGCATAATAGAGAGGCAAAATGATGGAAAGTTTGTTCCACAAGTTACCATTTACATTTTCAGCCTAACAAACACATTTTGTTCATGTTTTATTTGGTGTTCAATAAATTTGTAGAAGCTCAAAGTCTAGGGCTATTGACAAGGGGTTAACACCGATATATTCTTGACATAATGCTGACTAACACAGGTATATTCAGACAATACTAGCTAACACAGATCCATACATTACTGGCTAACACATGTAGATTATATAGGCACTACTGGCGAACATGTGTGTTGTTCGTCAGTCCGGAGTCGACCAGGACCACTATAATGATCAGGTTTGTGCTAGTTTTGACTGTGGGTGCGCAGATGGCTAATGAGGCCGATAATAGCACGAATTGTTCTTGTGCGGTAGGGGTAGGGGAATAATGGGGCATCTCCGGGAGCTGAGTCAGACCGGGATTTCATGTCATGTCGCTTGCGCGCTTCAGCCGCTGTTCTGCCAACTTCATATTGCATGGCGCTTCTGTGTAAAGTGGAACGCCATGATGTGTGATCCTTTGCTTTCTCCTCCCACGTGGCTGGGTTTATGTGCAGCGCTTTCAGTGAGGATGTTATATTGTCTTTAAACGTTTCTTCTGTCCGCCAGCAGACCGCTTTCTTTGTTCGAGCTCACCATAGAAAATTCTTTTGGGCAGACTGTCGTCTGACATTCTCACAACATGTCCAGCCCAGGTTTCTGATGGTGTCTTGGGTTTGAATAGACTGCCGTCAGTTTGGTATCTGAGGCCAATTACAAAGTCTACCTCTCTGAAGGCATCGGTCAGCATTGCTTAAAACACGAGGCTGACAAGTTTTAGGGGCAAATACACAGCGTTGTTTCACACCGTTTGTTACAGGGAATGGTTTGGACGTCTCTCCATTATCCCGAACTCAAGCCTGCACACCATTTTATTTGATGCATTTTAATTTAAAAAAATATATATAATCTAAAATATATATTATCTAATTTAAACAAGACGGTTATGTCAATAATTTTACAATTATCCGATTCTAACAAAATAATACAGTCTATATAATGGTAATATTACTAGACTAAGTCAGAGACTAAATGTAAAGACACACAGTAAGTAGGCTAGGTAAAAGATTGGTACATTAACTTAACATTTATTTAAAATTTATATTTTAATACCTTTTTTAAATTAAAAAAAAACACTACCTTCAATTAGGCATATATAAGTGTGGTTGTAGTAGTAGTAACAGAATACGTGAAAACATATTAAGCTTAGGACTAATTAGACCATAGGATTATAATATCTGTTTTTCATAATTATAACTGATATTGCTAAGTAAGCCTAATTTTAGTAATATTCTCCCAAATGAATAGTCATTAATAAGAGAATATCAACTGTTATTATTGATATTACTATCTTAAAACTATTGATTGATTCAATGATGAAAAACTGATACGTCACTGATGATAAAAGCAATTATTTAATGAACAAATCTGACGTAGTATGCAATTATCCAATAATACCGTTTAGCCGTAGGCCATATTGTAGAACACGTTTTTTCGACTTTTTTGAACAAGCGCAGATCACTGCGCCGAATGGTTTTGATATACCTATGTGGTACAAATATCCCTTTGCTACAACTTTTAAAAAGCCTTACGCTCTACTAGTCTATATCTAACTGCCCCTCTATAAATAATAACTTTGTTATTTGCTGTGTCCCTATTAAAGTCTGGTGAGGATGGGGGGAGGGGCAGGGACTTTTAAAATGGAAGGACAAAATTTATGTCATATTTACAACGATTTTAATAAAAGAAATTTTAAAAATTAACTTCATTTTTTTTCTAAAGCAGGGGTTCTGAACCTTTCTAATGCCGCAACACTTTAATACAGTTCCTCATGTTGTGGTGACCCCAAACACAAAATGATTTTCTTTGCTACTTCATAAATGTAGAGTATATGTGTTTTACTATAGTTTTAGGCGAGCCTGTCGAAGGGTTATTCGACCCCTATTGGGGTCGAGACCGACAAGTTGAGAATCGCTGGTCTAAAGGGTTTAAAAAGGGCTATGGATTGAGTTAAAATGACTACACATAACGCGACGCAGCCGATTAAAAAAATAAGTTAGATATTTTTATAAGTGATTTTAGTTTTAAGTATTTTAAAAGCAAACATTTTTTTTGTATCAGTTAAATTTCAACTTATTGAACAGACCCACAAACGGTTTACTGCATTTTAAATCAGCTTTGAATCTGTATAATAAATAAAGATTACTGTGCGTTTGTTATTAAATTATAGCCATGAAAATAATGGACTTGTATAGTAATAATTCTTTCAAAGTTGTTCTTTATTTTTATATCAATTTTTTAAAAACAACTCATTTGGGTACACGAATTTTCAAATTGGTATTCTAACTTTCAACACATGAACTCCTAAACTAATTAACAATGTTACCTTAGATGTTTACAAAAAGGATTTTAAAAGTGCCACTTATAAGCGATACATGTGATAACATATGGACCTAGAAATATTTCAGGGCCTCTCAAGCTATTGGCAGTTTTTTAATTACCAGTATGTTTTAAAGTGTTTTGCCCCTTCGTATTTAATTTTTTGGCAACTTATAGAACAGACCGAAGATTTTGAATATTACATAAAATATTATATAACTAGACTAGCGAGTACCCGGCTTGCGTTTTAATGCCACTCAAGAAAGAAAGTGTTTGCGTTTTAATTATGTTTCTTGAAGTGCTTTTAAATACACAATGTTTTTTTGTTTTTCCGTCTGGTGCATACACGAATAGATTGGAAGGTTTTCCGAAGCGAGAGCAGGCGACATACAGCTGTCCATGAGAGAAGCATGGGTTTTTCAAATTTAGTCCGCAAACTTGTAGCGAGTGTCCCTGTGCTTTGTTGATGGTCATTGCAAATGCGAGTCACACAGGAAACTGCAGACGTTTGAATTCAAATGGCAAATCTGTTGGAATCATTGGGATGCGTGGCAATAGTACATCTTCTCCTTTAAATTTTCCATTTAAAATAGTTGCTACGATGATATTGTTCATCATGTTTTTCACTGAAAGCTTGGTGCCGTTGCAAAGTCGTGGTGGATTTATGTTTCGTACAAAAATGATAGGCACGCCACTTTTTAGTGTTAAAATGTGCGACGGGATGCCTGGCCAGTCAAGTGAATTCAAGAATTCCGTTGGATAATTGACAACTTCGTCTTGATTCAATACAATATCGATGGACTTGTACGTTGTCGTTTCGCCTGGGATTTCATTTTGAATGCTTAAGTTGATGGGATTGACATCGTTGTTTTTGGCTGCCAATATAGCACGTGCACTGAGCCACTGATGATTTGTCTAATTTTGTGCGATATTTGGAAAAACTCTATGAATCAATTCGTCAATGGTTGCTGTAATTTCACAGAAACTTGTTGGCAATGTGAAACATTGTGTGAATTCATCGATTGCCATTTTCCAATTCCCATTGTCCAAAAATTGTTTTGCGAAACGTTCAGCGGATGCATCATTGTCTAGTTGCAAACGCATATTGGTCTTCAAATTCAATTTCTGTACATGCCGTCATAAAACTGATGCTTTTAGACATGCATTTAATTCATCTGCAGCCGTTGAACGTGCTATAACTGGTAGAGTTTGTCGAAAATCACCAGATAATAGAATAAGTGCGCCACCAAAGAGCTATTCATTTCCTCTCACATCTTTAAGTGTACGATGCAGCGCTTCCAATGCTTTTTTTGTGCGCCATAGTACATTCGTCCCATATAATGAGTTGACATGATTGTAGTACTTTACCCATTCCAGAATGTTTATTTATATTGCATGTTGGTGTCTCAGTTATTTGCATGTTCAATGTCAATTTCAGTGCTGAATGCGCTGTTCGTCCACCATCCAAAAGAGTTGCTGCAATTCCAGATGATGCAAGATCGTATGGTTGCCAAAATAAGTGAAATTATGAAAGTTTTGTCTGTGCCTCCGGGAGCATCTAGGAAATAGTATGCTTCTTTTTGACTTCCAATTGCATTCATAATTATGTCATGCTCTGGAACCAATTTCGGATGATTCATTTGAAAAAATATACCCATTTGTCGATATCAAAGTGTGTTTCTCGATGCAAATCTCGATAGAAAAGTTTGTTTGCAGATCGATTCGGAGCAGTCATTCCCAAATCTACCAGTGCTTTGTTAGCGATTGCCAAACACATGTCCTCAGTCGAAATCAATGCCTCATTATACACGTTTGATGTAAATTGAATATCCGGATTTTGTTTCTTTGCACGCAAACGGTGTAGAATGTCTTCACTCATGTAGTCTTTGTATTACTCTCAAAGATCTTTTGGATTGGATGGGAAGCATGTTTTCAAAATGATTGAAAACAAAGTGCGTATTTGCTGTGGTTAATCAATATTCGATGCATCAGAGAGCGAAGTGTCCCAATGAGCATCGGTTTCCAGAAGTTTTAATTCTTGGCAAGCTTCACGATAACTGGCACATACTTGCCCGTTTACTGTTCTCAATTCTTGGAATGATGTCGGTCCACGTACGTTGATTAACAGTAATCGCAAGTAAAAGCATTCTGCATTGTTTGGGTGAACAGTGTACAGACGGCCTAATGCGTCGGTTGAATATAAATTGGGGTGTTTTTCAAATGCTTTACCCTGTTTGCGACGTTGAAACCTTTTCGCTAAAGCATTCCATGTGTAATATGTTGGCACTTCAGAGTAAAGTAGCGACTTTGCAAAAATATCATTCCCGCACAATGAGAAAAATGCAGTTAACTTTGTTGGCGGATGTGACAATGCTCTTGCACGTGCATTTTCTGAAGTAAAGTACACGCGCTGTCCATTTTCAAGATGCACTGCCAAATGAACAACTGTTGGATGGCGTTCATGGATTGGAAATGATAAAATGCGCCAATTGCTTCATTGCTACTAATGTAGCGTCCAAGTTGATATTGGTAGACTTCATCAAAAATTGCCATATCGCTTCTTTTGTTAACATATTTGCAAATGTACTTGATCAATTTCACCGAATTGCAATACTCGACATTGATGTGTGCTTTGAACGTTTTCGAGAGTAACGGTGAATAAGGTACAACCCAACGATTATCAACTTCAACATCATTGTTTCGTACTTTTAAAGTGATTGATTTGCCACCATCTTCAGTTGATCGTCGACGATATAGTGGATATACGTCATTGCTAGTGACAGTCTCAGCAACTAAATCTCTTTGGTATCGTTTCGTACATTTCCCATCAGACATGCATGGAGAATTTTTGTTGAGTAAGCCACATGGACCGTGAATCATGTTTTTGGTGACGATTTCTAATAAGTATTGATCAATGTCGCCATCAGGTATTTCTGCAGAAATGACTTTATCAATTTGATCTGCTTTGACTTTTTCGATCAATCAAATTAAAATGTGTGCATGTGGCAATCCTCCTTTTTGCATTCAACGGAATACATCCAACAGGAGCATAGCATACTCGAGCAGTTGCCAGTCTTGCTTCACATTTGCTCGATAGTTTGAGACGAACGGGTTTGAGCATTGCGTAATCGAACTGTTTCCAGTCTTGCTTCACGTTGCTCGACTGTTTCCGATCACTTTTTCTGTCGCGCTTAAGTTGTGGAAAAACCAATAGCTTTTCGTTTGGGCGGCATCATTTGATTTGACAGCAAAAGTATTGCTTTGTGACGAATATTACAAATGCACGTGATATCTGTTATTAGATATAACTAGGCAATGGTAATTTCACATGTAACACCACTTGTTATATCATACAGACAATGAAATATCACTGTTTGTATTTGATTCAATTAATTTTAGATATTTTTCACGTTAATAGTTTTCACATGTTATGAAGGACAATGAATTTTTGTTAAAATCTATATGTTATTATAGTTCAATACCTTCGTTGTCTATGGGGTAATTTAAATACTTTAGAAACCATCGATTCATGTCAAATGTCTTTTCATAAAACAAAACAACTCCGAATGTCTAACACTCTATTATAAAATTACGTTATCATTGCTGTTCTAAACCATAACACGTTTACAACGTCATATCTTATTCTAAAATACGTCTCAAAATTCAAGCTTATTTATAATTAACAACAAAAATACTCTCTACAATAAACATGCAACAATGTGTTTTCTCTGCTCTTACTACAAATTGCTGTCTGTTGGCATTTGTTCAAGGGTGGTTGTTTTGATGGCTCTGTTTGAAATTATATTGATGAAGGTCATTTAAGAAAACAAAAGGAATGTAAGGTCCCCGGCCAATATGATATATTGTAAAATGGTTGCATTAATTCAGAAACCTACTTATTATGTAATACAGAAACTGAAATGTCGTTATTTGTATTTGATTCAATTTCATCCACCCATGAAATAGCTCTGTTTGAAATTATATTTTTAAAGTACAATTAACAAAAAATGGAACTTAGGGCCCACGACCCCAAACGGAATATTGTAAAATGTTTGTACTAAATGAGAAACCTTTGCGGGCATGCGCACAATAACTCGCCAACTTCTTATCGTAATCGGATGAATGGTAAAAGGACACAAAAGGAAATTATATTTGTATAGCACCAATATAGAAAATAAAAAATAATTTAGGGCACCTCACCCAAAAATGGAATATTGCACAATCATAATGGTTGAACTAATCTAGAACCTACTTACTATGTAACATATCAACTCAAATATCACTCTTTGCATTTGATTAAATTCAATCCACCTATGGAATAGCTCTGTATGAAATTATAGTTATAAAGCTCTTATCAGGAAAAAAAAACGAATTTAGGGCCACTGGCCCAAACGGAATATTGTAAAATGTTGTTCTAATTTAGAAACATTTGCCGGAGTGCGCATATCAATTCACTAAAGTTTTATCGCAATCGGTTGAATGGAATAGGAATGCATACGATAATTATAAAGACAATATAAGGGTAGCAAACGCATTTTGGGCCCCGGCCACAAACTGAATAATGCAGAATATTTGTTTTACTTCAGAAACCTACTTATTATGTCACACACACAGTTTAATGTCGCTATTTGTATATGATTAAAAATCTATCCATTCATGCATTAGCTCCGTTTGAAATTATACTTAAATATCTCATATAGGAAAAAAACGAAATAAGGCCCCTGGCTAAAAACGGAAAACAAATTTTAAAATGTTTGTAATATTTTTAAAACTTTGCAGGCGTACGCATTACCTCTCACTAAAGTTTTATCGCATTCTGATAAATGGTATAGGAGCACATACCAAACTTATTTTTTTACAAAGCTCGTATCAGAAAAAAAAACGACTTTGGGGCCAACGGCCCAAATCGGAATCTTTTAAAAGGGTATTAATGACTTAGAAAAATGCTCCTGCTTGTGGACAACAACTCACCTCATTTTATTGCAATAACTTGAATGGTGTAGGAGCGCCTACTGTTTGAAATTAAATTTATATAGGTTTAATTTTTAAAAAAACGAACACAGGGGCCCCTGGCTCAAAAGGAAATATTTTAAAACGGTTATAATAATTCAAAAACCTTCGCATGCATGTACAAAACATCTTACTAACGTTTTAGCGCATTCAAGTGAATGATATAGTAGCGCAGAAGGGAATTATGTTTTACACAGCTCATATAAGTAAAAAAACGATTTTTGGGCCAACGGCCAATAACTGAATATTTTAAAAGTGTTGTAATGACACAGTTAAATGCGCGAGCTTATGGACAACAACTCAACTAATTTTTTGTCTCAGTCGCATCAGTGGTGTAGGAGCGCATACGGTTTGAAATTATATTTATATAGCTCATATTGGAAAAAACGGACATTGGGCCCCTGGCACAAAACGGAATATTTTTTAATGGTTTTAATTATTCTCAAACCTTTGCAGTCGTGGTCGCAACATCTTACCAAATTTTTAGCGTATTCGGATAAATGGTGTGTGAGCGCAGACGAAACGTATTTTTTAAAAAGCTCGTATTAGAAAAATAAATGATTTTGGGGTTAACGGCAAAAAAACGGAATCTTTTAAAGTGTTACAATGACTCAGTAAATTGCTCACGCTTATGGACAACAATTCACCAAAGTTTTGTGACAATCACATAAATGGTGTAGGAGCACATACGGTTTGAAATTATATATGTATAGCTCATATAAGAAAAAACGAACATGGGACCCCTGGCTCAAAACGAAATATTTTAAAACGGATGTTATTATTTTAAAACCTTTTCGGGCGTGCTTGCAACATCTCTTAACAGTTTTAGCGCAATCGGATAAATGGTGTAGGAGCGAGGATGGAAATTATTTTTACACAGCTCGTATTAGAAAAAAAAAACTATTTAAGGGTCAACGGCCATAAACGGAACATTTTGTAAAAGTTTTAATGACACAGTTAAATGTCAGGGTATGTGGACAAATACTAATCAAAGTTTTTCCGCAATCGCATGAATGGTGTGGGAGCGCATATGAGACATACATACAAAGATACAAAGATACATACATTCATTTATATATATATATATATATAGATATAGCCCGCCAAATATTGGCGACGACATTGCTTGAACTTCCCATCTTTTAGATAAAGCCCGCTAAACATTGGCGACGACAATGCGTGAACTTTCTATCTACTAGATATAGCCCGCTAAACATTGGCGACGACAATGCGTGAACTTTCCATCTACTAGATATAGCCCGCTAAACATGGGCGCCGACAATGCGTGAACTTCCCATCTACTAGATATAGCCCGCTAAACATTGGCGACGACAATGCGTGAACGTCCCATCTACTAGATATAGCCCGCTAAACATTGGCGACGACAATGCGTGAACTTCCCATCTTCTAGATATAGTCCGCTAAACATTGGCGACGACAATGCGTAAACTTTCCATCTACTAAAGTTACTTGACAAAACATGAAATCAAGTAACGCACCTTTAAGAATCCCAATTTTTACTACACCCATTGCCGCTATAATACGTCACTGCACACTTATTATTTGACGCCCATGAACTATATTAAATATTATGATGTCCCAACCAGTTTTAAACAGAATAGTTTTACACCTTACTTAAATTAAGAGGATTTCATTTTTCGAAAAGAAAATATTACGCAGTTGCGTTATATAAAAAAAATATCATTTAGCGTAGTTGTCGGGAATTATATTTTGCGCGCTATTGAACTTATCATTGAGCCGGAAATGGAAGCAGTAAATTAGGACGCCATCCACGAGTCATACCACAAGCATAATATTTATAAGAGAAGTAATTGTACAGTGACAGTCTATAAAATGTAATGAATTAAATGGCCTCAGTCGTGCGGCACAAATTGCGACAACTTTTCTGAATTATAAACTTTAAAGTTGTCATTAACTAAATCAAGTTACACCCTCTTACACTGGGGTCCACATCATTGTAAAGTTGTAAATATCACCTTAAATATCATATATGTTATATTTATTTACAAAATAAAGGATAACATATTAGAGACTGCATTCAAGCCATGTGAAAAAATAGAAGAAGATAACTTTGGAATACGCTATGTCACTTTCACTTTCTTATCAAGCTAGTACAACAATATAATTATTATTTTTTTTTTTAAAACGATTTTATAAATACGAATTTCAAACGTATAATTGCCACATGTAAGAGTTAACCTTTGCATTTTATGGATAGGTATCCTCATTCAATTCCCCGTTGTTCAGAATTTTTATAGCACAACCTCCCCTCCTGAAATCACATTATATGACAAATTATGGACTGAGTTGTTATGTTAGATCTGCGTCAATATCATCCCGAGGAAAGTTTGGTATATCAGCAAATACACCAGGTCCTAATCTCGATGGGATCATGTTTAATATTGAGATCGCGTTACCGAAAGGATCCCGATACCAGAGGGATCCCAATCCTGGTGAAATATCAAAACTGTTTGGGATCCTTTTCCCCGGTGAGATCCCGAACCCCCTGGGATCCCGTTTCCGGTGGTTTCCCGGATTCCGATTGATTCATTTTCCAGTGGATCTCGTTTCCTGGTGGTTCATTTTTCCGGTGTGATTTTGTTTATCACGCTCTCTGTGGGATAAAGCGTTTCCTGGTGGGATTCTCTTCTCAGATGTAATCCTGTCTCACGATATAATCCCTATCCCAATTTGATCCCGTTAACTGATCCCATTCCAAAAGTGTACTAAGTTTCGCCTGAAATTGGGGGCCCTATACTAATCAGTCAGATCAAGAATTATGTTAAAATTTAAAAGTTGTCCCATTAAAATCGGTTTAAAAAATGCCATAGATGTTGCTTTTTTTGAAATTATCGAACTTTCTAGAAAATTCCAGACCGACCCTGAGAGGATTAGATATTCTTAGTTTTAAATTCACCGATCTATTATACCGAACTATGAAGGGTATCGCTACAAAGTTAGGCCTAGATCCATCAATTCACATATAAACTATAGTGTTGTCTTAGCCTTTGTGTATTTATAAAGATTATATAGCGAAAAATGAAATGTTGACTCCAGCCCCAGAGGACTGGTTTTTTTCTGAGTTTAGTACCATTAGGTAATTCAATATGGAAAATTTAGGGTATGCGTACAAAGTTTGGTTAAGATCCAACCATTTACTTCGGAGTATTTGTGATTCATTTTAAATATAAAGCTCATATTAAGGAAAAAAACGTTTTGGGCTCCCTGCCCAAAATATAATGGTATAAAAGTTAATAACAAGAGTTTCTTTCGGACAATGATGGATTTATGTGCTAAGTTTAATCAAGATCCAATAATCCATTAATAACGTATGTGTAACAAATAAACAAAGTCACACATCTTCACTTGTATAATACGGGGAGTCCAATTGCAAACCCTGCCAAGTAACTTCTTTTTATTTAGAGAAAAATGTTTTTGTAAATGTATCTATATATACCAATAAAGCATTTATATATTTTTAATGGTAAATTTTAGACTTACTTAAAGCTTTTTAATCCTTAAAATCACAAAATGCTGTAGATGCATACTTAATTAACCAGCCAAGCGAGATAACACATTTATTTTTAAAAATTGACTAAGCAGATTTTGCAATTGATCTCCTCATATATACATCTATATGATATGATATATATGTAAATAGCAATAGAAATATATATATATTAAGAATTGGTGGCATGCGTAGAAATATTATCCTATGAGAGATATGTTATTTTTAATAAAAAAGCTAATTATGTAAATAGTTTCTATTTTATATGTATGTCATTTCCTAAGCTTAAGGTGCGGTCGGCCAAGAGTTGACTCACGATCGAAGTGGTCTGTGAAGCCATTTGTGCTGGTCACCCTTGGTTTAGTTGGTAGGCAAATCAAATCAAGTTAATATTATAGTTAAGGTAGTTTACTTACAGGTTGGTTTTGAATAGGTCGACATCGTAACTGAAATATCATTTGACAATTTTAACCTTTGTAATTAGTAAATGTAACTAACTATGTTGGATATCCCAATTATTGTCGCGGAGTTTAAAATAGTTGATAACCAATTTTATTGTATGTTCGTAATATTAACAATTACATTAAATAAAAATGTTAATAATTTTTAAAAAAGCAGAATTATTTTTAGTAAGTATAAAACTTATTTATAATGGTGAGTTAATAACACTAGATAACTAACATATTGATTTTGTGATAAACCCGCTACATCTGATTTATTATTTTTCCAACAAGGTGACGCCTTTGAAATATTCTTTCATGTTACTACCCTTCACCAAGGTAAAACATGCATCTTCTTCTTTCGTTTACTTTTCCTCATCAAAGGGACCGGCCTCCATTTTACTTTGTATAACAAAGGTAAAATATTGTAACTTCCTTTCACCATAATATAAATTACTTTAGCCTTCCGTCGGGCGCGCTTGATCAGTTAGATACAAGCCAACTGTTTTCGTTTCGCACACGTTAATGAGATGTGACAGCGAGCTGTGCTTATCAGTGGCTTAATAATTTCCTTTCGTTTATAGACCTAGGCCATTTATTGTTTAGAAAGCGCTTTCAGGGTGTAGATTTTGGCTGTTTTGATCAAATTGATACACCGCGCCTTTGCATTTTTGAAGTTTGACAATTCTAATAGTTTTTTGCTCTGGGAAATTGATTTTCATATTAGCATACACACTGATGCAATAACGTATGATTAGAAAGTAAAAATCATATTTATACATTGCGCTAAAACGAGATATTTATACTGATCCTTCTGGTTACTTCTTCTGTATAACATGGCGGATGGTTGGAAAGTGTTTGATTTTAAGACTCTCAAGTATATACAGCAGTGTTTCCCAAACATTATTGCCTCATGACTCACCTAAGACTTAAACAAAATTCTTATGCCCCATGTATCATATACATAATGTTAATATTCACAAATAGGGTTGTTCATTGTAGAAACTCAAAGGATATGTTTTAGGAAGAAATCACTAGGACACTGGTGAGGAAACGTAATAATAATAATAATAATAACGTTCATTTGAAAAATCACGCTTCATCCCCAAAGGCTCGAAGCGCGGTACAAAAACTAAGCTGGGAGATAATAACAAGCTGGAAAAGATGGTAGACAACATCATCCGAGCAGGTGTTTGCGAAATAGATGAGTTTTTAAATTTGTCTTGAAGGACTCCAGCGTCTGGCTGTTTTTGAGAGCGCCAGGAAGGGTGTTCCAAATGGTTGGGCCAGCAAATGCGAACGTGCGCTTTCCGTAAGTCTCAAGGCGAACACGCGGTATCGAGAGCTTGCCACTATATGTATATGTTCAAAACATTAAAGGGAGAGATGATATCAAGTACGACATAATTTTAATGGAATACTTTTCTATATTATTTCAATTATTACTAATTATTTATTATTTAAATGTAGTGAGATGTTTGTCCTTGATGCTTGCTGCAAAGAGATTTTATGTTAGGTTCCAACTTACTTAGCTTCAGTCTCAATTATCCCCCTTGTTAAATCAAACCGACATTTTTTTTGTAACAAATCATTGCTTGAAAGACGTTCACATTTGGCGTTAGCCTTAATAGCATTAATGCACTTTATAACTTAATTTACTATTTTATTTAGAACACGCGAATTTTTTTTAACCCCTAAGTTTCGCTTTTGAATCGGAAAATGCACTAGTAGTTTTTCTGGATTCTCATCTTTTATCAAATTTAAGCAGCCATTTTTCTTGCCCATCATGTTAGGAGCACCATCTGCAGCACAAGATGTTATATTTTTCATCCGTATATTATTGACATCTAAGTAATTTTTTTTTATCTTAGCATATATATATGGGGCGGTAGTGGTGCCTTCTAATGACTAATATAACGACATTTCTTCATAAAAATACCCTTTATCAATGTATCTTACTTAATTTATCATTCTACCCTCATTGTCTCTTAAAATTGATTCATCTATTTGCAAAGATAATTTTCTTGTTTTTAGCTTTTCAACTAGTTGAGTTTCAATTTCAATATCTTCACTCATATCGTCCATTATACTGCTAACAGTATTATTACTGAGTTGCATGGCTTTCACTTCTTTGTCATCTTTTTCCAGAAACTTTTAAAGAAATGCTGATATTGATGGTTTGAATAAATTATCTCATATAGTATGATTTTCCAAGATTTAGCGATGAGTAATAAAATTTCATAACTTGCCTAAAGAGTATGCATGCCAGTTGCAGTATGAGCAGTAAACAGAGACTTTTGCAGCTCTTTTTTCAAAATACACGTTAAATCATTGTACGCGGTTGATTTTTAAATTCCAGATAGTTACGTGTCCAATTGCCCTCTAGGTAATCAAATCCCCCCCCCCCCCCCTTATTGGGCTTGGGCCCCACGTTAAGAGACACTGGTGTAGGGGAAATTTTGAAAAATAATTTTTTGTGAATAATTTTATATTGTCTTTTTGTTAAATTAATTTTGATACATTATTTAACTAAATTTCATTAAAATAAATTATTTTAACCAGTAACTCATTAAAAGTATATATTTGATACACCACGCCCAGTCTCGTTGTTACAAGAGCTCGCCCGCCGGGAGGTTAATTCTGCTGTGATATTGTCTTAACTTATTTTGATATCTAAAACAATTACATGTAGATGTAAAAACCAAAACGAGTTTACAACTTGCCTGTTAGATATTCACTGCGCTGCTTATTGTCAATTTTATTGTGTGTATATTGCAAGAGGCATGTATAGCTGCCACTGTCCGCCATTGCTGTATCGAGTACAGCGATGGAAAAGCTTGCGTTCTCCTTTAGGCCTATATTATCATCTCCACCTGTGACACCCCAAATGTCAAAATTTCTATCAGGTGGAAAATTCTAAAATTAAAAAAAAAATATTATATAAAAATAATTGTAACTTTGAGTCATTAAAGTAAAATATTTTTTTTTTTAAACTTTAGCATCGCATGTACAAATATCGGTAATATAATTATTTGCCCTATACATTAACATCACATTTAAAAACACCCAGGATAGAACTCATTGCCCTTAAATGATCTGCCCATGTACAAAAATCAAGAATATTATTATTATTATTATTGGTAGTTGTCTATAGCCAAATATTAGAATCGTGTGTTAATGTGTCTACTATTGCTGACATTGCCACTAATGTTGACATAGATATTCATCTTGATGCGTACGCTAATGACATAATGTATTATGTTAACATGGCTAGTGACTTTGCGTGGTAAATAATATTGACATTGCCACGTATGTTCTCATGGTCACTGATTTTATAACAAAAACTGCAATAAAAATTTTTTCGATCTCCCTTCAAACATGTAATTGTCATAGGACGATCAGTTTTCCAAAGTAACGTTTGAAAAATTTGTTAAATTAGGAAAGTAGATTTGGCTAAGTATATTGCGGTCACTTATTGCTTTCAATACAAAATTTATATTTTCTATCTGATAATTAATGCAGCTATTTCTGCAATTTGAAGTATAAACTCTGAAATAGAAAATGTCTCAATGGACTATTCGTGCGAAAGATACGGTTATAAATAGTTGTGCCGACTGTTATAGATATTAGCATACAAATATATAGATATTTAAAGAAAACTATCTTGTACAAGCCAGCTCCAGGAAAAGCTTACAAATAACCTGCAATATAAGTGATGGGACAATATCGCCGAGCAGATGAAAATTTCACTAATTTAGGCAGCACTCTCTCAAAGTCGGTAGCTATAGATCACTAGATCTTGAACAGAATTTCAGAAGCAATGGTGGCATTTGGAAAGTGCGAAGGATTATCTGGTAGTGAATGGGTCTCAGTCTTGTCACGAGACATAAATACTATTGAGCAATCGTCTCAACATCTCTTTTATAAGCTAGTTAGATGGGAACAGTGTAGAGACGTCATGCTATACAGCTAAACCATCTTCAACTACACTACCTACGTAAACTTCTTGGCATAAGATGGCAGGAAAGATTCCCTGGTACAACTGTCATAAACAGGCTGATTTTATAAGCATTCACATGCTAAATCATAATGGAAAAGGCATATTGACCAGACATTTTGCAAGGGGGCTAGATAGCAGACTTCACAATGACTAATGTTTGGTGCTGTCGCCTGTGGGAAACGCTCAACTGGAGAGCAGAAATACATTCTTCAATGACTGTCTAAAAGCGTCACCCAAATCCATGGACATTGACATTGATTCGTGAGGGACACCTAGTGTCGACCACGGAAAAACCGGAGCAAAATCCTTAGAGAATAAACTCACGCTATGGACTCGGATTGCATGGAAAGGCGAAATCGAATCAAATCCGACCATTATCAAAACAACTAGTGTCCCACGCGCGCTACAGCATTCCTTACACATAGAGAGCTGACAGGCCCCAAATAACTCACCTAGAAATATAGCCTTTGTCTGTCATCTACTATTGCGAAGGCACACAGAACCTCCTGGACGGTCCCATGTGGAGTCCTAAATTCGATTTCATTGAAAAAAATGAACAAGACAACATTTAAAAAAAAAAAAATTAATGAAATTTAAAAAAAAGAGAATTACCTTAATGTACTGAAAACCTTCGGGAAAAGTTGGTTGTAAGACTCCCAACACGGTTTCTACTGACGTGTTAGCTAATTTTCGTTTTATGTGTAGCGCCAATATGTAATCTATCATCTCATTTGTAAAATCAAACCGTAGGTAGTCACATGTTATGGTAAACATTTCTCCTTCCTCCACTGTTGATTTGTCTAAGATATTCAGAAATCCTTGACCTACAGAGAAAAAAGAAAGACATTTATCTCAAGCACAAAACAATTAGCTGCTGGTAGATTGTATATTTCATTAAATCCCTTAACGATGTCATCCAAATGATAACAAACTTTTGTTGCTTATGTAAAGTATGTACCAAAATATGCATTACTGACACTCCTGCATCATTAACCCGTATGTGTGTTTTTATGTAGGTGACGTGTGTTTGCACGCTTTCCCCGTGCATGACTTCTTGTAGTCAGCACACACGAGGCCGTTTTGGGGTGTGGCGAGTCTACCTTTTGACCTTGATTACAACAAGTTTTAGTATAGTCTATTCCTCTCGAAAATTGTCGAATAATCTAGAGAATGCGGGAAGCAGTTACAATGCGTAATCTATTTCTGGAATGATCTAACAGGAACTGACTATATATACAAAGGCTTAAGAGAGAGAGAAAGAGAGACAGAGAGATATATCCTTTATCACGAGACTGGGAGCGTGTGTTATTATTGTCCTACTAGACATTTATTTTTTTGTATGTAGATTATCTTTCATTGTACAACTTTTGCTCATTGTATTTGTTATTAAAATAGTACCAGTACCTTTCAAACTGTAAGTTAATAATTTTAATCATATTCTCTTGCTTTTGTAATTCATTAAAATTAATACATTAAAAACGTATTAATTGTAATTAGCCCTGGCTTTGAGTATCGTATTATTTGTTCTTGTATATAAACATTGGTATCCTCTTGTAGTATGGACTGTTTTGGACCGATCCACATACTTTAATAAGAGATACAATTCTCCATTATAACATTCCGTAATAAATTGGTGGCGTCATCCGAGAACAACCAATTTAACTATTTGTGACTCGTCCTTAGATAACAAATTTACTAAAGTGTGGTGACTTATCAATGAATGTTTTGAATCCATAACTTTTATTGGATTTTGGACCCATTGGTTCTCTAAATTACTCAGACTAAATTGAGTATACGATAACATATTTTTAACGATACCAATAACAGAGCAAGTTGCAATTTTTTTGAAAGTATATTTTATAAGTGTGTGCATTAAGTTTAAGCTATTATAATCATGTCCCCTGGGTAAATGTTTCAGGGGGTTCATGGCAAACACCTCTTTATCGACATACCATTTATGGGACGGACATGCCGACTAGAGCCCCGACTAGAGCCCCATGCTACTAACATTCGGCTTTTTGACCGAGGCTAGTTCATCCTCAAACACAATATCCTCATTCACTATGTTGACATTTCACACCGTCTTTTTTAGCGCCGAATGAGTTACACTCATTCCTAAATCTTTAGCGATCAACAATAGTTCATTTCTTGAATATTTGTCTAATGCCTCTACTGATTGTGTTATCAATGTCAACATTCATTTTGACACAGGCCAAATATAACAATGTAAGTTTTATAAAAGTTTAAACTTAATGAACACACTTATTAAATAGACTTTCAAAAAAATTGCAACTAGGTCTGTTATTGGTATCGTTATAAAAAAAAATTGGTATCGTGTATTCAATTTAGTCTGATTAAATTAGCGAAAAATGTGGGTTAAATTCCACAAGCACTCAATTTATTATTGGTTTAATAAGAAAAGTTATGGAATCAAATTATCCCAAGACAAGCAAACCAATTTTGTTATTGGTGCTGATGACAAAAAAAATATGGATTCAAGTATCCAAGAACAAACCCACAATGGTATTAGCTTGGACCACGCAATCAACCGGAGCAAAATCTATATCCACGGAAGAGAACAACATTTTTTACGCACGGTTATCAATATGGAGAAATCAATATCTTTTTTAAGGGTATGGCTCGTTCAAAAACAGTACAGAAAAAGACGATACCAAATGATAAATACCATAACAAAAATACGATACTCAAATAAGGGCTAATTACAATTTATAATATAAAACATATTATGTTTTAATATGTTAATTATAAGAAAATACAAAATCAAAAGAAGTATAATTGAAACAATTGTCTTGCAGTATATTGTTTGACTTGTACCGGTACGATGATAATAAAATACAATGAGCAAAAGTGGTACAATGTTGAAAATAAATATTTACACACACAAATCACACAGTAAACAAAGCACTGTCTCATAGCCAAAATAACACAAGTGATAGTATCCCCTGATAAATAATCTCTCTGTCATAAGTCTCCACAAGCTTTAATGTCGCATAAGAGATGGAATCGGTGGGCCGTCGAGCGTGAGCTCTTAATGCCCCCCCCCCGGCGCTCCCCCACACAAACCAGAGCACTGAAGGACTTAACCCGACTCCAGCCCGTGCGGGGGGGCGCCGGGAACCTCCCCCTTGACCTAGGGGAGGCCCGGTCGACCGAGGACGCTGCGTTTAAAGCGTCCGCAGTTAACTCTCTGTGGGTCAGGACGGCTTTGCTTCCACTCCGGTGGTTTGGTGTTGCGTTACCAACCCCCACCGCCCAAGGAGTCTTTCGGTCGGGACGTTGGTAGTGGCGGGACGAAACGGTTGCCTAGGGGCGGCTTTCTCACGGCCGCGTAGTTAAAATCATCGGCATGGGTTTTTGAGGGCCACCCAAGCGTCATACCCATTAACAGCAACTAGTAATCATGTTAGTGGCAGCTCCCGTTGCGTTGGGAGTCATGCGTTTGGCCGGGGTTTTTTAGCTTCGGGTGGACAAGTCCCCCCTACTAGTCCGCCACGCCGCGAAGAGGCAAAACCCCATGTGGACGCCCCCGAATTTCTTCGAGGACGCGGTCGCTTTCGCAACCCAGATCAATGTTTAAGAGACCAGCTATTCTCTTTTCTCCCGATGGGACGACGACGACGAGGCAGGGAGTCAGCGCCACGACCATGGCGGATCCCGTCAACCTCGGCCCCACAAGCTTTAATAGACTATTCTACTTATCTTTCGAGAACCGCCTTACGCATTGTTTTCCTTTCCAATTTTATCCAGAATCTCTACAAAATTCTGAATGAAACGGACAATACCTATTTTGTTGTAAACGAGGTTAAAGGGAGACTATTAGTATGCTACCCACACCTTAAATGCGGTCTCAAGTTTGTTGTCTGCTAGAGTTCACGCACGAGGAAAGCACGACAAAAACAAGTCGCCTTCATAACAAATATATTTACAAATTAAGGAAATCAATGGCGTTGACAAACCGTTGGTACATTTAAGTTAATCTATCCATGTATATGAAAACCCAAATATTGTACACACACGAAAATGTATTCATAAAAAAAGAGCCACTTTTTAAAAAGTATTTACATTTAATGGGCTTAAACAAATGTGTGTTAAAGTTTTCTTTCAAAAAATTAAATGTTTTGTTTTTAACTGTGTGAAAAGTAAATGGGTGAATATTTTATTAGATTACTACCATTTATTTAAAAAGACACCGAATGCTGTAAAAAACGTGAAAGCATGTTCTGAATTTCTTCATTAAATAAAAATTATATTTGTTTTCCGATTTTCAGATAATAGCAAATATGGAAAAATGTTGGTATACTTTTTTAATAGAGATATCAAAATATCTAATTCATTTAATATAAAATTAATTTAAAATGGAATATAGAGTTTTAACGTTAAGCTTTACCACTTTCTTGAAAAAAAAACAAGACATCAACGAAATTCCCTACCATTAAAATTAGCAGTCAATATGGTGATCATGTAGTTTTGGTAATTTAAGGTCATGTTTATAAACATGAAAAAAATAGTAGTTTATGAGCGCAATAAGGGTAGGGTAGGCGTATAATATATAGCAGAAAATAGTTTAAATAATTGTATGATGTTAGAAACGTAAAATTATTGCATATATACTTTTTTTTTTTTTAAATTACTTGTTATTCGTTTTTGCAATATTGGGTAGAAATTATTGCCTGCTCTTATTATCTCAATAAGATCGGGTGATACTTTCTAGTTTACTATATTAAAGATTATATTATTGAATTCAGAAAGAAACAAAACTATGAAAATATATTTTTAAAAAATAGTTTTCTAACTCAAAGATCAATGTCATTGACATTTTAAAAGCAATATAATTAGTTATATTGCCATAAAAAATAAAGCTTTTTAAAAAGAAAAACTGGTTTTCTCATAATGTAGGAAAAAGTATAAAGATAAGTATGCCACCAAACTTCATATTCGTTGCATTGAGATAACTAAAGTGTTGTGGGACAAAATTAAATACATGTATCGTTCGCTATGCTGCAATTAAGTATTATGTAACACATTTATTATGATAGAGATTGGTCAATAAAGGACATACGAGTTCTCACAACTGCATTGCATTACTGTGGGATGATTCCATCGATCCTGATCTTGTCAAATGGATAAAAGAAATGATTTTACTGCGTACATGTCTTTACAATTTGCAAAGAACATTGAGTTCAGTTGTACCGTACGATTTCTTCAAAATATAATTTGTGTTTTTTATGTTGTTCTTTTAGTCTCTAGACGATGTAAAACACAACTATTTCACTTTTCTGATCAATTTGAGATTAGAAAGGAGTCATATTTGAGATGCAAACTTTGACAAGCAAGGGTTCTCGGGGGTTATTGGATGACACTGTTGACCTACTGATCATGATGGGCTGCCTTGTCATCTGGTTTCGGTAAGTTTACAAAGTTTCAACGCATTGGGAGATAAGATAGCTGGTAAAATTGAACTGCAGTATTGCATCACATACATTTACAGAACAATCTATGAAAAAGCTGTTCATAAAACAATTTAAATACTATAATGCTGGTGAACGGTCATAGCTTATCGTAAAGGGTTGACTGAATTACTGACTCTTTTATGTCATGCAAAACATACAATTTTAACAAGAGTTGATCAGAGAGTTAAATTTACATTTATTGTTATTACAGAAAAAACACTTACACAGACGCGCCAGTATGCTCAACGATACAAAATTAACAAACCAATCACGTCAGAAATTTTCTACTTTGTGAAAGTTACACGTAAGGGTAATTGAATTTAAGGAAAATATATTTTGACGTCTCATACCCTCAGATTCATATTATATACTTATAGATTCAACTTGGAAATCTCATAAACCTCCATCTCCGTTTTATATCCTCTCATCTTTCACCTATCCACGGACTACTGCACGTCCCTAATCATGGCCACCAGCACGTACCTACAACTGGCCTAGAGCACATCCTATTTATGGCCTACAGTAGATACCTACCACTTGCCTCCAGCACATTCCTATTCATGACGTCTAGTACGTACCTACAACTGGCCTATAGCACGTTCCTATTCATGACCTCTAGTACGTATCTACAACTGGCCTCCAGCACAATCCCATTCATGGCTACTAGCAATTACTTACAACCGACAGTTAGCACGCCCTTATTCCTGGAGATACAGAACGTTTCTAAACCCCTGCGTACAGCAGATCCCTATTTTGACCTCCAGTAAGTCAATGTGTCTGACCTTCAATGCCATCATAGCCCCGACCCCTTCATATTAATAAGTATAGTTTACACAAAATGTAAACGTTTTAAAAGATGTGTCAATTAATATAAACATTTGATTGTGTATAGCATAAGTTATAGGAATATATTATATCTACGTAAATTATTTTCTTAAAATGATAAGCCTTTTAAAAGACGTTTAAGAGATATTATAAAATAGATTCTGACACTACATACAACATTGAGATATATTATCTGTACCTAAATAACTGCCTAAAATGGTAAACCTTTTAAATGACTTTGAAAATACCTGCAATTGATATTAGACTATATATTGTGATATAACTTGAAACCATTTGATATAGTATACATACATACGTTATTGTCGTAAAATGGTAATGTCTCAACAAAATCATTTACCTGGGTTAAAGATAATGCCCGACAAGCAATAAAGTATGAATATTTTTTCTTTCATCTTGTTTGATAAACTTTTTCCACTTTAGCTTGCTTAAAAGTTTTTTCACGTTACACAGAAACACTGTTGTTTTGATGATGTAAACATCATTTTGGCTGATTTTGTCTTTCAGAATTTCACTCTCAATCTACAAAGAAAAGCAAGGCTTATTTTAAACACTTACAAGGTTTAAGATAACAAATAACAAGACATGAACAATAACAAAGTGGTCTTTTAAAATAGCAAGACTTATATTATATCATTGTTTAAGTCTGGTTTGGATAAAGTTAGTGTCTCCAATTTAACAAAAAAGGAATCCACATACAAAGAACATTTTGTGATCCACCCAAATTATATCAGATTGTTCTCCAAAAATAATATTTTCTTGTCCCTCCAGAAAGATACTCTCCCAAGTTCTTTTAAAAAGAAGATCCACCCACAAAGAAATATTCTAACCCCCCCCCCCCCCCAAAAAGAATATATCCATTTCCGTCCAAGAGAGCATATTTCTTCGAATCACTTAACAAAAGAATACTGTAATATAATCTCCCTCAAAAAATATATCAAATCCACCTAAAAATGTATTTTTTAACTACATTAAAACAATATCTTCAAATACCATATAAATATACTTTCAAATCCTTTTCCTGAAAACTGAAAAGTACAAAAGTGAGATTAACTTTGTATCGATTACGTAAATATCAGAAAGCGTATGAGCATGACAAAGACACTAGACAGTATTAACTCCATGACTTACTGTAATTCAATGATGTATTCCACCTCCAAATTGTATCCTGCTTTTAAGAAGAATTCTACTTTTAAGATGTAAACTTTAGGGATGTACTCTAACTGGAGGATGTAATATCTTTAATATTTACTCTAACAAGGGATGTACTCTAGCTTAAGAATTTATTCCAGATTAGGGTTGTTCAATACTTTCGGAATGTACTGTGTACTTCAGAGATGTACTCCAACTTACAAATGTTCTCTGTCTTAGATATTTACATTTTCTTAAGGATGTATTGTACCTGAGGGATGCACACTAGTTTAAATATATACTTAACGTTAGTGATGAAATCCAACTAATGGATGTACTCTACTGTAGCGATTTACTCCTTTTTTAGCCATGCACTATGTCATAATTTACGGATTTACTCAACTTAGGGATGTAATCCATTTTAAGGATGTACTCTGGTTTTGGGATTTACATTACTCTAGAGATGTTATATTCTTAAACATTTACTATATATTAGGAATGTACTCTTATTTATGGATGAACTCTAAGTTTGTGATTATCTCTAGCTTAGGAATGTTCAACATTAAAAGTATACTTAAATGAATGTTTTACTCTACTTTTGTGGTGTATTCTACTTTTAGGATGATCTCTACCTAAGTGCTTCTCAATCTTTAACGGTTAGCTGTACTAGAAATGTACTCTACATTAGTGCTGCACTAAACTTTAGAAGTGTACATATGTATTTTCTCTAACTTAGAGATGTACTCTTTCATAAGGATGTACTTTATCTTTGGGAAGTTCTCCACCTTTAGGATGCATTTTACCTAGGGATGAACTGCAACAAATGGATATACTCTACTTTAGAGATGCACTCTTCTTAACGAAGCAGTTTATTTCATGGATAGACAGTACTTTGCCTTATGTACACTGCCGTATGCATGCACTGTAAGGGGAAAACTCTACCTGAAAGAAATACGCTAATTAAGGATTCAATCTTTCCATGTGATTTATTTCAATTTAAAGATGTACACTACCTTAGAGATGTCCCATATCTCAGTAATGTAATATATGTCAGTATTGTACTAAAATTTAATTTTGAACTTTTTCTAAGTGATGTACTCTCTCTGAGTGAGGTACTCTACCTTAACAATGGGCTATATCTGGCTGATACACTTCATGTTACTAGTGCACTCTTTATCAATGATTACAAAGAAAATTGTATACAATTCCACTGATCGACCATCATATCTTTAGAAAAAGCATGCGATTGCAATGGAAGGAGGGAATGTAACACAAAACCAACTTATTCAACAACAATATGCATTAAAACTGAAATATATTTCCGTTTTACAATTATTTCGATATCATTAAACAAAAAAGTAATGAAAATAGTTCATCTTTAATTGCAATTTATGACGTCATTGATTTTTACTTTAAAATTAGTATTTAGAGACTTAAGAGAAAAAAGAGAACGACTTCTGTCAGGATAAGGCAATAAGAAATATACACAGGGTCGATAAAAATTGGACGAAGGACGGTAACAAATAAAAAAAAAACGCTTACAAGCCTTCGACAGTTAAAGTATAGAGACAGAAAATAAATCTTAAATGACATAGACATGTAGGCCTATTCAATTACGGATTTTTAATCGTAATTTTTGTTTTGTCACGCCTTAACACAGCTTGTTTCACTTTATATATAACAATAAGAGATGAGATTAACAGGAAATAAAATAAAATTAAATAGTGTAAGAGTAGAGCGATAAAGAGGACACAGCGAGGACTTTCTTAGTAAGGTTGGCATATTGTGATAGACAAATGACGATCACCACATTGCCACAGTTAAGTGTGCTTTCCATGACCTTTAACAGTTGCCTTAATGAAAGAATGCAGACATTTAATACATTGTTTAGTAAAAAAAATACGTCAATCTTTTTAACCTGTCTTGCTGGTTATTGTAAATCCAGAACTATCAAGTGTCTTCGATATTTTATTGTCAATCCAGAACTATCAAGTGTCTTCCATATTTTATTGTCAATCCAGAACTATCAAATGTCTTCCATATTTTTTTATTGATTGGGGGAATGAGTTTGATTTATACTCTTATTAAACTGTAGATTTAAATAATAGCACATCTTTAAACAGAAGCAATTTTTGATTCCGAATAGGTTCTATTTTCAACAGTTACAACATTTTAAAAAGGGAATTCCCCACACACACAAAACAAATTCCATTTTCTAAAAACATAAAATAAATCCCATTCAGTTATAAAATATACTTCTGTACTTTAAAAAGTAAATACTTAAAACTAAATTTTCAAAATTCCCCTAAACATCATACCACTTAGTGTTTATAAAACATATTTTTTAATCCAAACTAATTATTAGTTTATTTATAATACTTAATTATTATAAATATTAATGCATACTAGTTTATGATAAAATTTTAATAATTTGAAATATTTTAAGAAAATATCCACTTAAATGAAGTGTCTTATAAAACAAGACACGGAATCGGGACCCCAAACTGGGAACGATATGTTTACAAAATTTATTTTAAATGTGTTAATATAGTAGAGAAATTCATTCTTTTAACTTTTTTTATACAATAGGAGTGGGTTTTGGGGCTTTTTTTACTTGGCCCCAATTTCGAAGTATATTAAAAGGCTGTAGAAGTTGTTGTTTTTCCGAAAATAATCCCGTGCACCGCCTAGTTCATTTGCTAGTTGTAAATATATGTTAGTTATTGTTAGTCTTTCAGAATGTTTCCAAATGTGATACCATAGACCATTGCGATTTCCACTCCATTGGGATCTTGACCCCATTGGGTTACTGATCTCGATTGGGATCCACTTTCCTAATGGGATATCTTTTCCAAATGGGTCCCGACAGCATTTCGATCCTGATCGGGATTTTGTTTTTAAATGGGATCCCGACACCATTAATATTCAGATCCCATTGAATCCCGATACGGATTTGGATCTCTACCGCGTTGAGATCCCGACCCCACTGGGATCCCGATAGGATTCAATTTCCACATGAGTTCAGTACCCTTCGGTTTTTTTAATATGGTAATTAAGTATGTGTGTTCTAAGTGTGGTCAAGATCATCTATTCATTTAGGAGAATGTGTAGTTTATTTTATTTATATAGCTCATTTAAGAAAAAACCGAATTCGGTGTCCATGGCCCCAAACGGAATGTTATAAAAAGTTCATAATCCCTAACAGTTCTTTTCGAATAATGATGGATATTTGTGCCAAGTTTCGTCAAGATCCACTAATCCGTGTTTGTGGAACAAACAAACAAATTTTCACTTCTCTAATTAGATAGATTTGAAAGGCTTTTTTTAAAAATATGTTCTCAGTTCAGTATTGTTTGGATGACATTTTCTTTTTTCTCGTTTTTTAAACCAAATAATTTTTTTTTTAAATAATTAAAGAGATTTACTTATCAAATTAATAAAAATATGTTTTGATTTTTATTAATTGGTGCCTTCCATTTATTAACGTTATCCGCTCGTGTAATGAAGTCAATGCATTTGGCACAGAGCCTACTAGATATTTGTCTTTAATTATTTTATGACAGAATCATCATTATGTTTTCTCACATGTGTAAGTTGATCCAAGCAGGGCAAGACAGTAACTCCTAGTCTTCATCATGGGATAATGTAATTATGTTTTCTGACTAACAGCAGAAGACAACTACGTCATGTTTTTGTAGCTTCGATTTGATATGTATAATTTCCCTTGATATCAGCTGTATCAATCTGAAGAGTAGTTTTACTTATAGTGATAAATTTGAAGCAATAGCTGTTCCATCACACAACATAAGGGACACAAATAGATTTATAACAGAAAATGTCTACACAATCCTGCATAATCTATCGAGCAGGTTAAGATCAAATCTTTTAGTTTTGCTGTGTAGGAAATTAAAATGAGTTAAATTTGTTCTAGTTGTTCATATATCACTTAATTACTAATTTTTTAAATATATAACATCTTGATTCCAAATGTCTGGCTAATATATTCTTCTGAAGGGAATGTAATTTCTGTTGAAACAGTAGAACAATTCTATGTTACTGTTTATTCAACTATTAATCTAATGACGTTATGGTAATGTTCTCAACAATCAAAACTAGTCTCCAATATATTCATAAAACTAATCAACCGCTACAGCCTACTTTGAATTTCTGTTATAGTAATTTATTAGCCAATTAACAAAATACCAATTAGCGGAATCATGTTTTGATGTTTTGTATTCTCAAGAAAAAATAGGAAAAATCTCAGCGCTCTTGTCCTATATATTTAGAAAATAGATAATTAGACATTCGATACATCTTTTTTAAAGTCTAGGTATAGATATTGTAGAGAACCTTGGTCGTCTCTTTTCTCAAACTAATTTATCTGGATGATAACTCACTCTGTCTCTCGTCTGTCCTATACTCCAGTTCGGCTGAGTTCGCCCCCTCCACCGTCGGTCCCCTTTCCTGCCCGGCTGAGTTCTCCTGTAGTCCTGTCTAACTGTCCCTTTTATAAGTCCCGCGTCCCTAGAGATTCCTTCCCAGGGCTTTATTCTTATATAACGTACTAACTAACATAGATATTTATACATATAAATACATATAAATGTAAATTATATAAATGGTAGAGGAGGTGTATCCCTAATTTGGTTAAATATGTCTCTTCCAGCCCGAAAGTCTAAAATGTCTCCTCAATTTTTTTCTAAAAGCAACAAATTCAAATATGCGGCAAAATGTATCTCTGTGTTCTAATTTGCCAGAGAGCGTCGACACCATCATCGTGCCTTAGCCGATGCATATCATAGATTTTTCTTGGTGGTGTGGTGAGGTATAGAAAAAAATCCAGGGTGGGACTAACTATTGCTACCCAGCTGCATTCAACGGTCAACACAGCAGAAATGGGTTAAATAGTACAAGGGGAAACTGCCCTTGTACAAGTGTCATTATGTAATTATTTATTTTTAAATTGTTAATGTCAAGTTAAAAGTTAGTCTTAAAGAAATTTGCCTCTTGTAACTATAGTATTGTCATCGTTTCTTTGACTGAGAAAGACGAAGATCTTAAATTGTCCTCTGAACTATGTTCATGTATTTCTCATATCCCTAGTTAAAAATATGTGGAAAGTGGCAAAATACAAATTAATTTTAATCATAACTCTCTCCTAGTCCCAACTAACAATAATTGACTAATAAATACTATAAAACTAATAATTTCACTCTTGTTGCTTTGAATCCGATACGCAAACTATGTTAGGTCCCTGCAACTATTTATATCTACTCGGTAACATATCTCAAATTTATATTGTCGGCAAATCTATGTATGTGATTTAAACAACGCGTGACAACATAATGCACAGATGTATGAAGTTTTGGTTACTGCCTAAATCATATAACCATTGAAGTGTTCTTAAGGGAAAAAATGCTATTAAGTGTCCACTTTGACAAAGTAAATAAAATTGATGACGTCACAGAAAAAAAATATTCCCTGACTCTGAGAAGGGGTGTATGGCAGGTTTTTGGAGTGTGTGAAGTTCTTCGTTTTGTTCAAAATTGACCAAATCTTTGGTTTACTTCTAAATTCTGTTTAGCATTTTCAGTAGACAGAATTTTCAATTAATCGATCAAGAAAATACGATTACCAAGTTATCGGGAAAATTATGTATTACGCCGACTCCGATTACGTGCCGAATATTGGGTTTATCCCTAATCGTAATGTTTGTGTAACAGAAGGACGTGGAGAAAGTCAACGAGGGAAGTACAACAGGAGGGGGGCTATTTTCCGCACTTTTTAACACAAACACTAATGATGCTCCTGATAGTATGAATGATATTTGAGTGTCTATTTAAATAGTTGCGTTGATAGTCTAGTATAGTATTGTTTTAAATTTTTAACAATTATTTTGTATTGATTTCTTTTCCTAAAACTTTCGCTCGCTTGTATTTCTTGACACAGTTGTTTTAGTCATAACAATATGTCGCCCTTACTCAAGTGTGCTAAATTGTAATTCTATAAAACTACTAGTAGTATTTGATATATCTTAATGAATTATCCAAATAGCATTAATTATATAGGCCTTTCAAAGGTATATACATAAGTAATCGCCAGCCTATTAATCTGTATCGCGGTCATTTACAAATCGTTCCTTGTCCTCTTCTAAAAATAAATCTTGACACATTGAAAGGGCCACACATTCATTGAAGTTCGATGTCGAAGTTACACTACTTCATCCAGGTCACATGAGCTTAAAATATGTTCCTATGCAGGAGTAACTGTCCTACCATTTCCCCATGTGTGTGGGATGACTGTTAAATTTTGGCCAGGGCAAAACGGTACTGAGAGGGTTGTCCGCCCCGGACTGCAAAAGAACTAGCATTGGGTCAATGGAATGAGTTATTGAAACAGAAAAAAAAACGTGCATGCCATAATATTTAAATGTCTCAATGTCTTAAGCCATTGGGCATTTATTTCTGTTCTGGTCTTACTCTTTGTTTAAATACTTTTGTGGTTTCGAATGTTCCATCCCAATGAGTATTGAGTATTCTTGTGGCTTCTAATGTCCCTTTCAGTTAAATATTGATTACTCATTCCCTGAAATACGACGAGGTATAGAATTGACTAAAGCTTTTTTTTTTAGCTGACATGGTAAATATCATGACATTAATGTCGAGTTAATGATGGGCAGTTCCTAAACATCTACTAATGACTGGAATAACAATTGACTCAGAACAAACATGGCTGCTATTTAGAGTCTCCCACCCACACCATTAAACTAGTTTGATAAGTTATGTCAGGGATTAAATAACACGTTAAAAGTTAGAGTCGCGTTTTCAATTGAGTATTTCCATTGTGTTTCTTAATTGTTTCCTTCCCAGTGTGTTCCCTAGCTTTGTATTACCCAGTGTGTTCCCTAGCTTTGTACTAACCAGTGTCGTCCATAAGTGTGTATATCTCAGTGTGGTCCTTAAATTTGTAATACTATTGGGGTATTTTGGTCTGTATTAACTAATGTTGTCCTTATGTTTGTACTACCAATGTGGCCCTTAGGTTTCTACTACCAGTGATCCTTTAACTTATACTAGACAATGAGGTCTCTGTTTTTTTTCTACTCTGTTTGGCTTTAAATTGTACTCACAGGCGTGGTTGTTAAATTTGAACTACTTAGTGTATTTATTAAGTTTGTACTACCAAGTGTAATTCTTAAGTTTGTTCTACCAAGTTTAATTCTTAAGTGTGTACTATTAAATGTGTTTCTTTAATTTCTACTTCTCAGTGTTGACCTTACATTTGCAAAACACACACTCAAAAATGAAAACAGGTTATATATATCTATATATATAAAAATGAATGTATGTATGTATGTCTGTATGTCTGTTTGTCTCAAATGCGCTCCCACACCATTCATGCGATTGCAACAAAACGTTGGTGAGTTGTTGGCCACCTACCTGGGCATTTAACTGCGTCATTAAAAAACTTTTCAAATATTTCGTTTTCGGCCGTCGGCCCTTCATTCGTTTTTTTTTCTTATAAGAGCTTTGTAAAAAATATTTCCGTCTGCGCTCCTACACCATTCGTCTGAATGCACTAAATCTTCAGTAAAATGTTACAAGCACGCCCACAAAGGTTTGGAAATAATTATAACCGTTTTAAAATATTCCGTTTTGAGCCAGGGGCCCCGTGTTCGTTTTTTCTAATATGAGCTATATAAATATTTTTCAAACCGTATGCGCTCCTACACCATTCATGCGATTGCGACAAAACATTGGAGAGTTGTATTCCACAAGCTGGCGCATTTTACTGGGTCATTATAACACTTTTAAAGTATTTCGTTTTGGCCGTTGGCCCCAAAATCGGTTTTTTTCTTATATGAGCTTTGTAAACAATAGGTTTCGTCTGCACTCCTACACCATTTTTTCGAATACGCTAAAACTTTGACGAGATGTTGCGGACATGCCCACAAAGGTTTCTAAATTATTACAACCATTTTAAAATATTCCGTTTTGAGCCAGGGGCCCCATGTTCGTTTTGTCTTATAGGAGCTATATAAATATAATTTCAAACCGTATGCGCTCCTACACCATTCATGCGATTGCGACAAAACTTTGTTGAAAGGTTGTCCATAAGGTCGCCCATGTTAATGAGTAATTACAATATATTTAAAATATTCCGTTTTCAGCCGTTGTTCCCAAATCCCTTTTTTTTCTTATATGAGCTTTGTACAAAATAATTTCTGTAAGCGCTCCTATATCATTTATCTGAATGCGATAAAACTTTAGTAAAATGTTTTACCCAAGTCCGCAAAGCTTTTCAAATTATTACAACCGTTTAAAATATTCTGTTTTGAGCCAGGGGCCCTATGATCTATTTTTTCTATATGATCTATACAAATATAATTTCAAACCGAGCTACTACATTAATTGATAGATTTTTAATGATATACAAATAGCAACATTAAACTGTGTGTGTGATATAATAAGTAGGTTTCTGAAGTAATACAACAATTCTACAATATTCCGTTTGTGCCACCGTTTTATTGTCTTTATAATTATCGTATGCATTCCTATACCATTCATCTGATTGCGTTAAAACTTTGGTGAATTGATATGCGCACTCCCGCAAATGTTTCTAATTTATTACAACCATTTCACAATATTCCGTTTGGGGTCAGGGACCCCTAATTCCATTTTTTCTTAATTTAACTATAAAAATATAATTTAAAACAGAGCTATTTCATGGGTGGATGAAATTGAATCAAATACAAATAACGACTTTTCAGTTTCTGTGTTACATAATAAGTAGGTTTCTGAATTAATGCAACCATTTTACAATATTTTGTTTTGGGCCGGGGGCCTTAAATTCGTTTTGTTTTCTTAAATGAGCTTCATCAATATAATTTCAAACAGAGCTATCAAAACAACCACCATTGAACAAATGACAACAGACAGCAATTTGTAGTAAGAGCAGAGAAAACACATTGTTGCATGTTTAGTGTAGAGAGTATTTTTGTTGTTTTTATAAATAAGCTTGAATTTTGTGACGTATTTTAGAATCGGATATGACGTTGTAAACGAGTTATGGTTTTGAACAGCAATGATAAAGTAATTATATAATAGAGTGTGAGAAATTCGCAGTTGTTTTGTTTTATGAAAAGACATTTGACATGAATCGATGGTTTCTTAAGTTTTTAAATTACCCAATAGACAACGAAGGTATTGAACTATAATAACATCTAGATTTTAACGCTGGAATTTATGATTTATAAAGTAATGTGACCCTTATACAACTGGAAATGTACTGCCAACAATTCATTGTACTTCATAACATATGAAAAGAATTAACATTAAAAATATCGTTAATTAATTGAATCAAATACAAACAGCGATATTTCATTTTTTTTGTTTGACGTAACAAGTGGTGTTAAATGTGAAATTAACATTGCCTATCGAAATCTAATAACAGATATCACATGCATTTGTAATATTCGTCACAAAGCAATACTTTTGCTGTCAAATCACTGATGCCACCCAAACGAAAAGCTATTGGTTTTTCCACACCTCAAGCGCGAAAGAAAAGGTGATCTCGAGCATCGGAAACAGTCGAGTGACGAGAAGCACGACTGGAAACCGCTCGAGTATGCAATGCTCAAGCCCGTACATTTGACACAGTGGAGCAACGGGAAGCAAGACTGGAAACCGCTCAAATACGCAATGCTCAATCCCGTACCTTTGACACAGTGGAGCAGCGGGAAGCAAGACTGGAAACAGTTTGAGTACGCAACGCTCAAACCCGTTCATCTGAAACAGTCGAGCAATGGGAAGCAAGACTGGAAACCGCCCGAGTACGCAATGCTCGAACAAGACGAACACTGCACGTTGAATTAAATCTTAGTGCATTCCATTACAATGCTAATTATGGTTACAATCTTTATCCAAGCGTGGTTATTGGAAAAATGGATAAATTATGCGTGTATTGCAGTGCCCTCAAATTTAAGAATGAAACTGCGGGAATTTGTTGCGCGGGTGGGAAAGTGAAATTGCAAGAATTACATTCACCACCAGAACCATTATCAACCTTGGTATAAAGGTGAAACAAGCCAATCGAAACATTTCTTGGCAAACATATGCAAGTACAATTCATGTTTCCAAATGACATCGTTCGGTGCAACAAATATCGTGCGCGAAAATTACATGCCAACATTTAAAGTGCAAGGGCAAATTTATCATCGTGCAGGATCACTACTAATACTGCCAGACACAGATCACAAATTTTTTCAAATTTATTTTATGGGGAATACTGATGAACAAATCGATCAACGTTGTCATATCAATATGGGCACTAAAAGAGAAATTGTAGCTGTATTGCAATCTCTATTTTTGCAACACAACGAATTAGTTCAATTGTTTAGAAATTCACTTGAACAAATGCCAACAGATGATTACTCAGTTGTAGTTAGAGCAGACAAAACACCTGCCGGCCAACACGAAACACAATACAACGCACCAACAATTGATGAAGTTGCGATCGTTATAGTGGGCGAAGAATTTAACTCACGTGATATAATTCTTCATCGCAGAAATGGTGATGTTCAGCGAGTCTCAGAAACTCATCGCTCATACGACGCATTGCAATATCCAATTATATTTTGGCAAGGAGAAGATGGTTATCATTCCAACATCAAATTGAGAAATCCACAAACAGATGAGGAATCGAATAAGAAAGTCAGTTCCAAGAAATACTATTCATATCGATTGATGATTCGTGAGAGTGCCGAAAATCATATCTTGAAATGTCGACAATTGTTCCATCAATACATTGTTGATATGTATGCAAAAATCGAAACCGAACGACTCCTCTACATTCGATTAAATCAAAGCAAGTTGCGTTCCGAAGAGTACATTCATTTACGTGATGCAGTTGTGAATGATGGCAATGTGAATCCAAATGAATTAGGGAAAATGGTTATACTGCCGGCCACATTTAATGGGAGTCCACATGATATGCACAAGAGGCAATGACATATGTTCGTGCATATGGCCACCCAGATTTTTTTATTACCTTTACATGCAACCATAAGGGGGATGAAATACAAGAACTGTTGTTAACTGGACAATCACCATCAGATCGTCACGATATTGCTGCCCGTGTGTTCAAACAAAAATTGAAATCTGTAATCTATTTTATTTTCAAGCATCATGTTTTTTGAGAGACACGCTGTTGGATGTATTCCGTTGAATGGCAAAAAAGAGGATTGCCACATGCACACATTTTAATTTGCTTGATCGAAAAAGTCAAAGCAGATCAAATTGATAAAGTCATTTCTGTAGAAATACATGATGGCGACATTGATCAATACTTATTAGAAATCGTCACCAAAAACATGATTCACGGTCCATGTGGCTTACTCAACAAAAATTATCCATGCATGTCTGATGGGAAATGTACGAAACGATACCCAAGAGATTTAGTTGCTGAGACTGTCACTAGCAATGACTGATATCCACTATATCGTCGACGATCAACTGAAGATTGTAGTAAGTACGAAACAATGATGTTGAAGTTGATAATCGTTGGGTTGTACTTTATTCACCGTTACTCTCGAAAACGTTCAAAGCACACATCAATGTCGAGTATTGCAATTCGGTGAAATCGATCAAGTACATTTGCAAATATGTTAACAAAGAAAGCGATATAGCAATTTTTGGATTGGAAAAAACAACACGATCACTCGATGAAGTCTACCAATATCAACTTGGACGCTACATTAGTAAAAATGAAGCAATATGGCGCATTTTATCATTTCCAATCCATGAACGCCATCCAACAGTTGTTCATTTGGCAGTGCACCTTGAAAATGGACAGCGCGTGTACTTTACATTAGAAAATGCACGTGCAAGGGCTTTGTCACCTCCACCAACAACGTTAACTGCATTTTTCTCATTGTGCGGGAATGATATTTTTGCAAAGTCGCTACTTTACTCTGAAGTGCCAACATATTACACATGGAATGCTTTAGCGAAAAGGTTTCAACGTCGCAAACAGGTTAAAGCATTTGAAAAACACCCCAATTTATATTCAACCGACGCATTAGGCCGTCTGTACACTGTTCACCCAAACAATGCAGAATGCTTTTACTTGCGATTACTGTTAATCAACGTACGTGGACCGACATCATTCCAAGAATTGAGAACAGTAAACGGTCAAGTATGTGCCAGTTATCGCGAAGCTTGCCAAGAATTAAAACTTCTGGAAAACGATGCTCATTTGGACACTTCGCTTTCTGATGCATCGAATATTGCTCAACCACAGCAAATACGCACTTTGTTTTCAATCATATTGACAGCATGCTTCCCATCCAATCTAAAATATCTTTGGGAGAAATACAAAGACTACATGAGTGAAGACATTCTACACCGTTTGCGTGCAAAGAAACAAAATCCGGATATTCAATTTACATCAAACGTGTATAATGAGGCATTGATTTCGATTGAGGACATGTGTTTTGCAATTGCTAACATAACACTGGTAGATTTGGGAATGACTGCTCCGAATCGATCTGCAAACAACCTATTCCATCGAGATTTGCATCGAGAAACACACTTTGATATCGACGAATTGGGTACATTTGTTCAAATGAATCACCCAAAACTGGTTCCAGAGCAACGCTTAGTGTATGACATAATTATGAATGCAATTGGAAGTCAAAAAGGTGGATTGTATTTCCTAGATGCTCCCGGAGGCAGAGGCAAAACTTTCCTAATTTCACTTATTTTGGCAACCATACGATCTCGAAAGAATATTGCACTGGCAATCGCATCATCTGGAATTGCAGCAACTCTTTTGGATGGTGGACAAACAGCGCAGTCAGCATTGAAATTGCCATTGAACATGCAAATAACTGAGACACCAACATGCAATATAAATAAACATTCTGGAATGGGTAAAGTACTACAATCATGTCAACTCATTATATGGGACGAATGTACTATGGCGCACAAAAAAAGCATTGGAAGCGCTGCATCGTACACTTAAAGATGTGAGAGGAAATGAATAGCTCTTTGGTGGCGCACGTATTCTATTATCTGGTGATTTTCGACAAACTCTACCAGTTATAGCACGTTCAACGGCTGCAGATGAATTAAATGCATGTCTAAAAGCATCAGTTTTATGGCGGCATGTACAGAAATTGAATTTGAAGACCAATATGCGTTTGCAACTAGACAATGATGCATCCGCTGAACGTGTCGCAAAACAATTTTTGGACAATGGGAATTGGAAAATGGCAATCGATGAATCCACACAATGTTTCACATTGCCAACAAGTTTCTGTGAAATTACAGCAACCATTGACGAATTGATTCATAGAGTTTTTCCAAATATCGCACAAAATTAGACAAATCATCAGTGGCTCAGTGCACGTGCTATATTGGCAGCCAAAAACAACGATGTCAATCCCATCAACTTAAGCATTCAAAATGAAATCCCAGGCGAAACGACAACGTACAAGTCCATCGATATTGTATTGAATCAAGACGAAGTTGTCAATTATCCAACGGAATTCTTGAATTCACTTGACTTGCCAGGCATCCCGTCGCACGTTTTAACACTAAAAAGTGGCGTGCCTATCATTTTTGTACGAAACATAAATCCACCACGACTTTGCAACGGCACCAAGATTTCAGTGAAAAACATGATGAACAATATCATCGTAGTAACTATTTTAAATGGAAAATTTAAAGGAGAAGATGTACTATTGCCACGCATCCCAATGATTCCAACAGATTTGCCATTTGAATTTAAACATCTGCAGTTTCCAGTGCTACTCGCATTTGCAATGACCATCAACAAAGCACAGGAACAATCGCTACAAGTTTGCGGACTAAATTTGGAAAACCCATGCTTCTCTCATGGACAGCTGTATGTCGCCTGCTCTCGCTTCGAAAAACCTTCCGATCTATTCGTGTATGCACCAGACGGAAAAACAAAAAACATTGTGTATTTAAAAGCTCTTCAAGAAACATAATTAAAACGCAAACACTTTCTTTCTTGAGTGGCATCGCAACGCATGCCGGGTACTCGCTAGTATATGTATATATAAGAATGAGCTATGCTGACATAACGATAAAGAACAGAAAATATTTTGATATGTTCGGACTCTTAAAAACAATTATAGTTATTTTATTATTTAACGGAAATCGAATAAATTTACATACACAGAAACATATTATGTTTCCGCTTTTATTTTAGCAAAAGTTTAAGTATTATTATTATAAATTATAAATACATTTAGTGAAATAACTAAGAAACGATCTTAAGCATTTTATATGCGTTTGAAAGTTATGAATTTTTAATTTTTTAAAAATATAATAAAAAAATTACACAGTATTCACATGTATCGCGAAAACCTATACATCAGTTGTTATTAGTGCGTTCTTTAGCGCACTGTCAATAATGTGAAATAAAAATAAAATTAATTAGTTCTAAATAATCACGCAAATGACGTCAGTGTGCGAATTGCCTATTAAGCCAAAGCTAAACGTTCTCTGATGTAATAAAAGAGCGTGACAAAACTGACAATGTATATTTCCCTTCTTAAAGTAACATTAATAAATATAATTGATTGCATTTTTAAATTGCTAAACTTTAATACACACGTAGCTTTCTATTTTTAACATATAATACGTTTTTACTTTTTATTAATTCCAAAGATAAACTTTTATGAAATTTTTATAGTAGTAAAAATTCTACATTCAAAAATAATTTTAAAAATAATATGCCGTTTAATGAAAAAGCTACGTAGCCAAATAACATTATTAATGCACTTATCACTCATCAACATAAGAACAAAGCATATTGAATTCAATAAAATTCTTACAATTCTGGGTTACAATCCAGTGGATGATTTTTTTTTATTTTTTTTTATTCTGTTTGTGGGGGGGGGGGGGGTTAATACGATATATTCATTTTGCCCAGTGCAGCACAAGATTAACCTCAAAATGAATTTAATAAATAATTAACCTTCTTCGATACATTTGTATCGGGGGAAGGAAATTGAGTTTATATATTTTTCTTCTTTCGCCTTTTCGTCCTCGAGGAACAGCAGCCGATCTTCATCGACGTCTGTGATTAGGACATAGGCCGCCTACAAGAGCCCTCCAGGCATCACGATCCTGAGCCAATCTCTCCAGCCTCCCCCAAGTGTGGCCAAGTTTCTTGGTATCCGCCTCCACTTCACGGCGCCAAGTGTTCTTAGGCCTGCCTCTTTTCCGTTTTCCTTGAGGGTTCCAATTCAAGGCTTGTCTAGTTATGCTGGAGGCAGGTTTCCTGAGCCTATGGCCAATCCATCTCCATCTTCTCTTGAGGATCTCTTGTTCTACAGGTTCTTGCTTTGTCCGCTGCCACAGTTTCTGGTTGCTGATTCTGTCGGGCCAATGAATCCCGAGAATCCTTCTTAAGCAGTTATTGATGAAGGACTGGATTCTCTTCATATTCCCAGCAGTGATTCTCCATGTTTCTGCACCATACAGTAGAACCGGTTTCACCATTGTGTTGAAGGTTCTGATCTTCAGTTTGGTATTTAGGTGTTTGGAGGCCCAGACATTTTTTAGTTGTTGGAAGGCTGCCCGTGCCTTTCCTACCCTCATTTTGATGTCAGCATCTGTCCCACCTTGCTTGTCCACGATGCTGCCAAGGTAGACAAAGCTCTCTACCTCCTCGAGCGCTTCCTCTTTGAGCCTGATGGGTGCTGTATTGGTAGCGGCATTGACCTTGAGGACCTTGCTCTTCCCCTTGTGAATATTAAGACCAATACGTGCAGAAGTGTCTGCAATATTTCTGGTCTTCTCCTGCATCTGTTGTTGGGTATGGGAGAGAAGGGCAAGATCGTCAGCAAAATCGAGGTCATCAAGCTGGTCCCACAAGGTCCATTGAATACCATTCCGCTTCTGTTGTGTGGAAGTTTTCATCACCCAGTCAATGGCCAATAGGAACAGGAAAGGCGAAAGCAAACATCCCTGCCTCACACCGGTCTTCACCTGGAAAGCATCCGTCACCTGTTGTCCGTGGACCACTCGGCAGGTCATCCCCTCGTAAGAGTTTCTGATCAAGTCCGTGATTTTCCGCGGGACTCCATAATGTCTCAACAGTCTCCAGAGGGTTTGCCTATCCACACTGTCAAAGGCTTTCTCGTAGTCAACGAAGTTGATGTAGAGGGGTGAGTTCCATTCCAGGGATTGCTCTAGGATGATGCGCAGTGTTGCAATTTGGTCAGTACAGGATCTGTTGGTCCGGAAGCCAGCCTGTTGGTCCCGCAGCAGGGGGTCAACAGTTTCTTTCATTCTGTTGAGTAGTACGCGGTTGAAAACCTTGCCTGGGATGGACAGTAAGGTGATCCCTCTATAGTTGGAGCAGGAGCTTAAGTCCCCCTTTTTTTGGATTTTAATGAGATATCCCTCCTTCCACTCCGAAGGTACCTGTTCCTCCTCCCAGATCTTCAAGAACAGTGGGTGAAGCATATCTACACTGGTGTGCACGTCAGCCTTCAGTGCCTCTGCTGGGATGCCATCCGGTCCTGCAGCCTTGCCATTTTTAAGTTGTTTGATGGCAATACGGATCTCTTCTTTGGTGGGTGCGTTGCAGTCAATAGCCAGGTCACTGTCAGCTGGCTGAATATCTGGTGGGTTTCTTGGCTCTGGCCTGTTTAGAAGTTCCTCAAAGTGTTCTTTCCATCTGGCTCTCTGTTGCTCCTCATTTGGTATGCTCTTACCATCTTTGTCCTTCACTGGTCTCTCTGGCTTCCTGAACTTTCCAGACAACTTCTTGATGGTAGCGAACAATTCCCGCATATTTCCTTGGTAGGCTGCTTCTTCCGCTTCTTTGGCAAGCATGTCTACAAAGTTCATTTTGTCCCTCTTAGCGCTTTTCTTTACTTTCTTATTTGCCTCTGAGTACTCCTTTTGGAACCTAACTTTCTGCGCTCGTGTACGGCTGTTGTTAATTTCTGCCTTCTTCCCTTTTCTCTCTTCTATCACTTTCAATGTATCTGCTGTTATCCATTCTTTGTGTGTATGTTTCTTGTTTCCCAACACTTCCTGACATGTTGATTTGACAGCTTTCTTTACTCCCTGCCACTTTCCATCGATCGTCTCGTCTCCTAGCAGTTCCTGTAGGACTTGGAACTTGTTGGACAGAGTGATCCTGAACTCTTCCTGTTTGGCCTTATCTTTCAAGAGGGGGGTGTTGTAGCGCAACCTATATGATGTCTGCTCAGTGTAGTGCCTTTTCAGTTTTAGTCTCAGCCGGGCCACTAGAAGATGGTGGTCTGAGGCAACGTCAGCTCCTCTTCTGACACGTACATCTTGGAGAGATCGCCTGAATTTTTTCCCAATACACACATGATCTATTTGGTTCATCGTTTGGAGGTCCGGTGAAACCCATGTGGCCTTGTGTATCCTCCTGTGTTGGAATAAGCTCCCGCCTATGACTAGATTTGTTGTGGCACATAGGTCGGCAAATCTTTCTCCGTTATCATTCATTTCTCCTATCCCCTGTCGCCCCATGGCTTCTTCATAGCCCGTGTTGTCACTGCCGATCTTGGCATTGAGATCTCCTATGAGGATGACAATGTTTCGCCTAGGGCGACCCTGGGTAATGGTAAGCAATCTGTTATAGAATTCATCTTTGTCTTCCTCCTCACTTTCGTTTGTTGGTGCGTAGCACTGGATAACATCCAAATTGATTCTGTGTTTTTTGGTCCGAAAGGTTGCTGTGAGTATTCTAGGCCCATGCGCCTCCCATCCAATGAGTGCTCCTTGGGCTGCCCTGGATATCATCAGGGCCACGCCCAGAGTGTGTGGTGCATCGTCACTCTCGTGCCCTGAGAATAACAGCATCTCTCCTGAGGCTAGTCTCTTCTGTCCGCACCCGATCCATCTTGCCTCGCTGATTCCTAGTATGGCGAGGTTATAGTTCCTCATCTCAGCGGCTACTTGTGCAGTCTTTCCCGTCTCATACATGGTGCGTACATTCCACGTTCCAATGGCGGTGGTGGTCCTGGTGGAGATGATGGTCGTCGGCCTAGTATTTTTCTTAGATGACAATATCTTTCAATCCAATTACATTACAGTTGCAAAAAATAGATGCTATATTCTAATTTTACATATGAGCATATCTTAACTAATTAAGAAAATCAATGACGTTAACAAAACATAAATACATTTACATAATTATACCGATAAATATCAAAACACAATCATTTTACACAAGTTAAAATTCAACCTAGGTAGGTAGATAGGTAGGTAGAAAGAGTGGTAGACAGATTGGTAGATAGATAGTAGTTATAAAGGTACATTGGTAAGTAGGTAGGTAGGTAGGTAGGAGGTCAATTAGGTAGGTAGGCATGGTGGCAGGCAGGCAGGTAGGCAGGTAGGTAGGTAGATTAGTTGATGGTAGATAATGCAGAAAAGTAGATGATAGATAGATAAATATATTGACAGACAGACAGACATAGAAACAGACAGAGGGACAGACTGAGAGACAGACAGAGAAAGAGACAGACAGACAGAGAGACAGACCAATAGACAGAGACATACATACAGAGAGACAGACAAACAGAGAGAGAGACGGAGAGACAAACAGAGAGACAAACAGAGAGACAAAAATAGAGGCAAACATAGATACAGACATACAGATACAGCGAGAGTGACAAGAGACAGAGACAGACAAACAGATATAAACAGGGATATAGAAAAAAAGGCAGACAGAGAGACAGACCGGGAGACTGACAGAGAGCCAGTCAGAGGGAGAGACAGAGAGATAGAGAGACATAGAGACAGACATAGAGAAAGATAGAGGGACAGACAGATAGTCATAGAGACAGACAGAGAGACATACTGATAGACATAGAGAGACAGAGAGCCAGACATAGAGACAGACATAGAGAAAGACAGTGAGATAGACAGAATGACAGAGAGACAGACATACAGACAGACAGAGAGACAGACAATGAGACAGACAAAATGACAGAGAGACAGACAGTGAGACAGACATAATGACATAGAAACAGACATAGAGATAGAGAAGCCGCAAAGAGAAAAACAGATGGAAAGACAGAGAGACAGACAGATAGCAAATTGAGAGACATATAAACAGACAGAGAGACAGACAGAGAGAGACATAGAGACAGACAGACAGACAGCGAGACATATAGAGAGAAAGACAGAGAGACAGAAAGACAGAGAGACAGAAAGAAAGAGAGACATAAGGAGAGAGAGAGGCATTTAGAAAGACATATAGACAAACAGAGAGACAGACAGAGAGGCAGACAGAGAGACAGACAGAAAGACATATAATGACAGAAGAACAGACAGAGAGACAGACAGAAAGACAGAAGGAGAGATAAACGAAGTGACAGACAGAAAGAGAGACACCCATAGAGACAGATTAGAGACAGAGAGACAGGCAGTGAGAGAGTCAGAGAGACATACAGAGAGACAGAGAGAATGACAGACATAGGGACAGACATAGGGATAGACAGAGAGCCAGACTGAGTAACAGACAGAGAGACACCTAGAGAGACAGAAAAACAGACAGAGAGAGAGAGACATATTGACATACAGAGAGGCAGACAGAGATACAGCGAGACGTATAGATAGAAACACAGAAAGACAGAGAGACAGATAGATAGAGAGGCATTTAGAAAGACAGATTGACAAACAGAGGGGCATATAGAGAGACAGACAGATATACAGAGAGACAGACAGAAAGACATATATATATATATATATATAGACATAGAGACAAACAGAGAGACCGACATAAATACAGAGGGACCGACTGAGAGACAGTGAGATACTTGGAGAGACTGACAGACAAAGAGACAGACAGACAGATGATCCTTGAATAGTTTCGAAAATGTTATTGTCGGTAAACTATATCTCTACATATACAAAAAATAAAATATATATGTATGTCCCATATGAGCTTATATACCATTAATCTAAAAGAGATACATATTTTGTGAATTGTACACTCTCCAGCAAATGCTTCTGAATTAGTACACACATTTTACAATAAGCCGTTTTTGGGACAGGGACCCTAAATTATTTTTTCCCCCTTTTATGACCTAAATATAATTTCCGTATGCCTCCTATACCAGTCATCCGATTGCGATAAATCTTTGGTAAGTTGTGTGCAGGAAAGTTTTCTGAATTAGCGAGTCCATTTTCAAATATTCCTTTTGGGACAAGGGGCCCTAAATCATTTTTTTCATATATGAGCTATACAAATATAATTTCAATCATTACTATTGCATAGGTGGATGGAAATGAATCAAATACAATCGACATTTCAGTTTGTGTGTGACATAAGTACAACCATATTACCATGTTGCGTTTGAGGCGGGGGGCCTTATTTTAAAAATAATAAATATTTTACCTATATAAATATAATTTAAAACAGAGCTACTGCATTGGTGTATCAATGGATACATGTGTGTGGAATTTTTTTTGAAAATCCATGCTTCTCAGGTGGACAGTTGTATGTTGTCTACTAACGCGTCAAAAAACTTCTAATTTATTTTTTTTACCCACTAGACTGTAAAAAAACAATAACTATTTTCTATTTATAAATTACTTTAAAACTTAATTAAAACACAAACACTTTTTTTCATTGAGTGGCATTGCAACGCATGCCGTGTTCTCGCTAATAAGTAGATAGTATGCATACTAATAAATGGCCGACATAAAAGAGAAGAACGATATGATAACCAAAAACTTACCAGAATGAAATACAAATATAACTAGAAGCATCACAGGTTGAAATAAACAGGAAAAACTACATAAATGAAAAGTTGGATAGAATAAAATCATGTCAAAAGGTCGGTTGAAAAAAAGGAGTAGAATTTCAGCAAACTAACGGTAGATCAGAGTTATTTGATAATGAAGAGAAAGGAAATTGTCCAGTAAAAGAACAAGGCACGAACTACCATGATGCAAAGACACACCAGAAATACGAGACCCATAGAAAAAGAGGTCAGAAGTAAAATGTGCAGGAGGAAAAACCTGTAATGGAATCAAGCTTAAATAAAAGAAGTAGCAGGCGTATCATGAGAATGAAATATTAGTGCAGCGTTTCTCAAACTTTTTTTAGGATTTTTTGCATGACAGTCTCGTTACCTGTTTTCTTTGAATGCTCGCGGACTCTTCGAAACTAACTAAAATTAACATATATGCTAGTGTTACCGAAACCTTTTATCTGCAATGCCTTATTCACAACATGGCCAAACCTTGTGATCAAATGTACATTGAATATGATGGTAAATCCTTGCTTTCTTAACCGGTTTTTTCCGGCTTTAACTCTTATTTTATTTTTTACGTCTAATTAAGTTCGTGATTTTTTTTGGATATCAAATAGCTTGGGAAAACAAATCTCACAGCCATTGGTTTCAATGGATTCAGCAATCTTAGAGACATCTTTGCACTATCGGTACAAGACTGCACCGTTTTGAGTCCAAAAATCAATACAACACATTTCAAAGAAAACATCTTTTGCGTCCCCATCAAATATCAAATCAATAAAAAATTGTAAAATTCAATTGTCAATGGAAGTCAGATCACTAATGTAGCGTATAAACATATTGTTTCTAAAGCAATTGAACATTTCAAACTCTTATCGATCGTGAATATAATGCATCTTCTTCGATAAGAATTGTCCTTGTAGCGCTGAGCTATCTTAGCTTAATAGCGATGAGATATCCTTTCCTTGTAGCACTAAGATCTCTGTTTCTTGTATCAATGTGATCTCTTGTCCGTAAAGCGCTTATATCTCTTTTTTTTTGTAGCACTGACATCTCTTCTTGTTGTAGCACTGATATATATTTTCATTGTATCACTGATATAGTTTGTTATTGTACCAATGTGATCACTTGTACTTGTAGCACCTTTAATTGTTTTCCTTGTAGCACTGAGATCATATGTCCTTGTAGTCACATGTTGATTCAAATAAGAAAAGCATTTATGACAGGTATATAAGGTATGTGACATATAATGTTGTGTTTATGTCTTGTTTAGTGTCTTGTAAAAACTGAGGCATTTCTTCACGCAGTGTGAAAACTCTCATCAAAGTGTCCCTTGTGGAAAGAAACCTTGCGTGGGAGTTTTTTAAATCTGTAACCACTTTCTGTAACAAATCTCATACAACAAACAAGAGTTGAGTGCATCCGCTTTAATGAAGTTCGTTGCTGCAATTACTTCACTTTCAACATTTGTTCACCTCATCAGTCGTGGTCTTCACCATTATGGCTTGGCGATGAATAGTGCAGAAGGTAACAATAATTTATCGGCATTATTTTCTTAACTAAAGTTTAAAATCAGAACCGCATTTAAGCATGGGGCACCGTCAGAACACACGACAATAACATATTCCGATTTGATATTATGTGCCTAAAAGAATCTGTCCACTTTTTCAAATATTTCTTTTGCATGTGAACGTTCTGAGAATTCCGAAAATAACGCTTACAGTTCCTTGCCATGTACATATCGTACATGACGTACGTAGACGCAAAGTTGGGCTTCCTAAGAGACATTCATCGTTTCGTCAAGAAGTTGAAAATAAAATTTGAATTTTCGAGACCAAATGCGACAGTATGTCATCAAATAGTACCGTTTGACAGCAAGACATAGTTTAGCTTTTCAAGTTAAAAAATTCCTAGAACATTCAATACGATATCTTTTAAGCAGGTATTATCAAATTTTCTCTGATTCTGGCGGCAGCTATTTTCTTTAAAACCCCAAAGGAGGGTTTTAGACAAGCGTTAATCTTCAAAGAAATAGTCATGTATCATCAAGCCTGGGTTTAAGCAATCACGCCGTAAGAGTTTAATGAAAACGATATCTTTTTTTTACTGAGTAGTTATGCTTCTTTTTCAAGTGTTTCTTAAACGTGTTGTGGTTTAGAGAAGTGGATGCCAACACATCAGAATACAAAACACACAGTTGTTTCTCTTCTCTACTAGACGTTGTAGTAAAACCAAATTGTATATAACAAAACGTCTTTAAATTAAAAAAAATAAAAATATGTGGACGGCTTTAAAGCCTTAAAAAAAATACTGGTTGAATTGTTTTGTTTTTTTTAAATAAATTAAAAAATGTTTAAGTTGTGTATAAAAAAAAACTATATTAAATAGTCCATTTAATTAAAATAATTGAACATCAAAAGTACAACTAGAATCATTTTGAAAATAATAATTTGACCAAAGAAAAAAAGACAAGGTGTAGCCGATAGGCTGTTAGGCATAGTGCAAGATGAATACATTTTTTACACACACGTTTTCTGTCAAACTGGCGACAATGCACGTGTGCATATATTTTATGTTTGAATGCTTATAGTATAATAGTTATAGACTATAAATGTATATGTGGATGTATTTTAGCTGGATTAAGAATTTTTAATCTCAATAAAGGCTTGCTCTTTTCCATAAATTTGCTTTCGTTATTATTGTTGCAGCGATTAATTGGCAGATATTCGGTAATCAATCTAAACGTAGATTAATCGGTAATCAATTTTGTAGAACCGATTAATCGGCTCATCGAGCGACTGAAGCAGATCTATGGATATTGGGATGTAAATATTGATAATTTCAATAAAATAAAAACAATTTTTATGGGATTTCCTCAAATGTCGACATAATAAGTATGACCAAGACGCCAAACTTACAAACACCAACTATATATTTAACTGCCTATTATGTTTAGTTCACACTATCAAATTTTTTATTATAAATTTGATCAGATTTTTCTATGAAACCTCGTCACAAATTTAGAATCAGTATCCACATTTTTCATTGCCGGAATTATGACGCATCCTCCATATCACGGTTGCAAAAAAGAAATGGTTGTCATTCCCGAAGGAGTTTACATTGACTACGCTATTATTTTATATAGAAGAACGACAACCTCCAATGAATTGGCTTTGGGCGCAATGTAATTAAAAGTTATTTATAATTAGTCACAAATAAAGTCTATTCTATACTATATTATAACCTTGTAATACATTATAATAATAGTTTAGATAGTACAGTATGGTTGCTAGTTACTCCTGCTACGGAGCGGCTATCATCTTCGGCGTTATATATTACTATCTTGGCCAGGCAAAAGGAACACACATACTAGCAAGTCTCAACTAACTGACTCACTTCATGAATCCAACACCTTACTTTTAGGCCGACTAAGAATACGAATTTTTTAAAATTAAAGTTATTATAAAGTACAATAGTATTATTATAAGAATCGTTTTGCCACAGGCGTTTTTGGACGAGCTCAGCAAATGTTTGTCGACTTCTGCTCCCTTCTGCCAAAGATAAATGGATTTAAAGAGGTGCATAGTTTTTAAAGACATATTTGTATTGTTATTTTGCAATCTATATATAATTGTCTAAGCATTAGAAGTGTATTTAACATGACAGATAGAAGAGTCGGGCACTAAAGAGTGGGAGCAACATAGCAGATGGAATGGCGGCGCAAAATAGATGTAGATGGTGAGGCAATATAGCTGGTCAAATGTGGGGGCAACATAACAGATGGAAGTGTGGGGCAACATATTTGTAGAGGAGTGGGACAATATAGCTAGTCGAAGAGTGGGGGCAACATGCAGATGGAATGGTCAACATATTTGTAGATGAGTGGGACAATATAGCTGGTCGAAGAGTGGGGGCAAAATAGCAGATGGAATGGTGGCGCAAAAAAGATGTAGATGGTGAGGCAATATAGCTGGTCAAATGTGGGGGCAACATAACAGATGGAAGTGTGGGGCAGCATATTTGTAGATGAGTGAGACAATATAGCTAGTCGAAGAGTGGGGGCAACATGCAGATGGAATGGCGGGTCAACAAAGGTGTATAATAGTTGACTGTTGCATGAACAAATAGTTCATGTCAACATTTTGGTGCGTGTATAATTAAAAGAGGGATTTCATTTTCAAAGCGCTATAGATAATAATTAATCGGCATTCGGCTTGTCGTTATCTGTGCAAACATAATGGATATTAATCAAACATGTAAAATTAAATGTTCTATTTCTGTTTGTTTTCTTTACAAAGTTATTCTAATTTTTAACGTGCATATGCCTACTTTTTATACACTATTACTTAAAAATCATCATTCTGGCTCTGATTAGGGTCGGTGCCAGGGGTGTGCGGAACCGTTGACTTTACAAAGCCAGGCCAATAGGATTGTAGGTCAGGTAAGTAATACAGGGTCATACTGGTCATAATGATGGGTCGCATCCTTAATGTCTGGAATTATGTTTTTTTTATTTTTTACCGTTACAAAGAATTGCCTTGAAACATTTGGTCTCATAAATATGGGACTTATAAAAATATTCTAGTGCTGCCTGGACCCAATATAGTCAATTGATCTCCATTATGTTGTGTAGTTTGGACAAATAGGATGCATCGCCTTCAACGATTGTCTAATCACTTTCCAGCAATGGGCAACACTAATTACATTTGATGACAGGTTAGTCATGCAGGATGTGTGCTTGCGTTGTCTCATAAACTAGAAGTGTTTGGCAGACAAGGTGTATCGTCATAAACTAGAAGTGTTTTGGCAGACCTATTTTTTCGAAACCTTATTTCTAAATTCTAAAATTTCAAAATGGTTCATTTGAACAAATTCTTTATCTTCGTTGCTGGGTTGCATTCTCTTGTGTGTGAGTATAAAATATTCATTTATCATTAATAAGTTAAATGGAAAACTAACATTCTAGGTTTTGCTAAACAATTATGTTTGTTTTTTGTCAAAGTCGCAAGGTCTTTGTCTATATGTTTCCAAAACCAACTGGAATATATTGCAGTCTCGCACTGAAATTTCTTCTTTATTATGAAGGAGAAATAAAAGTAACGGAATTGTTTTCAGTTATGACCACATCATATTATTATTTATTATTTGTTGTATTATGTTGTCAAGATAGCTGCAGATAACCAAGTCTCAAAAACTTAATGTTTAAACTCAAACATTGGTCAAACCAGGTATGTTCTAGTGTAATGATCCTTAAAGTTGGCGAACAAGTAAGAAGATTGACATACATTTTTTTGTATTCAAACATTTCTGAATGCAGATTCAGTAAAAGCAGCCATAGATTACCTAATGTAAACAAATGGAGACAAACAATCCCAAGTACATTTAAATTTAAATACACCATTGAACAATCTGATACTTTGTTTTGACTTTGACAAAACAAATATTGAAATAGAAATTCAAATCCCAAAAAACGATATTTGAAGAAATTTGAGATTAGTTAAACAAACTATATAGAATGCATAACCAATTATATCGAGGCCCATACTGGTATTCAGTGTAATGGAAAATTCAAAGACAAAGGTTATGACAATGGAAAAAAAAAATAATAACACTTTGACTAAGTAAGAGTAAGAATAGTATGAGATTTAGAAAGTAGTTAGTAAGGGGTACTTGTTACAATTATACGTGTTTCATTTAGTATAGAGTTAGAGCAAACTTTAAATTTAAAAATGAAACCGGCACCAAGTTTTGCTTTTTTTGTTGTTGCTGATATACTTTTTTTTCATGACTTTGTTAGACATATTTCACTGAGCTGCCCCTTCACATTTTGTAAGCATAATTCTGTTTTTTTTCATTTGTGTTGTCTCTGGATAACAATTAGGCTAGAAAAACAAATAGTTCACTTTTTCATAATCAGCTGGAACTAGGGGAACGGCTCTAAATTTTAATGGCTCATTACTCTTAACAGCAAATGTGATCAGTTACAAAATACATCATTTATGTATATATATATATGTGTTTGAGCGTGTGTGACTTTGTTCCACAAAGGCTTTTAAATGGATTGATTGATTTTAACCAAACTTAGCGCATATACAGAATCATATGGATGGAACTCTTGGGTGTTTCGGGCCGGGGGCCCTGATTTCGTTTTTTTTCTAGAATGACCTATATAAAAAAACGATCAACAAATACTCTTACATGAATAGATGGATCTTGACCCAACCTAGTACCCATTCACTGAGTATCGCTATTAGAATAACAAATGTAACTTAACTCATGATGTCCACACCTTTAGGGACGAGTACCCCATTTCATTGTTCCTTATATAAGCTATATAAATATTAATAGGCTTAGATTAAATACTATATGCTCTATATGAATTGATTGATATAAATCTAGCTTTGCAGCAATACCCTTCAAAGTCGGTATTGAGATAATGATGGAGTTAAATCTAGATCGGTACACGTATGGCGTGGACTCCCGTAGAGGCCCCTATTTCAACGTAAATTTATTATAGTTATCGTAGTGCCTTTACTTGTTTAATTTTTCATATTAAAAAATAATTAAGTAGAAAAATCACTTTTTACACGTTTCGAGGATATTAAATGTAAATTAAAATATTCCACAAGATTCTATATTGCTCTACAGGAATATATTTAGTGTTTAAAACTGTATTGAAATGTGAGTTTACTTCTGTTCATTTCTATACTGTCATGAAACATACGCTTCATAACCCTACCAAGAACCAAATCAAAATGGGGACATGATCCCAACGAAGAATAGGATCCTAATGGATATGAGGATCCCAACGGGAAACAGCAGCCCACCGGTACAAGGGATATTAAACAGAACGGTATCCTATCAGGAATCGGGATCCCACCTGTTAAACGAGATCCTACCGGAAACGGGTTTCCACCAGAATCGGTATCACCGCTATTGGAATCCACCATTATCTGGATACCACCGGGACTGGGATACCACCGGGACCCTGATCCAATCGGTTAGCGGGATCCCACCAGAACTGGGATGCAAAGGGATCGGGAAATCATCGGAATACTGACAGGATCAGTAACTCACTGGAATCGGGAAACCACCGGATTCGGGATCTCATCGGAATCGAGATCTCACCGGGATCGGGATCCCAAGGGATTGTGATCTTACCGGATTGGGATCACAACTGCAATTTGTTCCCACCGGTATTGGGATCACACCGGGAAGCTAGATTCCAACGGGATCAGTAACCCACAACGATCGGCATCCCGCAGGGATCGTAATCCAAACGTGAAAATATTCCATTGGGAATACTCTTGGAAATGGGATTTGATTGCGGTTCATTCGGGTTTGGTGTAAAATATTCTAGTCTCATGTCAGAATATGATGGCTCATGAATATGTGGTTGTCTAAGGTCGACGAGCGGTAGATTTCGACTATAGCTGTACTCTGACGACCATTACGATATCACTAAATCTCTTACTCGTACAATTAATCAATCTATTTAGTTCGAGGCAAGGTAGCCGAGAGAATGGTTAATCAAAGGCTGTACTGGTAACTGGAGAGTACTCACAACCTGAGTCCAATACAGGCGGGCTTCCGCTAGGGAATGCAGCCTGTAGACCAAGTGATCCGTCTTCTCCAGTCCATCACAGATGGGCTCCAGAAAAAATCACATACAGTGGCTGCATTTTTTTTACCTTTGACAGGCCTACAATCGGGTCTGGAGGTCCGGTCTATTGTTGAAATTGCAAAAGATGGGAGAAACTGCCAATATGTATAGGTGAATTGCCGGTTTTCTTACAAACTGGACAATAAGCACGAAATTCGCCAATGAAACCTCAAGGAAAAGAACCCTTGAGGAAGGGCTCCCACAAGGGTCAGCCCTCAGTTGCACACTTTTCCTGGCATACATCAATGACTTGCCACAAAATTTGGTTACCAATACATCGATGTATGTTATCTGAAGCACCGGTAAAGATGTCCTCCGCCTGCAAATGCTATTACAGCAAGACCTTTCATCTATCAACAGGTTCATGCAGCGGTGGCATCTGGAAATAAACACCGAGAAGACGAATTATTTGCTGTTTACAAACGGACGAACCATTCTCAAACATGAGATCGAGCTGAAGGTAGCGCTCAAATGAGACAAGCAACTGGTTTACCTGGGAGTCAAATAGGATCAAAAGGTAAAAATGCAAAATTTCGTACAAGACCTCTGCTCCCAGGCAACCGCCAAGCTCAATCTGGTGAAAACGCTGGCTTGTACAAGTTGGGGCGCGGGAGCAAGTACGCTTAGAGCTCTTTTCTTAAGCAGTGTAAGGTCGGTAATGGATTAAAGCATGCCGGTCCGATCTTTTGCAATCAAGAACGCTTTGGAAAAATTGGGTCGAATCCAGCATCAGGCTCTGAGATTCATCTGTGGCGCATTCAGGACCACACCCACAGCTGCTGTAGAAGTCTTGGCCAATGTACAACCGATCGAAATAAGGAGGGAGAAAGCAATTTTAAGTACCGTAGAGAGGTACCGACGGTTGAACGAAAGAGAACCATCGTTTAAGATGAAAAATAACTGGGTTGCGGGCAGAAGACTAAAAAGGTCCTCGTTCATGCACCAGGTTGTGGAGTTTGAAAGGACTGTCGATCTGCCACAAAATAGAGAACGTCTGACCCAAATCCCTGCAAATCCGCCGTACTCGAAACCCTCACGTCCCTCCAAAAATTTGGCCTTGAACGATGCAGCAGTGACACAATGGAGCCCTGAGCATGTTCAGAGAGCGGCCGCCCTTGAAACCGTGGATTTGTACTCCAAAGTACCCCTGAAAGTGTTCACAGACGGATCGGCCAGCCTGAGAGGAAGTACTGCTGGGTATGGTGCGCTCATACTATACCATGTGGGGGGGGGGGCCCACAAAGTCAAGAACTCTCTGGACCCTGTGGGACAACGGCATCAAACTTTGATGCGGAGCTTAAAGTTATACACAGGGGTCTGGAGAGCGTGTATCACACACTGAGAGAAAATGATCTTGCGGGGCTCGATGTGGTCGTGTTCTCGGACTAAAGATCTGCCCTCGAGATCTTGAGAAAGAGACAGGGTACCACTCACTTAGTTGACGTCATCATTGATGACGTGTGCAAAATCGGCAAACTAGGAGGCAAGGTAACAGTGCAACGGAAAGCAGGCCAAGTCGACATCAGTGGCAATGTGAAAGCAGACACTCTTGTGAAAACCGGGGCTGCCCAGCCTCAGCCAGAAGAACAAATGACTGGATTGGGGAAAAAAAACTGGTTTGCAGACAATTTCAGGAAAAAGTGGTTCAGGCAGTGGGCAGACAACACGACCACTAGAGGCGTCTATTCAAACTTGCAGACTCCTAGCAAACAAGACCCATGGTGGGGTTCGGCAGCAAACAGCAGAGCTTAGTGACGCAAAGCGCATCGAGCATTGCCCCTTGGGCACATACTTCTGGCGGCTCGATAACAATCGGGATCCTACCTGCCGGCATTGCAGCCTGGCCCCGGAGACGCTGGCGCATCTCCAAAATGTGTGTTAGTTGGAGGCACAACACACTAAGTCCATTGTATAATACTCTTTATTCTCTTTAGCACATATTGTAAGGCATGTAATGTCAATTCCTATCCAGGATGTACACAGCAATAATCACTCGTTCACAATAGGTCTGCCAGACTCAGCAACCACACACCCTCGTCCGAGAAAGTAATCGTATCTCTCCCTTTTCAACTAGCTATCTCCCCTTTTATATCTCCCAACATCTCATGCAATTGTGATATTAAAATCGTTTACATTGGTTCACACGTCCCATTTGTCCCAAAATCACAACACACACAAACTCTCTTATTTCATCACCTTGACATTTTGGATTACCTTGGAACCACACGGCTTGAGTTACATTATTATACTAGCCGATATACCCGGCGAGGCCCGGGATTGCATTAGGACCCCGATCCCGGTGACCTACAGATCCCGTTATGAAACTGTTGTCGGTGGGATTCCGTTCCATCTAGGGACCTTCCTTTCCCTTGTTATCCCATTTTCCGATTTGATCGTGACATAGATATAGCTTTTTAAAGATATCAAACTTTCTGAAAAATTCTAGATAGGAAATTCTTAGTTTTAAATGCACCGATTTCTCAATACGGAAAATGAAGTGTATTGCTAACACGTTAAGCCTATATCCATCGATTAACAAAGAATACAAAGTGTTTCCTAAGCCTATTGTTATTTATATATAAAAAAATTAGGAAAAATAATTTGGGGCTTTCGGCCCCAGAGGGATTGATATAATGAGTCAAGTACCCTTCGGTATTTGAATATGGAAACTCAAGTGTATGTGTACTAAATTTAGTCAATATACATCCATCCATGTAGGAGTTATAAGCCTATTGACCTCTAGAACTTTGTGGAACATTCTAGATTAAATGTATTATCCTCCTCAAACTGTGTAAAACTGTCTTTTCTAAGTAATTATTCTTCGAATACGAACAATTATACAACTAAATGCGTTTTTATAGCTATATTACAGTTAAGCAACATGAGATGCCCTGGTGGCCCATTTCATTATTGTACCGAATTAGTTTTGCCTGAGATGGGGCCCTATAAATATCATTCAGGTAAGTTATAAAGTTAAACTTTTAAATTTGTCCCATTAAAATCTATTGACCATTGCCATAGATATAGCGTTTTAAAGTTATCGAACTTTCTGGAAAAATCTAGATTGGATATTATTAGTTTTAAATCCAACGATATTTCAGTACGGTCATTGAAGTGTATTGCTACCATCCTAGGCCTATATCCATAAATTCACAAAGAACCTATAGTGTTGTCTAAGCGTATTGATATTTATATAGGTTATTTAAGGAAAAATGAAATGGGGCCCCCGGCCCCAGAGGAATTGATATTATGAGTTCGATACCCTTTAGTATTTAAGTATGGATAATCGAGTTATGTGAACTAAGATTGGTCAAGATCCATCAACTCATGTAGTAAGTATTAAGCCTATCGATATTTATATTGCTCATATAAGGAAAAATGAAATGGGGTCCCCGGCCCCAGAAGAATGGATATTATGAGTTCAGTACCCTTCGGTATTTGAATATGGATAATCAAGTGTACGTGTAGTAAGTTTGATCGATATCCATCCATTCACGTAGGAGTATTTCTTTGTAATTTTTGTATATAGCCCATATAAGAAAAAAACGAATTCGGGGCCCCCGGCCCGAAACAAAATGTTATTAAAAGTTATCATCCCCTTAAGAGTTCCTTCTGGATAATGATGGATATATGTGCCAAGTTTGGTCAAGATCCATCAATCCGTGTAAAAGACTTTGTGGTACAAACAAACAGACAGACAAACCCACACATTTTCACTTTTATATATATATATATATGATACTAGCGGATATACCCGACAATTTGCCGGGATAGCATACGGAACGAAGGAACTTCTACAGTCTACAGCCTTATAACTATTCCGATCCCGGTGGGCTCACAATCCGTAGGTATCCTGCTCCCGTTGTATACCGTTTCCCGGTAGGATTCTGATCCCTCTGGATCTCAATTCCGGTATGATCCCAAACCCGTCGGTATTCCGATCCCGGTGGTATCTCGATACCAATGGTATAATGATAGCTATGGGGTACTGGTCTAAGCCTATTGATAGTTATATATAGCTTATATAAGGAAACATTAAATGGGGCCCCCGCCCCAGAGAAATGGATATTATAAGTTCAGTACCCTTCCGTATTTGAATATGGATGATAAAGTGTATGTGTACTAAGTTTGGTCAAGAGCCATCTACTCGTGTAGGAGTATTTGTTGCCAATTATATTTATATACCTCATAAAAGAAAAAACTACATTTTGGGCCCTCGGCCCCAAACGGAGTGTCATAAAAAGTTCATAACCCCATTAGAGTTGCTTTTGGATAATGAATGATATATGAGCCAAATTTGGTCAAGATCCATTTCGTCACATTAAAATCTATTGAATAGATTTCTTTCTGGAAAATTCTAGATTAGATATTATTAGTTTTAAATCCACCGATATTTAAGTACGGACAGTGATGTGTATTGCTACCACGTTAGGCCTATCCATCAATTCACATAGAACCTATAGTGTTGTCTAAGCCTATTGATATGTATATAGCTTATATAAGGAAAAATGAAATGGGGCCCCCGGCCCCAGAGGGATGGATATTATGAGTTTGGTACCCATCGGGACTTGAATATGGATAATCAAGTGTACGTGTACTAAGTTTGTTCAAGATTAATCCATTCATGTAGGAGTATTAATCCTATTTATATTTATATACCTAATATTAGAAAAAAACACACGAAATATTGAGTTTCGTATCTCTAGACGTTATATTCCATTTCAGTATAAGGTCCAATGCCTATCACTCCTTCTTTGATTGATTGATTGGATACTTCTATAGCGCTGGTATCAATGCTACTTTAGCATGCTCACTACGCTCTGGTGTTATCAAATCTATTAAACAAAAAAGTCTTTAAATGTTTCCTAACTTATTTCTTTGTCCTTGTCAGTACTCCTCAAAGATGGGAGTAAAATATTCCATAACTTTGGCACTACCGATTCAAAAAAGCTCACTCCATACGACTTTCTTACATCCTCACCTGGTTTCCAACCGAACGTCTCACATACCAACTCATGGAGTTGAAATCTAACCCCCCTCCCCCTCCCCCCCCCAATTTATTTTCAAAATCACAACCCACTACACATTAAAAGCTAACAGTTTTTCCAGCGTAAATGTGGAGCAATCCTGGCTCTAAAAAATCTGAGCCGCTATGTCTCACATTACGTATTGGTTCAATTGTTTTACAACTCTCTGTAACAAAATAGAAACCTGTTCACCCCCTAGCTCGCATTGCCTAATGATTCAATGTCATTAAAGCTCTATCTGATGCGTGCTAGTGCAGGTATGTTTCTTTACACCATTGGCCTGGCCTTGTCAGCATACCACATTCCAGCAAGAGTGACAAGTCATTAAATAAATAAGGTTCCTGACAATAGTTGACCCTGGCCTACTTAAAGCCAGGGGAAATTAATCTGTATAAATGCTAGTATTAATACGTTAAAATAAGAGAGAGACACTTATAATCAAGATGCGTGACTATCGTTCCATGGCCTTTGCTTAGTAATAGATAGGACCCTCTATTAGCTTGCATTAATAGTACTTATCCAATGTCATGTTTATTCCAGGAACTTAGACTTGTGTTAGAACTCTCGATAGTACTGTGAGGATTAGATCTTGTTACTTTTAGACCTTTATGCATTTCTTTATAAGTAGATTGAAATTACCTTTTTTTATATTTTATTCAACGTTATAAAGTATATTTATTTTCCATCACTTATTATCTTCATTTAAGCCAGTGGTGTTTCTAAAAGCTGCTTCAGTTAGCCAGTGGTGTTTCTAAAAGCTGCTTCAGTTAGCCAGTAGTGTGTCTAAAATCTACCTGTATTTGCAATTAGTGTATATAAAATGTATCTGTGTTAGCAGGTATTGTGTCTAAAATCTACACATTTAGCCAATAGTGTGTCTAAAATTAACATGTGTTAGTCATTAATGTGCCTAAAATGTACCTATGTTAGCCAATAATGTGACTAAAATCTACTTGTGTTAGCCATTAGTGTGTCTCAAATCTACCTGTATAGCCTATAGCGTTTTCAAAAATTTAACTGTGTTATTCATTTATGTGTCTAAATTCTACCTGTGTTTGACAGTATGGTGTGTCTAAAATCTACGTATGTTAGCCAGTAGTATGCCTAAAATGTATCTATGTTAGCCATTACTGTCACCAAAATCTATCTGTTAGCCAGTTGTGTGTTTAAAACAACCTGTGTTAGCAAGCAGTGTGTCTAAAACAACCTGTGCTAGCAAGAAGTGTGTCTAAAACGACCTGTGTTAGCAAGCATTGTGTCTAAAACAACCTGTGTTAGCCAGCAGTGTGTCTGAAACAACATTTGTTAGCCACATATCAAATTCCCCTAGACCACGGGTTTTAACATCACAAGGACGTAATATGTATTGGACCTATGTCCGGGATTTCTATTCAGAATTCAGAACATACTTTTTTAGAATTATGTTTTAAAACCTTTATATACACTAAACTCAAATTATAGTTAGGAGTGTTTGTTAGGTTCTTGTAGGATATATTCACAAGTCAAACGTGGTGCGTACCTATATTCCATCTGCGCTATGCTTTGGTTTTCAGCTGTGGTAATGTTTCTCTTTAGAAGTGGAAAGAGAAACATTTCTAGTAAATCTATCTATTTCTATCTTACATAGTTTTAAATGGAAACATCTAATATTATTCTTAAATTTGTAGATCTTAAATTTAAAACTGCCTTCAGGAATTCTGTTCTTAGAGACAAAATCATTGAACATTTTGTGAATGAATATCTGCCCGTGGAAGAAATTTTAAATCTAATAGCTCCAGAGATAGACAGAGATCACCTTTAAGGATGAAAGCATTATAGATAAAAGAAAATAAGAGAACTATATATCAGAGAAAAATAGAGAATTAGAAATTAGATAGAAAGTGACCGTGTACAAACTCAGATGCAAAAGTTAGAATTAGAGAAACTAAAATGTGTAGACGATAGGGAAATTACATTTATGATAGGCACGTTAAACTTTTTATAGTTCCAATTCAATGACATTACGCCTACTTCTCTTGTCAATTCTTCTGAATCACTGACTCCTACTACACACTCATGTGTCCGTAATTTTCCTAAATTTGAAGAAACAGACTAAGCAACATATTTTAAAAATATTGAGGTTCTTGCTAGTAAAACTAAAACGATAAGTGGAGATTCAAATCATTTTTATTAAGTTCAGCATTGCACAATAAGGCGTCACAAATCTTCTACTCATTATCAGCTGAGTGACAAAAATGACTTTATCACAGGCAGCTTTAAAGTATGAGCTGATCCCAGAGGCTTAACGATGAATGTTTCGAAGTCTCAAGATACATTCTGAACAAACATATGAAAAAGAGAAACTACGTGAAAGATTGAATAGCGCAGACAAGGTCAATTCCGTCGACAATCTCAAATCACTTCTTTCTCTAGAACAATTTATGAACTCGATTACTGGGGAAGTGAAAACACACCTGATGGATCTTTGTATAAAAAGATGTAAGAAGAGCAACTGAGAATGCCGATCCCACTCCTGGCCATTTCCCACAAACTTTCACACCTCCGGTGACTGACCAACAAATGTTTGCACCCAACTAAACATTAGGTCTCCCACAGAGGTAGGAAACCTCCTTCACAATTGTTTTGCAGTCAAAGAGCAGACCATTGCCGATTTCGGCAATACATCGGAAATTGCCAGAATGACCAGGATGTTAGGACTGTTGGTTTTATTCATATGATCCAAGCACAGCCTCATCATGCCACACCAAAATCACTCGCACTGGAAAATAATTCATTCCTGGGACCTAAGCCTCAAGATACAAGTCTCCTCCCTCAATCAGTTAAGATCCAGGACTTCTCTCTCCATCAGTCAAGATCCAAGTCTCCTCTTTCCATCAGTCAAGATCCAAGTCTCCTCTCTCCATAAGTTAAGATCCAAGTCTCCTCTCTCCATCAGTCAAGATCCAAGTCTCCTCTCTACATCAGTCAAGATCCAGGACTCCTCTCTCCATCAGTCAAGATCTAAGACTCATCTCTCCATCAATCAAAATCCAAGTATCCTCTCTCGATCAGTCAAGATCCAACTCCTCTCTCAATCAGTCAAGATCCAAGTCCTCTCTCCATCAGTCAAGATCCAAGTCTCCTCTCTCCATCAATCAAGATCCAAGTCTCCTCTCTCAATCAGTCAACACACTTAATGTATTCCACACATTCATCTTTGAAACATGTGTATCTATACCTGGAAAACCCTCTTCAACGAAGAAGTATTACAATTCTAAGAGACACTGTATCTTCCAGATCTCTAATGCTACAAATCAGAGGCAAAACAGACGTTGTCATCCTTAGTATCATCAGCGATTCATTGAAAGGGTGCTACTAAGTCCTCCAGCCCGGGGCTATCTTTATAGGTAGATATACCGTCCCGGTCTTAATCCCCCATGACCATCACAAAAAAACGTATTTGAAGTTAAAGATTTTCTCACAGTTAATGCTGTCAATGTCACCTACCTCCACCCTGACACTAGTTATCGTCGATGTAGTTATATAAATACTCCTGTTTGTTTGTAATAAATCTCTGCCTCTAGTTCAGCAATCGAATTTCTATCTCTGCTTCTGATCTCAATTAATCACGTGCGCCCTGCTTTTTTTCCCTTAAGTCTAACGCTTATTTTTCTATCCGTTGTAGTTCTTCCCAAATTCCCTTTATATTTGTACGTCTCCGTATAACTGAGCACTATACCCATGCGCCTAATTTATTCCCACTTTCCGCTTATATTTGTACGTCTCCCTTATAGATGGAGCACTATACACAGGTGCGTCATTTCTCACTGTCATATTCCGCGTTAGTATCGTAATACAAAATAGTTGCGAGGATAAAGTGAACAATAATTAACTTTATTTTAAGGGATGGGATTCGTAAGGAACAATGTCGGCCTCATTAATCTAATTTGTTAAAAGTTAAGTTTTACGGCGATAAATCAGTTATATTTATTTACAATATACACATATATAAATTATGAGAAAACTTAATAGCTTGCCTGACTTGTGGAATTGACATACAATAACATTAAATAAATTATGATAGGTCACACCCAATGTATAAGTGTCATAGAGCTTAAATAAGTGTCAACATATGCAGGCGATGTGCTCTTGAAATTAAATAAATGCTAATGGTTGTAACACGAGGGGTACTTGAATTGAGATAAGTTTAATTATCACCCACAAATGTCATTTATTGTCACCAGACGTTTGGAAAATCAAGTTAAATAGTAGGCAATCGACCTGACAAGACAACTGGTCGTTGACAGTTCACCGGACACTGGACAAGACGTAGGCGACTTGCCGAAACTAGACAGTTTTTAGACAAACAATGCCCGACAGCGATTAGGTAACTCGCTGATAACTGACTGGAATTTGGTAGCTCTCTGGTGCTGGATAGAACGTGGTTAACTTAATTCATGACAGGACGTAGGTAACTCGTTGATTGAGCCAGTGCTTTTTCAGCTTAAAACAGATCAGTGCGTTTGCAGCTTGATACAGATACAGAACAGTTCGTTGGTGAGTCGTCAACAACGGACAGTTTGCAGTAGCTCGCTTTAAGAGGACAGGCCGTAGACAACTCATCTACTCTGGTCACATCGTAGACAACTTGATTCAACACATTGCATATGAATCTCCTTATTACAATACAGAACGTAGGAAGCTTAAAGTAGGAACATGTGTTGGTAATTAAATGATACAGGCCAGGACTTTGGCTACTCACTTGACCTGGAAAAGACTTAAGAAACTTCATGGCAAGATGAAGTTAACTTGACATTAGGCAGGGCGTAGATATCTGAACGGAGTCTGTTGCGTGTGTAACTCATTCAAACTTAACGGCTGCAGTGGTCTCCAACCATGAACAAGTGAACTTGATTATAAAGTTTGATAATTATTTTTTTAAAGTCTTTGTGCTTTACCTAAAGTAAAAAAAAAAAATGATGTTTACCAATCCTGTGTGAAATCCCTCACGTTACGCATGCGTATTTGATTGGTTTCTTTCATCAAATTATTTTACGCGTTCATACGTCGTCATCACAATTACTTGAACACAAAACCTTTTCAATTATTAGTGTAAACTTTAATCCAGAAAATATATTATTATCTAACTACTAAAATATGCCATTACTAGTGTACACTTTAATCCATATAATCAGATGCGAGCAATGCGAGTCGCATTATTCAAATACTTGTAAAACGCTTCACTTTTAAAAAGAAAATCCTACTGATTGTTTAAAAAATGTCCTTAACTTAAAAAAGTATATGTACCATTTTAATTATCTGCAGCAATAATGGATTTTTATATATCGGTATCGTAACAAAAATCTTGCCCAAACTCTGCTTCTCTGCTAAGCTATTCATACATCCCAGAAGCTGCATTCTAAATAGCGTTTGCATACCTCACCACGTACTTCCACTCAGATCTAATGATTTTCTACTCCATGCTTGTATTCCCAGCAGCTGTAAATCTTTTTCCACATCATCCATCCATTTAAGCCTAGGTCTGCCTTTAAGCCGTTTTCCTCTTGGATTTTGGTGATTCACCTTCTTCACTCCCCTGTCACTTGGCATTCTTCCCCAACTTATTTTTATTTCTGCTGCCACTGTTAGATCCTGATTTAGACTGTACAATTCTCAGTTTGTTCATATTCTCTATCGATATTCATACTTTCTGGTCCATAACTTTTCCAGACATCTTTTCTCTCCAATGTGTTTAACAGGTTATCTGTCGTTTTTATAATGGCCCATATCCCTTGATTACGTTACAATAGGTTTGATTACAGTTTTATATACCCTTTTAATTATTTTTTATGGTAATGTTTTTACTTCTGAGTATTTTCTAACAACTGAAGTATGCCCTGTTTTTTGAAAAAAAAAAATTCTTTCTTTTCTCACGTTAAATAATTCATACCTTTAACAATCAATTCAAATACCTATGATACTTATTAAATGAGCTTCCAGTCTTAATAGTAGTAGTGATGTGTCTTCTTCTAAATCAATGAAAGATTATGACATATCTATACTTTTTCCCCTAAAACTGATAAATCATGGACATATGCAAGATGCTGAGCTATACTATCGGAAAATCGTTGAAACCAGAATTTTTATAATTCCAGACGAATCTTTTATCCAATTTTAGAGTTTTAAAGTAGTGTGGCTTTTAATTACTATTCATTATCTCATAAAATGTACAATGCATCTGAACTGTATTTTGCGCAAAGTTAGGAAAAGTAGGTAAACAAATTCCTTATCTTTTTAGATATGTATAAATCCCAAGTGTTCACACCCCATGAACTGTTTTACTTTGGTAATCATTTCATTTTTTTTAAATAGCCTTAATTGTTCAATATACATTTATATTTATTTTAATTTTTTTTAAGGACGGGTAACTCGCAGTTTTTACTCAAGGAAATGTAAAGCTTGTAATATTGCAAGTTTAACTTAAGTTCTTATTCTATTACATATTTAAATGAGTGTAAAGAAATTTGGAAAACATGTGTTTAAATTTAATTTCACAATATTAACAACTTATTTAAAAAAATATCGAAAGATAAATGTGACTATGATATAATAATAGTATTAATATATGATAATGTATCGGTGATAAAAATGAGTACAAAGGAGTTGAGACCGCATCATTGGGGTGAAGGTGCTAGGTAGGTTTACTCTAGCGAGGACTCCGTGTCAGATAATTTGTCACCGAAAAGTGATGAGTTTCTTGAGGCGTGACGCTGGTAGACTGTCAATGCTTCACACCCGTAAAGCAATGTCAAGAGGACTGCTGCGCCAAAGACCTTGATGTTCGTTTCTCGTCTGATATCACTTCTCGCCCATACAGTGCTTCAAATTCTGCTAAATAGTGCATTCCTTTCAGCGAGTAGAATTAATTTCGTCATTGACGACGACAGTTCTGGGGAGAGTGCTGCCCATCTAAGTGAATGATCGAATGGGTACATGAGGTATCAGGAGCACTTAGAGATAGGAAGGTGCCAGGTCATGCAATCAGCGATAGCACAGAACTGAAAATGTTGCACTCTTTGCAAGCGCGGACTGGCAGTCAATGCAGCTTTCTCAAAAGTGTTTTAGCGTGGTCAAATTTGCGTTGGCGAAGAACAATGCGAGCCACATTATTCTGTACTTTTTAAAAATTCTATCTAGGAGCATAGCTGGGAGACCCACCCTGAAATCATTGCAGTAGTCCATGCTTTATAGCACGAATGAAGACATCTGCTTCTTTGATGAATCAAACGGTAAAAAGGGTATGATATGACTAATTATGCGCAATATACCCGGCGTTGAACGGGATTGCATTTGGAAAATAAAAAAAACTTCCACGGCCTTTTAAATATCATTGTAAGTAAGCAGCAAGTAAAAAAAAATAAAATAAACCACATCTATGCTAAAAAATTAAGGAAAATAATTATTTTTTGTCCTATAACAACACATTTAAAATAACTTTTGTACAACTTTCTTTCCCGATGGGATCCCGATCCCAGAGTTATTCCAAACTGATCTCGTTACCTGATGGCATCCTTTTTTCCCGATTGTATCCCGGTAGCCAAACGGACCCCGATTTCGGTTTTGATACCGATCTCGGTGGGATTCCAATACTAGTGGGATCCCGATACGTTTGGGTTCCCTATGCAGTCATTTTTCCGATTCCTGTGAGATACCAAACCCTGTGTGGTCAAGAGCAAGGTAAGATTACGACCCCTGTGAGTTCCTGATTCTGGCGTAATCCCGTTGACCCGTGTGATTACAATCCCGGTAATATTAAAATCCCAATGTGATCCCGTTTCCCAGTGGAATCCCGACACCTTTGTATGTGGGTTCCCAATAACGTTAGGTTCCCGAACCAATCGTTATGTCCTTCACTGAGGTTTCTGATCATGTTAGATTCCCGATCCCGGTGGGATTCCGGTGGAGCCCGTTTCCATTTGCGAACACTTTTGCTGTTGAGGTCCTAATGCAGGTTTGATCTCGTTTTTAAGTGGTATCCTGAAACTGTTAGGATCCCGTTATCTGTGTGACCCCCTTTCCATTTTAAACAATTTGATCCAGTTAATCGTTGGGATCGCGTTACCAGTGAGTTCCAGTGTACTCGTTCCTGTTCATCGTTGCGATTTTGCTACTGGTAAGATTTCGAAGGCCATTCTCAGAGAAAATCCATAGGAAAGTATAGAAAAGAATAGAACTAAACTGAAATTTCAATAAGCTTTCAGATACCATTGTATATATCCGTAGAACAGTATTTAATTTTCTGGAACATTTTAGATTAAATTTAAAGTATAACAATGACTTTTCTAAATCATTTTTTTTTACAAATACGAAAAATTATACAGCTAAACTATTGTTAATTTAAGTTGAAAGATGGGCCCTAACGGGGGCCCATTGAATAATTGTACAGTTTTGCCTGAGAAGGGGGGGGACATTAAAATCATCTAGATAAATTATTGGGTAGAAATTTTAAATTGTTCCTACTAAAATCTATTTCATAATTCCATATTTATAGCTTTTAAAGTTATCAAACTTTCTTGAAAATTCTAGATTGTATATTCTTAGTTTGATATCCAACGTTATTTTAATTAGACAATGAAGTGTATTGCTTCTTCTTTAGGTCTAGATCCAACAATTCACTTAGAATCTATAGTTTTGTTTAAGCCTTTTGGTATTTATATAGCCTATATGAAGACAAAAAAAAATGAAGTTTGGCCCCCGGCCCCAGAGAAATGGATATTGTCGAGTTACTCATCTTAATGTCTTGTGTTCATCTAGCTTTTGAAGTCAGTTGCTTACTTCTTGGATATTATTGTCTCTCACTTTAACCCACGGACTAGTGCAACTGCCACCAACACACCAAACACTGAATATCTTTGTGCACGCTATAAGTTTATTATACATCATCACAACATGGCGGAGTAATGTATACTGTACTCAAAATCCCATTCGTTAAACAAATCAAAGTATTTCCTTAACGATACCTCCAGCCGAAATTCACTACACTCGTAATTTCCCTTTACCCAAATACGTCACAACTATCTCACTCATTAGATAGAGCTACAAATATATATTATAATATTTACACTAAATATTTTTTCCATACCAATTATAACAAGAGTGATTCTAATACCCTTGATATATATTATGAGTATATTTCAGCGCCAATAAATCATATTTATACAGTCACATAAAAATATGTATATATATATGTGTGTGTATACAGCTGTTGGTGTTAAGGCATTTAGACAAAACTTATCCCACAGCATCATTGGCTCAGAAAATATGTCCATGCCAAATTTGATGATGTTCCTGATAGTGGTTTTTGTTTCTGTACACTCAAAGAAAGGGGATTATTATTAGTAGACACACACACAGAGACTGGCAATAGCGGTTTGTAATATATAATAAACACAATTCAATGTATTTTGTTTATGTACTTATGTTACATGTTTTGCTTTTGTTTAATCTCTTCCATAGCCTATAATATGTCTGCCAAAGCCACAAACACAGCGCTTCATATAAACAATTTTACATCGTTTGTGTATGGCGAGCAAGTTACACTTCTCTGTGGAAGTAACTCTACAGCCAATAAAATGATCAGTGCAATAACACTCTCCAAGGAAATTAAAACTAACATTGAACCAATTGTCCAATGGTCCAATGGTGCATGGACACAAGTAAGTGACATGCTTTCTTGGTTATTAAATTATTTTTAGCATACGCCTACGGAGAAACAAAATATATGAGAGTGACTGACGTGTTCATAATTGTAGCTGTGTGAGGTCAGCATTGTCTATACTTTAGTTAAAACATCTTCTTCAATGAGTCATCGGAGATATATATATTGTAAGGTTTCGGACAATTAAATTTCAATACTGAACCAAGGAAAAGTCTATGCATAATTCATGAATGCATATTTTAGCTTGAATAGTTTGTTTTTGTGTTGTTCTTTTTTCCTTTAAATGAGCAACTAAAGGGACTCATAATTCAATTAAAGTTTCTTTATCTGCTTATTAAAATACTATTTAAAAAAAAAACTAAAATAACTTAAAGATAACATATATCAAATAATATATTAAAAATAGGCCATTATTCAATGTATAGTAAATACTTAAGAAAATTAATCCTAGTAAAATCTTTTAAAATTCTGATGCATAAAATGCTTTATGTGAACTGCATTCCGAATCGGCTATTAGGCGGTTCTACTTTCTCGTCTAAATGAATGATTCTGATGAAATACTCCCAAACACGCAATGAAACTCTAAAAAACTATTCTCAGGATCACAGCTGTTTTCATGTGTCAAGCCAACTGACGTACATATTCTGGTTGAGGCATGATCGTACGCTCTTAAGGCCCCGGCTTATACATAAGCAACCTGCTCCATCCGCTGGGATGTGAAATATAACATATTTGTAACCTACGACTCTCCTGTCACCCTGACTTCTCTTGCAACATTCTTACAAGGAACGAAGCGAACATAGGAATCAACAAAGCACATACGTCAATGTACACTGGTACAACGTTAAAGCCACGGCACCCCTCAAAGTCATCAGTCTATTCTAAGACGTTGCTAAAAAAAAACGAACTCATAGTCTGTGATTACTCCTTCACAATAGACAACTCTCCACAATATACAACTCTTACAACACATCACAATAGACAACTCTCCAAAATAGAAAACACACCACAATAGACATTTTTTTTAATAGACATATCTTCACAATAGCCAAATCTTCACATTAGACAACTCTTCACAACATATAACTTTTACAACCCTTCACAATAGACAATTCTTCAAAATAGAAAACTCTCCACACATTTTTAAAAATAGACAGCTCTTCACAAAAGACAACTCTTCACAACAGACAACTCTTCTTACAACCAATTCACAATAGACAATTAACCCTTCACACTATACAACTTTTACAACTCTCAACAATATTCAACTTTTCAAAATAGACAAATATTCACAAGAGACAACTCTCAGTTATCTACTGTCACGATGATCAAATGCCATTCTAATGTTAACTATAATGTGCACTGCTGCTATTATTCTTAACGTCTTCTCTATTGTAGCACAACCACTCACTTAATTAATGTTCACCTCTGATCACACTATTTATCGTATAACGTTAATGCCTGTAAACGTCATTCAATAACATTCCAGACCATAAATGACTCTGGAAATCTTTACAAAACACATAAAATTGAAAATTATTTTGGCATTTAGGGTTCGGTTTTGGCTTGGTTTAGGTCATACCTCTCCGATAGAACGCAGGCAGTCTCTGTCAATGAGTGTCTCTTCGGCAGTGTTGACTTGGTGTACTGAGTGCCACAGGGGTCAGTTTTGGGCCTGGTTTTATTCACTCTGTTTACCAGGACACTGCTCCTCTTGCTTGGAGGGATGCTTTTAAGAGCCTGTCATTCGCAGATGACACGCAGCTATACAAGCATACCCATCCCTCTCTTGTAGATTCCACTGTCCAGACGTTGCGGTAGTGCATTGGTGATGTCAAGTCTTGGATGGCACTCAGCAAGTTGAAGCTTAATGATGACAAAACGGAAGCACTCCTCATTCACAATAGCAAATCACCCTATACCTCAACTCTCCCCACCTCATTTCAATTAGGTAACTCCGACACACAGTTTACATCCTCTGCTAGGAATCGTGTTTATATTCTTTCTATCAACATGTCTCTCGATAAACATATCTGTCACATTATCCGTCAGATCAGCTCCATCCGCCACTACTTCACAGTAAGTGCAAAAAAAAACAACAACACTAGTTTGTGCCCTTGTTCTCTCTCGTCTAGACAAGTGCAACTCTCTTCCGTCAGTTTCACCAAAACACTCCATAGAAAAACTACAAAAGGTTCAAAATTCAGCTGATAGGCTAGTTCTAAAGGCAAAAAAACGTGATCATGTCACTCCACTACTCCACTCACTTCATTGGCTTCCTATAAAGGCACGCATTGATTACAAGCTATCTGTTCTCTGTCACAACCTTTTCTCAGATTCCTGCCCTTCCTATCTAACCGAACTTCTTTCTGTCTATTTATCCATTCGACAGCGTCCTTCGCAGACAAGCGTATTGTGTCCGTTGCTAAGACACGTACTAAAACATTTATTATGGTGAAAGATATTTCTCTTTCTGCGCCCACAAACAATGGAATTCTCTGCCACTACGCATCCGCTATATACCCCCCCCCCCCAGGGCCTTCAAAACTGCTCTCAAGCACATATCTTTAAACTAATCTACCCATTTTCTGATTCACCCCCTCTGACCGATGCTGCTGGCTGGCGTCCATGGCTCGATATGTAAACGTCCTGGGGTGGGTGGGGTAAATATACACTTTTTTTGGTTTTGTTTCTATACAATTGTTCTTTATTACATAAATGTTATGTTATTTTATTGGGACGCTTGTCTTTTTTGCTAATATTTTTATGTACAGAGCTATGAGCCCAGCCCTAGGGTTGGGTACCGTGCTATATAAAACATCTATTAATAATAATGATTATACCAATTTAAAATTTGTGGCCTTCTTAACTCTTGCGCACCACTGGCTCAAATCATCTATTGATTCAAATTCAGTACATTATTTATATAATAAAATCAAAATTTGCGCACCACTGGCTCAAATTATCTATTGATTCAAATTCAGTACATAATTTATATAATAAAATCAAAATTTGCGCACCACTGGCTCAAATTATCTATTGATTCAAATTCAGTACACAATTTATATAATAAAATCAAAATTTGACCAATTATTGGTAACATTACCTATTGATTAATTTTAATTAAGGAACGTTCACTAATTTTCATTAGGGGAGGACCATTAATTATGTCAACAAATTTTCCGAATTTTTTTACTCCTTACTCTTTTGTCGCCAACTGTCAAACTTTCAATGCAGGTTGTAATTTCTTATTTAACAAGAGCGTATTGTCAGTGCTGTTGAATATGTTTTTTCACCATTCTTTGATGCAAAATAGATGTTACTGATTTGGCAAATCAGTTCTAGCAGTGAAGTTAATATTGTTATTCACTTTAATTTCTCCTAATTCTCACAATATCGTATACCTACTCTATCAATATCATTAGTCTCAACTGCACATGTCACTTGAACCTTGTCCTTGTTCCATACCTGCAACATGATCGCAAACATACTGCTCTTGTCATTTTCGACAAACAGAATTTACATTTGAAGAGAGGCGAACTTTTGACTTTTCTTGCACTAAAAAAGTGTGCTAAAGTTCTGACCAGCCATCAGCAGTGTACGAACACACATTAAATAAATCTTATATTGTTAAAAGCCTACAATTTATATGGTTATTTACACATTAAATTTATTATTTAAAACAATGTATTAACCATGATTGTTGACGTCAATAATCTAACCCCACCCTCCCAATTGTAAAACATTTCCAAATCCCCTCCACCGTAATTTGTTAAAATAATTTATGGAAGCCCTTTTACAGCTCACTGTAATAATGTGGACAATTTGAGCAACCCTTGATCATAGTACCTAGTGATTAATTAACAAAAATGCCCATTATTGCCCCACAACTCATGGATTACACGGTTACCGGAAATTTGATCGAAAGAAATTTCGTCGACGGAAAATTGATCGACGGTAATTTGATGGAACGGAAATTTGGTCAACCACACGCTTTACCTCGTCAGCAAAGGGAATACATATAGTTTCATCCTCTGTATCAATAGCACCACAATGAATGCAAACTAACTCCTCCAGCTCGGGTTAAGTATTATGTGTGGGTCTACCGTCTCTGTCTTTATCCCCATATCCATCAATAAACGTATGTATTGTTACAGACCGGAGAGGCTTATCGGTCGTCTTTAACTAACCGGACTCTGGACAGGACATAAGCACTCACTGACAGTGTTGCTAATTAGAGGCAGAGCAGTGCACGGGTAGATCGATGGTAGCAGGGCAGGACGTAGATAGATCGATGATAGCAGGGCAGGACGTCGATATATCGATGCTATCAGGGCAGGACGTAGATAGATCGATGAGGCAGGACATAGGTAGTTGCATGTGTAGATGAGATTATCATAGAAGAAATAAATGTATGTAAATAGCTCAGTATTAAATTGCTGACTATCATATTTCAAAAAAATGTGGACAGATAGAAGCGCCCTAACAGACGTAACACTCGTAATCCCTATATAAAAAGACCGTAGCACATACAGAGACATCAGCAACACTGGGAAAAATGCTTCTACGTGACACATCGCCGTTAAAGCATAAGGAATACGAAGAGATAAATTAGTTTTCTGGCTATTGTTTAATTGGTTAGACTATACAGATGTAGTACGCGAGACGTGAGGTACACATACAATCAGAAATCACATTATCATGTTACAAAGACCGACGGATTTCAAAGTAAACCTTAAATTCAAGCCAATTTTTTAATGACAAAATGTATACATTCGTCTTTTAGATAAAGCTTGACGACAATGCTTAAAGCCACATACATTATTAGCTACTTATTAATTCAGAATCCTTTGACAATACTGTTGCAAACCGGGAATTGCCAAGTTTGATAGCTCTGTCGTCTAGTTTTATAATCGTTAAACAATCCATTGTTTCTTAGAATAAACGCCTCTTTATTAAATGTAAAGCAATCATAAAAGCAAAGGCTTCTGAACGTCAGTAGGTTGCACGCCCTAACAAACCGCTCGAACACGTCATTTTCCCTTATCCAAGGACGTCACACAATCTCAGCTAACCAAATACTCTCTACATAGAACATCTTTTATATACCGAACCGTCACGCCCACATATTTTAGATCACCACATTCCTACAACCACCGGCCCTTATGTTTGTTGACACCACTTCAGGAAGTGATGTCACACACAAAAAACATTTCACAAACCGTAAGCATCTTCCAAAACAATAAGCTTAATAGCACAGCCTTAAATACTAACATTTGGCCTTCTCTTCACATTTAAGAGCAGATGACATTTAATCTAACCAAAAACACATTTTAAATGTCCTATTCTATAAAATTAGTAACAATTTTTACAATGACAAAACAAATTATTGTCACACACTCAGAAAATGACCACAATATTAAGCTCTGCCGGCTAGAAAGGGGGGGGGGGGGAATGTCATCTACTATGAACCCATGTGTACATCCATAAATTGACAAGTTCCATAGTCATATTTAAGAAAGATCGGATATTACGACTGTCAGTCGCCTGCCAAAAAGCGTGCACATTTATTTCGCAGCTCAACTCTTCCCTCTCAATTCTCACTTGTTTCGTTACAATTTGGTATTTTGACACACTATAGACCAACCAGTAAATCTTTTCACATTTGAATTTTTAAATATAACAAAAACAACAAAATCCCCTCCCAATCCATAGAAAACATCAACAACATCACCTCCCAACCGATAGAAAACATCAACAACCTCACCTCCCAACTCATATAAAACATAAACCTCACCTCCCAACTCATAGAAAACATAAACCTCACCTCCCAACTCATATAAAACATAAACCTCAACTCCCAACTCATAGAAAACATAAACCTCACCTCCCAACTCATAGAAAACATCAACAACCTCACCTCCCAACTCATAGAAAACATCAACAACCTCACCTCCCAACTCATAAAAAACATCAAGAACCTCACACACCAACAAATTGAAAACAAACATCAACAACCTCACCTCCCAACCAATAGAAAACATCAACAACATCACCTCCCAACTCATAGAAAACATCAAGAACCTCACACACCAACAAATTGAAAACAAACATCAACAACCTCACCTCCCAACCAATAGAAAACATCAACAACTTCAGCTCCCAATCCATAGAAAACATCAACAACCTCACCTCACAACTCATAGAACACATCAACAACATCAATTTCAACCTCCTCAAAAAAAATTAAACTCTGAATAAAGCTTAAAGTCTGAGCTATCATGGCTCTCAAACGTTGAGCACCAATGGCTCTCATTGATCTCAAACTTTGAGCACTCCTGGCTATCATGGATCTCAATCTTTAAGCAGTCGTTTCTATAAATGATCTCAAGCTTTGAACACTAATTGCTATGATGGCTCTTAAAATTTGAGCACTCTTGGCTATCATGTCTCTTAAAATTTTAAACACTCTTGGCTCTCATATATCTCAAACTGTTAACACTTATGGCGCCATGGCTCTCAAACTTAAAAAAAATCTTTGTTTTCATGGATCTCACATTTTGAGCACGCCTGGCTCTCATGGTTCTCAAACTTTGATCACTCTTAACTATCATGGCCTTCAAACTTTGATCAGTTCTTACTCTCATGCCTATAAAATTTTAGATTTTAGCACTCCTGGCTCTCATGATATAATAAATCAAATAATATTACACATAAACTTCTACAAAAAAATTATCTCCTACCCCCACCTCCGTGAAAATACTCACCTCCTCCAAGTGATGTACATAAGCAGGATTAAAAACGTTAATCTCAGCACCACCATGGTTCTCAAAACCTCAAGCACTACAAAATTCACCGACTTGACTATTACCCTCGGAGATCCACGTAAGGTCATCTCTTGGGACGTCTACTTTGTTGAACTTACGTCCCCCTGAAAAGGTTACGAACTCTACTTCATGATCTCCGTAGCTTGTCAAGTTCTTTATATTATTAACATCTCACTCTTGCACAAAACTAACATCTCCTTGCTAAACAGAATCAACAAAGCCCCTATATACCAAACAAAAAGTATCCTTGCTTCCAAAATCAAAAGCCTCATGTTGTACAATTACTATAACACAACGAGTTAATGGTACTCAGTCACATGACTGTATTATTTATTTCTATGCACGGTGGCGTAGTGATTTAATCATATGATGAGAATAAGGGGAACTAATTTTAGTGGCGAATGAGGATGTCATGATTTTACGGAGAGTGTGGCTAGACGCCATTGGGAGTGCACTTTCTTTGGTCAGAGAGAGATGGACGCCATATTTTAATGTGATGTTAATTCATGGATAGAATAATATTAAAGTGTGTAATATTTCTTATGTTGTAGTAACTTTATCAGTTACATGGATGTAACCACTTTAAGGACCATATTTGTATCAATGATTTGTATAATAAAGAACTGTTTGATGAATCTAATTGGACCTGTTTGATTCTTGAGATAACATGTCGTGGCACATCAGCTTAATTAGTGATGACAGTGTAAGTGCACTTATATATATTAATAAAGTAGATAACATACTGGTGATACAAGAACATTCAGCTATGTTACAATTACCAAAGCTACCCTTTTTATATTATCAACAGCCTCAACTAGTAATTTCTCAACATTTATATGATGTACAATACAACTTGCACATTATCACAATACCCTTGTTGTCTATGACACAAATCTATATCTGGTGCATTATTCAAAGTCATATCTACGGTCTCCATGTGAAATGAAATATCTTCAAAACTGCACTGTGTTTGGCCAGCATTACAGCGTCAATTTTCTCAAAATGTGCCTCCAATGGTTTCTACGTCCTGACTAGCATATATACAAAATGACTGCTGATTATCAGCTACATTATACATATTCCTGGCTTCCTTAACGTTAACCGAATGGTTATTTTATTTTACCGCGCCAATGGCCAGTATAAACAACTCTTTCTTCTTATCCTCAGTTACATTGGCATTACATGGTTTGGAATACCTAAGCTCTGCCATAACTTCTGCTACATTTTCATATAACTGCTTTTCAAGGGCTAACAAAGTGATTCTACTCATTTCATTTTCCATTAACGGCCTCCCAGTTTCATTAACGCGTGTCCCAGTTTCAACTTTATCAAAGTCTGCAAGATTTTCCCAAGCCTTACGCTTCCCATCCCATCTCAAGCGATTCTTTTCAGTTTCAAATTTTGTCATGTAATAACTATCTACCTCTTCCTCCCCTGACCAATCACTATAACTATTAACTCTGGTGTACGGATTATAGCGGTTAATACTAACTATCCCGTCTATTTTAGTATTAGGCTATTCTTCCACTTCACATTCACTATTGTCATTTTTATAATATTCTTGACTCTTAATGTCTTCTGCATATATTTCTGCATCTACTTCTGCCCATCTGATCACTTTTTGTATTCTAAATTTCTTAATTTTAAGTTCGTGTTGCCTTCTCCTCTCTTCAAGCACTCTTTCTTTAGTATGTTCAATCTCTAGATATGCTTTTATTTTCAATTTCTTAAGTTGGTGTTCCCTTGCTTCTATTCTTATGCTATCATATTTTCCATTTCTTCTAACTTAACTTTTCTATCCCTTTCACCCCGTTCTTACCTTTCTATCCACTGACAGAGCTTCGTCTTTAAAACCCCTCTCCTTTCTCTCTTCCATAAGCTTTTGACATAATTGTATTCAGTAACTCCTTGTCTCCATCTCACTATTAAAATTTAGTTTGCAATGTTTCTACCCAAGTACTACAGACACTCTCCTCGGTATGTTTATAAATTAATTCTGGCTTGTAAAACAAAATAATATAAATTTACAACTCCTTATATATATATATATCAAACGAATTTACCGTAACTCAGTTATATGATGTACTTAATAGTAAATTAATAACCTTTTAGTGATAATTGAATTATCACTATACATACAAAATCTAAGGCACTCAATTAATGTAACAGATAAAGAACAAATTGTAAACATTAGTATTATACAAGTATATATATAATTCAAACTAAATACCCGGTCTTGGTCTTAATCTTGTCACTCATGCGTAGAACGGACAGCAATACACTGTCGGGGTACAATACAGCAGGATACAGTAACGGTAGGATACAATCACAGTGGTATACGGTCTCAGCTGGATACAGGCCAAGCAGCGGTCTGTCGTCAAACCGGAGTATAGCACAGTAGGATAAAATCACGGCAGCACACATATACAGCAGCATGCAGGTACAGCAGGATACGTGATAGCAGTACACTGCTCAAACGGGATACAGGACAGCAGGATACGAACCCAGCAGGATACATGACCATCAAGATACAATCACACGATACAATCCTCTCTAACGAGCCCAATCACGACGAGTCTCCCACATTTTTCGAACTGGGAATTGATAAGTGCGATAGCTTCGTTTCCTGGGGTTATAAACATTAAACTAAACATTGATTCATAGAATAAACCTCTCTTTATTAAATGTAAATCAAGTCATGAAATCAAACGCTTCTGCACGGCCATCGTTTCACACCTTAACAACTACTGTAACACGTCATTTTCCCTTACATAAATAAGTCACATAATCTCAGCATATAGATAAAGCTACCTATTTACTTTTTACACACAAATATGTGCCATACCAAACATTCACGCTCCTAAATATAGTTCACAACAGATACTGTATCATTTCAGAATAACTTATGGCAAGTCTTGTGAAAAAAAAAATACACTTTTTTGGTTTATAATTTTGTTTTGGTGTCAGATCATCCCAAAGGGAAGGAACTGGACTGTCACCATTGACAACAATACTGGTGATATTCAATTGAATATCCAGGACCTTAGCAACGTGGATTACGGCATATATTTTTGCAATAAATATTACGATGAGTACTCTCAAAAGAATTGGCTGAATCTTACCCGCTCTGACCAGTGTAAGTAATATATCATCTGGCAATATTAAAAAAAAAACACATGATTTAGCTAAACTTTTAAACATTTGAAGATTTAAAAGATGACAAAAATTGTGTTTATATTCCTAATTTTTTTCTGTGAGTGTCATTTTGTACGCTTTAATCACCTGCTAATTGTCCATGAGGTAAAGAAAAAATTCAGGTTAGACTAGGCAGCAATGTTGATAAGGCACACAGAATCATTAAGTCAGACAATACAAATTATAGGTTGGAGCGAATGAAAAGATTGATAAAGCTCCCTTTTATAATTTTAATATGTCTTTATTTCCAACAATAAACATTAACATAAATCTACATAAAATACAAGTTCTCAATAATGTTGACTCTATGCTTCACTCAGGATCACACTGTTCATTTTCACACACTCTCAACAGTCTCTGCGCATGCGCGCTGTTTGACCTTGTTGGCTATCTGGACCTTATAGTCCGTTAGTCCACTATAACACACCCAAAATCATTCTGTCAGCCAAACATCAAATATAGGTTTAGAGTGTCGCAAGGCTAACAAAGCATCAGAAACATGCAATCTGATTTAAATTAAATAGGATGAAGTAAGTGGCAAGGCTCATACAGCCTCCATAAATATGCTGTTAAACAATATATCTGAAAGAAAAAGTCATGTCATCTTTGTTTATTTTCAGCTAAAAATAATGTAAAGTTCTTGTCTTGTGTCACATCAATAGCCCTTTTGTTATGCCTGAGCACAATGTCGAATTTAACAGTTCTCATATCACCTAAGATAGTTAGTACTTCACATTTTGTGGCTGATGTAGAAAATGTTATGATTTGTTCCTTTCCTGAACTTTTTCAGTTGAATCAGAATCAAAAACAGACAATTATGACATTTTGCAATCAGTAGCAAGCAAATTTGGTTTAAGTTTTGGAGTGGTTGGAGTGGTGGCCATTTTTACTGGACTGCTTGTTGCTTTTTGGAAAAGAAGGTTTTGGTTACAAAAGCTGGACTCTGGAAGTAAGTACGGACTCCAATTTTGGTGACAATGTGTAGTTTATTTGGGTCTTGTGTAAGACACACTGTGACGCAGTGCGAGAGGAATCTCTATAGAAAGTACTATATTAAGCATACATTAATATAATTTATATTCAAGATGTATTCTATGCAATGGTCAGCATTAGGTTTGACAAAATACACACAAGCAACTCTATAAAGATGTATTCTATGCAATCTTCAGCAATAGGTTTGACAATCATATTTAAGCTTCTCTATTTTCATTTTGACAACATTTAACAATACTTTTTTCATCCAAAGTTCTTTATTTACTAAATCAATCTTTACAATTAAAAAATAATTTAAAACAAAAAACATTTATTTGGCTCTTAAAGTCATGTACAATTGTACTTCATTAAAAAAAGAAATAGGCGAGATTTAATTATTTTTAAAAGAGTTTGACTGACCAGTCAATTTTAAATATTTTTAAAGTCAATCAGGAAATTTTTCTTCTTTCTTCAGGAAATCTAAAGTCATCCCAAGAAGAACTTCAAAATATTGATAACATCCCATTTGTGCACAGAGTAATATCAGAAATAATTGATATTGTGGATTTAAATGGTATTTTAGATAAATAAAACATTATTAATATTATAATAATAATAATACAGTTTATTTGAAAAATCACGCTTCATCCCCAAAGGCTCGAAGCGCGTTACAAAGTCAAATTTAGGGGATTGGAGTACTTATATAGCGCTCATTCCATAGCATGTATCAGTGGGGTATAATCATATGGTATATCAGATATATATAGTAATGCTACACTGTCTAATATCAGAGTGTATCAGTGTGGGAGAATCATATAGTATATCAGATAAATATAGTATTGATACAATGTCTAATATCAGTTACCAGAATAGCATGATACAATTCATGTCACGACTTAAATGATATTTTATGAAGTAAATATCAGTACTTTATAGTCCTCATTACAACTATTATTTTAATTCACTCAAATTAGCCAACTTATTTCAGTTGAATAATTTCCTGGCTATTTCACAGGGGTGAACACGGAGGGCATCTACCGTCTCTCCAGTTCTCAGTGTGAGCTGGCAAAAGCCAGACAAGACATAGAACAAGGTACATATCGATACATCAATCTGGAACATAATTTGAATCTGTCACTTGATCGAACCTTGTAAATGGTGCAAAGTTTTACAATTAGTAATTTCTCTAAATTTTTAAGTAGATCTTAATGATATCCCTAATATATGTCTTAACATTTTTTGGTGAACCAATTTTAGAAATGATTACAAAAATCTTGAAAGTGCGTGGTTTTCTATTTTAACAAATAAATGTTGCACCTTGCATAACCAATCTCATACATGTCAACCTTTGCAGTGTCAATCCATGTGTACTAGAACAAGAAAAGTCAAACTATGAAATAGTTAATGAATAGACTATTAGTAATGTTCTTAGAATTTAAATAAGTTATCACTTCATTTAGGAATTGAAAAAAAAATCGCTTATTTATTTTATGATGTCTACATTAGTTATAAATCTGATTTAAAATGTGGCTGTTTATGTCCCATTGTAAAATAGTCGTTGTGACAAAAAAAAAAGAAAGATACATGTACAAAAAATTGCCAAATGTTAATAAGATCATTGATAACTTCATAAAATAACTTTAGTTTTTATCAAACGGAAACATGTATCATAATTATCCAATGAATTTGACATTTAAAATCTGAATGTTCTCATTTATTAAATTCCAAATATAGAACGGGGTTCAAATGACAAGTATTTGCTTGTATACCAATAAGTAATTGCAAAATCAAACTAACAACACAGTTACTAGTTAGTAGCTTTGATAATATTTCAGTTGGTTGTAAACCATAATATTACACTCACTGTATTTGACCAAGCAATTGCTCTTTAATGGCCCGGGGAAGTAGGGTACAGGTCTGCCTCATCTGATGGGCAGCCACGTAAATCAGGCTCTCGACATGGTTGGCTGGGAGGACCCCAGTCACGCCACTCGCTGGAGTTGAGCACTCGGCTAGTAGGTGCAACAATGACGGCAGCTCGGGTCCCGCAGTGGGTGCAATCAGTTTAGGCAGCTACGTGTAGGGCAATGTTCTGTTCTCATCTGCGTGTAGAGGCTCTGCTGGTGGCGTGTAAGACACCACCACTGATCGCCCTTGCTGTTAGTTTTGGGCATGCTCATTTCAAGATTACGGGCAGTGGTACCTTGTTCGCATTTCTTTTATCCATTCCTAATGGAAGAGGTTCTTCATCAAGGCCTTGTCTCACATATTGATCATTGTCCTGTTAGGTTTGGAAGTGCCTTGCCTCGCAAGATAATCGGTCCTATCTTGTGCTGGGATCCCCGCATGACCTGGGATCCATTGATGTGTCACCTTGCCTCCGTGAGACCGTATGTTTCGCAAGAGCTCCATAATTGCGTTTGCCATTTTCAAGTTCAGAGATAACTCTTCACAATTTCGAGAGCACATTGATAATCGTTGAACACTACGATGGATGGAAGTGTTTTACGCCTGGGTAATCTACGACATACTTGTTTCTGACCCAATGATATGGCCTCGATATCTGCCTAGAGCTGTACGGCTTGCGAAGGCTTGGACCGGGAGGCTGTAGTCACCCTGGTGGCGCTCTGTATTTCACAGACAGTAGTAAAGCATAAATGCAAATCCGTTTGTATTTTTTTTAGCAAGAATTAAAGTGTTTATAATTATTTCAATGACTATTAAATATTTAATACATTAAAGAAGCCTATATCACCAATACTTATATTAGACGTTAGGACTGGGGACTTTTCTTTTTACAGGACATAAACTTTACGGAAACTAATGCGAGTATGATCTTCTTTGTTGTATCTATTATTAAAAGCCGCCTTTCTGAGAGTCGTTATCAATAAAAATTGAAAATTATATGTTTTCCTTATCTGTTGACATTACTTCACAGCAATGTAGATTCATTGTTTTTAAAAATTCAAAACCTATAAATGGTGAAACAATACCGTCAATTTAACATTGTAAATAAAATCTCATATATTTTGTTTTGGAACTTTCCGACATTACACAATAGCTCAAATCGTGCACGCATTAGGAAACATTTATAACTTGTTCAATAAAAAAAGTAATATAAATTATACTTATTTATTATATTGGATTAAAATTTTGAACAGGTTTAGTGGAATTTAAAAAAAAAATAAAGTATAATTTATTTAATTTTAATTCAATTATCAATGTTTTGCAATCATGCACACTATGCCGTCTTAATAATTTCTTTTTTAATTGGAAACATCAACTACATGTTTATTTTGCATTGTAATATACCAGGGGTGGCCAGACCTGTAGTAACTGAGAGCCATTTTTAAAATAAAAAAAATTTGTTGAGAGCCACTTTGAAGCACTGTGGGTCACGACCACACGCACTATGGGTCACGACCCCACTCGCTAATGAAAAATTCCTTTTGTGATTTATTTTTAAAAATTACTTTTTATTCGAATTTAATGATTTAAACATTTCAATTGTTTTAACCCTAACCGTATGTTGAAGAAATATATGCGTTGCAGCTACACAATTGAAGAAATATATGCGCTACAGTTACACAATTGAAGAAATAAATGCGTTACAGTTACACAATTAACAAATATTTAAATATGTAAAATTTATGAATAGAAACACATTGCATATATACTCATAATTATAGTGAACATTAATTGTTATGATTCTGCTTAGAAGCCCTTGAACTAGCAAGTTTCTTTAAATCTGGTTGGTTGGTAGCTAGTAGTTGTGGTGCGAAGAAGTTCTGTTAGATTTCTGTCAATTTAATTTCATAAATTGTTCGCGAGCCGCAATGTGAACACAGAAGAGCCGCATGCTACTCGCGAGCCGTGGTTTGGCCACCTGTGTAATATACATACGATTGCAATTACATTCGAAAATAAAATCATGTACTTTTCTTTAGGTCTTTGTTGAGGATGGTATTTTGCCATTTTATGTTCATGATCTTTCTAGGTCATGTGTTTATGAAGGTCTGCACTTTCTGTGTAATGCTCGCTGTCGTTTTCCAAGTTTTTGATCCATATAGGCGGACTGTTTCGACATTTGTGTTGACAACTCTAGCTTTTTGTTTTGTAGAATTAGGTCCTCTGATTCCGATATTTTATTTAATTGCCCATTGCCTGACCTAAGCTTTCCTATTCTAGCACTGAAATCATCTTCTGATGCTACATTTATGGCAATGTTCAAGTATGTGAATGCCCCCCTTCTTGCAGTACATTTCCTGCCAGAGATATATGTGCTTAATCAACTATGTTAACATTCATGATCTTCGTCATGCTTTTCGTTATATAGAGTTCAAGCTTTACTGAAATGGTGGTTAAGTCTTTGTAGTTTTCTGCATTTTTCGCTGGTTGTACGACATTAGTACAAATTATTGAGCAAAGTCTAGTTCAATCAGTTGTTCACAGAGTGTCTACGTTATCCTTCTCCTCTTTTTGTTTTGTCTTTGGATTTTTTCCTTATTCAGTCAATGTCGAGGATGAATAGGGGTGGGTCAAAATAGACAAGGATTTGACTACAGTTTCCTTTTTAAAGGCATCTGTGTGTTTACCTTTGTGTAACACACTGCATGCCTCTTCTTCATAAGAATTTTGAATGATCATGATTATTTTCCTGGTACTCTATAATAATGGAGACGTTTTCACAAGGTTTGTCGGTCCAGGCTATCAAAGGCCTTTTTGTAGTCTATACAATTTATATATATGGGTAGTTGCATTCGATGGATTGTTCTACAATAATTCTTAGTGTCGCAATTTGATCTGTGCATGATCTGTTTCTGCGGCAGCCAGCCTGTCAATCTGTTCTTTTTTTTTCAAAATAATTATGTTAATGATTTTGTAACTTGCTGTAACTTTTACCGATAGATTATCTACATATTGGAGCTAAGAAAAAAAGTATTCACTATTGGTTGAATATCTCTTCATTGCATCAATGTTTCGTTTGTGCAACTTATGGAAACTATTTTTTTAAAATGAGTTTCAAATTCAGAATAGCATCAAGTTGAAGAAATCCCTTTAAATATTGTGTTTTTAACAGAAACTCTCCCCCTTCTATCTTTTACACACCCCTGATGCGTCTAACTTTACCTTTAAAACGATAAGACAATTATGGTCACCAATTTAATTGGAAGTTTCACAGTGAAGTAAAAATCATAATAAAATATACAATTCTTATTTATGTTGACCTTAAATATCAGACTGGCCAACAGGGTGAAAAAAAATTATACCAGCCTATATCTATGTATTAGATCAAGGGTCTCCAACCTACGGCCCGCGGGCCTCATCCAGCCCGCGAGGCCATTTCATTCGGCCTGCCGACAGGAGTGGAATTTGCTTGATAAAACGTATTTTTACTCACAATGAAGGAAAACTTTGTGAATATTAAAGCTGCTAACCTGATGTGAGTTTCTGAAACTGAAGAACTTTGCCGCTGGTATAGAATCAGTGTTTTGGACAACTTATGTCTGTGAGCAACTATTTTCAAACATGAAGTATGTTAAGTCATATATTGGACGAGACTTATAAACATTTGAAAACAATTCTTTTGATTGAATGCAGCAATACGAAACCAAACATTGATGAAATCTTGAAAGCCAAACGTCAGTTTCATAAATCTTACTAACTTTTTTGCTGTGTAGTTTGTGATATTCGAATATGTGCGCACTACGTCTGATGTAATTATCTCTTTGCTAACGTCACCTTCTTTGATACCTTTTTTAAAGAAAATAAATAGGTCGGTTATCTTTGTTTTTTTAACATTGCACGCCACTCACCCATGATTAACATGGAATACTAAACAAAGCTTTTCGCCGTTTTTCCCAGATCTTTTGTTCTGGCTCGCAAATATTGTACAGAATGATTATCAGCCCGCGTTCGTCATTTTTTCCGTTATCCGGCCCGCCTTGAATATAGTTTGAAGATCCTTGTGTTAGATAATTCTAACATGTTAAAATGTAAGCATAACTTGGCGTAATACTTGTTGTAGAAATATTTAATAACATCAGGCCAGCACAACTCAAAATGTTGTGTGGGCCAAAAAAAAAATAGAACGGGGGGGGGGGGGGCCTATTAAGAAAATAATAATAATCTCTTATATACATTTTGCTTGTGGTGTGACTGCTTCCATTATCGGATAGCGCACAAAATATAATTCCCTAAAACTACGCTAAATTATATTTTCTTTAAAGAACGAAACTTGGTTTGTTGCGTAATATTTTATTTTATTTTCGAAAAATGAAATCGTCTCAATTTAAATATGGTGTAAAAAATATTCGGTTTACACGTTGTAGAGACATGAATATATTTAATATAGTTATTGGGCGAAAATTGGGATTCTTAAGTGTGCGTTACTTGAGTTCATGATTTGTAAAGTAACTTTAGTAGATGGGAAGTTCATGCATTGCTGTCACCAATGTTTGGCGGGCAATATCTAGTAAAGAATATTTCGTTACTTACGAAATAAAATTAATGTGACACATTGCAATGTTTTTCGGTAACATGTTTATCGCATTCATGATATATATTGGAAGTGGCTGTTCTTAATTAAGATTTCTTCGAAATGATCATCACTCAAACATGAGCGTGCCTTGCATTTATTAGTGTTCATTATTGAAAATGTCTGTTCACAAACATAAGTGTTTCTAAATACACAATTTTTGTATTTCTCAAGGTCCAATTTTTATAAAATTCCTGCAGGCTTCTTTCTTGGTGCTTGTGTGCAGCATGGGGCCCGCGGGCCATATGTTGTGCATGCTTGATGAAAGTAATAATTACTGATTTTGATCATAATTAATAATATCTAAAATAATTACCAATAAGGCTATATCTATTCATTGATAGTGATTATAAACGTATTTAAATATTTTAAATACAAAAAATGCTGAAATGGCATTTGTCAAGTGGATTGTTATACAAATAGATTAGCTGCCAGTAAATTATTGTTTAGAATGCCTAATAATCAAAATATGATTATTTGGAAAAGACCAAACTGATTTAAGTTTTAATTTTTCCTGTAGTAAATTGATGTGTTGTCTACAAATACAATATAAAAGAATAAATTTTTATTCTCCTTCTAAAAATTTGAAAAGCGGCACAGCTAACAAAACGCCTAAAACAATTCTCAAAATAAGAAAAGGGGGGCTTAGCTTTCTCCTTATGTAAAATGTCGAGTCATTTCTCCGTGACTTTGCAAAGAACTTGATATAAAGACAAAATATAAATCATAAAATGGTTAAGCTTTCATTGGTTACCAACAATATTTTTAAAATTTTATTTTCATTTCCGATTTACGGGACATATTTTAATGTAACAATTTTGCCGCGTGCTCTAGTAACATTATTAAAACTAGACGTAAGCGTCAATAGTGCGTACAAAGTAAGTGTAAACAGTACAGTTTGACATGTGTGCTAAGTGCTCTCAATGCTGTCTCGAACAATGTTTCGCACAATACCTATGCATTATCTATTATTTGTATATACTGCCTAGTAGTTAATGATGAGAAACACCATACCACTATTTTCAGTCAATTGGTATTTATGGCAAAAAATAATACAATTTTTAATTTCTTTTGTCCAGGATATAATACAAAAACGTTCAATGCTCTTAAAAATGAATTTCGTGATTACATATTCCTCGTACACATCATGCTGGATTGTTTAACTGTGTTTTACAAAATCACCATATCTGTAGATAACAGATTGAGTCTAATTAATTATTTTTTTCTACAGACATTAACGCTGTCAAGAATCTACCCGTAATAATTCTAAGCAATGTGCTGAAGGCGCTCATAAGAGAGCTAGCCCCTCCCCTCATCAACGAAGCCGTTTTACAAGAACTACTGAGGGAAAATGGTAACATTTCTATAATTTTGTTGTTAAATGAATAATTTATTCTGCGTGTTGCGTTATACAGATTATATTATTAAACATTTCCAATGATATAGTTTTAAATTATTAAACATTGCAATGATTCATACATTTTTATTAAACACTCCAATTATACATAATATATCAACTGTTTAGACATTGGTAGTTTAATTAAACCAATTTTATGTTTAAACATTTGAAGAATTAAGAGCAGTGATTCACATCCTTTCTAATGCCGCAACCCTTTAATACAGTTCCTCATGTTGTGGCAACCCCAAACAACAAAATTATTTCCGTTGATACTTTATAACTGTAGGGTATATGTGTTTGCAGATGGTCTTAGGCGACCCTTATGAAAGGGTCAGGTGACCCCCAAAGGGGTCGCGACCCAAAGTTTGAGAACCGCTGAACTAGAGTGTATCGGGAACAAGCTTATCGTGACAATGTGCGACTTTGTATAACTTTCTGATTGTGCTCTTCGCGTTCGTAGCGGTAATATTCCAGGAGGGGAGAATTTCAAATGAAAAATTAAAATTAAAATATCGGGTTGGATCTTGCTTTAGAAACCAATAGGGTCAGCACTAATAATATTACCTAAAAAGAGACTATAAAGAGTTTTCTGAAAATCTAATTTGTAACAAATTCCATTAAAATCCAATGATATCTACCAAATTTACAAAAACGATTTTAACCTCATGAGAATATTTTTGTACGCCCTTAATCATCACAAAAGCCATTTGCGCAATATTAGCCAAAGTGGTCAAATTCCAATTTTAAGCCTATAACCTTATGCCAAGCTTGTTATTAATTCATTATTTGACTAAACATTTTATACTATAATGAAATGATTACACTGTGGCAGAAGCTGAAATATTACGTTCACTTTTTGGGACACAGCTATTGCTCTTTTATGGTCCCGGCAAGTACGTTACAGGCCTGCCGTAGCTGGTGGGCTGTACCATAAATCAGACTGCCAACGTGGTTGGCTGGGAGCAGCCCAGACAAAATTGCCGTTAGCTTCGGGCACTCGGTTAGTAAGTGCTCGACTGTCTCCGAAAGTCTCCAGAGTTTCAGGTTTCTTTGGGAATGGTGAGTTAAAATGTCCGGGCCTTTTGTCTTTTCTCCCGGTATTTAAGCCATTCCTCTAAAAAGAGGTCCTTGATCCAGGCCTTGAACCCCAGTTGTGTCATTGGCTAGTAAGGTTGAGGCTGGGTAGAGCCTTGTCGCAAGAAAGTCAGCTCTATCTTGTTGGGGGGGGGATCCCAGCCTTTTATGTGGTCCATTAAAGGGTCACTTCACCTCTGTGACTGTAATTATCGTACAAGCTCCAAAATTGCATTGGCCTTTTTCTGTCCAAAGAGCACCTCTTAACAATTTCAAGAGCACATTTAGAGTCGGTGAACATTACGATGGATGGAAATGTTTTACGTTTAGCCAGTCTACGTCGCACTTGTTTCAGGCCCTTTCATATGGCTTCCATGTCTGCGTCAATAACAGTGCTATTCGTACCCCTTTGGCCTGAAATATACTCATTTGTATACCGTATGACTGCGTCATTGTTGGCCTGCTTCTGGCGAGATAGGAGCCATCTGTGACGACTTTTACCACAGCATCTTTATACGACTCGATAGTCTGAATTGTATTCTCCTTTTGCTAATTTTTGGGGCTCTACATTTTAACTGCCACTTTTGCCAGTGTCAGACGAACATCTTGTGTTTGCAGCCAACCTGTAGTGATCTCTCATGAATCAGGCGTATTTTCCCGGTGTTTACTTGTAAAGGGCGCTTATTCTCAAGTGAATACAGCGTGTCCATAAAGGAGGGTCCCTTAAGAATTTCCGCTGGACCCAACAATCTTGTAATTAGAAACTGGGTTTTTCTTTTCCATACGAAAGTAACACTCCACTGTCGTTAAGATGGTCTTGTCTCGCGTGATGCTTTGTGGTTCTATGTCTGACAGTATTTTCACAGCAGCAGTGGGTGTAGTATGTAACGTCCCACATATGAACATGAGAGCTAGGTTCTGTATCTGGTCCAGGCCCTCTACAGCCGTACAGCTTGCAAAAGCCTGCACAGTTAGGCTGTAGTCCAGTGTACCTCTTACGCCTCCAAGGTATAGTGCTCTCATAAGACTTGCATCAGCTCCCCAAGTTGTGCTAGCAAGTGTCTTGACCACGCTGAATTTCGACTTTTCTCTGGTGCCGACTTCACGTATATTGTTGTGGAGCTGGAGTTTGTGGTACAGCTTAAATCCCAAATACTTTGTTGATTTTTACCATTTTAGAGTTCCCCCTGCAGATTTAAAGATCGATTTCTATTTTTAGAGCACAATGATTAGACCATTTTATCCGCATTTACCAGAAAATTACAATTCCGAGCGTAGTCTTCTATCTTAGTGAGATATACTTGTAGCAGGCTCTGCAATAGCTGGATGGATTTGCCAGAGCTAAAAACAACAAAGTCATCTGCAAACATTGCGTTTTTAGTATGCAAACTATTGGAGCACATAATAGTAAGCGCAGTCATGAAGCATCTTGAAAGCAAAAATATACTCAATGACTGTCAGCATTGCTTCAGAGGCAATAGAGCATGTGAGACCCAGCTCCTTGAGTTTGTTGAAGACTTGATGACAGATATAGAAAACAGCAAGCAAACTGATGTGCTGGTGATGGACTTCTCCAAGGCTTTTGACCGTGTCAATCATAGTTTGCTTCTACACAAACTTCAGAGATATGGAATCCAAGTCACTACTATAACATGGATCTCTAGCTTCCTCAACAACCGATGTCAAGCAGAGTGGTGGACGGTGCAAGTTCCTCCTTCGTCAATGTTAACTCAGGGGTCCCCCAGGGCTCGGTGCTAGGCCCCTGTTTGTTCCTACCATATATCAATGACCTACCCGAGAAACTGACATCCCACGCAAGACTGTTCGCAGATGACACAACCGTGTATAGGACGATCACCAATAGATCTGACCAGGACCAGCTACAAGAGGATCTCAATCGATTAGCTGAGTGGGAGGCGAGCTGGGACATGGAATTTCATCCGGCCAAGTGCCAGACACTGTCAGTCTCTAGAAGTTGTACTCCTCTACGATACCACTATGAATTGCATGGTCATTTGCTTGAGTCAGTTTCTTCCGTAAGGTACCTGGGTGTTACCATTCAGAGAGAGGTCCGCTGGGACGAGCATATTAACAATGTGTGCAACCATGCAAACAAGACCCTGGGGTTCTTAAGGCGTAATCTAAAGATCAGCAACTCCGGTGTTTTAAAGAAAGAGCCTATAAAGCCTTTGTCCGGCCGCTTTAAGATTATGCATCTTCGGTCTGGGACCCATTCACTCAGAAGAGCATCGACAGGTTGGAGGCAGTACAACGACGGGCAGCACGCTTTGTCCTGAACCGCTACAGAAATAACTCTAGTGTTGGCAGCACTGGGCTGGTCACTATTGGATGAACGACGACGACAGTCCAGGCTCTCCATGATTTACAAGATAAATAATGGGCTAGTCCACTGTTCTGGCATTAAACAGAAATTCGTCCCTCTTGGGACCCATTCACTCAGAAGAGCATCGACAGGTTGGAGGCAGTACAACGACGGGCAGCACGCTTTGTCCTGAACCGCTACAGAAATAACTCTAGTGTTGGCAGCACTGGGCTGGTCACTATTGGATGAACGACGACGACAGTCCAGGCTCTCCATGATTTACAAGATAAATAATGGGCTAGTCCACTGTTCTGGCATTAAACAGAAATTCGTCCCTCTCCCCCATAGACACGACGAGACCATGACAGGCAGTTCCGTCTAATACCAGCGAGAAGCCAGTATAGGAACTTCTCATTCCTACCAAAGACAATCAGGGACTGGAACAAGCTTCCAAAAGGAACAGCTGAGGCGACAACACTTGACTCATTTGCTTCTATTGCCTCAGGCCTTACAACCCCTAGTGCATGATACCCTCAAACAGTAACTCTTGTAACCAGTGAAATATCCTCATCAACACCAGGCACATATACATTGCAAATCCCATCTACATTCATAGGAGCCATAATGATCAATACATTGATCGTGGGCCCTTAATATATAGAAGAAGAAGAAGGCTGAAACCTGGGGGAGTCCGACCTCGAGTCCACACATGTCCAAAGCATAGTTTTCGACACGGGTGGATTTCGTGCGATTTGATAGAAAATAATGTATCTACATGTGCTTGTTGTCTGTTACTCTTAGCTGTTGCAACTTGTAGAGTATACCTATCCTCCACACTTTGTCGTAAGCTTGCTGGATGTGTGATTTTTCCTTTGTAGCTCGTTGGTGGTACTTCGTATGAATTGTATTACCTTATCTATAGGCTGCCTCCTCTTTCTGGAGCCACCTTGGTTGGTTGGAATGCTTTTGGTTCGTTCCAAGAACCAATATAGTCGTGCATTAAACATTCGCTCTGCTACTTTTCCCACTCACTAGGTGAAGGAAATGGGCCGGTGGCTCGACGGTTGGCCTCGTTTTACCTTCATTGGGAATTGGAACAATCATTGCGCTTTGGCACGCCTTTGGCAAGACGCCTGCTGTTCAGGTTTTATTGAGAAAGTTTAAACGTTTGTTGTTGTTTTTTCACCTAGATTTATTAGCATTTCATTACATTCCCTGTCGGGGCCTGGAGATTTTCCTGTTTTGCACTTACTGAGTGCCGTTAGCAGCTCGGCCACTGTAAAAGGTGCCGTGAAAACCTTTGGGTGGTGTCCAACTCGTTGGGCTCTTCTTCCAACATTTCGGAGTTTTCTGATGGTCCAGCTCTCGTCAGTCTCTCTGGCCATTATACTGACTGTAGCAGAGTATTTGTTTAGCGATTTTTCTCGTTTAGCACAGCTAGCCTCTGTGACAGTCGGTATTTTGAAAGAATTTTATTTCTTTGCGTCCCCGTGCGAGAGAGTGTATCCAATAACCACCAGACCTTCCGTTCGTCCGTAAAGTTGAGGTTTTCACCACTAAAACTAAACTTTTCTCTTTCATGACTTATGCACGAAGCAGTTGTACGCTGCTCAAGCTGCAAGTGTTTTCTTTTTGGCGACCTTCCTTCGTGTTTTTTACTCGTTTCTCGACCAGCGCCTTCAGAGTGTGTTTCATTTCAATACTGTCTGAAGATTTCGCTTTCATTTGTTTTCGGGATCAAGAATCTTGTCTTTGAAGAGCTCGTACTCCCCATTTAGGTCATCTGGCTCTAATGCATTGGCCTCAGCCAGCTTGGCTTCGGTCTCTGTTTCGTTCTGTACCCAATTTACCTTCCGAATCTGGTTTGGTCTGTTAGACTGTTAGATCTTTTATGGTTTTCCCATGGCATATAACACATTCTCACTATCATTTTTGATGGATAACTTTGTATTGGGATGGTTATCTTTATTGTCTGATATGGCAATTACCAATCCTTCATATTTCTTTGCCTGATGAAATAATACAATCCTTCATTTGATATGTAAAGAACATTGTCAACTACAACCAATTCTATTAGAGCATTTGGATTGTCCACGTAATATGTGTTCTCTTCTATGAATTAAGATCTGAAAATAAATTATCTCTCTATGCTTTTGAATCATGACTTTGTCCTAAATCTGGATTATAGAATCCTTTCCTGTAAAAAAATATTTATTTTTATTGACTTGGCACAAGCTAATTCTTTTATTTTCTCTAAATGTCTATTGTTATGAACGAACAAAAATACACTAAAAAATAAACAAGCTAACCAAATCTGTTCCCCAGCTTGTACCACAGAGTCTGAGAAATGTACAATGATGAAATCTGCGTTAGAACTACTGGACATCGCACGTTTCGAATGTCTGTATGATATTATACTTCATCTGCGGAGGTATGCATGCAAAGACTGAACATCTGAAACATGTGATGATATCAAATGTATTTGTAGTCGTTTGGGTCTACGAAGAAGGTTATTTCAATAGTATCGTTTTATTAAAGTGTACATTTTCATGTAATTATTCAATTAGAACAAATTCTGTTTTTTTTTTAAAGTAAGTTTTGCTTAGTGTAATGCTGTGTACCTTATACTATTCTAACGACAGCATTGTTTTATTAATAAACTAATTAGGTATCTCTGTGATCACCAGGGTGGCTGAGAATGCGGCAATCAACAAGATGACTGTGGAGAATCTGGCCGTAGTATTTGCACCTTCGTTGCTCCCGACAGCTTTGTCTTACGATCACCTCAAACATTCAGATGCGATACAATCAGCAATAGAAGAGAATAATTTAAAGACCCAAGTAATTGCATTTTTAATTAAAACTTTGTAATTTTTTTGCCTTGAGTATTTTATCTATCAGTCTATGTTTTAAATCTGAACAAAGTAGTATTCAGGCCAATGGGTGTGTTGTTGCTTTGTTCATTGAATTCGGGCAATTGTTGTGTCTAGAGCAGGGGTTGGCAAACTTTTTATGCGGAGGGCCACATTGACAATTGTAAAGCTATTTGAGGGGGGGGGGGCATGTATATTATGTTCAATTTTTACATGTCGATAAACATTTCTCTATATAAAAATCGGTACATTCGCATTTTAGCATTACATGACAAAAGTCAAGGACTGTTTAAAAAAATAGAAAGTTAGAAAGAAAGTTGATTAAAAAACGTTAAAACAATCATAACGGTATATGAAATTTTGTAAAATTCAACAAAATAACTTAAAAAGCCAGAAATTTTTTTAATTTCTAAATGCCTTCGAGGGCCGCATAATATCAGCTGCCGGGCCGCATGCAGCCCGCGGGCCGTAGTTTGCCAACCCCTGGTCTAGAGTATTTGTTTTTGATCAGTATTTGAGAAGCCATTTTGTCTTTAGTAGGGTGTTAGAATCTATATGAGTTTATGTTTTAAAATATGTTTTTGCTCTCTTGACGTTATTTTGAAGTTTGACAATTTTGGAGTTTAACTAATTATCAAAGAATGATTTTGACAAGTTCAAGATTTTTTTTAGTCTGACATTGTGAGTGCTCAACTCTTGTTAAAATGCTTTTGTGCCCAGTGGGCATTATGAAGACGTCTGAAAGTTTATGGGTGTAAAACTAAGTATTACAGTAAGTTTTTGACCAGTGGATCTTATTTTTGAAGTCAGAGAATACCTAAATCAGATTACGTTCTTTTTATGGGCCTTTAGCTTTTAAGTGTATTTCAAATTACACAAATGAATTTTTGTACCCCTAAAGCTCTTGTTTTTTTAGAAAATTTTAAGTTTAACTAATTCTAATCGGCTCTATGCAAGATATCTTTTCGAGACTAAGATTGTCCTGAATAATTGTCTAATTTTAATTGGAAATACAGTGACACCTCTCACAACGAGCATACATCGTTCCAGAATCCTGCTCGTTAAGGGAAACACTCTTTAAACGAAACAACTTTTCCCATACAAATCAATGTAAAATACGATAATGTGTTCCATGCTGAAAAAATACTCATTTTTCAAAAAATTTTATTAACATTTACTCAAATAAAATTACTAATGAATTGGTAAGGAGTGCAACAACTTGGAAAACAATTTAGATTTGAAACAAAAAACGTAAATAAAAATTTTGAATTTATGACAAATAATTAATCCTTTTTTAACTAGAAAACTGTCTAAAGACATTTGTTTTTGCCGACGCTTCAAAATTTGACGAACTTGTGTGACAGCATTATCATTGAATAAATGTGTATCACGAATAGCCACCTCCTTATTAGGGTAATGCTTCTAAATGTACGATGCAACAGTTTTCCATGCTTTCAGCTCTGCTACTTCATCCTCCATTAATGAGCTCTCCTCCATAAATTCTTGCTGTGAAACACGATGCAACTCCATAAGCTCTTCGGTGGTCAACTCTTGACTGCTCTTTCACAAGCTCTTCAATATCGTTGTTGTCCACCTCGCGTCCCATGATATTGGCCAATGACACAATCTCGTTAACTGTAGACTCGACAGGTACTGTTTCAAAATCACATGCAACAACATTCTCTGGCCAAAGTTTTTTCCAAGCAGAAGAGATGGTCCTCTTGGTAACTCCTTCCCAAGCCTTGTCAATCATCTTGAGGCAAGCAACGATGTGAAAATGATCTTTCCAAAACTCTCTAAGAGTGAGATTTATCTCAAGAAGCAAGACATGGAGAGGAAGATTCATCTCAAGAAGCAAGACATGAAGAGGAAGATTCACCTCAAGCAAATAATTTGTTTACGGAAGGACCAAACACTTCATTGATCCAATCAATTAAAATGTCACTTGTCACCCAGGCCTTCTTGTTGGATCTCCACATCACATTTAGTCTGCTATTCTGGACATTACACTTCTTAAAGGCACGTGGAGTTTCTGAATGGTAAACAAGCAGCGGTGTAATTTTCAAATCGCATTGGCACAAATTAGCAGCGTGAGGCGGTCTTTCATTGGATTGTGGCCTCGCAATGCATTCTCTTCTGCTGTTATTTAAGTTCGCTTTGGAAGTTTTTTCCAGAAGAGACCCGTCTTGTCACATTTAAAAACTTGTTGCGGCAGGCAACCCCCAAGATCTATGAGCTTCTTGAAGTCACAGATGAAGTTCTCTGCTGCTTTTGTGTCAGCGCTTAATGCTTCACCGTGCTTCACAACGCTGAATATGCCGGTTCTTCTCTTAAACTTCTCGAACCATCCATGACTTACCTTGAATTGCAGTTCTTTTTCGGCAGTAGATTATCCTGGTGTTTTCTTAACGAGGTCAGCGAAAATAAGTTTCGCCTTCTCACAAATAATGTTTTCGTTAATGGTGTCGCCTTGTAACCGCTTCTGGTTTATCCATATTAGACGCAACCTCTCAACATCATCAAGGACACGCAATCGTTTCGGAGACATTCTTGACACTCCTTTTGAAGCATCCATCTCCTTAATTTTGTTTTTGTTCTTGAGAATAGTGCAGATCGTTGATGTTGACCGATTGTATGTGCACGCTAGATTAGCCACGAACACACCTTGTTCTCGCATTTCAATGATTTTACTTTTCATTTCAACAGTTATTTTTTCTCTTTTATGATTGTCTTCTTGTGGTTTTTTCTTCGAAGATATTATAGAACAGGTTATTATACTTTGCACATAGAAAAATTACGAATACTGTCTGAATACAAAATGTGTAAAAACTATTAATCACACAAGAAAACAATACGCTAACAGACTAATGCATCGGCGCGGAAGATCCGGCTCACAAATGAATGTCGGGAAAAAGGGACTTCCACTTTTTGCTTAACTCGTTATGCGAAATGTCGCTCGTTAAGGGAGCAACTTTTTCACATTTTTTTGCTCGTTATGCGAATTACTCGTTATGAGAGTTCCCACTGTATAATGTTTTTAAATAACCTTTTTTGGTGTAAATAATTATATATATATGTATATATGGCATCCTTCCGTCTTCACGAGACGATGGAGTAGCTATATTGTAGTCCTACACTTCGACGAGTGGCTCACTAGGCCAATCCTTGAATGACAATCTCGTCTGCATTTCACGCAGGAGAATGATGATTCCTGGTTCATTTTGGACTTCCGTGCTGCTCTTTTTCTTGCAAGGTCTTCGTTCCGCACATCTTCTGCCTTTTTCACTCCTTCGTACACTGCCGTAAATAATTTAATTAGTTGAAATGACATTTGTCTATTTTATATAGAACAATCAACTATATTTGTAACATACTTTTGTTGTAATAAGTGATATTATTTTGTCATGTTTAAAAGATCATGTGTTCAATATCTCAAAAGATGAAGCTAACAGAGGGACACTTACGCCATTCTTAAATAGTTCAAAAACTGGAGCTAACATAAGGATACTTTTATGAAACTCTTACATTCTTAAAAAACTAGAGCTGGCAGATGGACAATTGATGCAATTCTTATATAGTTCAAAGACTAGAGCTAATAGACCGATACTTGATGTCATTCTTACATAGTTCAAAGACTAGAGCTAACAGCCCTATACTTGATGTCATTCTTATATAGTTCAAAGACTAGAGCTAATATCCCTATACTTGATGTCATTCTTACATAGTTCAAAGACTAGAGCTAATAAACCGATATTTGATGTCATTCTTACATAGTTCAAAGACTAGAGCTAATAAACCGATATTTGATGTCATTCTTACATAGTTCAAAGACTAGAGCTAATAGACCGATACTTGTTGCCATTCTTACATAGTTCAAAGACTAGAGCTAATAAACCGATACTTGATGTCATTCTTACATAGTTCAAAGACTAGAGCTAATAGACCGATACTTGTTGCCATTCTTATTTAGTGAATAAAAAAAAACTAAAGCTAAGCAAGAGACATTTGATAAAATTCTCACTTATATAAGAAACTAGAGCTAACGGGAGAAGACTTGTACTTCTATCGTAATGAGAACTTTCGGCCTTTCACACGTCCTTCTTATTCAATAACTACTTACCTCCGGTCACATTTCCATTGGATGATAAATTACATCCTGTTAAACATAATTATATTTCAATAACGACTTACATCCTCTCATACAACTATTGTAATGACGACTTGTTTTCTGTTGCGCTTCTATTATATTGACGACTTACGTTCTGTAGCACTTTTATTGTAATGACGAATTACGACGTGTCGAAATTTTATTTTAAGGCGACATACGTCCTGTCGTACTTTTATTGTACAACGACTTACGACATGTCACACTTGAAAGACGACTTACGTCCTTTCACCAGAGATCGACCAAATTTCGTCTTCGCTTTCGGGTGCCGAAAGTTGCCCTTTTTTCTCTTTCGGCATAGTTTCGGTTTCGAACTAAACAGAAAAGTTAACTTTTGGTTCATTTTCGTTTTGAAAGTTATCGAGACGGTCGAAATGGGATTGAGACTTTCGGTGCTCTACCAGAATTCAGACTCTGTCTATCTGTCGGCCTGCACTTCTATATTCATTATTGCTCGACCTCGTGCTGACGTAGCATGATATAATAACTAATTCAATAATTACTATCGCATTTCCATTGTATGTTACCCTACATCCTGTTAAACGCACTTCAATTTCAATAACGACTTACACCCTTTCCACATCTATTGTAATGACGAACTGCATCGTATTGCGCTTCTATTGTAAGGACGACTTACGCCCTTTAGCACTTTTAATTAAATGGCGACTTACGTCCTGTCGTACTTATATTGTATGACGACTTACGACAAGTCACTAGAGACTGACCGAATTCCGTCATCGCTTTCGATGCCGAAAGTTGCCCTTATTCACTTTCAGCGTAGTTTCGGTTATGACCTTAACAGAACAGTTACATTCGGTTTATTTTTGGTTTCGACCGAAACATAAAAACATAACTTTTTGTTTAAGTTTTGGTTTTAGCCGAACGTTATTTAAAATTCGATCATCTGGCCAAAAGTGATTGAATCTTTTGGGTGTCTACCAGCATTCAGACTCCATCTATCTGTCGGCCGGTCATCCAATATTCATTATTGCTCAACGTCTTACTGTCAAGTATGATATATGAATTCTCCTTTGCGAACTTTGCTAACAGCTACATGATGACCTACTTGTTCTAGCATGTCAAAAAGATAAAATGACAGTTAGGATTAAGCACAAGTTGAATAGTTTTGAGGAAAGAACTACTAGAATGGTACTATTTTTTTTTTTAAATTTAACGTTTTCAAAAATGCTATTTGGAAACCCTAATTTTATTCCATTTGTTCATTTGTGAAAATGCGCCATTTCGATGTAGCTGCCTGTGATTTCGGCTGATTATGATTTAGTGAAACAAAGTACAACCTTTCAAAGCTTTTGTTGGGACATTTTGGTGGACCAAATTGATACAACATTCACAGGCTAAGCTTTCGATTGACGCCTAATATGTCTCAGTAGCGTTGCATCTATATTATGAAAGCAAAAGATGCCCAAATTTCTATTTTGCCTGCATTTTGACCCCCCCCCCCCCCACTTTTCCAAAACTAATCAAAGTTTTTCTTACCATACTATTTTAAAATACATTTTAACAACTTTAAATTCCTTTTAATTCAAATGGTAAAAGCTAAAATATTCATTAAATGAGTATCTATAAAAACTCAAATTTATCTTTTCCCCCATTTAGTTTTCGATTTACGCAGAACGTATGCACGAACGAGCTTTGAAATATCTGAATCTTTTGGTTTCGGCCGAAAGTCTCAATAGGCTTTTGATTTCGGTTTCAGCCAAAAGTCTCGTTAAGCTTTATAATTCGACAATGTTTTCGGCAGAAGGTAATTTTTAATTTTCGATCTTTATGTTTCGACCGAAATTTTAAAAAAAATACGTTTGTTCAGTCTGTACCTATCAAAATTCCTTTTATTGTAATAAACGGTTTACATTCTTTCAAATTTAAAAAAAACAAACGCTACAATCTTGACCCCCTACTAATGTGATTATAAATCTGCTAGAATTGTCGAAAATGAAGTCTTACTAATGTTAGAAAGACTTTTACATCGTCTACACAAGCCTAAATAATGTTGTGGGCGTTTACTTTTATTTGACATTTCATCATCATTTAACACAACCCAACCTTACCGTATGATAAAAAGCTTTCTGCCTTTGATGTACTAGCTTTTTAAACAATTACCCACAAAATATCAAGCTCAGCAACAAAATATAATGAAATAGAGAAATAGATATATGGGCATATTCTCCCCTGTATGCAATACATAACACTGATACCCAGAGCCAAATGAAAACTTTTAGAATCATTAAATTTTTGATTGATATCAACATCGTTGGCTTTTATCAGAAGGGGAACTTGTAAAAACCAACTTAGTTACAATTTGTATATGTTGTTGCGAAGAAAATTTTCATGATTTGAATGTCTAAAACACAAAGGAATGGTTTTCAATTTCAGGAGGGTTGTTCACCAAATAGAAGATCTAACAAAACAAATTCACAGAATAAAGCAAGTAGACATATATGTAGCTTGGTATCACCATTAATAATAAGATAACTTTGCATGACCACGGTCTTATTGATTTTTTTTTTTTGGTGAAAATATTAACCTAAGAAATTTCTTTTCTAAAAATATGACACATGTTTGGTTTAAAAACAAAACACATTTGAAGGTTACTGAACGTCGGTATCACTTACTGATGTGGGAATCCATCGCTTCTCATTAAACACCCATTATTTTGATTTAACAAGAAAGCATATAGTCCAATCGAAACACCATTCACTTGAAGAACTAGTTTAACTGAAAACTTCCTCCTCTTAAATAAAGATATCTAAGGTAAGCTCGAGTAAAGCAAATTTCTTCCCTCAAAGTAAGGACCACATTTAATAAAAATTCATTTTTGTTCCCGAATCTGTTAGAATTGACCAGCGTCCTTCCCTTATCTGTTAAAAAAACAATCTAAATAATCACCCTATGTTAAGGTAGTCTTTGCATCTATTTCCATGAAGTTTCTTGGCATATGACAATCTTTTTAGAAGTCTTTTTGTTAAACTTTTCTAGTTTTAAAAAAAGTTGTCTTTTTAAGAATGAATATGTATTTTATAATTTAAGACATACTAGTTTAAAAAAGTATGTCTTTTTAAGAATGAATATGTATTTTGTAATTTAAACTATTCCATTTATTTGGAGCGCTAAAAGAACCTAATCGTATTTGAAATGTGATGTAAGTAAATATTACACAATACAATGGTTGTTGGTAAATCACGTGAAATGATGTTATTAAATCATTTGAGCCATGAGGTTTGATGTTAAATCATGTTAACTATGACATTGTAAGTAAATCATGTGCAATGTGATAACTTTTGTTTAATCATGTGCAATGTGATGACTGTTGCTAAATCATGTGCAATATTATGATTGTTGAAAAACCATGTATCCATTGACGGTTTACCTTAAAAAAGAATTAAATGAAATTTAAGTGAACATTTGTTTTTGTTGCTCGTATGAATATTCGAATTGAAGCTAAAGTTGATTCTCTCTTTAAACTACAAAACTAAATCTATCAACTGAAATTGAATGTAATCATTGAAATATTAATGTCGTATAAGATTTATTAGAGCCTTACAATAACTTGCATACTTTATACTTGTTTAATAGTAACATATTCTTAGTTTAGTATCGGATTGATCAGGCAGGAAAGTGTTATTTCCTTCTGTTCTTGTCTAATGAAAATAACTAATTAAAAAAATTAATAAAATAGAAATAAAAGCATCCCTCACATTGCTCTGAACATTTGTTCATTTCTTTGGTTGGTGCCTACCATCAACTCTGAGACCATTCAAACGCAACATTCAAATATCATATTAGCATTAAAGTGTCTTATTTACAAATTATGTTGTATTTTGTTTTAGTTTTGATAAACGGAATGTGAAATTTAATTTTTTTAATTGGCATTCTTCTAAATTATATATGGTAAATTAGCCTTTAAAGAAATAATTTCCTCTAAAGTATTTACAATTTTGCTTTTTAATTAATAAGAGCGTTTGAAATAATGAAAATAGTGCCCTTGAATTAACCAGAGACTTTAAAGGGAATTAAAAGTATTTTAATGTGTTTCAGTTGTTCATATATCACTTTATTCTGAAATTAATTAATATACAAATGTTAGACTCCAAAACACTAGCAAATAGATTCATCTGATAGAAAAGTCTTTTGTGTTGAAACTGTAGTAGAGTTTGTTCATACCTTGTTTCAGAATCATAAAAATGCAGTAAAAGTAACAAAAATGAGCAGTAACCATCAAATTTAAATGTGTGTCTAAGTACTCAACATCACCAGACGTTTTGTGACTAACAAAAAATTCAAAACAATAACTCTTGTAATGTATTTTATTTTTAGCTCCACTGTTAAACACTGAAATAATAACAGGTCTCTTTCAGTAATATATTAACCTATCAACAAAGAAAGAGTTAAATCAATTAACAATTGTATTTTCCGCTATGAACAACCAATTGACAAAATACTAATCAAAACAAGGTATTCAATGTGAATGTAAAACCAAGATAATTGTGTCCTCCTAGAAGCAAGCAAAAGTGAAGGAAATAAAAAAAACAAATCTGTCACAATTAATGGAAACATATTTTTTCAACCAAATTATCAATAAGCATTAATATAACAATACAAAGGAAAAGCAAATGATCTCAAGTGTTCATGAACAAGAGCGATGGTATTAATACTCATTAACATAAGCCATTGAATTTTAAAATAAAAAGAGAAAAATCAGAAAAGTGTACTTACAGGAAAGCTTGTTTATAAAAATACTTTTTCATTGTGCATTCAAAAGGTACTATACAATTAGCGTCTATACATTTCAAAATAAATAATATTTTTCTTAAAATTTCAATAATAATTATACTGAATAGCTATTTTCCTGAACATTTCAACAGAAACTACACTATTTTCATCTCATCAGTATTTTATGTCTTTCTGATGATTTCAGCTAAAGCTAATTTATTACTGAACACTCAACTTCAGCTAATGTATTACCGATTTACTATAATTTCACGTAATGTACTATTGAATATTTAAATTCCAACGTATGTATTTCAGTAAATTTTAATTGAGTTTAATGCATTACAGTTCATTTTTACTGCACCTAATGAATTTTAAGACATTTCAACAGTAAATTATATATTTGTTTATATTTTTAACAATAGGCAAAGAATATTACTAAAGGACTGAAACTAGATGTGCACTACACAATGTAAACTATCTAGAAATTACATTTTGAATTGAGTATATTCCAGTACATCGTGTTCACAAATCTTGTCACGAGTCAATCATCTACAGAAGTAATGTCCCAAGTCAATTATCCACAGAATTCATGTTACAAGGTGATCATGTAACGACGCCATGTCATAACTAAGATAAAAATCAGCATCAACACCGACTGATGGTAATCTTTGATTTCTTTAGTGTTACTTACGTTCTTGAAAGTTGTTAGTTTTAAATATTCGCATTTTGAAAGTATTTGAACTTTTGAAACTGATGGAGATAAGATCAAATATATATAAATAATATATATATATTTAATCAGCAGTATGTTTAAATTTTCCTGGTATTTGTAAAGCATTGTGGCTTGTCTTTGCACAGAGTTGGGATTAATTAAAAGATTGAAATACATTTTTTTTTCAAAACAAGTGTCCGCGCAAATTATAACTTGAATTAATAAAATCATTTACCTTATATAACACCAGAAATTAATGAATATGATTAACTCTCAACGTATTTAAAACTTTATAGATATTATTCTAACAACTTTCAGTTTTATTTTTATGGCATTTTATTTTTTTTATGTATACTACTTACACTGTTTAATTAAATATTTTAAAAAACAGCTGCTGACAAAATTAAAATATGTATAGCTGATTTTAAATAAAACATTTAAATTTAATTCATTTTTTTTACAGTTTTCCTTTCATCAAAATACATGAAATAGATAAAATTTGAAATGTCGTAATACATTTTATAATTAAAATCGATCCGTTCTTTAAAAGTCATGCTTTTATAATAAATTATTATTTGAAAAGGGATTTGCATTTATGTTTATAAATGGGCAAGAAGTATTATTAAGATTGTCGATTTTTTTAACGACGCAAAATAATTTTAATACAGTGCTATTAAAGTATCTAAACTTTTAAATTGATTTGTAAAGTTCTGTGGGTATTATTTTTCCAATGAAGTTATTTCGGAAAGTAAGTATTGCTTAAATGAGCTACTAATATTTTTCATTACGTATATATGAAAATGGTTTTAAGGTTAGATCTGTAATGACCACAGCCTCCAGTCAGAAGTCTATACATACAATGTAGACTTAATTTATAAATCTACATATGGAAAATATATAGGTAATCATATTTAATCATTGCTACAACGAATTTGGGAAATATAAATAAAACATAACTTTCGCATAATAGAATGATTGTAGAATATTTAAAATACAAAAGATATTTAATACAAGAGTATTTTAACAGATACAATGTTTAATAACATATTGTAAGACAATATGTTGAACAAAAATTAGGGGAATTTGACAAGGATATTGAAACTAAGAACAATGATTGATGGGCTTAAGAAAAAGTAAACAATCAGACACTGTTCAAACTAGAGGTAGAAAAATTAGATTACAGGATGGCCTGGGAAAATCTAAAATGACACATTCAAATTTTCTGTCACTTACCCGAACACCCCCCCCCCCCCCCCAAAATTTTTTTTACAAAATCAGATTTTCCTGTTTTTCATAAGCGAGATAAAATAAAAATATAACACAAGTGCGTAAATGTTTTGTCTAAATGTGTTGGTGAAATAAATCCCCGTTGATAAAGCGGTTGGATCATTCAAATATTAATATAGTTTAGGAGCGTGGAAAAAATGTGCGTTACTTGTATCTATGTTTCGTCACATTTTTAGCCTCACCCCCGATGTTGGATAATTGGCGCTATTTGTTCTGTCAAGAGACAGGAGTATAAAACCTTTCAATCTGATAAGACAACAATATGCGTCAGTACTATCTGGTTTTGGAAAGACATGGAATTTTTAAAAAAAATCATAGAACATTACAAATAATATTTCGTAATCAAAATTACATTAGGTCTAATAGCCAAAGTCATTTTAGAATTATATTTATATACGAACATTTAAAATATGTTTTTTTCTATTTCAATATATTTTTTTACACCACATAGATATGTCGAAAAACATCTTTATAAGCACATCTTAATATTGACTCGTTTGTTATCAATAAAATGAAACTGCAGCACGATTCTAGATTTTATAAATCACAACGATTATCAATGAATAAAAAAGAGAACTACATACTTCCAACTCTGTTGGGTATCGAATAGACGTATACTGACACGGTATGTATAAAACCCAGTGTAGGAGCATGCTCACCGATATTATTTGCATGTGTACAAGAGTGTTCATCCCAAGAATGCTCATCCCAAGAGTGTTCATCCCAAGAGTGTTCATCCCAAGAGTGTTCATCCCAAGAGTGTTCATCCCAAGAGTGTATATCCCAAGAGTGTTCATCCCGATTTGTGTTTCCATCCACAGCGTTACTTGAGATAAAGTGGATGAAGTTATCTTGAGTTGTTGTCTGACTTGTTGGTTGTTTTAATGCAACATTTCGACCTTAAGATGACACAATACACTTGTTGACTTTTGCTTGAGGGATATCACATTTTAAGAAGATTGTTTTTCACGTAAAATTAGTAATATAAGTTCACCTTTAACTAATCAGACACGACACATAAAGGGATGTTTGAAATTTAAAAAAAACAAATATATCAATCTAAATTTTACTTTCTTAACTATCAGAAAGTATGTGGGAATTTTTTTTTAAATCATCAGAAAGAACTAAATGATACTCTTAAAACATTTGAAAAATCCACCCCCATAACTGATTACATCCTCATACACCAATAGCCACCAGCATAAATACCATCCATTCTCTTCAAAAATTATCATGCCCAAATTCCACTATTTATGCATTCTAAAAAAAACATTTCCTACTATTTTCCAGGCCTTTGTCCTATCTACTCTCTTATAATACCCTGAACCCCACTAGCCAAACAGGCTTTCATTCCCGAAGGAATAATTTCCAAAAACCTCCCGTGCTTTCTCCCGTCTGATCAGTCGGTTACTTCGTTGCTTCCTACACAAGCAGGGAGAAAAAATATCGAACTCAATTTGATATTCAAAATATTTGCAAATATCATTGTTGGTTCGACTTTTTGAATATTAGAAACCAATAAAATATTTTTAAAAAAAACACGAAATGTACTTAGTTTTATTTATTTTACCCTGGCTGATATAAAGTGAACATAAGTTGTGCAGTGCAGATCCATTCAGAAATAGTTTGTTTATAGGTTTAGACATGTTGCAATAAATGTCCACTGTTTTATCGTCCAGAATAACATTGAAACATTCCATTTGTTGCGTCATGACGTCAATTGGAAACTTTATTGATGCGCTTTCTGTGTGTAGTTCTAAAATATACAAATACATATTATTATTTTATTGTAGCAAAGTTTGTATAAAAATAATGTTAAATAAATTGAAAGCAAGTGCGAGAATTTAAATTGACATAGAAACACAGTCAATAGTAAAATGTATTTGCTTACATTATATACAATCCATATAACTTATACAACAGTAGGAAATTATTCGAATTTATCAAATACATTTTTTTTTTAAAAAGAAACAAAAAAATAAATTTACCCAGTATGTTTAGTTTAACGTTATAAAGAAGTTGCATCACATTACCAGCATTCCTGGAAATAATCCTCAACCACGTGAAGTAGAAGTCAAAAGTCCAAGTGACTTCAAGTAGTACACTAGGACCCCTAATATATGAACATGTTGTATTATCCCCATCTGTAATCATTGTGATCTTCTCGGACGTTCCCCTTGTAAGTGTTAATGGTGCGTTTTTAGCGATGTCAGCTGTACGAAAAGACAGTTTTGTAACTTTCACTTATATTAAAAGTATATTCCCAAACTGAATCATATTCTAGTTTTAAAATGATTTTTCCTGTATCTTAACTATCTTATATTCGTATAATTGTGTCCATCATGTTCATGTCTCTCGTTTAAGGCAAACATAGTTAGTAATTCTAGTATTTAGATATTTATTCTCCATTATTTGATGTTAAAGTTTAGCATAACTATGAGGAAAAGAAGATCATTGTCCTTAGGAAAAATAAATGCTTGACTCGCAAAATCACTGACAGAAGACATAAAAATGAATTTATAATTGTTATTCTATAAATGTTGTTATCTTTTACCCATACAGCGTGTCTTACCGTACTGACAACCCGGTCCAAACCATCCACTATCACATCCATTAGGACAATCACCATTGGTAACATCACAAGCTGCATTTTTCTTACAGTGACATTTGTACTGGCAGTCAGCACCAAACCAATTGTTGTTAAATCGATCTATTGTGCTACACGCTGTAATGTACAATTTATTCGCCATTCACCATTTAATTATATTGCCTTTTTGAGCAGATCAATTACAGTAATTCTCAGTGTTTTTTTTTAAGCATAGTTTAATGGCCTTGTATTTGACATTACGAGGAGCAGATATTTTTTTGTATCGCGAGCAAAACTCTTGCAACAAAAAGAGCATTATGGTAGGCCAAATTTAGCGAAGAGTCAAGCTACTCCATTCAAAGATCAAAGCCATTGGTGATGTGTCTATAACTACGCCTTCCTGTCGCGAAGACGGAAATATGTATACATATATATATTTATATATATAAAATATCGTATCATCATGTATTCATCCACACATTTGAATATAACTACAATATAATTAACCATATTTATTATTCGTCTTTAATTCCTAAATGTATACTTAATGTTTAATTTAGTTTAAAGAAAGTGATCAATGCTAGTTTTATTATAAGAATTTAGTTATACGATATCTATTTATTTGTCATATTGATAAAGAGTCGTTTGATTTACTTTGTAAATACATGTTTTATATTAAAATTTCACTTTGAAACCACTAAAAGTACATGACACAAGAATTGGAAAACAATAAATGCATGTTGTAGTAGCCACTGAAGTTTTTTAATGTTGTTCCATGAGGTAAAAATTATTTTTTTATTTTATTTCTGTAGAAATCTGAGGAAATGCCTTTCTGAGGAGTGCCAAGAAAGTTTCTTATCTACAGTGTTTCACGACAAGTTGCCCTTTTTATCAGTAGAATATCGATTCATGGTAAAAATAAAAAAAAATAAAAATCTATATTTTGAAGACCGGATAGTTTTATTCGCACCAAAAAAATCTATATGTAGGTCTTTTTTCTAAGTTTCAAAGGTTTACTATATCGATACCATACTAAAAATGTTGAATACGCTTAAAATATATTATTAATGACGTTTACATTCATCCGTTTGGTCGTGAAAATGTCTTAACTTTTAAAGCTTAAAGATATTTATATAAGAAAAGTACATAGTTGGTTGATAAATATATTTCAAAAATAAGACTAGACTTTTTATGATCAATTTCTATAAAAGGGATTTCATTCGACACATTTAAATTCTCTACGAAATATTAGTACCTCTCGTTTAAACCCGTCAAAAAGATGTATTGTTTCATTACATGTTAAATGCAGATTTCGGGAAACAAATAATTACAATTGTCTTCTAATTAAAAAAAAAAAATCTTTAAAAGGGGAAGTAAATGTAATTTCTGAGAATCCTACAACGTTTTTCTCTCGTAGTTCAAGAAAGGCAAACAAAGGAAAGTATGCTATTTAAAGATTAATGTGTGGGAGGACTTGAATTCATACAATTCATTTTATTTATTTTAAAATTAATATGACGTCTCTAAAAAAATGCTATTGAACATTCAAGAGAAATAATATATGTTCACATTAAAAGCAGTTTACAATGTTTGCTTTTCTTTATAAGTAATATAAAACTAGCATCGCGTTTTTGTTCCTGATTAACCTACTTCGATCCCTTGCTTTTTGTGTATATTATTATAACATACAAAATTATTTTAACCTACTCATTTAACCTGCATTATTCTTATGTATCAATAAAAAGTTATTCTGCTAGCATCAGTTTAATTCCATAAATACATCAAACAATTTCACTTACATTCAGCTGAAAAAGAACAAAATGGAAGGCAAAACACTGTTAAACATTTCATTGTATTCAGTGATTCGCTACGCAACACTCTGCAAAATAATAATTCAAGAGTCATCCTTACAAAGAAAATAAATTGAAAATTGTAAATATTCTTTATACAACTATGAACATTATTTTTGAAATGTTTAATAATTATATTCATTTGAATGTATACAATTATTCTTTGAACTTACCCATCAAAATCAACGTTTCCGTACTATAAGCTTTTGTGTACAGAGAGTACTGGTTTTAAAAGAAATACGTTTTGAAGTAGAGAGCACCTTTTTAATTTTCTTGATGGCTCTAATTTGGTTACATTATTCAAAAATATACTTGGGATTATTATTTTTTTTTGCATTTAAATTGTTATTTAAAATTATGCCATATACACAAAATTAATGTACACAATTTAATTCACTTTTTTTTTCAGCCGCAGCTGTAATATTTATCAGCTAAAGATATGTTTTTAATGTTTCATTTGGACCCAAAGAAATTAAAAAAACTTTTTAAAAGACTTAAATAATTTCTTCCATGTCGTCTCAGAGTGCAAATTTTATGCACTTGCAATAATTAAGTATGAAAACGAAACACAGGTTATTTCTCTCGTATAACATGTTTCAAATACTTTTTCGATGCATATAAAAGCACATAGAGTTACTAATACAAAAATTGTATACACTTTTTTCCACAAAGAAACACAGTTGAACAAATTTAAGTCCACTTATATCAAATTATGTTAACTAATTAAAATAACAAAATTAATTTATTTGATAATTTAACAAATAGAAACACTTAAACTTAAAAATTATACATTTGTTGTTTTTTTTAAAATAAATCATTTTTTAGAAATTTTGTATGCTTGACTGTGTTTATTAGTTTATTTCGTGTTATTCTGTAAGTTACCTCCATGCTGAATACTTTAATAAACATTTTACTGTCTATAAACTGCTAAGAACAATACATATTATTTTACTGTATTACTGTACAACCACGATGACAACTAAAAATACTTAACATAAGATATATCATTTAAAGATTTAAATAAAGGCAGCATTGCAAATATTATTTTAAGGGAAAGTATATCCAAAGTAATAAAATGCAGCTATTCACTTGATAAGACTGAAATGACTGTGTTTGACGAAGCTTTTCTACAAACTTTTTAAATCCTGCCCCAAACTGAACAACAAATATATATTTCAACCAGGAAGTCGTTGGTGTAAAATGATCACTCTTCAGGACTCTCTATGAAGTAAGCATTTTATTTACCTCGTCAAATTAGATTTCATGGGCCATATTTTATTTCCTCATTTCGTTGATCGATAAAAGGAATCCATGTGTAAAAACAGACCCCTACCTCTAAGACAAAAACTTATGAGGATTATTATAAGTTCATTAAAGTGTTGTTTTTCATCAGAGCACAAAGCATAGAGAGACTTATTTTTATGAAACAGAATGCAACTCACACTGTGAAAGGAAAAAAACAACAACAACAACCACATGTTATGATTCAAATGAAATTTTATATATAAACTAATGGCGAGGACAGAATTTGCTTTATTGGTATTTCCTGTCGTCGTTACTCGATGTTGCTTTATAAGATTGATTCTTTCTCTACATAATTTTGGAGCAAGACATATACATAGAACAAATACTGAGCAAAGTTAATAACTGCTATAAATCGTCTTCAGATTTTAAAAATTATCAGATGCATTAATGGGAAAGAATTGTAACACCGAATAAGTGAATTCTACCAAAGGTCAAGGATAAGTCATGCTTAAAATATATATTTTACAAACGATATTCCATTTTTTTAAATAACTGATAAGGTAAACGTCGAGGACTGCTGTCACGCAGTGAACATTTTATTCATTCTAAAACTAAATATATTAACTGTTATGGTGGCTTGCCATTATCAGTAAACATCAAGATAATTATTTGGGGGAACTGATCTTTAGGTAGACAGCACCATGACGAAATCTTTTGAATTTTAAATAATTTTTCAACATTAGTTTTAAGTCGGAGCCTTAGCGTTGCTATATGATTGCTCTGAAAAAAAAATAAAAAGAAATTGATGCTCCATTGTCATTGTCGTATCGAATAAAATAAAGTGATAAGTAAAGGTAAGAAATTAACACAAAGTACGCACATGAAGGACGTTAAAAGTTTGAATGATCAGATACATGATTGCAATGTGTTTATATATTTTTAAATATTTAAAAAATGCATGATGAATAAAAGGTTTATTTAATGCATGAAAATACATGAAATATAAGTTGTTTATTTAAATTGGCTTTGAGTCTGTCAGAGGTACTGATTTGCCCAGTGCAATTATTAAAACAACGCCATATTAATATGGCATTTATATATATTAAAGTCAACTCGTGATTTTCACTTATACAATTAATCGAATAATTTATATACTCATTGTCATCGGTTTGTATATACTATGGCAATAGTTTTCAACACTTTTCTAATTGTGGTGGTGGTTAGCCAACAGACTGCACAACGCAATAATTTAACGCGTTAATGAAACCTTTTCCTATATCGTCTTAGGTCACAGGCTAGCGTGTCCTCTCTGTACCATCATAAACTCAGATGATGTTAGATCGACTACCCTTTGCGCATTGTAATATTTTCGGGTATCTACGTTCATCTTTCCCCTATCAGATCTGGGCATTTGTGATAGAGAGGGTATAAGAGTAGAGGGGATTAGAGGAGAGTGGGTGAGAGGAGACGTGTGATAGGAGTCAGAACACGAGTATGGGATGAGAGGAGAAGTGATGAGAAGATGGGATAAGAGAAGTGGTATGAGAGGAGACGGGATTATAGGAAAAGGTGATAAGTGAATGGAATGAGAGGAGGATTATGAGAGGATTAGAGGATGAGATAATGAAGGGTATAGGGATGAGGGAAAATGGGAATGATGAAAAGGAGATGAGAGGTAAAGGGAATGGGGGGAAAAGGGGATCAGTTGAAGGGATTAGAAAAGAGGTAGTGGAAGCGAAAGAGGATGATAGGAGGGGGGATGAGAGGGAGAGTAAATGAGAGGGAGAGAATTAATTAAATCAAATTCGTCTTCATCTATATATTAAGGACTTACGATCAATGTATTGATCATTCTGGCTCCTAAATTTTTAGAGGGGATTAGTAATATTTCTGTGCCTAGTATTGAGGAGGATATTTCAATGGTTGCAAGGACTACTCAGAAAGGGTGTCATGAACTGTTGGTTGGAAGCCTGAGGTAATAGACGCATACGTGTCAAGTGTAGTCACTTCAAATGTTCCTTTTGGAAGCTTGTCCCAGTCCCTGAGTGTCATTGGCAGAAATGAGCGATTCGTGTACTTTGTTTTTGCTGGTATGACCCGAAACTGCCTGTCATGGCCCAGCGGACCTCTATTTGAATGTTAACACCAAGGTACTTTACATATTTAACTGTCTAAAGTATATGGCAATGCAGTTTGTAATGGTGGTGTAGAGGAGTATCACTTTTAGAGACTGACAGTGTTAGTTTTGTTAGGTTGAAATTCCATGTCTCAGCTCATCTCCGACTCAGCTAACCAATTTAGATCCTTAATAAAGGCTGCCGAAAACATAAGATATGCCAGAAAAGACAAGCTAGGAAAATGTTGGTGCACATTTTGTCTCATATGTTATCTGCGCACCCAAAGCTAAGTGGGGACTTTCACGTTTACGATGATTAAGGTTTTCATTGTTGATTTTAAGGCACTGACTACATATACACTATATTGTCACTATCAAATCTCTTTATAAATCATACCTGAGGCGATGTGGTTAAAATAATGAGTGATTTTGTTAAAGAAATTCACAAATAATTACTTTTCACGGCTGTGGGTATGCAATCTACAATATATCATTTACCGTAATGTCTTGCACAGATGTAAAGAAACACAACGCCAATCAATTTCACACCTTTATTTCACCCATTAAGGAAACTGTCCTGTTGTAATGGTTTAAAAAAGCTGCTGTTGAACATCATACCGCTAGTAATTTACAGTACATTTTTTCCTTGTGCTTGTGTTGAGTTTTTTCTTTGTTTGGTGTTTACAATTATAACATAAAAAACCATATACTCCAAAAAAAATTAACTAAGTAAAATATGTTATTATTTAGTAGAATTTTTCGATGTTTCTCACACAGCCCAGACCCCTCCAAAAAGCAAAAAAGAAAAAAACAACAACAAAACATAATTAATAAATTAGAAAAAAACATTTTAAAAACAAAAACAAAAATTAACCCACTGTTAAATGTTTGCCTAGCCACTGAAACTACCCAATCGGACAAACATACAAATAATAAACATCAAGGACACACACACAATAAATATATATAATTTTTGTTAATTATATAAACTAAGATTAAACGTTGTAATACATTAACAAAATATAATAAAAACATTTAAAAAAAGAAAGATTATATTAAAGTAAAAAAACATTCTTATACATTCCCATTTTTAAATTTATGTTTTCTCCAAAAAAATACGTATACACTTCGGTTTTTTTTTTACATTGTATACACTGTAAACTGATTTGTTCCAAAAACATGTCATAAAGGAATCATCACTTTATTTTTCAGCTACTGTCGATACTGAATTATTATACCTGTTATAGGTAACGGCATCTTTAACTAAATCATAGCCGTCTCCTGAAATAAAATAAAATGAACGTCATTTAGGTTTAAATATGAAGTGACATTTACTGAGATACTTTATTTCAATCAAGAATGTATACCTACATCTGTCATACATCTTATGTCTAAAAAAATCTGAACATTCTATTTCATTAAATGTTATTTTTTAAATCCTAAAATTAAGCTTACCAGACTTATCCACTGTATAATATGGATGTTCATTTTGTTGTATTGGATGTACACGATCATATGTGCGGTCTTTTGCATCATTTTGCTGTTTTGGATGTTTTCGACGTCTTTTGAACCAGATGTAGAAAGCGATACCAACCACGATATCAACAGTTATCATTACACCGATTCCAATACCGATTCCATTGGCCAGATCTTTGTCGCAGTCTGATTTCATTTTAGTTTTTAGGAGACAAATAAAACATGTATCGGTAGAGAAATGGACATAGTTGCTAGATAAATAAAAAGACAAAAACGTATATAAATTAAAAAGCTAATTAATTATATTTAATTCTGAATTAAAACTAAAACTGACAGATGAACTGAAGAAGTATAAAGATATAAAAAATAGGCCAACATAATATAGACACCATAAAGAATAGCGGTCCTCAATATTTTCCTGTCACCACTCACTTGCATCTTTATTGTTTTCAACACATTCCGTGTGGAATAGACTTCATTGTTGTGATTACGTAAAAATTTAATTTACTGTAGTTTAATAATTATTTAAAATTGAAAGAACGTTTTGGGTATACATCCTTTATAAATATCTATTATTGAGCAATGGGGGTAGGGAGTGTGAGATTCAAAATTTGACAAAACAAATATCACACTTCATAAGAATCCAAATTATATCCCCCTTCCCACCCACTCCCACCCAAAAAAAAAGTCACGATACGGACATATATTAATATTCTAATGACCCACCAGTGGCGTAGTGAGGGAGGCAAGGGGGGCATCATGCCCCGGGCGCTGCTCACAAAGGGGCGCCAAATGGTATATTTTACTATAATTTTGTATGGTTTTCGAATAGGGGGGGCGCTAAAAAGGTATTGCGGGGCGCTAAAGAGGTATTGTGCCCCGGGCGCGAGTTAAGCTCGCTACGCCACTGTGACCCACCCACTTTTGCACAACATATTTATTTCCCCCAACGTTTTCCGAAAATCAAAAGGAAATATTAAGCACCACACTAAGATGTGATAATTTTTTTTGAAGAATCCAATTTAGCGCAATTATCAATACTTTTATTTTGTAAAATCGATATCAACCTTAATTTTCCACTTGAAAAACAGAAAAGACGTATTCTTGGTATTATTTTTTGCGGGATTTGGGCTGAAAATTTGAAAGAATGTTTTGTCATTGGCAACGAGACTATATACCAGGTTTCAGCTCGATAAATTGTGCGGTGGAACGCCACGATGTACTGTCATTTGCCGCTTCTTCCCATGTGTCCTTGTCGATATCGAACACGTTCAGTAAGGCCTTAGGTTTATCTTTATATGGTTTCTTCTGACCGCCAGCAAACCGCTCGAGCTCACCAAAAATATTCCTTTTTGGCCAGCGGTCGTCTGACATTCTCACAATATCTGCCACCAAGCTAAGCTGGGACTGCATTAAACATGTAAGGATTCTGGAGAGACCTGCCTGTGCGAGTTTATTATTGTCTTGGATCTCTCATGCCATTTGATGTTTATGAATGTTTTGAGACTACTCACATGAAAGAAGCTCAACATTTTTGCAAAGGCGTTGATATACCGTCCACGTTTCACAAAAAAAAGAAAGGCGCAGGAAGCAAAGCCACCTTTTGTACCTTCATTTTAATTTGAGTGCTGATACCTCGCCATTTCCATACATTGCATGGCTGGCTGACATAAGTTGCATCGATGGTGCCGCTTTGGGACAGCGCTATTTGTCATTTTAAGCCTTTGGTCATATAATGAATTTGGGTTCAACATAAGTACCTCGAGGTGCTGGTTGGTAAAGGATCTCAGCTTTTGTGTGTTAATGGTGAGACCGAAGTTTGTGTAGGAATTGGAGAAATTATCAAAACTGCGCTGGATATCGGCTTCTGTTCCAGTATTTAACGCACAATCGTGTACATAAAGCAAAGTCATTAAAATGTCTGTCGGGGTCCTCAGATTGAACATGTAGCCTCTTGAGATTGAAAATAATACCACCATTTCGGTATCTGAGACCGATTCCAATATCCCCTCTCTAAACGCATCAGTCAGCCCATTTGAATCCAGCAGCAAGACATTATCGGGACGGCTGGCATCAGCATTCGGTGAAGTAAATGAACGTGACGACCCATGTGTATTGCGACGCATGGAGAGATTCGCGTCGAGTTGCAGTCTCTGCTTTTTCTCCTTTTGACCAAAGAGTGGTTCCTCCGCGCTATCTATTCACCGGATACATGCTTTACATGCTGTGGGGGTCAAGCTCTTGTATCAAAATACCTTATGCCCATTGGCTACCATGAACCTCGTTTTCTCGGATAGTTGAACCGTTGTACGGGGTGTGGCCGCAACGCATGCTACAGCTTCTTGGGGTCACAGGTGAGAGCTGAGAACCATGTGGGGAACTCCATAATTATCTGTAGTTGTGGAAATGCATCGTTTCTTTTCAAACACCGATTAAATAAACGTATTAAGACGAACGTAACATCTTACATTGTTAAAACAAAACTACTGACGCTTGAAGAACTAAATAGTAGAAATTTGCTTTTGTGGAAGTAAAAACTAATATGTCAGATAAATCCAACCATCCTCATCACAGATGCTCGAAGTCAACTCGATCAGGGCGAAATCTGTAACTTTTAGCACGGAGTTAAGACCAAAAGATACACTAATTTATTTATCCTGCAATGTATTAGAATTTACCAGCGTGCTTCCCAAAATCTAAATAATCACTCTTCAATTCAATAGTGTCAGAAACAGAGGGAATTTCCATGTCATATAACGGCTGATTTTATCATTTGAAAAATGCTTTAGATCACATGAGTTTTGATGTCTATTGCTAAATCTTTCTTGAATAAAAATGTTTGTTTTTGTAAGAATATGTATGTATGAGCTAAAAATGAAAAAAAAATTACAAAAAACAAAAATAATTTTTTTCACATATTTGGTTTAAAAACAGAAAGGTATCTTATCTTATTGCAACTTATGCGTATCTTATCTAATAACAGATGCGTATATTGCAATTTGCTATTAAATAGTAATAATGCTATATACAACATTGAAAGCTTTGGATAAACTCAAGTCTGTACTGTAAAACATGCACACCCACATAAATGTAAAAGTAGCACGATGCTTCAGGCTTGTTTCACTCATGCATTGTGAGTGACCACACGATACTTCCTTATTGTTTCACTCATGCATTTTGACTGGCCACACGATGCTTCAGGTTTGTTTCAATGATGCACTGCGACTGACCATCACGTGACATGCAGCCTATTGTTTCTTACGCTGAAATAAATGCCCTCCAAAATATCTCAAGGAAGCCAAACCTACTCTCCTTTTGAATTTAGAGAAACTTGTGTCAGACAAACGTATTTATTAAATTATTTGGCGGGTCTTTTTTACCCTTTCATAAGTAAAACTTTTGTTAAGTGTTTGTGGGTTGGTTGAAAACATTTGATTTTGTTTTAATGGCATATTCCTATTCATGTTTCATCAAAGATTTTTGAAAAATACTTTAATTACGGTCGAGCTTTGTACCCCATAAACACTAATATCGCCACAGTTAAACATTCTTGAAAGCGCCGTCTTCTACAGACCCAAGTGTTCACGCGTTAACAGCTATCATCTAGAATTTAAATGGTCCTAGATACATATACGGAATTGCGTTTACGTTTCAAATATCCTTATTGTGTACACCAGTATCCAACTAACGGTGATACCTTACAGTGCTGGAGTTAAACGTGCCGCGATTCGTTAAGTTATACATAGACCCGTTGTTAGCATTTGTAGAATCCTTACAGTCCTATCATTCAATGAAATTTACTGCCACGCATAAAAGTCTTATTTTGACCAGCGTGTGCGATCTTACCATGGTACTAGCCATGTATCTAGAATTGTATGTTTTAAATTAATTAGTAAGTACCTCAGGGTCTGACTCTGTGCTAATACATATGGAATATCTACCAAAAAGAAAAGAATGAGATTTTACTGGACGCTGGCTCATATCGCATAGATTTGTGGCGCAAAAATGTGCGTTTGTGAGTAGTGCGTGCGTTGTTTACTTCTCTTATAAGCTGAACCCCACATCATAATATCTGTAGCAATTAAATATTGTTATCGTAATATTTTAGTTTACTTTTGGGCACTCATGTTGGGTCCACTACATTAATTAGTCAACGGAGATCTTTAGCTGCATTATCCAACACCATCATCGCTCTTTATGAGAAAAAACAAAATATGTTTATTGCAAAATATGTATATTATTCATATTGTAAATAACATTTTAAATCCAGAGTTTTCCAGTTGTATGGAATAATTGTCATACTTTGAATAACCTTTAAAATGCAGTTATCCCACGTGTTATGTAATGATTGCTATACTGTGGATAACCTGTAAAACATTTGTAATCCAAATGTATCCACAGTATTTTAGTTATGCATACTTTACTATTTGTCACTTGAAATTACTTGTACAATGTAAGTGTCTTTTCTGATATTGTCCTCTTTCTTTTTGTGTTTTTGGTTACTATAGTCTAAGAACAGATAAAGCTATTTTTCGTATTACCCTGTATCTTGATTTGTAAATATGAAAAGCTGTTAGTAATCCATCAATCATCTTCTCGGCACATAGAGATAAATACAAATATAATTAAAAATAGTAACATACTTATATTGCTTGAACTATATTATAATTTTTTTTTTAAAATGATAACTACCTACTTGGTCCACCGAGCTTGAAGCTAGTAAAAAGAAATTTAAAATGCATTTTGATTAATCGTAAATGTCATTTTGATTGACAATTTGAAAGAAAACAAAAGCTTAATAAAGTATGACATTTGTAAAAACAAGTGAAATTTACGAACATATTTTATATACAAGAGCTGAAACTGAACAGGAGCAGAATTTCGCTACGGTCACCCAGATGAGTTGCAGCAAATAATACATTTTATACTTGGTCATCAACCCCAAGCATGTAATTATTTAATGATACAGACACAATGTGTACGGTGTTTAAAAAGTAATGTTTTCATGTGTTTGGACAATTAGAGAAAATGTCATAAAACATATATCATGAGAAAAAAGCATGTTAGTTTTGCTTGGTCTTGTAATAGTATCAAAAGCAAAGAGCGTAGTATTACATGACGCCGGACAGAACACAGTTGTACAAACAACGAATGTTATTTCGGGATTTTGTTTTTTGGATTTTTTTTTTTTTTTTTTTTTTTGGTTATACTTTTTGAAAAAGAGAAATATATCATATTTTATTTAAGTTTTAAAATATTACTTTAAATATTTCAAGGATCCTTAATTCATTTTAATAAGTGTACATTCGAAGGCAATTTGGAAGCTGAAATAGGCAATGTCAAGAAATTAAATTAAATATAAAATATTTTTTCTTTTAACCTTCGAATATTTATATTTGCTTTCAAATTTGGTTAAGACTCTATTGTAAAAAAAAAAATGATTAATTATCTGTTAACTTAACTATTTTACAATTTATTTGTTTGCCTTTTTGGTTTACAACAAACTTTAATGATTTAATGTTTTAATGTACAGTTAGTGTAGGTTGACGTAACAAACACCCATGTAATTGAGACAACACATAATGGAACACATCCAAAATGTACTAACAGTAAGATAAATTTACATAAAACTTAATGAAAAAAAATGTAGAGGATGTTTAGACTGTTGTATCGTCTTTTGGTAATAATAACTTAAACAAGCAAAGGCTGATTTAAAATAGTTTTAGTACCCACCTTTCTCTTCAGCCTCTTTAGGCTACAAATCAACTTTTTTTAAATGGTAATAACCGAACCAATGCTATCATTAGTCACCATTCTTTTACCAAACCAATTTTTATTGATTTGGCGTCGAGTTAATGCTGGTGTCCCTTATATTAAAGCATTTAATAGAAACTGTTACACTTAAATTTTTGAAATAAATGTTTCTTCACACGTATTTTGCTCCATTAAACGACCACTGCATTAGAAAAAAAGTTATTAAATCTGCGTCATTAGCAACCACTGCCAAAACTAACATTTTTAAACTTACAAATGGGATTTGTGATGTCTTTTGACAATTGCTGTAATCATTTAGAGGAGAGTAAGAGAGCGCGAAGAGAACATAACAATTAAGTTGTGCAAGGAGAAAAATCCGTATTTCAAATTTCAAGCCAAAATACCCAGTTAGGAATTTATAATCCATTAACTTACATTTTGAACAGTCAAGTCCGTCATATCCACTCCTGCATCCATTCAAACAATGTCCATTGCCACTGTCACAGACTCGATAACCAGTAAAATTTGAGTTACAATTTTGACTACAAATAATTTTACAACTTTCTCCATACGTGTAGTTATTACATTCTAGACATATGAGACAGTCAATGATATTAATATCACCAGATAAAATAATCACATTATGTTTTTCAAAAACACATATTTTTTTTTTTACAGATCATCATACTTTCGATATGATATTACACAAAGTAGAAAATAATCATCACCCTTATTAATGAGCTATTGAACTTTTAGTAACAATCCAAAAACTGAACAAAACAAAAGAGAACACATTTAGCAAAACTGTTTCATATAACAAATAATATTGTTTTTAAAAAAAGAACAATAAAAAACCTAACTTATTTAGAACTTAAAATTAAAAAAAAAAAAAAAAAATACGAAATTTAGGTAAGTAATGTTGAATTCTGAAAAAAAAAAAAAAATATTTAAAATATAAATTAAAATAATTGGAAGGAAATCTTTGTTTGTTGATTTAAAAGAATTAAACTGTAATTGATGCCTCTAGTGGAACAAATATGATAGAATATTTTGTTAAAAGTATTAGTTCTTTTACTCTGATACTATTTTCACTTACCTTCAACACAGCGAGCACCTTGGAATCCAGCCTAGCAACTTATACAGATACCAGAGTTAATATCACAAACTGAATCTTTACAATTTGTAGGACAAGGCGTCGTACAATTACCGCCAAAGAAACCAGGGTTGCAGTTGGTACAGGCTCCAAAATTGATTTCACAATTAGATTCCTTACAGTTATTGGAACACAGTATTAAACAGTCACTACCATAAAATCCAGATTTACAACTAACACAATTTCCAGTGTTAATGCTGCAAAGTGAATCTTTACAGTTTGGTGAACAAGGCGTGATACAATGGTCACCATAGAAACCAGGATTACAACCCAAACAGCTTCCATTAATGACGTTACAGATATTACCGTTTGGAGAACAGTTTCTTGAACAGTTTAACTTGCAGCCGACTCCATAGAAACCATGATTACAATCTGACATTTAAAGACATCTTATTCATATATACATTAATCTAACAATCTGATTTCTTCGATAAGAAATTTATTTTACTTTAAAATGAGCACATGAATATATTTCCATTTTGTGTGTGCTTCAAATGAAGATAAAGTTCCATATTTCAATGACGAATTGTTTTTAAAACTTTCGTTTGTCTTTATATATATATATGTATACATATGGCATCCTTCCGTCTTCGAAGAGTGCCTCACTGGGCCAATCCTGGAATATATATATCCTTATGCTCTCCCTGGCGCCCACCCACACATGCCAGCCGCCGGGTTTCCCCGACATCAAGCCGTGCGGAGGGACGTCAGAGATATCCCCGGGCGTGGAGCGTCCCCACCAGCAACCGCTCGATCGGGTTAGCCGATGGAGAAACTCCCCGCCCGGAGACATCTGGTCGACCGAAGACGCTGTGTTTCAAGCGTCCGCAGTCCACTCTCCTAGGGACCGGGACGGCAAATTAACGTCCTAATATCTCCCCCCACCCGTCCCGGGGAAGCATCGGACGCCCCCTAATAGGGACCCTACAGTGGGTTTCCACCCCGCAACTAATTCGCGAAGTAGCTGGGACGAAACGGTTGCCTAGGAGCAGCTTTCTCAGGGCTGCATAATCCTGGAATGAAAATCTCGAACGCATTTCCCGCATTAGAATATTTATTCCTGGTTACATTTGACCCTCCATAATATTATTTTTGTTGCCAGGGATCGTTTCGAACATCTTCTGCCTTTTTGACTCCTTCATACACTACTGATCGCCAGCTGGAATGTTGTTCGGCAATGATCTCCCATTTGTTAATTTCATACATATATATTTTAATTCACTTGATTATATATTATACAAAAAATATGAATAGTGTGTTTTACATTTATTAAACAAATCATAAAGTAAATGTTCATGTCATTAAAAGCTACCCGAAAAAAGAAATGGTTTTTAGAATTAAATTACAGAATTATACATTGCTCTTAAAATTGTATAAAATCAAAATATAGTCATTTCAAATTAAATATATAAATACCTTTTGAACAATATGGCAGCATTTTTCCTTCTAAAGCACAACTTTCACATTTGCCATCTACTCTGTCACACAGTTGGAGCAATTATTACTGCATTTATTTCTGCAATCGATACCAAAGAATCTAGCGGCACAAGCTAAACAAAAATAATGGGTTTTATTAAAATTGTTAAGAGACTTATAAACAATACATTTTAATTATTCACAAGTCATATGGATAATATTATCTTAAGGTTTATTCGTTTTTTTTATCCCGTTTATTTCACTCTGATACATATTATCTAGTATTATTAAATGATACAAATTGTACTGCATAAGTAATGCTACTTAATTGCAGAAACCGTATTTTTTAAATTGGTTACCTTGTATTTTTTACACATTCTTTTTGAATTGTTCACAATGGTCTTTAGGTAGAATGTTATACTTTTAACAAGTAATACATGTTTTTGCTTATGATGTTTTTGTAAGAGATATTCATCCCATGCTGTTTGATGGGATGCTCTGATTATTTTGAGAAATGTAGCCATATTATCTTGAACAAAAGAATCAATGCATCACTCAATACAATACTCTCATAATTTAAGAGAAAACAGTAACATGTTTAAAATGGGCCTACAAGAAGCATCCGGTGCCTTCTATTCCAGCTTCTGATTTCTCAGACCAGTAAATAATTATTTTTTTTTGCTGGGCTACCCTAGACCATTCATTTTGTATTATTGCATATATAAATCATATTCCATGGTCTTTAAGACAATTAAATAGAAAATAATGTAATGATTGAAAATGACCTACGTTTTGTGCATCCTTGTCCATAAAATCCAGCCTTACATCCAGATGGACAGTTTCCTGTACTAACAAAACACCTATCCCCCTCCAAAGCACAGTTACAGACGTTTTCACAGTCACGACCATACGTGAAATTATCTTTTGAACACACCGAATCTGAGAATAGAATGACTTGTATGTCTTTATTTCCCTATACGCTTCAGATACATTATAATACTATTGCACATTAAAAAAAAAAATACATGAAAAGGTAATGCATTCTGGTTTGGCAAAGTACATTTGTCCTCGATATATTGACATTAACTGTAACAAGTGACTAGATTTACCAAGTGTGACCCCATTAAAGGAGCCGATTAAATCTTCTGCAAAGTTTACCTTAAAACGAACAACTATTCTAAACTTACGTCAACAGGTACTGATTGACAAAATCAGCAGCTTTCAGATGCTACTATCTGCAAAATCGGCCTTCACTACTCCTCTCCACCAATATAAAAAAGAACAGCTTAAAAAGTGAATTGTACAAACAACCTTACGCATTTGACGTATCCCCACTCTAATCTACGCCAGCAATTTGTATTTTGATTTAAAACAGCCCTCCCCTTTTCCCCCCACCTGTTTATAGACGAAAACTACTCTTTGAAGCTTAAAACTACGTTTTTTGAGAACTGAAAACTACCATGACACCATCCCGGGGGTAATCAGGTCTGTTTTAATATCCTCATAAGACACTCACTATGTTTCACATAGTTTCCAATTTTATATAATAAAAGTATTTAAATTTTAAAATTAATTAACCCTGGCAAAAAATAAAGTATTATAATTGGAAATACTATGATACGCATATTGGAGGCTTTTGATTAGTCATATCTTTCCATCAAAGGCTTTAATAACATGAGAAAATTAAAGCTTTCATTAGTTTGTTACCGGTATGCATTATTAATCAAGCAACACATATGCGGTGTATGACAGCAGGCATATATAGACGTATATACTTTAAAGTGATCATACCTTTATAATGCATAACTTTTTTTTTTAAAATGTTATGGGTAATAAATAAAATGTATGCTATTTTGTTTCTTTCAGTATGAATCACAATACTCAGTAAAAAAAACTTGAACAAGATGAAATGACAGGATCTTTATTGCCAAAGATGATGGTGACATCCTGTTTTCAATTATGCAGATATTACTAATAATTGTTAATGCTTAATGATAACTTTTTTTCAGCACTGTTCTTTTAAAAAAAAATATTCACAATTTTGTTTCTGAGTTATTGTTAAATCTGTGATTAGACTTGTATGTTTTGAATACGGTATTTCAACTTGACTTTTTTTTTAAAGGAGATTATATTTTAAGTCAAGTGTTTATACATTACACAAGATGGAGCATCCATCTGTTACGTTAGCACTGGAGATTTTTATTTCTTATTTTTGCTAGTAGTCTGGAGTTCGGAGGTCTGGAGAATTTTTTTTCTTTCTTTTTTATTGCCCGGAGCTAAGATTAGTGAAATTTCTTACTAATCTAAGCTGCCTTTAAAAAAAAAAAAATTAATTGAAAAAAAAACTAACTAAAAATATAATTTGCATTTTTATTAAAATTGACCCCCCAATATTTTACATCTATATTGCCCCACTCAAAGCCGTTCTTAGGCATAGCCAAACTGCGCGACTGTCTAGGGCCTCTTTGCCAAAGGGGCAACGCAGGGCACTTTTTCAGCTTCTCCTCAGCTCGGGAGAGCTCCACCCCCAGGAATCCACATTCCGGGGTCCCCTACCTACGCTCCATGTCTAGGGCCCAAAAATCCGAAGAATGTCTCTGCCCCACGCTTCGACCAGCTATATTGCCCGACTCTCCTACTTGTTATGTTGCTGGTACATTCAGCTCTAATCCTAGTTAATTATATTTAGATGGGAAAATCAAAATTTTTAAAAAAAAATTCCATTAAACACTCAGCACCTCTCAAACCCCTTTTAATTGTGCCAGAGCGTAGTTGGAGCTGACAATAATTTTTTCGGAGTGGAGTTCATTTAAAAAATAAAATTGCCACCAAAACTATTATTATAATAATAATTCAACTAAATTAATAACTTATATAAAAATGGCATTAGTCTGCATTCAAGTAACGTGTTGGGATTAGAATTCCTGGAGTGAATTAATTAGTTTAGACTTAATAGTGTTTTTCTGTTTGTTTTGATATCGCTAACCAAGTTAGTAATAAATAAAATCACAGACGCTAGCCTTGGCAGAAGTTACTAGTCGTTACTCTGTCCTATATATACTATAATTATCAAAGGTTATAGTTACATCATAGTACATACTATACTTTATTAGAAATTATAAATAACGTTTAATCATTCACTACGCCAATTTCTTGTCTATTTTTTCTCAGTAATTATTACATCATTGTCCAATTTTCTAAGTCCATAATACTTATTTGGAGGCTGTTATTGTTTCAATAACATAATGTACTCAAAATTAACTCGTTTGCGAATGACAAAATTTTTTTTGTTATGCACTCATGATATGGGGGTCCCGTAATAACAACCATATTAAAAATGTACATAGTGATTTGAAAGTCGTGACGAGGCTTCTACAAAAATTGCATCAGATGTATGATTACAAATTCGACCTACAGCCAAAACTTTCGGCACTTGCAGCAATAAGATCGAAACTGGGGCAAGGACTCAGATTTGTTTTACCAAATGACTGTGAATGAAGATCACGTGACTTGCACGTGATCCGTCCCTCTCCTTTCTTTCGGCCAGGCAGACGGCTGGAAAAAAAACATAATTGTTCTGACTTAACGTAGATGTTCCATTATATGTCCGTGCTAACTTTTCTTACACAGTGAGAACCACTGTTTTGAGCAATTTTTAGAAGCGTAATTGTTCACACCAGTGCCAGTGCTATTTCCACGCTAATATCTGACATTTTTATAGCCATACTTATCTTCTGCTTTATTCCTTTATGTCAAATGAAATCTCAGTGTCTCATCATTTCATAAATTTGGGCGCACTTTTGCTTTTGTTGGCCAAAGTATCTGGAATGGCTTTCCGATCGCTCTCAGACACAGCCGGACACTGCAGTCTTTTAAATCCAGTTGAAAACACACCTTTTTCGAAATCACCTGCTGGGGTGATGTGTTCTACTTCCTTGTTTCCAAAGAGCGTGCTCATATTTCTCGATTTATATTGGCTTGTATTGTCCATAAGCTTGTATGTAGATTTTGTATTGCTGATTATTGTATTTTTAGCGCTTCGAGCCTTAATTAGGAATGAAGCGTGTTTTTAAGTTAACTTTATTATTAGTATTATTTATTTTTACCTATATATATATATATATTATAGCCCAACAGACGAATATCTTTAAAAAGAAGACTTTGTGGTAAAGTGCGATGTAGGAAGGCAAAAGAAACCAGTACGTCAATGTTCTTCTGTGAGAAATACAGCTAAATTGTTCTTGCCATGTTAGGCCTCTAAGCAATTCAAGGAGGCGTAAATGAATCAGACGCCCCCCCTCCCTCGTATAACGGTGAAGTACGCATGCCAGAAACAGAATACATTACTGAGTGATAGTGAGATTCAATTGTGATAAAGCTTGACAAAGGGACTAGCGTTAACAATTAAATTATGGACATCCTTATCAACTAATGTACGAAACTTACCCCCGAATATCTCCACCTCGCACAAAGTAAGGACTTTAGTTTTAAAGTCGCTGTTATCAAAATACGTTGCTTCTATTTGAACGTTTGAAACTTGCGCCCATGGATCTGTTGTTAAAACGTTGTACACATCCTGTGGTGACGTCTGGTTGTCAGTGTACTTTTGGATGTTTTGATTTGCTTGGTCAAATGTTGTCAGAATAAATCCTTTCAGCCGGACAAGACAACAATATGCATCACCTCCAGCTATTTTTGAATTGAACATGAACATTTTAATAGTGATAAACAACAACAAAGACTATCTTACAATACAATTTTTTTTAAACATTAAAAAATGTATCCTCTTCTTCCGTGTTAAAATAAGGTATAACATTAGAACCAACCCCCTCCTCCCATATAATGTATGTTTGAGAATTATACTTGTTTCCAGTATATACATACATCCAACTCTATTGTAGATTGTATACGCTTGTACAGTAATGTTGCAATTAAAAACCAGTGTCCACATTGGAGCGGGATCGGAAGAACCATTAGTATGTGTGCAAGATTTTTCATTCCAGTCTGGGTTTCCATCTACAGCGTTACTTGAGAGAAAATTCACATCATTGCCTTGTGTTGTTGTTTGAAATGTGAGCTGTTTCAGTGCAATATTTCGACCTGAAAAAATAATTTATTTGTTTAAAAATCAAAACGTTATCTTTTACAATTGGTGCGGTTATTTTACAGACAGTAACTTAAATTGAAATCGAAATCAGTACAAATAACTTATGTGGTAATTACAACAACAACAATAACAAGAGTGAAAAACTTTAATCACTGTTGGAAAACAATAGAAACAACACTAACAACAGTTACGACATAAATAAAATATCGAAGGTAGAAATATATCCCATACTACAAGAAGTAAGAAATATGTTCCTCTTGGCAAGAAAAGTAATAGATGGAAAGAAAATAATAACAATAACATAATTATAAAAGAAACTATAGTAATGTTGAGAGAAAAAAACAGAATGAGATGTGGGGCATATTGTTTTACTATTTGTGTTAAAATGACACAATATCATTTGTATTTTCTTTGCTATTTAACATTTAAGACACACATTTTTATAACCTTGTCTAACATAAAGTAAACACACTTTTCCAAATGCAGGTTTATTTAGGATTATTTATCAGAAACATACTTTTCGTTATCCATGAGTAAAATGGACTAATGAAATGTACTCATTAGAGGAAACATGTAAGTACCATCGACATTAAAGCCACAAAGAGTAAATACAGCTTGATCGATTTAGAATATCTTCTGCTTTGCAAGTAATTACTACACACATTTGGTAAAATCTTACCAAAAGAAACAACTGTTACAAGGTAGGACCGTTTTCTTTATGTACCCCATTAACCTAGCCGTATCATATTACCACTTTCAAGGAAGTGTGATACGTCGTTGGCACGACCAACATCTATTAAGCGAACGTTGACCCACACTGAGGTCAAGCTAAGCGAAATCTTTCACTATAAGACTGTAAGTACGGTGTGTATCCTCCGACAGTTAGAGAGAGACAAGATGAGCATATCGATGCGTGGCTAGCTTTCCGTTGCATTTGCTAAGTACTAGATAAGGCCATCAAATAGTTAGCAGAAATAGTAATTCCAGGAACATAGACTTGTGAAAGTATTGTTTATATTACTGTGAGATCTAGATATTGTTTGTGTTAGACATTTATTCACTTCCTTATATGTAGATTTCACGTATCTTTGTTTACTTTATAATCAATGTAATAAAGTGCATTTATATAGAGCACTGATTGTCTTGATTTTAGCCAATATAGTGTCTAAAATCTACCCGTGTTAGCCCCTTTTCAAATCCCCTAGACCAAAAGCTTGTTAAAATTCACTGAACACAATAGGGGACTTAACACAACCTAAATATGAGAAGTATCTGTTTCTTTGTTTTTCTTACTTAAAATCCTCTTTTGGAGTTAATTAGTTTTTTTTTTTACAACATAGTGCTACTAAGTTTATGAAAAATGAACACGCAGATATGAACCACATTAGAATAAACTAAACATCGTAAGTCATGTTATAACTTATTTTAGTAAAGTAAAGATAAAAATGGCTTACCCCGGGCGATATAAAGTGAACACAGGTTGCCGACTGCAGATCCATTCAGAAATATTTTGCTGGTAACTTTAGATACGTTACAATAAATCTCCAGTGTTACATTGTCAATAATTACATTAACACACGCCCTCTGTTGAGTTGTGACGATATCTGGAAACTTTATTGAAATGCTTCCTTTTTGTAATTCTAAAACATACAGGACAAAATGTATAACTAATATATGCTCTAACTATATGAAGCTATGAAACTGGCATAATAGTGGAAGTCAATTTTGCGAAACTTTATAACTGCTGTTGCGAAGTAATAGAATCAAACAATCAAATGTTCAAGTATATAACTGAAGCATAATTACTGGTGTTCCACGCAATTGAAAAAAATATATATTTAGAAAATAGTTAATCAGACTTTCCTAGTTTTAAAATGAAATATATATGGATTAATGTTTACATTTTTAATATCATTTTGTTTTAAGAAATATTTTTCTGCAATATCATATATGTGCCTTTTTCCATTTTTCAGTATCTTGAATTTCCTAAAAAAAACAACCAATGTTCCCTAATTTAAACAAAATAAATTACTTTTTATAATATATTTGTAACATCAACGGAATTTGATATATTGGTATCTTTATTAAAATATTAACCAAAGCTTATCTACTACCATAGAAATAAAATGAATTGAAGAATGTCTTAATCGATCTTGGTTGGATCACGATGTCTGTGGGATCCCGATCCTTGTGAGGTCCCGATTCCGTCGGGATTTAGTTTCCCGGTGTGATTTCGTTCCCAATGGGATCTTATTTTCGATGTGATCCCATATCCAGGTGGGATCCCGATCTCGGTCGTTTCCCGATCCCGATAGAATCCCGATGCCGTTAGAATACCGAACCAATTAGGAACTCGTTCTTTATAGAGTGGGATCCACTTCTCCGATAGGATCCCGTTTCCCGATAGGACCCCGATCAAATCACGTTTCCCAATGGGATCTCGTTACCATTGGGTTTCATTTTACTGTTGCATGTCGTTCCCCAATAGGATCCTGGATGTCGGTGGGGTCATGTTTTAAGTGGGGTGTTTTTTTTCCCCCTGTAGATTTATAAAGATTATGTTTAGAGAAAATCCAAATAAAATAATGGAAAGGAATAAAAGAAAACGACATAAACTTTTAGATCACATACTATATCCCTTTAGAACAATATAGATATTTCTGGAATAGATAAAAATTAATATCCTTCGCAAAATGTGTGAAATATGATTTATCTAAGTGGTTATTTTTAAAATAAGAAAACTTCTACAACTAAATGCACTTCCATAACTTTAGTACATTTTAGTTGATAGACGGAGCCTATTCCATAACTGTACCAATTTAGTTTTTTCTGATATGGGGGCCTTATAAAAATCAGTCAGGTAAATAATAAAAGTAAAATTTAAAAGTATTTCCTTGAGAATATCAATGCATATACGTTTTTAAGTTATCGAAAATTCTTGAACATCTTAGACCGGCCTTGAATGGATTGGATATTATTCATTTTAAATGCACCTATATTTCAATACGAATTATGAACTGTATTGTTACAAAGCTAGACCTATATCCGTCAATTGACATAGAATTATAGTTTTGTCTAACCCGATATGTATTTATAAATCTTGTCTAAGGAAAAATTAAACGGGGCCCCCGGCCCTAAATGAATGGATATTATGAGTTCAGTGACCTTCGGTATTTAAATATGGATAATCAAGTGTATGTGTGCTAAGTTTGGTCAAGATCCAACTATTCGTGTAGGAGTATTTGCTTTATTTAATTTATAGTGCTCATATAAGAAACAAAATAATACATTGCCCCCGACCCCAAATTGAATGTTAAATGAAGTTGATAAACCGACAAGAGCTACTTCCGGATAATAATGGATACATGTGTAAAGTTTGCTAAAGTTCCATCAATTCATGTAAAGCCTTTTTGAAACAAAAAAAGCCCAGGCAAAAACAAATGTTTACTTTTATATAATTTGCTGTGTGGCCGAGTGGTCTAAACTAAGAAATCCCAAGTTGATGATGTAAAGTTCCATCTCCACGTAACCCATTTAATAAAAAACATTACCAGCACTCCCTGGTGGATGGGACTCGTTAACCTTGGATGGCCACTCATCTAAGATAAGGAAACGCTGGATTTAAACCCGGAGATGAAGACCCGAAGGCGGATAACATTGGTACAATGACACATTCCGGCAACACCTGCGACGCCACTGGTGCCAAGCTATATCATCCACATTATGTTCCTTTGTGTTATCCAGCGGCGTGAAGAATCCCAGGCCCTGTGGATTTCGTCGTACGAAGTCCACACCATCGTCACATTGTGACAGACGGGTGCCAGCAAAATATTATACGTCTCAAGAACTATATGTTACAGATATGCAATATACATAATATTTATTAATAAAAACATAAGATTAAGGAAAACTAAGGTATTAAAAATTACTAGTTTGTTGTCGTAATTATTTTATGAACTCCCCTATTATTTCGGTGTAGATACTTACCAGCGGTATATTTGGCAACAATCCTCAACCACGTGAAATAAAATTCAAAGCTCCAGGTGACATCAAGTTCTAAAGTAGATCCCGTGAGAGCAGCACACGTTGTGTCATCACCGTCTGCGATCTTGTTAACTTCTTGTGACAAGCCACTGTTAAGTGTTAGTGTTGCATTTTTTACGATGTCAGCTGAAAAATATTTTATGCATAAGAGATACTGACAACAAATAGATGAATCAAAATGATGTTAGGTTTAAATACTTTGGAAACCTTAAAGCTTGGCAGCATTTGGTCATTTTATGCTGACGTCGCCCATGGAAGGTCATGTTATACTGCTACAGTAAGAGAAATGTACATAAACAGAACATTGGAGTCATTGAGGTGACTAAATATTATGACACCAAAAACATCATGAAACAAAAGAAATGAATTATTTTAAATATAACAACTAATTCTTCTAAGTTAAGTAACCTACCATACTGACAAGCGGGACCAAACCATCCAATATCACATCCATTAGGACAGTCACCGTTGGTAACATCACAGGCTATATTGTTCTTACAGTGACATTTGTATTGGCAGTTGGCTCCAAACCATTTGTTGTTGAATCTATCTATGTTTTTGCAAGCTATAATAGACGATTTGTTTATGGAAATAATTTTTTTCATTTTACCGTTATATTATTATCATAAATTTAAAAAAAATAAATAAACGTATCAACGTACAAATGGTTTATTATATATATCATTCATTTTGCAGTTACCTCAAGTCAATGTAACATTGCCTCCAAAACTGTCTATTTTCGAGAAAAGTTTGTTCATTGTCATATATAAAAGACCCATGTCAAATTTACTCTAAAAATTATGCTTCAAAACTACAAAATTGAATGTGTACTTACATTGAGCATAGTTGTAAATAATGTGTAGCACAAAAACAAAGAGAGCCAAACATTTCATGTTTTCTGATTTCAATTTATGCAATCTAAATGACTATAAAGAAAGAAAAAGAAATGAAGGGTATACTTATGGGCATTATGATTACAATATTAATTAGTATCTGGAAGAATAAAATATTCAATTCAGGTTATTATTTTACTCCTTCGTTATATTACAGCTATTTTTGTGTTTGTTTTAAAAAGAAGATTGTTCCCAAAACCTCAATTGTTGACACAACCTGATATTGTCATAATCCCAGAAGACATTCAAAATATGATGTCCGAAAATTATAATTGAGACTGCAATATAACTGTTTTTAGCAAGTTATAATTGAGTTGTTTGTTGAAGCAACAAAACATCTTTTTATAGCTCCATGAAAACATTTTTTGTTACGGTGGAAAGATTTGTGACAGATTTTCGGGAAAATAAGTTGTATATTTCTAAAGCTGAAAATACTTTACATTACAGTGACCGGTTAAGGCAACTGCTAATTTAACACTAACGCCATGATACAATAAAATATTTTTTTTTGTGTGCTTTAATTCCATAGTAGTCTTTGACACAACCAAACCTAAGGAAAATACATTGAAAAATATATTGATTTCGTGCATTAAAATGTTTTATGGCTTTCCCCGTGAGCAATTTAGCGGAATACCCATTTACCTTTCTAGTTAATGTAATTGGCGTATACTTATTACTCAGCCGCCAATGCATTATAATAGAATTAGCTTTACAATGCCAAATGTAATTATACGTTTTAGATAATTCACTATTCTTTTTTACTATTTAGCACTACCATTATCATTACTGAGCGTTAGTTTAGGCTACTTGTGAAAAGGAAACATAGTATTCCGAAAATAACCAAGAAAGAGAACCAAACGCTAGTCTACCAATAAATCATTTGAACTTTGCGTCGAGACCGGGAAATAAGCCCCTAGAAGCCCCTATGCCAAACATTCCTTCATCGGCAGTGGTGTAGTAAGGGGGTGGAAATCCGCATTCGGCTGCACTTCTTCCTTTATATGTTTTTCACGGAAGAGGGTGGATAATCATTGCCCGCCCCGGGAGGCGCCAAACGTAGATACGCCACGGCTTTTCTACCAGGTACTTAGAATAAATGAGGGACGTATGCCACGGAGAATAGTACTGCTCTTAAATAACGGCTGATGATATGTAAAAATAAAAATGTCTACGAAAAGCTATTTCATATTTAGCAATAATGAAGTCTTTACAGCACGGGGAACACAGTGTTTTATTGTGTAGCCACATTATCATTGTGTAAACACTTACGTCATCACATAGCAAAAAAAAAAAAGATTAGGCAAACAATTTCGGGACGAAAGATGTAACCTAACACACTTAGAGCCAAGGACTAAACTAATTTGTAACAAATTTAAATATGTGTTATAAAATATGGAAATATTATTTTTTTAAAAAAGCTGTTTAGATTTAAATCAAAACTTTTTAAATGCCCCATCAGTCGATATTAAGGTTTTTAAAAAATTCGATTACCGATTACCTGCTAACAAAGTGCAATTAAGAGATCGATACATTTACAACATCTGCTAATTCGTAGTACTTTCGATTGAACATATTTCAGTGAGAGGCTTCATGGAGAAAAAAAAATGGTCTTATTAGCACAGTAAATATAGGGTTCGTTTCTCCAGGATCTTTCTTAAGGTAATTAAAGCAAACAAACCTTTTGTTGATTCTGTTAATTTAGCAAGTCAGGACCAAACGTATCTAAATCATACTTTATTGAACACATTTACAGCATTAAGAAGAAATTAAAAAGTTCATTTCGTCATACTATAATTAAAGTAACAAGAAAGCCGTCGTTTTTGGCTTGTTTAGTATTGTATAGCTATCTGAAAGCTCGACACAAAGTAAAGTCATTGTTGGGGTTTCAAAGCTAGGCTCACAAATAATAAAGACGAGAGATACAAGGGAGGAGAGTAGACAAGTAATGTGTGTAAGCAAGTCCGGTCGTAGTAATGTTCGCGCACCAGGCACTTCTACTTGTTGGTGGCCCATCATCCTACAAATTTGGACCTTGGAATTTATTGCTGGTAATTAAAAAAGATGTTGCTGGAGAACACTGCTGAAAAGATTCCTAAAAAAACAGTCGTAAAAAGTATTGTAACAACAAAGTATAAGAAATAAAATACAATTATTATTAAGTGTTATATTGACAGCTTATTTGTTTCAAAGTAAAATGGCTTTTGACGTATTAATGCAGTTATTAAGAATTGTTTTTTGTAATAAAGAAAAACTTATAATCAAACGTAGCATACGATTCTAATACAAGCAAGTTTTCATGTCTTTAGCGTTAGACATTGTAGCCGATATTGTGAGTATTCCTGATTTTAAAATCAGTTTCTGTTACTGCCTTCCTTCGTTAAATCTAGTATCACAAATGTTACAACCTTCTTTTTTTTTTGTCTAGTACTCCTTAAATGTTAACGAAGGTAACCTGTCACAACAGATCCACTAATCAGCAAATAAACAGCGCCCAGTGAAGATCACAATAACAGTTCTTTATTTGCATGATCCAATCATAGAAAATGTCAATTCACAACGTTCAATTAAGATAATAATAACGCTTTTCTCTCTAACTACTTTCGACCCTACTCTCAACTACCGATCTCTTGGTTCATCTCAACTCTATCAACCCTCTAGACTCTTCTCAACTAACGATCATTTCACACACTAGCTAATATATGCCTACACAAACACCCAGCATACACTAACGCTCAAAACGACGAACCAACTTCACGCTCTGACCGCACGATCTACAATTCACAAAAACTCTCACACGATCAACAACTCCTACTACCAAACATTATCAACAACAATCTAGTTCACAACAGTTTCCCTTTCTGAAAATAATTTTCCCAGTTCAAAAATTGACATGAAATTGTCAGAACAATTACAAGAGAAAACACTATTTTTGGGGAAAAAAAGCATTGACATTACCGTAAACTTTGAAGAATGTTCAGTGATTATTTTTTGCACGGTAGAAGATTTACAATAGAAAATATTTTTGTCCCATAATTAAAATATATTAATGACCGACACATTTAAATTGTTTCAAATTCTGTAAAAATGTAGAATTTTTTATCAATTTATTGCGAGATATTATTTATATTCCTTTAACAGTTAATGCAATGTTGATTTTTTGGCTAAAGATTTTCTGCCAAAGTATTAATATGATTATCAAGTATTAAATTGAATATATCAACACAATAACAGTTTTAGGACCTTCAATAAGTTCATTTTAAGATTAAGAATGAATATAATTTGCTTCCTAGGAACTCTTAATTATGTTGTAGGTTGATGAACTGGCATAACATCAATAGTGTCTGCACGTTTGCAGTAGCTTTTTGTCCTCATTGAATTTCTTAACAAATCCCTATTTTTCAAAACTTAAAATTTAAAAAAATATGTTAATATTGATTTAAAAAATATGTTACATCTCTTATTTAACTGTGGTTGTAAAAAGGAATAGCACACCTATTAAGTATATTGCAGGAAATAAATAAGTTTAAGAATATATGGTTTTTGAAATAAATGATCACCTATAATTTGATGATCCAGCCCGAACCTGTGTGTAGGACTATGATATCTACAGTATGAGAAACAGCCAGGAGTCATGTTCCTATATCGTAGTTCAAGACTCTCTTATTTCAGCGATATGCAGTCCATTGATAATAGAGTTCCTTCTGCCAAGCACAATTTTCTTTGTGCTTCTTTGTGTGGAACATGCTTCTCATAGCATACGTTTTGTAAAATTGAACATAAATTGATAGTTCTGTTGAACTGCAGTGGTTTATAGACAGTAGATGAATATGCATATTGCAAAGTGTGTTGACTCAGTTTTGTGTGTAGAAAGACACCCAACATTGGTTTATTCCCCAGAGTCAGTAAGACGATAATGATATATGCACGTCTTATTTAATGTTAACGTTGTTACTGTAAGACAACTATTCTTAAGCCGACTACTGCTTTGGTTTTACACGTCAGTTACTTTGTTGGACTCATCATGTAATTTCATTTAACCATGGCTTCTTATTTCTTTAAAACTTACAGAATATCAAATATGAAATGGAAAAAAGATATATATTTTTATTCAGTCCTGCTTTGTTATACATTTTATATTCTCCGAAACTTGAGTGTTTGAATGTTGTTAGACAAGATATTCTATTAATTGTTAGCGATGAACATTATGGCTCCTTCACAAAGATTTCTTATAAAATTTTATAACTAAAGCAAAATAATCTATATTGCCATTTAATAGCGTGTACATATTTTTAAAGACGAAAAAAGCAACTTAAAACTTGACAATCAAATGAATACAAATACTTTGTAACATACCTAAATATTTCCAGTTAGTTAGAACTCTTCCTAAAGTGTTCCACGCAGGTCGGTTTTAATGCACCTTCACTTTGTGTAATAAATTCATAAAGTCCCGCTCCAAATATATGTCTGAGAATAAAATTTAAAAATAAAAGGTGTATGAAAGACCAAACCAGATCGTCTCATCACAGTTGAAACTGATCATAGCTTTGTTATCAGAGACGTCAAGCTTTTTATATTAAACTGTACTGTACGATTTACTTCCTGGTCTCTTGAACAAATATTGCTTTACACTTTAAATATTAATCCACTGATTTCGTGACCAATTTTCTGTACATGCTGTAAAATAATTAGAAAAAAAAAACATCAGATGGCATAGTTTAAAACAAATAATGGCCAATTACATAGTAATGTAATATACTTTTTAGTAGCTGTGCACGTTTGGCTTCTTTCATCACGGTCTAGAGAGTGATCGACGGTGTTTATTTCTTTAGTTATTTCCTTTAGATCACATGAATTTTACTTACCCAGGTATGACGTATGAAGTATGACGTATGACCGTGGCGGTGTATTGGGAAAAAAAAACACTTGGGATGGGGAGGTGTGTACATGTGGTGAGCGACTGAAGACAAGTTATTTGATGTAGGAGGAATTATTATTTTGATGAGCTGGGTGCATCTAATATTGTCGACAGGAGTTCTTTTTTTTTTCTTTTGTGAACACCAGTTATTATTTGTTACTCATTGCTGTGGACTGGGTTTTACACAGTATATAAATAATGTAAGAATAATGTGCATTTTAAACAGTCGCATGATTACTTTTTACTTAACACTACACATCAGCCTTCTAAGGGTTAGGTGACAGTAAGTGAGTTCTAGACGTTTACATAGTTTCTGTGGCTATACGGAGGGGACCTACCATCACTCGAAGTACTATCCGCCAAAGTGGAGACTTATCAAACAAGCCATACCAGCCCCAAGCATTCGTCAGTGTATGTGTGTGTGGGGGGGCTCGTAAAACCAGCTATATCAGTCCATATGTTAGCCAGACATGCCAGCTATAATCTTTCTTCACAGGTAGGGCCCGTCAAAAGAGCCATACAATTCAAATTTATTTGCCACAGTGGAGGCTCGTAAAACAAGCCAAACCACCCAAAACATTCGCCCCAGAGTAGGCTAGTCAAATCAGTCATATCAGTTCAGATGCACTCATTCCAGTCAAATGAGACATACCAGACATACCAGCTGTAACCATTAGCCACAGGTAGATCCATTAATCCAGTCAAAAAATCAAAAAAGCCATACTAGCCATTTGTGAGGGCCCTTCAAAGCAACCATTTCCAACAGGGTGCCCATCAAAACAACCATACCAGTCCGTGAAACCAGCTAATCAGGCAAACCAGCAATACCAGCAGTTACCAATCAGTTACCATACCAGACAGTTGTGCGCGTCAAAACAGCTATACAAATCTATTCGCAACAGTGAAACACGTCAAGCCAGCCATGCAAGTAGTGTTTCTTGAGAACATTTCCTCCGAGGCACATTTCAGATTTTCGAGGTGGTCTGTGACGGTGGCTAGATACTTAGCTGAAGGTCGGCAGAGGGACAGGTTTCCACTGGCGCCATACTACGAGTCTCGCAAAAATTTGCTTTGGTAGTATATAATGGATAAAAATGGATTTCAACGTTAAGGCCGTCTTACAAAGGAACTTTGTCTCCTGGTGCCAAACACTTTAGCTACACCTCTGCCGGAGGCGTAGAAAGTGGGGCCAATGTGGTAACGCACCCATGTGTCAATTTTTTAATAAATGGATGGATGAATTTTCGAATAACTGCAGAGTTGTATCGTGAAAGGGAGTGCGAAAGTACGGTCAGTGAATATCAAAATAAAAACTACATTTTCGAGTATACCTGAATTCGGTGTGTCTAATGATAGGAGAAAGGGATTTTTCTAACATCCGGGGAAGGCATTGTGGCGCCCAGTGCCATACATAAACTGAATTCATTCCAGTTGTGGCGTGCCCCAGAGTAATCATTTTGTAAACACTTAATTTCAACCCCGTACTTTCACATTGATCCGCGCGAGGGAAGATGAGTCCAGAAATTGAGGGTCTCGAAGAATCTCGGTTTAATTAGTATTATAATTTTTATTGGTTTTATATAGCGTGGTACCCAGCCTAGGGCTGGGCTCACCGCGCTGTACAGAACATATTAGCAAAAGAGAGATAAGAATGACATTAAAATAAAATGCATTTATGTAATAAAGAACAACTGTATAAAAACAAAACAAAAACAAATGTATATTCACGCCACCCACTCCAGAAGTCTTACATGTGAAGCCATGGACGGCATCCAGCATCATTGTTTATCGTTAAAAGGGGGGGGGGGATCAGTCGGGGCAGTAGAGTTTAAAGTGATGTGTTTTTAATGCAGTTTTAAAGGCCTGGGTGGTTGGTATATTGCGGAGGTTTAGCGCAGAGAAAATCCATTGTTTTGGGGCGCAGAAAGAAAAAGATCGTTTACCATATGTTTTAGTGTATGTCTTGGGAACGGACAGGATACGCGTGTCAGCGGAGGAGCAAAGCTGTCAACGGGTGAATAGACAGAAAAGAGGATCAGTTAGATTGGAAGGGCATGAATCCGATAAAAGGTTGTGACAGAGATCAGACAGTTTCTAATCAATGCGTGCCTGTATAGGGAGCCAATGAAGTGAGTGGAGTAGTGGAGTGACGTGATAACGTTTTTTTGCCTTTAGAACTAACAGCTGAGCTTTGAAAAAAGTATTTAGGTGCACACTGGAATTCGGTGTTTCTCTTAGACAATTTTGAAGGGGCCAATCACCAATATTTTTTCCTCTGAAAATCTTGTCCTACATAATGATTCAAAGCTTGTATTCTTTCTAATAATTTACCGATGACGTAGAACGATACTTGATTTTTAATGTAAAGATAGAGCTAGATAGATATAGTTTCCCTAGTTACACCAATGGGCAATGTTTAATTCCAGAATAAGTCATAACATTGATAGTGCCAGTTATAACTCCAACCAATAATTTAACTTAATCTAAATTTATTTTATTGTTATTCGTATCACCACATAGCGACTTTCAAAATAATTTGATTGCCTAGAGTATGGTATAACACGTGTATTATTAAAAGTTTAAAGGGATGAACCTGTCTTTAAACTATCTCTGTAATAACTTATGCAAATAAAAGTGAAGGAAGGCAGGGTGCTAAAAATGAAACACTTCTTGACGTATTACTTCCTGGTAAACATCGGACTAAAGCAAGCTTGCATATTTGTATTTTCTTGTTTTATCCCTATCTATGTTACATATCTTACCATAATTTATCCAATACTCAATTATTAAAAGACTGCAACGTGGGGTGTAGATCTAGATTTTTAAAAACACGTTATAAGGTGTGCGGTAAAATATGTGAGTCTGGAAAATGTCTCTGGAATTTTGACATACGTTTTTTGAATTGCATTTTTAAATAGGGCTTAGATAAGAAGACAACGGTTGAAAAGTGGATGCTAGTTGATAACAACCCTTCCCCCCCCCACCCCTTTTTTTCACTTGTACATCCTCCGTACATGCATTCCTTTTAGTTTCAGGAATCAAATGATTTTTTTTCTTTTCTTGCTTCTTCGGCGACAATTTATAATCAAATGTTTGATCTCAGATGGTTTAATATAAAATTCATTTTAAAATCGATTTTTTATTGCGGAACCTGCACGAGGAATATTTTAAACCATTGGTTATTGTTTCGGAATAGTTATTCTAAATTAAAAGACCATACAATAGTACACCTCCAACTGTGGGACTAGCCAGGAACAGGCACGCTTTCCTGACTGCAATTATAATATATGTATCATACTGCAAAGGACGGTTAAGTTGTGATATGGTTCAATAAACTCAAGACATAAGATTTCGCGTCTGACAATCATATTAGGCAAACTATTTGACTGTATAATTAACCTGCAATTTAGTTTTAAAGATAGTGATGAAGGACTAAAAAGGTTTATAGCTAAACGATGATTTCTGTACGCACTGTTAATATGTCACGGCACACGCTACAAAGGAAATTAAACTAATAGAATGTAAAAAAAAAAAAAAAGGAGATACAGACATTTAATGCACATTTGTGGAAAAAAAAAGATTGAGATTTACTGAGCTACATTAGACAATCAGAATAACAACGAAGGATCAAGACGATAACGCAACCAAGTTTGTTACCAAACTGTCAAATCAAGTGATTACACAATCACGTCGCTAACTTGAATTATGCATTTAAACCTAATATGAGAAAATATGTACATGCAAATATTAGCATATCCTTATGTTGCAAAAAATTTAGACGTATCTCTTTCCTGCAAAAGTGATGTGACAGTCATATAAATGCTTATATACTCTTTGACAGCCACATTTTTTGAAAATTGATTAGAATTGCAAAGACAATTAATTTATTCGTTAGACTAAATGTAAGGTAGTAATTACGTTTGCATTTCAGGAACTTAAATGTATGATATAAAAGTCAGATTTGGTGAACAATCTAAGAGTGTGTCGCAACATAATCTGAAACAGGCTCAAAGGATATGAAAATCATACTCAAATGTATGACTAACGCTGACAGAAAAGTACAAATGTTAAAGAAAATGATAAAATATATGTGCGGAAATTAAGAGGTTTTGGTCATGATAGAGCAGTAGAGATCAGCGTATTGTTTTTTTTTGTTTTAGCTACAAAATTCAACGATCTTACGACTCGAGTCAGTATCAGTTCCTGATTTGTCATGGCGAAATTGGCTAATTGGCAACTTCGTTGATTAGAAACAAATTTTGACCTGCTGGTTAATACCTCCATGCATCCAACGACTCCAAAAGGCAATGATTTAATGGGTCTCATTTTTTGGAAAAAGTTGTTTAGGGGTGTAAAATGTTTCATGGTGTCTTCAGTGGGGCAGAAGTTATGTCTGTACTGAATACACTTTTTGAAATAGCTAGAGAAAATAACTTCTCCTGACAAGATCGATGACATTACGTCTCTGTACTTATTGAACTTAACAAGAAAAGTATCGTGTATGGTTTCATAAAGATCATCAAGAATTTAAAGATATTTTGAAAGCATATCCGTAGTGATCTGGAAGAGATTTTGATAAAAGTATTTATAGGAGACGAGCTATGAAGTGTTTTGTACAAACAGTCTGTCTAATGAGGACTGGTATAACGACTCTAACCAATAAACACAAAAAATGCGGTCAGTGTGTGCCATAGCAAAAATCGTATTTTATTTAGTAAAGAAATTATAAAATAAAGTTATCTTTAATCGTGAATAGTACTGAGGAGTAAAAAAAACACAACATTAGAGATGACATTTAGAGCAAAATAAAGTATGTTTACTTTTTATTTTTCAAGGATTAAATGAAAAAACATTCGATCATATAAACCGCACTTTTATATATTTTTACCAATTATTTAACGATCTTATTTCGTGAAATTATTTTTTCATTGTGGTAAAAGAAAAAGGAGAAAAGATCAGGCATAATCTACCGTACAACTGACCTCTTTATTGAACACATGTTTACATGATTATAGTAGCTTTTAAAAAAAAGTAGACAGTTTTAAATCATAGGTAAATAGTATTTTTTTTATTTCTTATATTAATGTAGTTGCACTTATGTAACTTAATTAAATATCTTATTATTATCAACGAACATTAGTCTAATAAACAAACATATAAAATAAGGAAAGTAATATAAGCATATTTTTAAAAAATTACAAAAACATAGATATTTATTTTGATACAAAGCTAGAAGACACAATAAAAGAACATAGAAAGAGTAACATACATACTTTGGTGTTGCTCGTTAAAATTAGGTTAATCTAGATACGTGGATAATGTGCTACTGAACGTCAAAGTCTCATATATAAAATGTGTTGTTTTTCAAATAGTGCCCACTGGAAATGTAACTGCATTTAGAGTTATGAAGCAATTTCACTATAAACAGAATTAATTATGAAGAATTTATATATTTTCGTTAAAATTAATAAAGCCAAGAAATGCAGTTCACAAAACGTACAATAATATTTTAATAATAAATAACATTATCTTGATTTCAGCTTCATGTTGTCGGTGTGGCAGGCTGATCCAAGCAGAGTATGTAATGCATTATTATACACATGCAATTTATTATATTTTCATTGTAGAAGTTTATCGTTTCCCAGTTTTTATCTCACAAGTTTTTCTTGACATTTCTATAATCTCTCAGACAGTAATTGCCCAAAACGTGCTTTAAATCGTGCCTTTTTAAAATTCACGTTGAAGTAACGAGGTAATATATTTAGTATTTGGTAATTTAAGGTATCCCAGAGATCTTTATGTCTATGTAAAGAACACTTTTAAACGACATATCAATGCTTAGAAATATCATTAGCTCTGAAATATATTTAAGAAATTCTTATCAATTGCGTGCATATTATGCAAAGTGAAGGTTAAAACTTACAAATAAAAATTATTCTACAATTTTTAAAAAGTAAAAAAGTATCAGATAAATAAAAGTTAGGGAATTATGTTTCTGTTGAAATATATTTTACAGTAAAAATATATATTTTAACAGAATTAAGTGGGAAAAAATAAATGGCTAATTATTTCTTAAACATTATAAAATGATATAAAGAAATATATGTTAAGTAAAATACATGTATAAACAACATGATTTTTGAAAGAGAGATAAACACATTTTCTATTTATACATTTGGTTCTTTAACGACATCTCGGCTATGTGTTATGTGCATTGAACTTAGCTAATTAATGATTTAATAAATAAACTACAATAAGGATATACAACTTAGTTTTCCTAACGAATTTACAGTATAACAAAGAATAGATGAAAGCCGATATTTCATAAATTTAAAAAAAAATGTTTAAATTGCATAAACCTTGCAAAAAAGAGAATATTTTTGCTTTTGTAAAAACAAATTTAAACCATTTGACATTGGGCGGATTATGAGAAGTGCAGTTTTATTTTTAAAAAAGTATTTATTTACATAGTGTTAATCTTTTGATGGATAATTTTCAACACTTAAAACTTTGCATTGGCGTACTCTGTGGTTCCAACATTTCCTAAATTGTCTTTGCCGTCATCATTTGAAGGGACTGAGAGCTTTGGATCATTGAAATTGAAGTAGACGCTGTTTGTTTCGTTATATCTTTGGAGAACATGATAAAGTATTTTGTATTGCTCCTGTGTAGGCAAAGAAAAAGTAAAAAAGAAGGTTAGGCGATCAGAAGTCTCAACATTTTTGCTGGTGAAGATATTGAAAAATAATTTTAAAAACATCGTAAAAGAAAAGAAATAAGTAATGGGCACTTCCTTAATTTATTATTAATTTTTAAAAAATCCCACAATTCTATGTATATTTGCAAATATATGAAATAATCGTTATACAATGAATATGTTTCTAAAAATTATTAGAAACATTTCATAGTGTAAATACAAAAAAAAAATATCCTCAATTTCTTTAATCCAAATGGCTTCAAAAATGCATGTGCTGTAATTTAACAAAAAAAAAAAAAAAATAATAGATATTTCCTTAACCAACGCTCTGTGATATTAGTTAAAGCATTTATATTTTATATATTAAACATTGACAATTTGATGCTTTCATAAATTTAAACCCGTCTGAAATATATTTATAAGTTATGCTAAGATCTTTGAGTAAATATCTTAATTACCACTGTTGGAATAACTTGAGGACGAATAGTCTTGATGGCGCCAACGACAAGTGGAACAGTCAGGCGCTGGTCATTGTCCATTCTGTCCAGTAGGAGGGTCAAGACACATGCCAAACCACTGTATGTTGCACCGTTTCTGGAGAACAAAAACCTACTTACTTAATTGTATACAATTTTTTGGAAAAGGAATGGCTAAGGATAGTATCGTAATATGTGAATTTATTTAAATAAATAAAGCAGTTTCAACACTTTTAAGTAGAGTTTTCTCAGCATTTTTTTTTAAAATCTAAAATTAATATAAACCCACCTGCACATGTACAAAATTCTGGCCTCCTGTTCAGGAATAGATTTCCTTGTATGCTTGATAAAAGTCAACAATTTCTTTGGGTCTGTAGCATGTTGTGTATATCTAAGGTGAATCAGGCAGTGCTCCTCTCCATTCTTTAGGAAAGTTTCAATTAAAGAAAATTCAGTTAAGAATACATAAGATATTTCCATGCAAACAATGTATGTAATGATTTGTAATTTAATACAGCCTCTATATTGATTTTATATTATGGTTGAGAAATATAATACATTGAATAAGTTGTTTAATTGAGAAACATGGCCTAGAACATGTTTGGCACGAAAAACTGAAGACGCCAAACTCGTTACTTTTCATGAATAATAGTATGGGTATTAATAACATAAACTCAGTGTTTCTTTCAGACAATTTCCTCCGAAAGTGGGGTAATTACAGATATTTAAGTGGGCAGTACCATTGGTCAGAGGCGTAGCTAAGAGGAACAGAGGGGACTAACTGACAAAGGCTCAAGACTAGTGGTGACCCAAATTGGGCTTTGGTGATATTTAGTTGATGAATATAATTGGTTTCAGAGTTAGACGTGAGCTTTAAATTGAAACTTGTACCATGACCAAAACACTTTCACTGCGCAACTGCCTGTGTTATAAATGGGAGGCAATGGGGTTGGTACATCAAGTTGTGTCATTTTCTTTATATGAAAGGGCGTCATTTTCAAACAACTGCTCATTTTGTATCACGAACAATATTGTGTCTAATATATTGGCCTGCCCTTGTCGGTACCATACTAGCTACGTCAATAGGCAACGTATGTATCGGCAACAAAATTATGGATCATTTTTATCGGGAAGCAGTACAGAAATCGAGGTCGACTATATCTCTCGGGCGAAAGAGTTTTTTTTAGAATATTCGAAATCAAAAGGTGTATTTTGGAGCTAACCTGAATTTATTATATTTTTTTTTAGAATTTTGGTCGAGTGAATTCATTTTGTAAGCGATTTGAGAGGCATCATGACACAAGTGTCATACATCAACTGAATTCCATCCGGTGGTGGATTATATCTAACACCGTACGGTAATATTTATGAGTGTGATGAAAACGTGTGGAATGAGACGGAAATTGGGGATGTCGAAGATTGTCAGCAAATGAAAGCACGCATTTAAGCGCACACTTGAATTCGGTTTTTTATTTAGAAAATGTTTAGTGTCCTTTCAGATTTTCGGGTTGGTAGCGCAAGAATTAGCCACAATAAAGATTTAGAATATCTCTAACTCCAGCTCACATTGAACTAAATTCATCCCAGTGTTTGGCAATCCTCCAAATTCCGGACCAAAAATATTTTGTATGAAAGAAAGTGTAATGCACGGTGTGTATTGTTAGAAAACAGAAGAATTGTCAGTCATAGATTTTTGCAAATAACTGTCACTTTACAAAACATTCAGTAAATACCATATGTTATAATTGGCGCATAGCATTTGCAAATAACAGCCGAAAACGTTCTACTTGTGACTGTTGCGCCACTGAAAGGCCCCGAAGTAGCTGGCAAACAAACCGCGATTAGTAACCCGTTAATAGCGGAGTTTACATTTCGCGTGCATCCAAAGTCCTTCAATAGTTTCAGTGTGAATGCCCTAGTTTACTGAATCAACAAAGTCATTCAATAGTTTCAGTGTGAATGCCCTAGTTTACTGAATCAACAAAGTCCTACAATAGTTTCAGTGTGAATGCCCTAGTTTATTGAATCAACAAAGTCCTTCAATAGTTTCAGTGTGAATGCCCTAGTTTACTGAATCAACAAAGTCCTTCAATAGTTTCAATGTGAATGCCCTAGTTTATTGAATCAACAAAGTCCTTCAATGGTTTCAGTGTGAATGTCCTACTTGAATGAATCAACAAAGTCCTTCAATAATTTCAGTGTGAATGTCCTAATTTACTGAATAAACAAAGTCCTTCAATAGTTTCAGTGTGAATTTCCTAGTTCACTGAATTAACAAAGTCCTTCAATAGTTTCAGTGTGAATGTCCCAGTTTACTGAATCAACAAAGTCCTTTAAAAGTTTCAGAGTGAATGCCCTGGTCTACTGAATCAACAAAGTCTTTCAATAGTTTCAGTGTGAATATCCTAGTTTACTGAATCAACAAAGTCTTTCAATAGTTTCAGTGTGAATGCCCTGGTCTAATGAATCAACAAAGTCTTTCAATAGTTTCAGTGTGAATATCCTAGTTTACTGAATCAACAAAGTCTTTCAATAGTTTCAGTGCGAATGCCCTGGTCTACTGAATCAAGAAAGTCCTTCAATAGTTTCAATGTGAATGCCCTAGTTTACTGAATCAACAAAGTCCTTCAATAGTTTCAGTGAGAATGCTCTGGTCTACTGAATCAACACAGTTTTTCAATAGTTTCAGTGTGAATGCCCTGGTCTACTGAATCAACAAAGTCTTTCAATAGTTTCAGTGTGAATATCCTAGTTTACTGAATCAACAAAGTCCTTCAATAGTTTCAGTGTGAATTCCCTGGTCTACTGAATCAACAAAGCCCTTCAATAGTTTCAGTGAGAATGCTCTGGTCTACTTAATCAAGAAAGTCCTTCAATAGTTTCAGTGTGAATGCCCTGGTCTACTGAATCAAATAAGGCCTTCAATAGTTTCAGTGAGAATGCCCTAGTTTACTAAATCAACAAAGTCCTTCAATAAATTGACTGTGAATGTCCTACTTTACAGAATCAACAAAGTCCTTCAATAATTTCAGTGTGAATGTCCTAGTTTACTAAATAAACAAAGTCCTTCAATAGTTTCAGTGTGATTTCCTAGTTTACTGAATCAACAAAGTCCTTGAATAGTTTCATTGTGAATGCCCTAGGTTACTGAATCAACAAAGTCATTCAATAGTTTCAGTGTGAATTTCCTAGTTTACTGAATCAACAAAGTCCTTCAATAGTTTCATTGTGAATGCCCTAGTTTACTGAATAAACAAAGTCTTTCAATAGTTTCAGTGTGAATGTCCTAGTTTACTGAATCAACAAAGTCCTTCAAAAGTTTCAGAGTGAATTCCCTAGTTTACTGAATCAACAAAGTCCCTAAATAGTTTCAGTGTGAATGCCCTATGTTACTGAATCAACAAAGTCCTTCAATAGTTTCAGTGTGAATGCCCTAGTTTTCTAAATCAACAAAGTCCTTCAATGGTTTCAATGTGAATGTCCTAGTTTATTGAATCAACAAAGTCCTTCAACAGTTTCAGTGTGAATGCCCTAGATTACTGAATCAACAAAGTCCTTCAATAGTTTCAGTGTGAATGCCCTAGTTTACTGAATCAACAAAGTCCTTCAATAGTTTCAGTGTGAATGTCCTAGTTTACTGACATTTTATTAGAGAAATCTCCCCCTCCCCGGCACGAGAGTCACCGTCCAACACCACTGGAGACTCATGCGCTCCCACTGCGAGAAAACCAGTCCCTACTATAACGGGAGACTCACCCTCTGCCACAATGTGAGAACTACCTTCAATGTCCATGTAATCCCCCCCCCCCTGAGAGTTGCCGAAAAGAAAAACTGGAGCCGAGGTCAGCTTTTGTTCGTCACGGCCTGTTAAGCACTATTTTTAACCTTGTACACGTGTTTTTGTTATATATACCTTAATGTCTCCTTCAATACTTTGGGATATTTTAAAATATAATTTTTCAGCAACATATATTGAGCTATCTTTTCAATGTTATTGCCTACCTTTGACCCAGTTACAGTCAGCTTCCTCTCTTCCCAGTCAGATCCTTGATTACATGTTCCGATACTAACTTGGAATGGAGGGAAGCTGGCGTTTTCTTGTTCACTGGTCGGCAGGTACACACCTATTGTCTAAATGGTAATAAGAACATAATAATGGTAATAAACTTTCAGATCTTATCTAACATGAAAAACGATTAAAATAAGAACAATACAATCCCCAGTGGATAAATGTGATTAGAATTCTGACATCTAGAGTATAGACGCTAAAACTGCTTGGAGAATAAGAAACAGCAGTAGATTAGGTTTAACGATCTAGTATATTTGGAGTTTGATTGGCATATAAAGGGAAGCTTGTAGAATTTGTACAAAGCGAGGGTTTAAATTAATAAATGATTTGGCTTCCGAGGTACAGATAGTTCTGGATAATTGCACTTTATTTCTGTTGAGTCACCATTAGAGACGAGTCGAGCTTACGGTAGTATGTAGAGACACATGGCAAGGGTTCACAGCGGATGATTAGAGCAAGTAGTTGGAGAAGTAACAGACAAAATCGGTAGAGAAAGTTTCAATATGAGAAACTTTTATTCATAATAATAAATGTTTAAAAAGATAAATGTAAGCTATTTAGATTTTTTTGTACTATGTGTACTTTTGTGTTTCTTTTGGCAAAGAGCTCAGTGGACTTATATTATTGGGCTACTTGTATACTAATAAATAGTATGTGAACATTCGGGGTCGAAAAAAAACCCACATTTTTATTCATTAGTTTATTAAATTGAAACGAAAATGTATTTAATTTTATAAGTTAAGTTAAAGAACAAAACAAAGCTAATACTATAATAATAGATACAGATCAAGGATTTTAAATAAATTACAAAAAATTTAATTATAATTACTGAATCTGTATCCTGTAACTGCTCATCAAATGCGACAACTAAAGAAATTTTCATTTGAGTAATCAGACGCCAGAAGTCGACCACTGTTCTTGGGAGTGGAAGTTGTGTGATGATATCTTGATTCCTATTTCTGAAACTCTGAAACATGCAACAAATAAAATATAATAATTATTTCATTCTTGAGCTGTAAAATTGAAGATGAATCTGGGTATAAATATGTCAAAGTACTATTAATGAATGTCTAAAACAAGATACATATTAGAATTAAACTTAATGTTTCTATAACACTTTACTAAATTATGTCTTACAGAAGGCGGTGAAGGACAATACAATTTGATTACATCTATCTTTATTTACCGGGGTTAAAACAGCATTTATGTAATCTCCCATGTCACTGGATTCACACATGAGTACAGGTCTGCAAATATCTTCTATTTGAAAATACAATAAATGTAAATACCATTATCTCAATTAATTTTTTTTTAATTTCTGAATAACAGTAAAAAAATTGGATATGAACATTTGATACACAATTTTGCCGTTTTACTTAAGTTAACAGTTAAATTTTTGCAAAAATATGGGGTATGTTTAGGTTGTGTTTATTATTGGAGTATGTGATTGAAACAATATATTTAAAAACTAACTTGGCAAGATGTTACCAAATCTGTTTTTGAGTTTATTTGAGACAGTTCGACTGTTTTGGTACATTATTCCAGCCGATCGTTCTTCGTCTGTAAACTGACTATCCTCCATACACACACTGCATATTGCCTATATATAATGCAAAGATAGCAGCTATAAGATATTGACCAAAGCATGAATAAATTTCAAATATTTATCGTATTAAATGGTTAAAAAATTAAAAATGCTTTATAGCATTTTAACTCTGATAATTTTTTGAGGTCGTGATTTTGTTTCAAATACATAGAAATGTAAGTGAATCTTTAAAACGGGAATATTTTAGCATACAATAAATTGTTAAAGCAAAAAAAAAAAACCCTCAAAAGTTCACATTTTAAATAGCAAAACTGAGAAATTGTCATTGCTAACCTTAATTATCACATAATTTAAATCTATCACTCTTACATCAAACTCTATTTCCATTTCAGTTTTTCCAGACATGGACTTTTTCTCTAATTGACGAACCCTGTCTGTAATATTATTGGCTGTTATAGTCGTATTTATACACGTCATGGCAACCTTGGCAGCCTCATGCAAGAATACATATTGTTCCTGAAATAGCATTATCATGGTGTCCAGGAAAAAATATTTAAACTTCTAAGAATTACGTTGTTATTTATTTTTAAGTAAGATATTTAGGGCGGATATGTTGTAACAAGTTAATTTTAGAACTTTCGAAAATGCAATCTATATTGCATTTATTAAACCGATACTGATAATTAGTTGACCTGTTTAAAACTTGGATCAGTAAGATTTAATGTTAAATACATGTATAAGAATGCTGCTTATATTACATTTAAATTTTGCGAAAAAGAAGGAGATCATTTTAAGATTCTTTAAACATCTTTGTACCAAGCTAATATATTTTTCATTCAGCTAGATTATCTGTCATCCATTTATTTAATTTTTTAAATATATTTAGTTTATATTCATCTTCATCAAATAGATGTAATAACATACAGGGGGAATTAGCACATATGACCAATAAAGAACATGGTTTTAAAAATCTCACTGCTGTCTGTATCATCATGGTCCTGTCCTGCCTGAGTTTGGCCACAGTGTTGAAGCAATCCATCTGTTGTGTATCCTCGGCTTCTCTCATTACGTTACGTAGAGCTATGAATGTTCCTGTACGACCCACACCAGCACTGAAAAGATATAGTTTAAATTATATCGTAAAAACATTTTTAAAAGAAATATTAAAGTAAAATTGTTTGGACAAAGCGAGAATTTGGGGGTCATTATATTGTTGCACTATGGTAAATTGATTATCTTAAAAATGTGGTAATCATTATTTACCTAGTATTGAAGGAGAACAATTTGTTTGTCACCATTTTAACATTACACATGATGTTTTGTCATAGCAATTTTGATACTAAACGATATATCTTTGGCATTTTGTATTTCCAGTAAACATGTTCTTCGCTCCACTAAGAAAATCATTTTTGTTTCAAAGTATTTTAGCCTCATCTAATATTCTTTACTTTTATGTCATACGGATATTTAAGATAAATAATATGCATGTTCACCAACCTGCAATGAACCACTATTGGTCTTTTTGTTGCAGTAGCCGCCACTCTTTGTTCGAAGTCCACTAGAGCCCAAGGGTTTTCGGGTACACCCTTGTCTGGCCAGGATGTGAAGTGAAAGTGGGTCACTGGATGCATTGGATGGGAATCCTGGATTTGTGAATTTGATGGTTAATTTAGGTTATTATATATTCAAACAGTAGATATGAGCCAAAGTTACCTGCGTAGTACAGTAATGCACCTTTATATTGAAAGCCTCAACAGTAAACATACCTATTTTTAAATATATAACTGAATTGGGTTTTGATGTTTAGGAATGTATATTTAGGAAATAGTAAATTAATAGTTCCTTTTATTCAAGAAATATCTATGTACAGATTATTAGATTTCATCTCCATAGGGTTTTAAGAATTATTTATCTTATGTATAATATAGGCCTACCCAAACCTTTTTACACGCACCTGAACTGCAGAGAGCAAAAATGTTCTAAAAGTTAAAACAAATTAAGTTTTTCCATTAAAAAATAAAAATAAACTAATAACTAGTTTTAATATATGGAAAACGTAACGGATTTATATATTTTAATATCTTTATTCAAAAATTACCCTACATATAGCCTCTCTCCTGAACTATATATTGCAAGACACAAAATTCATGTATCCAATGAAAAGTCTCTTAACCTATTTTCACTTCTATATCCGTTTCTTGTTTTCTTTAGAATATTTTTTCGTCTTAAAAATGTACCAAGTCCTTTCCAAGACATTAAATTGTATTATTTCGCAAAAATTGAAAAAAACGTATTCTTATTTTGATAGAAAAGTTGGCCCTAAAATGTTCTTTGGATTTAAATATAATGGCAGCCACATAAAAATGTACACACACTCATTCCTTCCTTGAAATGTGTTTACTGAAGAAGGTTAATTATTTTATCAGATGCCCTCGCCGTAACTAAGGAATATATTGTGTTCAGTGGGAACACACAATGATTTCATCCCACTTTTAAAAACACCAATTCAAACATCAGATGGATTTTAAACCCTAAGTGCGCCCCTGAACTAACCCCCAAGAACGACACTGAACTATATTAGTTTTTTATGTCCCACCAGCTTGTTATTAAATTGTATTTATTAATTTCGCTTTTGTTTGAGGGTATCTAGCAACATTTTTGGAAGATTAAATGAACCACTTCCCATCATCCTATCGAGCTTCAATTTAATAAACAAAATCATGAACTTTAAAATTTACATTCATTAATTAAAACAAAACAAATATATATTCGCTCCAACCATTCAATAAATATTTACATTTCAAGCTATGTACGGCACTCAGCAGCATTTGTTATATGTCAGAGGGGGAATCAGTCAGGATAGTAGAGTTTAAAGAGATTTGTTCTGAGTGCTGTATTGAAGGCTGTGATGTTTGTTATATTGCGGATGTGTAGTGGAACAAAATTCCATTGTTTTGGGGCTCAGAAAGAGAAAGATCGTTAACCGTATGTTCTTGGGGACAGAAAGAATACACCCGTCTGCGGAGGAGCGAAGCTATCGTAGGGATGAATAGACAGAGAGAAGTTCGGTTAGAAAGGAAGGCATCCGAGAAAATTTGAGGCAGATAACAGAGAGTTTATAGTCAATCCGAGCTTGTACAGGGAACCAATGAAATGAAGGAAGTAGAGGTGTGACGTGATCACGCTTTTGTTGCCTTTAAACTGGCCTAGCAGCTGAGTTTTTAACCTTTTGCAATTAGAGTATTGTGTTGCAGATGATATGCGCTTTGTATTTGTAACGTATTTGGGTATGTAGTAAAAATAAAATGTTGTTTTGAAGAAAACGTGTAATTCGTCAGAAATTTATCCATTTACATGACCGCTTCTTAATAAATAATAACGTACACTTTTTTAACTTCCGGTTAACAACAAGATGGTTGAAATCAGAAATTGTTGTAGTCCCCAAATGACAATTCAAACTGCAACATGCCTAGCAATTGGGAAATGTTCATAAAACGTACAAATCAGTAAAAAGGAAGAAAGCGGATAAAAGTATTCGGAAGACAACCTAGAAGCGGAAAAGGTATTCGAGATCGACTAACGAAATTGGGAACATTTGTTCTTGAGATACAATGAACCGGAAATTGTGTAGTTTATGCCGCGACACAATATCTCGGAGTGCAAACACTTCGGTAAGAAAGGGAAACTACTAAAAATAATCTAGCCATGATAATACATAAAATAAATTAATTATAAATGGCATGGAGAGGGATGGACGACGCCATGCGACAACTGCCGTAGTTACGCTACATGTACATGAGACCAGATTCACAATCCATACCGGCTCGGCCGTCGCCCGGGTTACCAAGGGCCGCGCCTACCGTCTCTGACCAGAACGGAGATGGAAAGTATGCAACTGATCAGGCAAGAAACAATATCAGTGCCAGGAATAACATTACGATAGGTACCTGGAACGTGAGATCGTTGAGAGAAACGGGCAAGGTGGAGGAATTAGTGCATGTAATGAACAGATACAGATGGGACATCCTAGGTCTGTGCGAAATGAGATGGAACAACTTTGGAGAAACATCGACCCAAAAAGGCCACATACTATATTTTAGTGGACGCGAAGACACACGCGAACAAGGAGTTGGCTTCCTTGTCCATAAAAACATTAACAAAAGTATTATGAGCTGTCGACCAATTTCGAGCCGACTCATCACTCTCCGTCTAGTGCAACACCGTTCAACATCATCGTACAAGCGTAAGCACCAACTTCAGATTATGATGACGCAGAAGTGGATGACTTCTACCATCAACTCCAAGATTTTCTGAACCAAACCCCCAAGAAAGACATTCTTGTTGTTCAAAGTGATTGGAATGCAAAAGTAGGAGAAGATGCCTATGCAAACTGGAAAGGAACGTGTCGACGCCACTGTAACGCAACTTCAAACGAGAGAGGTCTGAGGCTCTTGGAATTCGCCAGCTTCAATGAACTCATATTGGCCAACACACTGGGTGAACATAAAATATCCAGGAAAACCACATGGCATAGCCCCAATGGGAAACACCACAATCAGAGTGATTATATCATGTTGCAAACACGTTTCCGGTCTAGTATAAACATTGTAAAGAATCGCAGCTACCCAGAAGCTGACATTGGAAGTGACCACGATCTAGTCATGATGACCTTTAGGCTGCACTTAAAGAGGGTAAATAAACAAGGATATACCAGAATCAAATTCGATCTTGAAAAGCTGAAGGATCCTAAAATAGCAGAAGCCTTCCAAGCAATGATAGGTGGAAAATTTGCAGCACTTAACATTATAGATGCCGACTGTTCAGACATGGACACAATGATTGATAACTTCAACACAGCTGTGACGGACACATCCCATGACATCCTTGGTAAACATCGACCAACACAAAAACCATGGGTGACAGCTGACATCCTCGATCTGTGTGACAAACGGAGGCAGTTAAAGAAAACAAAATTGTTGGATACAGAGGGGGCCAATAAATATAGAAACATTAACCAAACCATCAAAAATGATATGAGAAGGGCAAAGAAGAACTGGATTGAAGAGCAATGCTACGACATTGAAAATTGCTTGAAGAAAAACAATAGCAAAAATGCATACCAGTTGGTGAAAGAACTAACCACTACAAAACAAGGGCGTAGTACTACCATACAAAATAAAAATGGCAAATGTTTGACCGAGGAAAATGATATCCTGAAAAGATGGACTGAATACTGCTCAGGGCAGTATAATGAAAATATAAAGATATATCCAGAGATCCTTAATGTCCCCCCAGCAACGGACAATGAAAGCTTCCCAATTCTCCGCGCAGCAGTAGAAGCAGCAGTCCAAGCACTCCAAATAGGAAAGGCCGCAGGAGTAGATAATATCCCTGCCGAGTTAATGAAACAGGGAGGAGAAACAATGATAACTACTCTAACCAATATTTGTAACCAAATATGGCTAACAGGGGAATGGCCCAATTCAGGGAATCAATCTCTCATCATCACGCTCCCCAAGAAAGGTAACCTACAGCTATACCAAAACTATCGCACCATTAGCCTAATAAGCCACCCAAGCAAGGTCATGCTCAAGGTCATACTGAACAGACTAAGACCATATGCCGACATAATCATTGCTGAAGAACAGGTGGCCTTTAGGCAAGGCAGTGGGACTACTGAGCAGATACTAAACCTCCGAATACTTTCTGAGAAATATGCTCAACACCAACAAAACCTATACCACGTCTTTGTAGATTTTACGAAGGCATTCGACAGGGATTGGCATGCTGCTTTATGGGCCACCATGAGGCATTACAACATCAACACAAACTTAACCAGAATGATAAGAAGCCTCTATGATAAGGCCACTAGTGCAGTCTTCTTCAACAATAACATCGGAGAATGGTTCAAGACTACGGTTGGTGTACGACAAGGCTGCTTGCTCTACCCCACCCTGTTCAACATCTTCTTAGAGAGAATTATGTCAGATGCACTAGAAACGCATGTAGGGACAGTCAGCATTGGTGGCAGAACAATCACCAATCTACGTTTTGCGGATGACATAGACAGACTGGCTGGAAGCGAGGAGGAGCTAGCCAACCTAGTAAAGAGTCTCGACAAGACTTCATCGTCCTTTGGCATGCAAATCAGTGCAGAAAAGACAAAAATGATGACGAATAGCACTAATGGCATCACCACTGAAATTAAGGTCGGGGAGGAAAGATTAGAGACAGTTGGCAGCTTCAAGTACCTCGAAGCAATAGTATCGGAACAAGGCTCCAGGCCCGAATTAATGGCCAGGATTGCGCAGACCACGACAGCACTAAAGAGGCTCAAGAAAATACGGAACGACAAAAATATAGCCCCCAGCACCAAAATCAGGCTGATGCGCTCATTAATCCTCTCCATTTTCTTATATGCCTGTGAGTCCTGGACATGAACAGCAGAACTTGAAAGGAAAATAAAGGCAATGGAGATGAGATGTTACAGAGGCATTCTTGACATCTTCTATAGAGACCACATCACCAATGAGCAAATAAAAGAAAGGATTCGTCAAGCAATTGGTCAATACGATGACCTCCTGACGTCTGTTAAAAAGCGCAAACTTGAGTGGTATGGCCACGTAACCAGAAAACAAGGGCTCGCCAAAGAGATCTTGCAGGGCACTACTAGAGGAGGGAGAAGAAGAGGAAGGCAAAGAAAAAGATGGGAAGATAATATCAAAGAATGGACGGGATTACAACTAGGCGATGCTATGCGTAGGGCAGAAGACCGAGAGGAATGGAGAAGAATAGTGTACATGTCATCTGTGGCGCCCCAACGGTCGAAGGACTACGGGACCTGATGATGATGATTATGACACTTACATAAATGAAAACATAGGTGAATATAAAGGATTTATTGAGTACTTTATTTTTCTGAGTTGTTTAATGACTTATTTGCGGGTTAAAATCATTTTTTTAAAAAGATAATTATACAATTTGTTGAAATTTTTTCAATGAAAATATTTTAACGTGATATTATTTTAATTCATTAGTCAAATTAACATATATTTAAATTTGCTATTGTATATTAAAAATTAAAAGAATTTTTTTTTTTTTTAGTTTTCCCGATAAATGTACTTTAGAATATATAGATTGGCACACACGATCATTGATTGATAATAAAACGAATTTACCAATTCTATGATTCAGAAAAAAAGTTATGAAACGATTATTTAATTGTTATTAAATGTATTTATAATTTAAAATAGTAATACATTACATACACACATTATTAACACAGTAAATATAATCAAATATATTTATTCATATTTTTACTTATTTGATTTCGGTTAAAAATAGAAATATGTCATTGTTTTTAAGCATACGAGCATATTTAAATTGATTGCCTTAAATTAATACTTATATATAAATATATATATATATATATATATTGCATTTATATTTCATAACATTAGACTTTTAATGTTTAATTTTTACATTTTAACTCTTAATAATTTCAAAATTAAGGAGGTATAAAAAGCTATAAAAGACTAAAGGCCTTTTGAAATAATCATTTTATAGTATTACTATTTTTTTTGGTCAATATTTGAGGTTCGATTGAAATTTGTACTTTCGATATATTTCGTGTCATCTGAATAAATAATAAAATAGAGACTTTACAAAGTAAAATGTTGCATCTTTCATTATGAAATAAATACTTATGAGTTACTAATAGGCTTACCATGTAAAGTTGAAGACGCCTTATAATATAATCAGCAAAGACTTGTGTAGCAGCCAGCCTGACACGTATCTCTCCAAACGTCGTCTCACATTCGTCTGGCCAGTAGGGATCACACTTGGACTGGAGAAGATCAATGTGGTAAAAATAAGTGATTGGATGATAAGAAAAAGAATAATTAAATGACTTTCTTAAAATAATCTTGATAATATAATGTACGACACAATATGAATATGATAGAGGATATTGTTCTGAGTTTTACAATGAATATCCTGTCTCTGCTATACAAAATTGGACATCCGTATGACACTCGTTATAAAACTATCAAAACTACATTTAAAATAATTTATATATCCATGCAGCCGTTTTTAGCTCTCAAGTCAACAGTTGTATACCAAAATGTAAGTATTGTGTCCGATTGTGTTCAGTATCGAACATCCTTCTGGACTCCACCTCCCTTAGGCAAATTAGTTGTGACTTTTAGATTGTATTGTCATGCTCTGTGTTGAACACTATGAAGTTAGAGCCTTGTGTTAATATTTTGGTATCCATGTAGTTTGTCATATATGATATGTTATGTGTCAACATACACATTCAGACAGGCATGCCAGGCATATTTAAATATTTTTAAACCTAATTTAGACACATGCTATGCATATAAAATTTGTTCTAAAATTATTTAATGCAAAAATATTAGGCACTCATTATTGAAAACATACATTTTTAATAAAACTTAATTCCATTATTATTCAATAATTACTTTTATATTTTTATATAATTTACTCTTTTGCTACCTGATATAAATTAAAAGAAAGGTATTAACATGTAGTTACTACATTGTCACGTAAATATATTCTGAGAGAATAATCACTAGCTTCTCAAAACAGTGTAATGGAATGTGTTTCCATGGAAGCAATTTAGTGATAATGTAAGCCCTCTTAAAAGTTGCTATCCTCCTCTTGTTTAAACCCATAAACTAGTTATTATTTTGACCTAGTTACATTTAGCTTGTATACTCCACAGTTTATTTGAAATGACCTTTTTTAAATTTAAAATATGTAGCTAAGGAATCGTTCCATTTGTCCCTACGCTATGACTTTAGTTAAGGTTATAAAGTCATGTCCTGGTATGTTGTTTAAATAATATTTCGTTGCTTAAAAATACTAAAGCAATAAAAGCAATGCTTACTTTTCCATCTTCAAAAAGATTGGTCAACATGACAACTTTTTCAACTTTTTGCTCCCAAATCATTCTAATAAAGTCATTTAATATAATCTTGTTTGGTCCTAATTAGATAAAAAAAATAATAAAGTCAATTAAAGTAGGCCTTTATAAATATACACTATACAACACTACAATTTATACTTTCAGTAAAAAAGTTCATCTTTATTATTTTTTTATATAATATCAAAGTATAAACAAACTGACGTCATAAATATTTCCCTACCCTGAGATGCTATAAACTTCTCCTCTTCCTTATATCCCTGTAAAAAAATAATGGTTCCGTTACTTTACAAAACATAGAAGAATTTAAGGAAAAAATGATTGCGTTGAAATAAAATTAAATAATTTAACTTAATCGTATTTATTTTATATAGATTTATTTTTGAAAAAATTCAATGAATCGATCAAATAAATAAATGAACAATAATTTTCGGTAATTCTTAAGTTTATATAAATGTGAGTATCAAAGAAAAAGGCTTGATAAAATAATATTCATATTGTTAAACAACCAAAAGCCTTCATGAGAGACTAGAGGATTTACAGAAAAAAATAATTCACTGATGGGATGGTTTAAAATGTACGTGCACATCTCTTTTTGAAAAAGTATCAATATTTATTATATTTTTGCATTTATTATTTTAGATTTATAGACCAAAGTGCAAGCGTTCTGTTAATCAGATCTTGAAAAGTATTGTACTATGTTTATTTTTATTTCTTAAACAATGATCATGGTGAATACCTGCTGCTAGATAATTTCACCTTCAGAATCTCTGTCTGGTTGTCCAGATAGTGTCCCAAATAACTAAATAGTATGTGATAATTATTCATTTAATATCACTACACAAATATTACTTACTTTTAAGTATGACGCATTTATGTAGTCTCCCTGCATTTTCGTTGAATCAGCTTCCAAGTGAACACGGGAATGATCATCTGTGTATATAATATATAAATACTACTTAATATATATTACTTGCAAGAACCCGGAATGCGTTGCAATGCCACTCTATGAAAAAAATGTATTTGTGTTTCAATTAAGTTTTAAAATAATTTTTAAATTGAAATTATTTATTGTCTTTTTACACCTAGTGCGTACACAAACAAATTAGATGTTTTGTGTCTGTCTCTCTGTCTGTGGCTCTGTCGGTCTCTCTGTCTGTCTCTCTGTATGTCTCTCTGTCTGTCTCTCTGCCTGTCTCTCTGTTTATCTCTCTGTCCCTCTGTCTATATATCTTTCTCTCTGTATCTCTCTCTGTTTCTCTGTCGCCCTAAATGTCTCTATGTCTTTCTGTCTCTCTGTCTTTCTATCTGTTTATATTTTTGTCTGTCTCGGTATGTTGTCTTTCTATATGTATCTCGGTCTGTCTGTCTGTTAGTATATATGTATTTCTGTCCGTCTCTCTTTCTCTCTTTATGTCTCTCTGTCTGTTTCTCTGTCTTTCTGTCTCTCTGTATGTCTGTCTGTCTCTCTGTATGTCTCTCTGTCTCTATGTCTGTCTCTCTGTCTCAATGTGTCTCTGTCTCTCTGTCTCTCTGTTTATCTCTTTGTCTGTCTATATGTCTGTATGTCAGTCTGTCAGTTATTATCAATGTCTTTATGTATGTCTCTCTGTCTGTCTGTCTCTCTATGTCTGTCTGTCTCTCTGTCTTTCTTTCTGTCTCTCTTTCTGTCTCTCTGATTCCCTCTCTATCTGTCTGTCTTATTGTATGTATGTCTCTCTGTCTCTATGTGTCTCAGTCTCTCTGTCTGTCTTTCTGTCTGTCTCTCTATTGTCTCTCTATCTGTTTATATGTCTCCCTAAGTGTCGATCTGTCTGTCAGTCTCATTGTCTGTCTCTCCGTCTGTCTCTCTGGCTATATGTCTGTCTTTATATCTGTTTTTCAATATGTGTGTCTGTTATTATCTCTTTCTTTCTGAATGTCACTCTTTCTGTTTGTATTTCTATGTCTCTTAATGTCTCTCTTTCTCTATGTCTGTCTCTCTGTATGTCTCTCTGCCTTTCTGTCTCTCTCTATCTGTCTGTCTCTCTGTCTGTCTCTCTGTATTTATGTATGTCTGTCTCTCTGTTTCTCTGTCTGTCTCTCTGTCTGACTGTCTTTCTGTCTCGCTGTCCCTATCTGTCTGCCTGTCTCTGTCTGTTGTCTTTTTTCTCTGTTTTTGTCTGTCTGTCTCTCTGTCTGTCTGTCTGTTTCTCTGTCTGACTCTCTGTTTATCTTTCTGTTTGTCTGTCTCTGTCTGTCCGTCTGTCTATCTCCCTGTCTTTGTTTATATGTCTGTCTGTATCTTTCTGTTGTCTCTCTCTGTCTTTATCCGTCTGTGTTTCAGTCGCTCTGTCTGTCTCTAGGTCTGTCTTTCTATCTGTCTATCTGTCTGTCTCTCTGTTTGTCTCTATGTCTGTCTCTTTGTCTCTCTGTCTGCCTCTGTCTGTCTGTCATTCCGCCTCTTTGTCTCTGTATCTTGTGTCTGTCTCTGTCTGTCGGCTTCTCTTTCTCTCTGTCTTACTCTTTGGCATTATGTATGTCTCTCTATCTGTCTCTCTGTATGTCTGTCTTTCGGTATGTCTTTCTCTCAGTCTGTCTCTCTGTCTATCTCTCTGTCTGTCTGCATGTCTCTCTGTCTGTCTCTCTGTCTGTCTGTCTGCCCGTCTCTCTGTCTGCCTCACTGTCTGTCTGTTTGTCTATCTATTTATCTATCATGTACATATCTACCATCTACCTGCCTACATGCCTAGATGCATACCTGGCTGCCTGCCCACCTACCTACCTACCTATCTACCTATCTATATATTATCTATCTACCCATCTATCTACATATATATCTACCTATATATCTATTTACCTACCTACATACCTACCTATCTATCTACTTACCTACCTACCTTCCTACCTATCTTTCTACCTACCTATCTGCCCATCCTTACATCTAAGCATTCATCCACTCACCCACCCTTCCATCCTTTCGTCCAAACTTTTATCCATCCATTCATGTATCCATCCATCCACCCGTTTATCTATCTATCTATCTATCTATCTATATATATATATATCTATCATCTATCTGTATATTTGTCTGTCTGTTTGTCTTTCTTTCTGTCTATCTCTCTAGCTAATAAAAACTGTATCTTGAAAATTAAATTAAACTTGTATAAAATGATTGTGTTTTAATATTCATCGGCATAATTATGTAAATGTATTTACATTTTTGTTAACGTCTTTGATTTTCTTAATTGGTAAACATATGTTCACAAGAAAAATTAGAATATAGCATCTATTTTTTACAATTATAATGTCATTGGATCGAAAGATATTGTCATCCAAGTAAAAATGTATAAACTCAATTACCTACCCTCGATAATTATGTATTGATGAAGGTTGACTATTTAACAAATTCATTTTGAGGCTAATCTTGTGCTGCATTGGGCAAAATGAATCTATCGTATTAATCGCCCCCCCCCCCTTTTTTTTAAACAAAGTTTAAAAATAATAATCATCCACTGGATTGTAACCCCCTTACTTACCAAAAAATATTTTTTTTTTTGATTTTCATATGCTTTGTTCTTATTTAGATGAGAGATACGTGCATTACAATGCTATGTGACTGCGTAGTTTTGCTGCACCAATTTAATTATACGGTATATTCTTATTAAACTTATTTTTAAATGTAGAGTTTTTACTAATTTATAAATTTCATAAAGGTTTATTTTTGGAATGAATAAAAATAAAAAAACGTATTAAATGTTGAAAATACAAGGTAAACTTGTATTTAAGTTTTGCAGTTTAAAAAGCTATCGATGCTATTTATTAATTTTACTTTTAAGAAGGGGAATATACATTATCAGTTTTGCCACGCTCTTTTATTAAATCAGATAACTTTTAGCTTTGGCTAAATAGGCAATTCGCACTTTGACATCATTTGTGAGATTATTTAGAACTAATTAATTTTAATGTTATTTCGCATTATTGGCAACGCACTAAAGAACGCACTAATAACAACTGATGTTTAGGTTTTCCCAAAAAATGTGATTACTTTTTAATGCTTTGATTATGTTTTATTTGTTTCATTTCTTTTTCATAACTTTCAAACGCATATAAAATGCTTTAGATAGTTCCTTATATGTTTCTTTAAATGCATTTGTAATTTATGATAATAATACTTACACTTTTGCTTAAATAAAAGCGGAAATATAATATGTTTTTGCACATGTAAATGTATTCGATTTCCGTAAAATAATAGAAAATAAATATGATTGATTTTAAAAATCCAAACGTATTAAAATGTTTTCGGCTCTTTGGACTTACTGTCAGTATAGCCCATTCGTATATATATGGTAGGTTGTTACACAAAGGAGGATAGAAGTGTTCAAAATATTTTACACAAATTTGTATGCTTAAATTTAGTCATACAATAAAAGTAAAAATAACTAATTCCAATATATATGGTTCTGTAAACAGGTGTTGTTAATAATAATAATTTAACATACGTGAAAATATATATGTTTAATTTTTTTATTAAATAAATATGACTTACAGAATCTAGATTTAGCTTTAAAAAAATTTTCATTGTGAGATCTTTCACTAAAGAAACCCAAAGGAAACAAGTTTGATAAAACCTTATTTAAAAATAAAATTTTCGTTAAAATGTCAGTAATTCTAATGCATATTTTTTTTTTTTTTAAATCGTCTTTATATCCTACACTTCTCGTATGTCGAGTGATGCTTAAGGCTTCAGTTAAATACTATCTGTCTATTGGAGGTTACTGTGGGTCAATATTGTATTGCTGACTCAGGTATCAGTACATCACTCTGAATGGCTCCAAGTTAATTTCATCTTTCACAGTTTTGTCTTTTCAGGGTTGTCACTTTTTTTGTTGTCCATCAATTCATCATTATACGAACATCGCCAAGCTACTTCAAGCGATACACCTGTACAATTTCGGCACTTTTTGTTAACCACAATTTATGTATTCGATCTCATTATTGCCGATTGTGTTTGCCCATATGTTTGCTTCGTTGGCATTTCCTTTGAAAAACTTCCAGCTTCCATTCTATGTTGGTAGTTTTCTCTTAACGATGGAGTCAAACACATCGGTTTTCTTCAGTACTTGTGATATTAACGTTCTTCCTCTAGTGACTTACGAGATGAACTTGGTGTGACAGACTCGGCCTTATTATTCACACAAAATCCTTGACATTGATGTTATTTGATTTCATTTAGCTCTTTAAAAATCTTTGTATGCATTGAATATCTGTTTAGTAGTGTATGGAGTATATACAGATTTTGTCATGCATTCCCGGCTTGCTATATTTGTCAGATTGTGTTGAGCTCTTTTTACTTCATCATTAGTAAATGTTTTGGTCGATTTTGGTTTTTAGGAATATTTATTAGTTCTGTAGCTTGAGGCAATTTTAAGTTATTTGAAGCATTGCATCTAATTATTTAACCGTTCGTTCTCTCCCCTTAGAGATTCAAACTCTCGGTTTTCAGCAGACGGTGCTCATTCTGTTGTGTCATTAGTACCGTTCAGTGCAGTACCTAAGGGTTACTTTGTTGATCCATGTCTTTAGAAGCACGGAAAATGTAACTTTTCATTAAATTTCGCATCGTACATATTTCTTTAGTTTCTATTGCATTGTTTTTCTCTATTTGATCCTATATCCTACGAATTATTTCCATACTTCTATTATAGCTTTATTAAAATCATTCGTTTTTAATGCAGTGCCATATCAGATTCTGCTAGTTGTGCAATAATTCCATCTTCCAATGTCCTTACGTTGTTCAGGTAAGAGTGTCAAATCTTTGCAACTTGTTTTTTTTACTTCCAGTTTAACCAAGTAAATGATGTACATATACTGCTATAAACCGTGACGCATCACTTATGTCATCTACACAGAGTACATTAATTTGATATTGACGATAATGCAATCTATCTCCACGTTCTTTGCCCAGTTAACGTCAAAGTCTGCTTTTGCATATGCGTTTGGGCATAGACGGTTTCGCCAAACACAATGTTTTTTGTTTTTTTTTAATACTGAACCTTTTCAGCTTTTAAATTATATCTTTTAAGCCATACTTCTTCAAAATCATTATTCTTAAGATCATTAAGGATAATAAACACTTTTCATCTTTTAAAGGGGATTTCAATTGTGTTGCTGTATGTTAATTACGAAAACCTTATTACAGCTTACATGCACAAATATTCTTGTATCGATTCTTGTGTTTATTTTCAGCACTCAGACCCACCATCATCGTAGCCTCTATGTTGACTGGCAAATTCTGTGAAAGTGACATTAATATAACTTGGATGTAAATGTAAAAGCATGTATCTCAGTGTAAAGTATGTGGTTTATTTACAGTAAGCATAACCAATAAAGAACGATCAATACCACTGTAGTTAGCTAATAAATACTAATATACTTTGATTCATTGAACAGTACGAATTGTTTAATAAAAATAGTGTAACAAGTGGGTTGTCAATAAGCAGACATATTGGATACATGACTTCACCAGCACACAATACTATACAATGAACATCATGTAAATATAAATTATAAGATACAACGTATTTTTTCGAATATATCAATGAGGTCAATGAAGGTACTTCACGATATTATTATTATCTTTACAACGTCTTGCTAATTCTGACTTTAAAGGATATTCTCGTCCCCTGATTCATTGTCTTCAGGCGGGATACCAATGTATGTGACCTTCTGGTTCACAGTTACCTTTGAGCTGACCTCTCCCAAGTTGGGACTAATCCATGTTCAAAGGCCGTTGTGGGATTGAATATATACTTTGGAATCTGAAATCATTTGCTTACTTAAGGGGACCTTTGATATCAATAAAAGCTTCACGTGTATCAGTTGAAATCTGATATGTGTGCTTGTTTTCCGAGGTAACCGCTTCTGTTATATAGGTCAGCCAAAAGAAGCTAACTGATAGGCTAAAGGAACATCTTCGGGATATTGCACACAACAAGCCATCCACTGTATTTTGACATTACAACGATAGTAAACACGATTGCGCATTATATGGGGGAGATGGAGTTCAAATGCGCTTAACAGGCAACAGTGAGACCTCTCGAACATCGAATATCGGAGCGGCGTGAGCATGCTATCATAGCATGGAATGAGCGCTATATAAGTAATCCAATCAATCAGTGACGGTGAAGGAAGTAAAAAAAAAGGTAAACGAGAATTTCAGTACCATTTAAAATCAATCAAAGACTCACTATGAATCCTTTATTTCCCGCTATTTCTATTCTTGATGTTTGCTTAATTAATTTAATTTACTTTAATAATACTTGATTTGTTTTACTCTGATGGTTGGCAAGCAGAAAAATGTGAGGCGCCCGTTTGGAATTTAAAATATTAAATTCTAACAATAAAATAGAGCGCTTCATGTTCTGAACATTGAGGTGCATGACTTTATTTGATATATTCCAAAACTTAAATGTATATTTAATTTATATTTATGTGTGTTTTATTGTATTGAGTGTTAAATATAGCATTTAGCCTAAATTTTCGCTTATATATATCGTTTTTATATTTTCAAGTCAAAATGGATATTGTTTTTCTAATTTTTTTAACTTTACATGGCTTCAATGCAGTCACTAATACATTATTCTTAAAATGATTGTTAGTATGACGATCTCGCAATTTTAAAATGCTCATACCGGTGTAGATATTGAAAAATGTAAATAGAAATATATTTACAAGTATCAAATGCAATATTCCTACAAAACGTCTATCATAAATGGAAACCAATCATATTCCAATTTCTCATTTTAGGATGCCACACTTTTGACTAAAAGATATCAAGAATATTAATGGCAATTTATAAATTCATAAAAGGAAATAACACTACTATGAGGAATTAATGTGAAATTATTGTTAAACATTTTGAGGCAATGATCAAAAAGTTTAATTTAATGACTTACTTTTTTTTATTTATTTCTCAGCAATTAAATGCTGCTAAGAAAGAAATGTGTCTTGAAGCAATGATAATGTACTTTTTTAAAAAGAACACATTATTATCAAATTCTTAACATGTGTATATTGACTTACTTTAAACTGTTCATGAAGATACTCTTTACTGTGAGTGAGAAGGTAACTTTGTAGATTAGACAATGCGATAACAGTTGATGACGTTACAGGCTGTAGAGTCACTGTGTTATAATATCCAGTTCCCTTTTCTTCTGGGATTTGCTTATTTTCAACTGTCATCGCTTTTGGCTTTTGGGGAACTTTTGGTTTCACTGTATTATTAAAATTAAACAGACAATGACAACATGACCCGAAGATCAGAATTTTATAAACTTAAGCAGAAAGAAAAAACGGTCAACACAAGACAGTCAACGATATTGTGATTATTTTTTATCGAAATTATCATTTTCGAATGTTCCGTTATACAAGCAATTTGACATACATTAATTATCTAAAAGTAATAAGTTTGGTTGTGAGATTATTTGTTTTCTTAAGATATGTTATGGATAGCCGATAAAATGTGGCTAAGTTTTTACATGCTATTAAAATTAATGTTACGTTCTTTAATTGACAAAAAGCGCTCTCCCGAAACATGGTGTTAATTACAATTTTAAAGCAAAAGAATAATGAAATAAACAAATGTGGACAATGTGTTATGGGGGAAAATGAAATCATTATTTAGATAATTAATTTTCTTTAGCAGTTCATTTGCGGTAATTTGTAACATATCATTTACTGTCTTCCGACTTCCATAATAAAATGCCTTTAAGCCTTGAGGTATTCAATTTATTTCAGGTACTCACAGGTCCCTATAGAATTAAATATGTTTAGAGAACATGCTACTAAATTCTTTTAGGTTTTACATTATTGCATAGTCGCAGAGAGATATGAGACAACAACAAACATTTTTTAATGTCTTAAGAAATTAGTAAAACTGTGTCAATCGGAGAACCCATAGAAAGTACTCGTAAACTCACTCTGGATCGCGACTCATGGGTTTGGAACCAGTATTGTAGAGCCTTGTGAAATTTAAAAAAAAAAATGTAACTTAATTCTAGATCATGGTACTATTTGTTTTTTTAGCGATAACTATACATACCAGATAGTTTATTTTCTATTTTTAATTTTGGCGAAGAAGTCACGTGATCTTTGGAATCGGCTTCAATAACTGGGTTGTCTACATTTGTGTTTTGTCGCCTTGATCTATGGTCGGAACCTTTATGCCGTCTGTCCAATAAGCCGCAAGAATAACATATGGTGAAGGAAAAGCAGTATAGTGTTAGACAGGTTTGGAAGTTGGGTAATGGGAAAAATTACATGGAGGAAAGCGTAAAATTTAAAAATTAATACACTTGGACTAGCAAGATTACTCAACCATTAACGATAATTACCTAATGGGTTATAGTAGTTGAATAATGTGAAGTTAGTTTATGTTGCCTAATAGTTTAATTAATAAATGCTACACGCATCTAATTGGGGCAAAATGAATTAAGGTGTATGATGAGATTTACAAGAAAGTGAGGGAATTCCTAAAAAAAAGTGACACAACAAAACAACAAATATGTCGGTATGAAGCCTTGGGCAGCAAAAAGAACAATAACAAAGAAACAATATTCAGCTTAGCTTCAATGTAGTAGTCCATCAAGAGGAATGTGTTATAAGGTATGTTAATTAATAAAGGAAAAAAGTAAGAGAAGAAAAAGGTGCTCCACGGCCTTTGGTTGTAAAAAGTTCGGTCCACGTTTTCGTGGTGGATACATTTTAGTTGTATGAGGCCCTCAATAGACTGCTCTACAATCATCCTTATTATTGCAGTTTGGTCCGTGCGTAATCTGTTTCGGCGCAATCCAGCTTGTTGATCTTGTAACTGCATGTCGGCCTGGTCCTTCGATTCAAAATAATTCTTTTATAGACCTTTCATGGTACAGACAGTAGTATAATTCCTTTGCAGTTTGAACAGTTGCTGAGATCCCCATTCTTTGATATCTTGATGAGGTATCCTTTAGAATCCTTTGGTACGTTCTCTTATTCCCGTGCATTTTCGAACAAAGCGTGCCTCATGTTGACTATTGTATCTAAATCAGCCCTCATCATCTCTGTTAGGATGTTATTCGGTCTCGATGCTTTCTAAGTATTAAGCTGCATGACAGCCAGGGCGATTTCTTCGTTAGAAAAGTCAGCCCCAAAAATTTGCAAATGTTCATTTCCTGGTTGTATATCTGGCGTGTCTTTGGGAGAAAGTATGTTTAGTAAGTCATTAAATTATTATTTAATGTTGAACTTTTTGTTCCTTTATTGATCTACCTTCCTTGTTTGAATATGTCTCTCTGGCTGCTTGTATATTTATAAAATATTGCTTTTTATGTCAAAGAGCTCTTTTATGATTCCTATTCTGGCCGTTGCTTCCGCTGTTGGAGCTAGACCATCTACGTAAATTATTTTATCCTTTAAATGCTGTTCTTTAACATTCAATTTGCTTCTTTCAATTTCTTATGGGCTATTGTTTTCTCTGCCCTGGTGCGGCAGTTTGCATACTTTATTTCTTTCCTGACGTTTAGTTTTGCAACGTGTTGAGTGAGAGCCATTCTGTGTGTTTTTGCTTCATCCGTCGTAATACCTTGTTGCAAGTGGATGGTACAGACATTGTTATGTTTAGCCATTTATGTTCTATCTGTTTATCGACTGTTTTGTACTTGCAGAGCCTTGCGCTTATTTCTCAAGATATAACTGCATCCTTGTAGTTTCTGCTCTTTTGTCAGATGTGCTATGCTGTATTCTATCGGAAGGCCTTTACCAATTTTTCTTGTATTTTAGATTAAGTCTCGTCTAAATTAAATATTGTTCAGATGAGACATCAGCTCTTTTGCTCAAATATTTTGTAGAGACCCTCTGCAATTTTTGATAGATTTCATTTTGTGTTTTGTTGTCAGGGGACAACCTAGTTTGAGATTGAGGTGGATAAAAAAGCTCTCTACAACAAACTTCATCCCATCCTGGAAAGATGTCAATGTAGAGATCTCAATATCATAATTGGGCTATTGAGAGGCTAGGATTGGAAAAGAAAACGGAGTCAGAAGAATTTATTGCGCGCTTTGTATGAAAGAGAAATTGAAACAGAGAAAGACTGACAGACTGGCAAATGGACTCGTTATTTGGGGCATCGAATTCCAGCATAAAAAATCGTCATATGTATTGTGGTAACTTTTTCAAACATGTTCCCTTTACACTTACGAACGACCGAAAATAAAAGTGAATGATAAATATTTTTCTAACTTTTTTGAAAGGCACATTGCAAATAACAACTACCCAACACAACGTTCATTTGAATATTATGAATCCGTTGCAGCTACAGGACCAATTGAGAAACACATGGACGCGTTAGAAATGCTAGAGTTCCAATACTTTAAATTTTGGTGTCTAATGTACACTATATTAAATAAATTCCTTTATATTTGAGAAAGTCTTCAGTCTGAATGCAATCTATCTTGAATTCTACTTTGCTATCTTACCTCCAAAAGAAGAAGACTGTGCCGATAACCAGCAAAGCCACAAGTCCACAGATAGACCCGACCACTGCTCCAATAACTGTCTTCTGGTTATCGTCCCCTTTATTTGATGTATCTGATAGTACTGCCGAGGAAACCAATTAGAAACTTGCTTACTAAATAGGATTAACTTTTATAAATTAAAGGGTTAAAAAAAACGTTTGTAAGTATTAAGAACAATAAGTTATCTCTAAAAGAATTGTCTCTATTTCAACATTACAAAATGGTAAACGATCTTTTAAAAAAAAAAGATAAGGATTAAAAAATAACATGTGAAGATAGGTATGTTTCCTTGTCTTGTTTGTTTTCGTGTGTGCACTTTTTATAGATGTTAATACCACATAAAACATAAAAACATAAATATATTGAAGTGGAACTGATGAAAATATAATTGAGTGACATTTTAACAGTTATACGTATTTTCACAATTTTGATGTACTTTCAATTTTTTGTCTCACTGTTACATATTTAAATCAAAACAATCTATTTACAAATTTTAATTTTAAAAAAAAATGTTGTTACAAATCCTTTATAGAATGTAATAGCAAACATATATAAAAACATTGACAAAACAAATATTCAAGTAACGCCCTTTATAAAATTCCCAATTAGTGCGCCCCCACCAAAACAAAGACTCGACATTACATTTTTTTGTTAAAATACTGTTTTTTTTTAACGTTAACGTTACGAGCATGTATATATCATTAATTCGTTTTGCAAAATAGCGATGATTTTTTTATTAGCGAATACAATACTAGTGATTTAAAATAAGGGAATCAAAGTTCTTGCTCCATGTGCCAGATTTTGAAACACAACCTTGGAAAATTGACGTCTCGCGACGGTATATATATATACACACATACATATATATATATATATGATTGCATAATATATATATCAATATTAACATAAATGGGAGTGCAAAATAGTTTGAATAAGTACAGGTTAACTGTGGCCCATCCTGAATATTTTAGAGTTGGATGCCATGAGTTAGCTAAGTGATTTAAGAAAACAAACAAGATGCATCTTTGTTATTCTTTCATTAAGCACCTCAAGTATTGATTTTTTTGCTCAAATATGTTTTATTCATAAAGTCAACATAAGGAAGATTGTTTGGTTAATAGAAAATTATTAATTTTCAAACAAAAATAACCACAGTCAAATTAAAGGGACTTTTAGCCTGTTAGGTTTTGGTCTGGTTGATTTTGCCTGACCTTAAATGCCGAAGGCTTTTATCGGGGCCTTTTTTTGTGCATATATTTCAAATTTTTTGTTTGAAATGTGTCATGAAGTTTTGATTAAGATTTTAATTATTTATTTTAAATTTAAAAAAAAATTAAGTACCGAATATCCGCTGTGTAATAGTTTACTAAGTTCATTAAAATAAATAAGCACGAATATACATTGTCAAGTTTTTAACTCGTCGCCTCCGTATAGTTGAATAGCAATTCTGCAATTGACTGGCACAAGAAGTTCGAAATTCGTTGCCTGTGCACTGCATTCTTTAAAAACAATTAACAAAAAATTATATTAGTTAAAATATGTTTGATATACTATGCTCCTTACGTAGAATATTAGTTTGAATTTTCTTTTCTTGCATCTGCCCATCAAAATGTAACTACAAGACCTGATATTTTTCTTTTTGAAGTATAAGCTGGTTCCCTAGACAATAAATCGCATCTCTGCACGCACCTGGATAACCCAAAAGATATTCATATTAAGATGATACAGCTTGGCACCGGTAGCTTCGCAGGCGTCGTCGGAAATTATAATTCTATTAACATTATCCGCCTACCTAAAGCCATCTCCGGTCTTTAATTAACCCTACACATAGATTAGTTTTCATCCAATGATCAATATAAATTACGTCTACAGCCTTTACAAAAACCTCTTCTCATCTTGGAGACCAAATTAAATGCCATGAATGGCAGCCATCTGAGTCATTATGGACACAAACACGAAACAAAGACAAATCTTTGAATAAAGATGACTCCATATAGACCCGATACATCACACAAGACCTTTTAAACGTGATTGCAATGAATTAGCTAAAGTTCACACTAGACCAAAAAGGACTGAACTCATTTAATGCCACGATTACATGTGGAGAAAATGGAGTCATGTTTTTGGCTGTACATTGCGGCAGTAGAAAGATAATCACATTGAATATTTTCGATAACTTTTGGTAAGCAAAATCGTATTGAATTAGTAGGGATTACAACGATATTTTGTCGAGCAGCATACTCAACATTCAATCGGCCACCCAACTAAGCCCAAGACGATTCCCTGACTTGCAATATTTTAAAGGTCACTGGCTAAGCGAATGTCCTCGAACGATGCAAGCTGTTTATGTAGGATACACATTTGTGGTAGTTTATTTTAGTTTAAATGATGAATTAAGTTTACAAACGTATAGTCCATTCAACTACCTTTCATTTGATACCTCATTTTGTCTTACAAACCCAAACAAAAATATTTTAAATCGTTTTTTTAATCCCAACCTCTCAATTCTGGTACCCGTGTACCAATAGCCACTTCGATTGATTTTTGTGGTTCATTCAGCTGTAAGATCTTTGCACAACATAGCTGGGATTGGCAAGGTCCGAATAAATACAGTACAATGAAGACATGCTGTTTTAATCTGAGGGTAATTTTCGGTAGTCATTCATTGTATTGCGTAGTAATTCATTTTGTCCTTGACTTAGCAATTTTCTAAAGTTGTTTAACTGTGTATATATGAACAATTTAATATAACCGTCCTCATCCCTGAAATCGATATTGCCTGTCAGAGATTCTTATTCTTTTACATCACCTGCATCGTCAACAAGTTTGAAAAAGCCGTGGGTTTAAAATGAGTATGCCTTTATTTGTGCTACTTTTGGATCAATCTCCTGATATTTGGATCTAATTTAGGATTTGATTACAGACATAAGTTATCTAAACATGTCGATACATTTCTTTGTAGAATCTAATACTTCTTCTCTTGACCTTTAAAATGTAATTTCACCTGTCATTGTCAACCCAATTAGCTTTATTGTCAATTCGTTACACTTCTGATAACTTTTTCTTCACATTTTTATATCGTTTTACAAATGGTTACTGGAATTTAGTAAGGGTATTTTAATGTATCCTTTTCATTTACAATTTAATCACTTGGAAAAACTTGAAATGAAATATTTAATTTTCATGGCTTGTATAATATCTTATTTTTAACCATGAATATAATTTTACTAACCTTCATCACAATTATCACCTTTGAAGCCATCTTTGCAGCTGATACAAATACCATAGTTGATATCACAGACTGAATCTTTACAGTTGGTAGGACAAGAGGTCGTACAATTGGCGCCATAGAAACCAGAGGTGCAGCTTGTACAGTTCCCAGAGTTGATTTCACATTCAGCTTCCTTACAATTTTTGGAACACACGTTGGTACACATAGTGCCATAGCTTCCAGCCTTACAACTTTTACAAGTACCAGAGTTAATATCACATACTGAATCTTTACAGTTGGATGAACAAGGCGTAGTACAATAAGAGCCGTATAATCCAGGCTTACATCCAAAACATTTCCCCTCCAAGACGTCACAAATAGAACCAGTTTGAGAACAATTTGGTGAACAGTTTGACTTGCATTCACTTCCATAGAAACCAGGATCACAATCTGCAATTGGAGTTATCCCGCTTAATGCACTTAAAAATATTTTAACAATTAGACTGTCTTGAAAAATATATGGAATAAAAACTGAATATGTAATATATTTTTGAATATGTTCAAAGTAAATAGCTCGTATTGGAAATTTCATTTAAATTTAAATACAATATTAATAAATAGATAAAGGTTTATTTTTTTTCGTATTTTATGTATTGACTAAAGTCAAATCAATAAGACCTATTCATTAAAATAAGTCCTCTCTTTTAAATCTAGATACATTGAATCTTTATAACAGAATTTTCAGAGCCGCTGACCCAATTAAATAGCTTAGACTTGCTAAATGAAAAGTGTAGGAGTCGTCATAGAAATATTTTTTTGTATTCCTAACAAGTTCAAAAAGTCATTTGTTTTATAGATTGCCTACATTTTAAAATAATCATTTACAAGTTCTAAAACAATAATTTTGAGAGAACAAAAAGTCAAGTTGCCTCTAATAAAATTAATTAATGCGTGCCTTCTGTACAGGCTGGTAGTTTTTTCCCATTTAAAGCACAGCTGGTACAGTTTCCGTCGACTACCTCACATTGTTGACTTGAGCAACTACTATTACATTTATTTCTACAATCGACACCAAAGTAGCCAGCGTCACAATCTAATGAAAGATACAATTAAAATGGATTCTTATATCGGTTTCAGCCAACACATATAATAATATTTTTTTTCTTGATTAGCATTTTTACATTTGCTTTAAAAACATTTAAATTAATATTGATATTATTTCCATCCGTCTCATACCTTGAATTTGTTAAATGTTGTTAAATTAACATCAATCTTAAAGTTTTACTTACTTTTTTAAAATAATTAGTTGGATGATTCATTATTATTCCCTTCGAACACATTATTATTCCCTTTGAACAAATTATTATTCCGTTCGAAAACATTATTATTCCGTTCAAACAAATTATTATTCCGTTCGAACACATTATTATTCCGTTCGAACATATTATTTGTAAAGTTGTAAGTCTGATCTGTATTTTATACATATACATCAATTAAATTTATAAATAAGAAAGTTGTCAAAATCATTATGTGTAAAGTAACTTACGTTTTGTGCATCCTTGTCTATAGTACCCAGCCCTACATCCAGACGGACAGTTTCCTGTACTAACAAAACACTTTTCACCATCTAAACCACAGTTACAGACGTTCTCACAATCACGGCCATATTTGTTTTGTAAACACAGTGAATCTGAGAATACAATTGTGTGCATAATAATTAGTCACATTTAAAAACGATTGCTGAAATAACTCTTTTTTTAAACAACGATAAATATCTAAAATTATGTATTACTTATTTTCATCAATAACTGTATTCGGGACCTTACGCAAAAGTCCAATTACTTTTTTAAGTTTAGGATGCAGAGAGTTTAGATCAAATTGAGACAATGTGTTTCTTGTGGCCAATTTCCACATTTGAATGAATGTATTAGCAGTTATTGTACCATCAAATTGACTGTCAGGAGAGCGGCGCAGTAACATCGTCCCAAAATATTTCTTCTCCTACACATCTTTTTCGGACAACGGTGACTTTGAGTATTGTTTTTGAAAAAGAAGCATTTTCTTTAGTTTAACATTAAATTAATAGCTTGAATGAGATATATTATTATTAAAGTATGCCTAATAATTATACATACACTTTCGAACGTTTCTGTGTGTGCTGGTTTGTTTATCAAATCTTGCGTTGATACTTGCATGATACCAGTTTATTTGTGCGAGTGATAAGCTACTAAATGGCCTTATCCTAGCTCGATTCTGATCATGCTAAATAATTTGGTGGACGAAGGTCTACAGATCATTATAGCACTAGTGATCACAGTCTTTTTGAACCAGTTTTGATGCTTTATTTATTGTTTACCCGTAATCCAACTACCCGTAATCAATCTACGCGTAATCCAACTACCCGTAATCCATCTACCCGTAATCCAACTACCCGTAATCCAACTACCCGTAATCCAACTGCCCGTAATCCAACTACCGTAATCCAACTACCGTAAATCATCTACCCGTAATCCAACTACCCGTAATCCAACTACCCGTAATCGATGGTTTATCAATGTTTTTTTTTTTTTTGATAAGCTATCTAGTAACCTATATAGTTTTAAGTCACCATAATGGTATTGCAAACAATAGAAAGAGGTCATCTGAGCTCTGCTTTTAACATAAATGAAAATATTTCACTATAATAATATGTATAATGATCACCAGTGAGGCCTACATATGGAAAAGTGCCTTAAAAAGTAGTGAGATGATTGTAATAATTTTGTTATGATAAATCATAATTAACTTTATTGTTTTTGCCTTTTCAACCCCTATAGTAAAGCGTAGGCCATTAACACTACAGTTTCTCTTTTTTTTTCTTCGAACTCTTTCCAAATCATTCCTATATTAATTGATTATTTGTCATTTTCTATAACTATGCGTCTTTGCGTCTTCTACGTCCACTTGGTCTTTGACAGTCCTAAACCAAAGCTTGCAAGGCCTCATATATAGAATTTTAAGGGAACAAATATGCGCCTCCTCATATGATGTTCATCCGTCAACATCAACTAGGACCATCCAGTCATCCGGTTAGAGGGGTGGATTACGGTGAATTCGTAGGTGGCTTGCCAAAATATGAGTGATCGGAATAATCTCTGGCACCGCAGGCAGTTGCTGCAGTCGGTGATTTAATATTGCTCTTTCGGGCATGCATGCATGTCTCAGTGGTGGCTATCCTACTGGCTTCATAAGATTTAGCCCCTTTCTTGACAGCTGATTTCCGCCTGACTCTGTCCTGAGCTATCTGCACCCATTTAGTAGGGTCGATTCTTAAAGCTTTTAGTGCCACTTTCACTTAGCCTTTGTAGCGTTTTTTTTTACCTCCTTGGGAGCACTTGGCTATCTTGAGTTCTCAATATAATATTTCTTTATGGAGCCGGTGGTTTTCCATGCGGGCAACGTGTCCCATCCAAGGGAGTTGAGACTGCATCAGGGTGGTGAAGATACTAGGTAGGTTCACTCTAGCGAGGAACTCCGTGTAAGGTACTTTGTCTTGCCACCTGATGCCGAGGAGTTTCCTGAGGCACGTTGCGTGAAAATGGTTCAGTTTCTTGGCGTGACGCTGGTAGACTGTCCACGTTTCACATCCGTAGAGCAATGTCGAGAGGACTGTTGCGCTTTAGACCTTGATCTTCGTTTCACGTCTGATAACTCTCCTGTCCCAAACAGTGCTGCGGAGCCTGTCAAATATAACACTAGCTTTTGCTTCTGGCATTCATTAAATCTTCCATAATGTCATATCTGGAGAGGGTGCTGCCCAAGTAAGTAAATTTATCCACCGCTGATGATGATGTTTGGTCATATACCCACCCCCACAAACACAATAAAAAAATGAACACATGAACTTTTAATAAGCCTGAGACGGGTACCGTGGACTACTAGCCAACCCGGCACATACCTGGCGTCGAATATGTGTATTCACTAGTAATTGTTGCGATCCCAATATTTTTTTTTATTGTGCACGTTGTGTCTTGTGTGATTGTATAGTTCATGAACGCTCTAACCGGCTTTGGGCTTATTGCGTATGGTGACGTATATTTCTTTTATTATAACGTTATTTTTATAGCCTGTCTTTAGTGTACGTGCTATTCGTTTGTCGTTTGGCAGTTGGTGAGAGAACGTTTAACGACATATTTTACTACATTCTTCTACTTATAGGGAATTGCAAAATATATGTGTTGGATTCATTGTACAGCCTGATATATTTGTTCCTGGATTAAAGTTTTTTTTTTTTGCTATTTGAAAAGGGTATTGTGTTCGACTCTGAGTGATTACGACGAATAGAGGTGTAAAGGAATTTGATGAAAGAAATCAATCATGAATGAATCGCTACACCTTGACCCGGCAAAATAACAGAACCGTGTCTCCGTATTTACAAATGATTTTCGTATGTATGTTTGTCTGCGTGGGTGTGTTCATGCATGTGTGCAAGTTTATGCGTAATTTTAGAATCTTACTTATAATTTAATAATAATAATGTAATTTAATATACATTTAATAAGTTAAGCAATTGTCTTAACTTAAAGCTTGCTAGGATGGTATCGCTTTGGTGGTTATATAAACCTGTATTAAAATAGTATGCGTACTTTGGTACCAGAAAATAAAATAAAACCACCCAGCTACAAGTAACACTAGAGAATCTAGAGCAGCTCTGACCAACGTTTGATTTATTTTTTTTTTAAGTTCATGGGCTAGTGATTTTCATTATGTGTCAAGGGTGACGTGAAAATGTAAGTAATTGGAGAACAAATGTGTGAGGGGATTGAGTGTTAAATGTGCTCTTCTTCTGATTTGAATGTAATTGAAAAAATATAAATTATTTTTTACATTGTTTAAACAAGTTTCTTATTGTTACTTCATTTTTGTTAATATCTACATTACAGCGACATAGGAATTTAGCACATGATTAAATATTATTTTTTGGTAGATTCTTTGATTGTTTTGTTCATTAAACAAAACTTAAAAGAAGGCATCTTCCTTACAATACAATAATCAGTTGAGTGAATTCAGCAAAAACTATTTGGTGTTGATTCAAAGAACCATCTGTATAGCCCTTTTATCTTTTAGTGCCCTTATTTCTTTTTCGGCTCAAACTGCAGTCAAATTACAGTAGCAACACACTAAAAAAATATCTGCATGTCCTAAAGAATTTCCTTACTTTGGGAGGTATAATTCTGTTTCGAAAATGCAACAATTTACAAATGTTTTATAGGGGTCGCGCCGCTAAAAAAGTTGAGAGCCATTGTTTTATGTTGTATGTCCTTAAGCTAGGAGTGTTTTGAAGATTTGAAGCTTTTGTGAGAAGTTAATTCTCTTTTAATTGTAACAACAAAACCTCCCGTGTTTGACTCAAAATACCCGTACCCGGACCTCGTGTAGTTAACTGTATCGGCTTAGCCCTCAATTTTAACCTTATTTCCCAAAACATTATATTAATTTCGTTAATTGCAGATAGCCCCTTTAAAATTGTACGACGTTTGACTCGACCTTATAATATTAATTTACTTATATAGACCGTAACATTACAGTAGCAGCCATAAAGTCCCAACATTTGTGTTAGAAAATAAATTATAATGCATTGTTTTTATACAAATCTGGCAAAGATCTTTACACAAAACAAAAGTAAATGTAACGACATACGGCAACATTTGTGATTTATTCAATGGTTTTAGCGATTAATTCATGATGTATACATGTTAAGGAAGAATTTGTGATTGTCTTTTCAATATCAATTGCTTTCTACTCGGTTTTAATGAAGTGAGAAATAATAAAGTTACAGTAGCCAATACTTATACTTGTTTAATCTTAATTAAGATACATTGTAACGGGAAACTTACCACCATATATTTCGACTTCACACAAAGTCAGAATACTTTTCTGATCAATATAATTATAATGATACGTTGCTGTTATCTGAACTGTTGAAACTGGCGATGAAGTATTTGTTGATAGAACGTTGTACACCTCCAAAGCTGATATCTCAGTATCAGTGTAATTTTGGACAATGTTATTTGTTTGGTCAAATGTTCTAAGAACAAATCCTTTTAGTCGGTCAAGACAACAACTTGGGTCATAATCATGTTCAGCTTAAAAGAAAAGTAACAATATTATTTTAATAAGAATGCACCAAGTTATCCTTATATTACTAAACAATTTAAATACATTCTGATTCCAATAACATTTTTATGGATTTTCAATTATGTTACGGAAATTGAATCAATTTTAATATTATTTTTATAATATATATCTGCGTATATTTAAGTCTTTCATTATTAAATTCGAAACACCACAATCAGATTGACTAAATCATGTTGCAAACAAATTTCCGGTCTAGTATAAACATTGCCAAGACTTGCAGCTTCCCAGGAGCTGACATTTGAAGTGACCACGATCTAGTCATGATGACCTTTAGGCGGCACTGAAAGAGGGTACATAAACATGAATATACTAGAATCAAATTCGACCTTCAAAAGCTGAAGGATCCTAAAATAGCAGAAGCCTTCTAAGCAATGATAGGAGGAAATTTGCAGCGCTTAACATTATAGATGACGACTGTTCAGTCATGGACGCACTCATTGATAACTTCAACACTGCTGTGACGGACACAGCTCATGACATCCTTGGTAAACATCGACCAACCCAATAACCATGGGTGACAGCTGACATACTCGATATGTGTGATAAACTGAGGCAGTTAAAGAAACAATGATGCTAGATACAGAGAGGGCCAATAAATATAGGAAAATTAACCAAACCATCAAAAAGGTTTTTAAAAGGGCAAAGAAGAACTGGATTGAAGAATAATGCTACGACATTGAAAATTGCTTGTAGAAAAACAATAGCAAAAAGGCATACCACTTGGTGAAAGAACTAACCACTGCAAAGCAAGGGCGTAGTACCCCCATACAAGATAAAAATGGTAAATGTTTGACCGTGGAAAATGATATCCTGAAAAGTTGGACTGAATACTGCTCAGAGCTCTATAATGAAAATATAAAGATATACCTGGAGATCATTACTGTCCCCCCCAGCAACGGACAATGAAAACGTCCATATTCTCCGCTCAGAAGTAGAAGCAGCAGTCAAAGCACTCCAAATAGGAAAGTCCGAAGGAGTGGATAATATCCCTGCCGACTTGGTGAAACAGGGAGGAGAAGTAATGATGAATGCCTTATGCCTTAATCAATATGTGTAACAAAATATGTCTGACAGTGGAATGGCCCTAATCATGGACCCAATCGCTCATCCTCACCCTCCACAAGAAAGGTAACCTACAGCTATGACAAAACTATCACACCATTAGGGCAAAAAGAAAACCGAGCAAAGTCATGCTGAAGGTCATACTGAACCGACTATGACCATATACCGACAGAATCATTGCTGAAGAACAGGCGGGCTTCAGGCAAGGACGTGGCACTACTGAGCAGATCCTAAACCTCCGAATACTTTGTGAGAAATATGTTCAACACCATCAAAACCTATACCACGTCATTGTGGAGTTCAAGAAGGCATTCGACAGGGCTTGGCATGCTGCTTTATGGACCACCATGAGGTACTACAACATCAACACAAACCTAACCAGAATGATGAGAAGCCTCTATAATAAGGCCACCAGCGCAGTCTTCTTCAACAATAACATCGGAGAATGGTTCAAACCACGGTTGGAGTACGAAAAGGCTGCTTGCTCTCCCCCACCTTGTTCAACATCTTCTTGGATAGAATTATGTCAGATGTACTGGAAAGGCATGTAGGGACAGTCAGCATTATTGCAGAACAATCACCAACCTACGCTTTGCAAATGACATAGACGGACAGGCTGGAAGCGAAGAAGAGATAGCAAACCCAGAAAAGCGTATCGACAAGACTTCATCGTCCCTTGGAATGCAAATCAGTGCAGAAAAGACAAAAATGATGACGAATAGCACCACTGGCATCGCTACTGAAATTAAGGTTGGGAAGGAAAGATTATAGACAGTTTGCAGATTCAAGTACCTCGGAGCAATATTCTCGGAAGAAGGCTCTAAACCCGAAATGATGGCCAGGATTGCGCATACCGCAACAGCAGTAAAGAGGCTCAAGAAAATATTGCACGAAGAAATATAAATATAGTCCCCACCACCCAAATCAGGCTAATGCGCTCATTAATCCTCTTCCTTTTCTTGTTTGTCTGTGAGTCCTATAAATTAACAGCAGAACTTGAAATAAAAATAAAGGTGATAGAGATGAGATTTTTCAGAGGTATTCTTGACATCTGCTATAGAGACTATATCACCAATGAACAAGTGAAAGAAAGGATTCGTCAAGAATTTGGGAAGCACGATGACCTCCTGGTGTTTGTAAAAAGCGCAAACTTGAGTGGTATGGCCACGTGACAAGAAAACAAGGGCTCGCCAAAGAAATAATGCAGGACACAATTAGAAGACGGAAAAGAAGAGGAAGACAGAGAAAAAGATGGGAAGATAACATCAAAGAATGGACGGGATTAAAACTAGGCGAGGCTGTGCGTAGGGAAGAAGACCGAGAGGAATGGAGAAGAATAGTGTACATGTCATCTGTGGCACCCCTAAATTACAAGGACTAAGGGACATGATGATGATGTTATTATTCAATATTTGTAATACATTTAATGTATTTTATCTGCATTTTAAAGTTAAAATATTATTTTTAATATAAAAAAAAGCATCGTCTATGTATTACTATTATTATTAATCCAAAATTAAATTTATCGGCGAAACCCAGAAAACTGTTTTTTTTTTTTTTGCGTTGTTAGAAACTAAATTTAAATTTATGTAACCCAAATGTCAAGGAATTTTACAAAAAATTGTTGATTGACCTCAAAAAATTAAAATCCTCAATAATATTTAAGGAACTTTTAATACGGCGTCTGTCAAAACAGATAATATTTTCCCCGTTTTTGTAAATAATTTAATAAATGTAAATGATTGCTTTTTAAATTGTTAATACACCCCACCAATTTACGGAGATATGCGCAAAACGGTTTTTTGTTCCCATTAAATATAAAACAATGTGTAATAAAAGGGTAGGAGGGATTTAAGAATTTTTTTTAAAGCTCAGGGACATTCAAAAAATTGTGGTTGCTTACCTAGGGTATCACTAGCCCGTGGATGAGTTTATCAATTTTAAATGAAAACTTGGGGGGGGGGGGTCGGGGGTGATACATTTTATTTGGCCTCAGGCAATACAAGATACGCTGAAACATAAACGAATAAATATAATAAATAAGTTATTTTTTTTCGATAAACGTGTTAAAAAAGTGTCGGGTTGGGGCGGGGGGCGTGGAAGGGTTTTACAGTTTTTAAGGTTTATGAAGATGCCAAGATCTATGAATCCCAATAGAAAAAAGACGTGATCCATTTTCTTCTAAAAATAATTAAATTTAATATCAATTATGAAAATTTAGTTCGAGGGCTTAAAATACTAATAGTATTATTATTATAAATGCTATATTTTCTCAAGGTCATATGTTAAATCGAGGTGGACTTAGCCTTATATAATTTCCCATTTGATCTCGGTGGATCAATAAGTGTTGGATTTTCTTCCGTGCCAGAAGTGTGTCCTCCGTTCCTATATTCAAAGCTTTTCAATGCGAAGTAGACGTTCCTTATCGTAGCTGTAGGTAGTTTGGCGTGAGACGTGAAAAACGATCCCCTAGTTCCAGCTTCTAGGTACGTCGGTTCAGTAATAATAAACCAGTTAGTATTCTAGGCTGCAGCTAATGATCAAGCTAATAAAGTCCCTAAGCATAGTAGGCCACAGTGTGAAAGGATCATAAAAAGGCTAATTCTAATCTGCTCCTGCGTTGTATTGAAGTTGAGAAACGATATTAATTAGTTGGGTTAAAATTTGTTTATTTTCCCATCCAATGAATTCAGTCTAATATTACGGATTCGACCTTCCAACAAGAAGAATTATATAGGGAGAGGCAAAATAAAGGGACGGGGTATTATTTGACAAGAGCGAGTTTACAGTGGACGAATTTTACAATGTCAAGCCTCAAACCATCACATATACATATACAATTCTTAAGGTTTAATTTAAAAGAACGGCTAAAATTATCCTATTAAATTTTGATACTAACATTAAATAATCTACATACCTCCAACTCTGTTGACTATTTTAAAACGTGTCACTGAAACCATTGCATTAAAATGTAGAGACCATGTCGGAGCAGGCTCGCCACCGTTAGTAGTATGTGTGCAAGAGTTCCTTTGCCAGCTGTAGCTACCATCTACGGCCTTACTTGAGTTTAAATTACCATACTCAAACTGTGATGTTTGATTTGTGGACTGCATCAAAGCTACATTTCGACCTGAAATTAATTGATTTAAAAAATATTCTTACTGATTTTAAGTTGTTATGATTTTAAAGTGATTACTTAGATTAATTATTTGTTTTTTTTTTAAATTTTAAAACTAATTTATTTACTTCTTTTAAAAACTTCATGATGTTTCTTAAGTTTCCTTTAACTCGATTCTGTGCATATTGTTTCTTGGATCTATCTTAGAAGAACCTCCATCAATGCTTTAGTCTGGGCATACAAACCTATAAAATCACCTATTTGAAGGAACATTTCTACAAAACTGGTAAGTACAGTCTTATGACTAATAGAGAATTTGAACCAGTATCACCAATGCAATTTAAAAAAAAGTCGCATTTCGTTCCTGTCTGACTGTATAATGCATAAACTTGCTTCTATTTGTCGCCGTGTTGTTGTTTTTTTTTTTTAATTATAAATTTTGCCATACAATTCAACATAAAAAAATAAACACTTGAACCCCTATGATATAATTATCTCTGAAATTTATTTTCTTTGGAAATAGTAATTTAGACCTCACTTATTATATTTGTTCAAATTATCTTTGTATAATTGATAATACCGTTTTCACTGCAACATTGAGTTTTGAAAACTAGAATCAAATTAGCCACCACTTTGCGTAAATGCCTTTGCGATTTGCAAACAACATTGAGTTCATGGGCCCCTAAAGCTTATTTTATACATATGATTGTAACAATTCAGGAGTCAAGACTTTAACAAACAATATTACTGAAATGTATAACTTATACATTTGATAATATTTATGTTAACGTTTTTGAGATAAAAAAATTTGAAAAAAAAATGTCCCATTAACTATCGAAGGATTAGGAGTTTTAAACATTCTCGTTATTTGCTGCAATCCATTTTAATAGTTTTAATTTTTACAATTAATATTTTTAAAGTACGTTTAGTGTCTCAATGGTTTTTATATTGTAGATATCTTTATAGATAATATAACATCTTATCAGGTCCGAATTAAAAGCAATTTAGGCCCTAGACACAAAATGTACTGGGGCGCATATCACAACCCACCAGGGACTTGAGAATGGGTAACTCGCCCCAGGCTCAAACAGCGGGTTTTGAGGGGTGCAAACAGTTCTTTGCCACCCCCCCTACCAGCCCCCTGTAAACTCACCAACATGAATACAATGTCAAATAAAAGTAAACGTTGAATAAAGATAAACATAGATTGATTCGTTTTTTTTTACAAAATCCTAAATAATTATAAATCAAAAATAGTTTTTAAATATAAATATTCACAGACGATGACACATTATCATTATTAACAGATATATAGGATAAATTATTTAATATAAATGTAACAGAGTCATGAGAGTTGTTGTGTGATGTTTGGTTGTTGACACTACCATACCTTGCTCGCAGCGCCAAAAAATGTAGCCGAGTTGTGAAAATTTGACAGTATATATATATAAATGGGTTTATGAGCTAAAAAACATTCATGTATTTATGACAATAGCCTATATTTTGTTCTTATAGTATTGTGTAAAAAGGAGTTGTAGAAGAAAATCAATTTAAAAAAATAATAAATGGATCCTTAAATAATTGTAAGAAAATGTCAGAAGGAAAAAGGCCAAAATAAAGCATCAAAATATGCCTGTGAACAAAGACGCAATTTAGGAATCCTATGCTTGAAATGTCTTGGTCGATTTAAATGGACGAAAAACAATTTAATACGATAATAAATGTGTCAATATCATGTGAATAAATTGTAACGTTTAGGATGAAATCGATATCAAACGTAAACGGTGATGTTAATTTATTAATATACTTCATGTGTTTAGTAATTTGATTTAATTTTTTTAAACATTATTTAAATCTTACCCTGACTGATGTAAAGTGAGCACAATGTGCTCACTGCTGATCCATTCAGAAGTATTTTCTTTATTGGTTTTATTATGTTGCAATAAATGTCCATCGTAATGTCGTCAACAAAAACGTTGGAGCATTCTGGTGTGACGTCATCTGGAAACCTTATTGAAAGGCTTTCTGTTTGTAATTCTCAACATAGGGAAAATGCATTTTTTTAAAATTACTTTATATAAATTTGCCATTCCATTTAAATAAAATATGTACATTTTCATTGATTCAATAATGAAAAGTAAATGATAAATAAATGGCTAAATAGAATAATTATTTATTGTCGAAAATAAGTCTTCTTAAAAAAAAGTTAAAATGTGTTCTGTCAATAACATGTGTGTTCATCTATTGCTGATAAAAAACAATATAATTAAACCACCTCCATAGCCCACTTCATTTATTTTTTTAAAATATAAGATCTGCTACATTTATCGAAGAAATCCTTCACGCCAATCAAGATGAACATGTATTACAATATGTCATTGAAAGAACCTTTTCAAAACAATTTTCGTTATTTCGTTATATAATAAATACAGTTATTAATAATGTATATTTAATCATATAACAATAAAACTTAGTTTGTATTTTTAAATTCATGTTAACGACGCTAATATTTTTTTTTATGTCTGGATGCATGGAAGAAACATTTAAAGAATGCAACAGTTTTTAATATCAGATTGTAACAAGTTTTTTTTTTTTGATCATTTTTAAATGTATAAAAAAACCTAAGTAAAGCCAGATTTCAAGAAGTTGAGGTCCCAATGCAATACATAATTTTTTAACCTTTTCTAAAAACAGAAGAAACATTTTTTGCAGGTTTATTTGATAATATGTTATTCTCTTGGCTGATTTTAATCTAGCTTCAAATCTTTTGTATATTGTTTCTGTAATGTATTATCAACTTCACCGACATTTGCCTTTATGGACATTCATCCAGTTTAATACAATAATTTACAATAGTTTTGGAAGCAAATTGGTTTATAAATATGGGATTGTTTCAAATATTTCTAGTTGTTTAATTTCTTGTAAAAGATAAACATTATGAAAAGTGTATACAAAAATCCTCAAAATAAGCTTGAAGGTTTTTATAAAGGCAGTGATGACCCTTTTTCCAAGAAATACAATCGTTATTGTCTCCTGGTAATATTTTCAATAAATGTGACATCTCCGAGTAATAATTCGTTCTTCAATTGGTGAATCTTATAAACGATAAAATACTGATAAGACACAGACAATTCCCTTTAATAAACAATTGCACTTCTGTATGCATTAATTTGCAATGCATTTCTTCTTTTTTTTTTTTTTTTGAAACATTGTCTAAAACCTAAATTCTAAAACGCATATGAACGATTGAAATCGACATTGCTTCAAAAACAAAAAATTAAAACAGCACATGATTCTTGAGCACCTATTAAAAAGCAAAAAAAAAACAAACAGCACAGGCACTTTACAATAGAGGCTTTTACTAAAAACTGTATTTACTTACATTGTGGTGGCATAATAGGAATATTTGTTCACTAGAATTTTCGTTTCACACTCAGGATATCCGATGCTCCGCAAATTGTGTGCCTCTTTTGTGGCCCCCTTCCCCCCAAAATATGCTGTGACCCCCCCCCCCCCATTAGGAACGCTGTGGTAAAAAGGGAGATATAATTTAATTACCTATATTCCTGACAATAATCCTCAACCATGTGAAGTAGAAAACAGAATTCCAGTTGACATCAAGGGAAAAATTAGAACCCGTAATTGATGCACACGATGAGTCATCTCCATCTATTATTTTTGATGTGCTTTGGGATGCGCCGTTAGCAACTGTAATGGTTGCATTTAGGGCTATATCAGCTGAAATTAATTATATTTGTCAGTACTAATGGCAAGCTGTCTTTTATTAACATATTTGTTTCTTTCTTTACAATGATTGTGTATGTGTAACAGATTTGAAAGAAGTAAGACAATATACCCCAAAATCAATAAATTTAAATATTTATTTGAAATTACAAAATATTAAAACTTCTTTAAAATAAATAACATATTAATCAATGTATGTAACCTATTAAAAACTCTTTAACTTATTTGAAAATATTTTTTTTCATAACTTCCATGTCATTGAATTGAAAATAGAAAAATATAATCCACAAACATTTATACACTTATAAAGCAAATTAAATTAATTAGACATAAGATATTTAAATATTGTCAAACAATATAGGCATAATGATGCCCTTTAAAGTATGTTGCACATAGAGGCATGGAGGCTTTGACAACTGCCCATTGTGTCAGTGCCTCAAGATGTCACTGCATAAGTGGGGATTAGTACAAACACGTTTATTTAAATGTTATCAAGTAGCACAGTGTGTGTAAGGAAAACCTAATCAAGGATACAATTTTAAAAAAGTGGATAGAAAGCCACCTTCGCTTACAAAAAAACGTGAAAATTAAATCAAATTAAACAATATAAAGTATCAGATGTTGTGGTGAGTTCAAGAATAAAATCATGAAATTTCCCACTGAACACAAACAACACGCGCCTTCTCATTAAACATTCGCACAACACAAACACTTTCTTTGGACCACCTAGATCACTGAATCCAGGCATTTCCAAAGGCCCTTAATACGTTTCTCCCACACTACATTATCTCGGGAACACATCTATCAGAAAAAAACATTTTGCAACTTCATTTACGATTACAAACATGCAGCCGTCTACAACAAACAAGATTGCGTTCTTATTATAAGGGAAATTTAAAAATCATATTTTAGAGCCAGGATGATGAATTTATTGATCGTGGGCCCTCAAAATATAGATGAAGAAAAGAGCAAACATCTTAGTACAGTATAATACATGCGCTACATATCTTAATGAATACATATTCCTTTTTTCATAAGGATACTCTCTCCGTAATAAATAAGTATCCCTTATAATCCTTTTAATAGTGGACAACACACTAAAAGATAACAAGAGGTACAATTATTAGAATATTAACACTGAAACGCATTTACATACATACTTGCAATGGAATAAAGTTAAAATTACAAAAAAATTCATCGTATCGTTAAGAGGTTAGCCAACTACAAGTCCGCAAAGTGACTGATTAGAACTAGATCTCAGCAAATATAAACTATAACTAAACTCCTTTAAAACATTGCTTTTCCTATAAATTCTTTTTATGCATTTTTGTGAGACTTGGCGATGGCTACAGTTTTTAGAAAACTTTTTAGAAAAGTGGTTAATACAATTATTTGGTGTTATGGGTTGCGGTGAGGCTGAAAATTGAATGAAACATGCGTTTACTTAACGCACTTTATAAGAATCCCAATTAGTAATCAAAAGAAAATATTACGCCCCAAACGCAAATGCGATATTTTTAAAGAATCTGATCTAGCGTCGTTAACTAAAATTTTGAAATAATATGTTGTCTTCGGCAATGGGTCCATGTGCCTAGCTTGATAGGTTGACACAAATGGGGTCAATGAGTCGTCCGAAATTTTAGCCTTCACGACAAGACATACAAAAAAAAATAACACTAACAAAACTGAAAGCAATGTGATTATATAAAAACTAGCGAGAACCCGGCATGCGTTGCATGCCACTAAATGAAAAAAGTGTTTGTGTTTTAATTAAGATTCAAAGTAATTTTTAAATAGAAAATATTTATTGTTTATTTCCGTCTACTGTATACACAAATAAATTAGACGTTTTTTTCGACGCGCGAGAAGGCAACATATAGCTGTCCACGTGAGAAGCATGTATTTTCAAAATTTAGTCCACACAATTGTAGCGGTTGATCCACACATGCAGTAGCTCTGTTTTAAATTATATTTATATAGCTCAAATATTTATTATTTTTAAAATAAGGCCCCCGGCCCCAAACGCAAAAATTTTAAAATGGTTGTACTTATGTCACACACAAACTGAAATTTCGTTTGTATTTGATTGATTTCTAGCCACCCATGCAATATCACTGATTGAAATTATATTTGTATAGCTCATATAAGAAAACAATTATTAAGGGCCACCGGTCCCAAAAGGAATATTATAAAATGGATAAGCTAATTCAGAAACCTTTGTGCGCACAACAACTTACCAAAGTTGTATCGCAATTGGATGAATGGTATAGGAACGCATACGAAAATTATATTTAGCTCATAAAAAGGGGGGTAAAAAGAATTTAGGTCCCCGGTCCCAAAACGGAATATTGTAAAATGTGTGAAATAATTCAGAAACATTTGCATTTTTTTACAATTCACAAAATGTTCATCACATACGGGATATACTTATACATGTATAGATATAGTTTACAGAATTAAGATAACTTTTTTGCAATTATTTAAGGATGATCTGTCTGTCTGTCTCTCTGTCGCTATATATGTCTGTCTCTCTGTCTATCTCTCTGTCTCTCTGCCTGTCTCTCTGTCTCTGTCTGTCTCTAGGTCTCTCTGTTTGTCTCTCTTTCTCTCTGTATGTCTCTCTGATTCTCTGCCGGTCTATCTGTCTCTCTGTCTGTCTGTCTCTCAAGCTGTCTCTCAGTCTGTCTCACTGTAAGTCTCTGTCTATATCTATGTCTCTCTGTCATTATGTCTGTCTCTTTTTCTATCTCTCTGTTTGTATCTCTGTCTCTCCGTTTTGTTTCTCTGACTGTCTCTCTTTCTGACTGCCTGTCTGATTGTCTGTTTATCTATCTATCTACCTATCTATCTATCATCTACCTATCTACCTCTTTACCATCTACATGCCTGCCTGCCTACCTACCTACCTGCCCACCTGCCTATCTACCTATCTGCCCACCTGCCTACCTACCTACCTGCCCACCTACCTACCTACTTACCTAACTACCTACCTACCTACCTATATCTAACTAACTATCTACCTATCTATAGACCTGTTTACCCTAAAAATCTTAAAATCGTACAATATCACAAAATCGTTCAATAGATTATCTTAATAGTAAAAAAGCACAGTATATATAATGTATAAACCTCAGAATCGTACATTGTACGCCAAAATAGTAAGAGTAAACAGGTCTGTATCTATCTACCCATCTTTATATATATCTACCTATCTCCCTACCTACCTACCTACATATCTATCTACCTACTTATCTACCTACCAACCTACCTACCTATCTTTCTACCTGCCTACCTATCTATCCATCCAACCATTCTTCCTCTCACCCACACACCCTTTCATCCATCAATCCTTTCATCCATCCATCCATCCATCCGTCTATCATTTATATGCATCTCTATCTATCATCTATCTGTGTATTTGTCTGTCTGTCAGTCTTTCTGTCTATCTCTCTATCTAATAAAATCTCTAATTTTAAAATTAAATTTTCACTTGTTTAATGTGATTGGGTTTTGATATCCATGGGTAAGTAAATGTAAATATATTTATGTTTGGTTAAAGTCACTGATTTTCTTAATTGGTTAACATATGTTCATATGTAAAATGAGAATATAGCTTCTTTTTTTTACAACTGAAATGTCATTGGATTGAAAGATATTGTCATCCAAGTAAAAATGCGTGATCACTAGTTCCTACCATTGATATAAATTTATCGAAAAAGGTTAATTATTGATCAAATTTATTCTGAGGCTTATCTTGTGCTGCATTATGCAAAATGAATGTATAGTGTACTCCCCGCCCACAGAGTTTTAAAAAATAAATAAATCATACACTGGATTGTAACACCCTTACATACGCAAAAAGATTTTTTTTCATTTAATATGCTTTATTCTTATCTAGATCAGTGATAAGTGCATTAAAAATGATATTTGGCTATTTAGTTTTGCTGCACCAATTTTTAATTAAACGGCATATTCTTTTTAAAATTATTTTTAAATGTAGAGTTTTTACTACTTTATAAACTTCATCAAAGTTTATTTTTGGAATGAAAAAAAAGTACAAACTTATTAAATGTTAAAAATACAAAGCTAAATTAGTATTTAAGTTTAGCAATTTAAAAAGCAATCAATGCTATTTATGAATTTTGCTTATAAGAAAGGGAATGCACATTATCAATTTTGTCACGCTCTTTTATTAAATCAGAAATCTTTTAGCTTTGTCTAAATAGTCAATTCTCAATATGACGTCATTTACGTGATTATTTAGAACACATTAATTTTAATTTTATTTCGCCTTATTGACAACGCGCTAAAGAACGCACTAACAACAACTGATGTTTAGGTTTTCCCGATAAATGTGATTACTGTGTATTTCTTTGATCATATTTTTTCTATTTAATTTTTTTTTCATAACTTTCAAACGCATATAAAATGCTTAAGATAGTTCCTTAGTTGTATCTTTATATGTATTTGTAATTTATAATATTAATACTTAAACATTTGCTAAAATAGAAGCGGAAATATAATATTTTTTGCGCATGTAAATTTATTCGATTTCCGTAAAATAATAGAAAATAAATATGATTGTTTTTAAGAGTCCGAACGTATCAAAATATTTTCGGGTTTTAAGCGTTATGTCCCCATAGCTCATTCTTATATAGATAGCATGTCTCCAAATGTTTGGATCCCATCAAAAAGATTTCACAAGTCAGAAGTTCAATGCATAAAAGTATAATCAATGATGATGCCATACATTCAGGCTAGTACACTGGAGAAGATTCAAAAGTGCTATCCACCTGCTAATGTACATTTGTCTACAGGTATAACCCTCAAAGACGATACCATAAGAAATGATTGTAGTAAAGTCAAAGTCTAATGACCTTTTCTTAATTTTTGTTATGTATGTGATTTTAAACTAAAATTGTTTTGAAAATCACTAAAGCAAAATATTTAGAAGAAGGCTGCAGCAAGCATATTTTCGTTTTCAACTTTTATTCAAGATCACTTCATTGTTTTAAAGGACCGATCCAGCTTATCAACCTACTAGTTAAAACAAGGCGGCCTAAAGTAAATAATTTTTAGCGACGAAGAAACGAGCATTTTATTAACTTACAAGTGCATTTAAAGACAGTGATCCACTGCAGATGTTTTGATCAAATAACTGTGGCTAAATGGGGCGTTTCTAACAAGGTAAGCTAATGAAACCCACATAATCGCTCTTACTATAGTACATGTTACACGAGGGAAAGTTGTGGAGGTGGGTTCCCATATCCCATGATAAGAGATAACGCATGAATCACAATACACATTTTCAAGTGAAAAGGCTGGCAAGGAGTGACTGATATTAGATATAGGTCCAAGTAGGACGATGCAGGAAACCGTTAAAAAATGAATCCTTTAACTCTCATGGAAGGAGGATGACAGAAGCAACAGTAAACACAACATGTTTAATATAACTCTCAGTTTTGAAGTATCAAGTTGATTATTTGAAGTTAATGAATTAAATATTGACATTAAGTGGCCGTTCTACATTTATAGAAACTTAAAATTCTTAGTTTACTTTTAATAAGTAACTAGGCTTTTAATAAATGTAAGTATTCATTATAAACTGTACATATTATATAAATTGTTTCTGAATTATTTAATGTCCAGTGCACTATGGTGGAAAAGTTAAGAAAGAGTTGAGAAAGATTTAATGTAAGACAGATAAGGCAAACGAAGACACTGAAGATACAAGGGATAGATGGGTAAAGGAAGTGGTTAGGTTTAGGGAATATTGGGATCTGTGGATTCATTGTTATGATGACAGTGTGAATCCAGCGTAAGTTGTTAATGCCAAACTAAAGCATTATAGTAACAGTAAATGTGATGATGTTAACAAAGAATAAAAGCCAATTGATTTAGAGTGTTGGTTAGGGGAGGTGGGTGTAAGGCTAGAGCCATCGTTGAGCTGGGAATACGTCACAAATAGAAGGTTTAAATGTTTTAGCCAAGTGCTTAACATTAATGACCTACCATATTGACAAGCTGGACCAAACCATCCAGTATCGCATCCATTAGGACAGTCACCATTGGTAACATCACAAGCTGCATTGTTCTTACAGTGACATTTGTACTGGCATTTGTCACCAAACCAGTTGTTATTGGAGAATGTTATATCACATGCTGTTATGGACGATTGGTTTAAAGTAATTTTATGTTATAATAAATGTATATGAACTTTAAAAAACACGTTACATTTTAATTTTGCTTAAATGCTTCCATATTACAAAACCCCCCCAAAAAAATTAACGGAACATAATTTTAACAGACTCCATATTAAAAACAAGTTTCCAACTTTTTATGGTTGAAATTAATAATTAATTAAATTTAACCAATATAATATTTTTTTAATGTTTAACAAACTATGAGATTATTTTCTCTTTCATCTATTTCCTATATGGAGAAAGATTTGGTGGGTACTTAAACTTACATTGTACTGAATGGTACATAATGGACTGTACCAGAATGAACACAGACCAATACACTACTAAGGTCATGATTTTTTCATCACGAGGTTTATGAAGTTGTAATCTGAAAATTATAATAAGTAAAATTTAAATAATTAAAATTCGACGAAATATCTTTGATAAGGTAAATGAATTTGATGTTAAATTTTCTCAATGTCTCAACTGACTCATCTTAAGAAGAAATCTGCTTAAAATAAAATATGTTTTAAATAAAATCTGTTAATATGAAGTCTTTTTAAAATGAAATCTGTTTAAATAAAATATGTTTTAAATTAAATCTTTTACACATTATTTTGTAGGTGTAAATTAACATTCATTTGTGTTTCATGAAGAACAATCTTGTGTAGATTAATGTCGCTAAATTAAAAAAGAAAAAGAAATTGATTCATTAAGAACAATCTTGTTAATAATTATAGTCAACTTTTTACAGATCAGTGAATTAAAGATCCGTTCAAAAGGCTTTATATTTTAAATAAGTTCATTTTAAATTCACACAAGACCAATCTGAGATTAGATCGACTAATTCAAAATGTATTAATGCATTCATTCTTATTAAATTACTTTTTATTTCTTCTAACGGAATAGGATTTTACCAAGTTCGTTCAAAATTTCAATCGCTGTCATGTTCTGGTAGAAAAGACTGAAATAGTACTTACATTTCAAAGTGAGCATATAGTAACTATGAAATACTTCCGATCTACACTGATCATAGCGTCCTTATATGCATTAGAATACACGTTCAATGTGAATAGCAGCACACTTTTAATTTACTTCCTTGTCTCGAGATAGCACATTGGCAGATCCCTTATACATGGTTTTAATCACGTGGAAACAAATTTGGTGAAAATGTAAGGAAGTTAAAGGTGTAAAGCCCTTTATTAAACAAGAAAATATTATAATTTTAAAAGTAATGAATTAATGTCAGTTCTTAAAAAATATGTGCCAATGTCAAATGCGTATAGTATACTTTTAAAATTCAAATAATCAATACATAGTATTCACATTTGAGCAAAATATAAGGAATTTATATTTCCTATAGAAGTGACTACAAAAATCCCTCTGAGAATTGAATTTGTTTAATTTCTGGCGTATGAAGGGTGGAATCAATTAGATTGCAGGCCTCGGATGACAATCTAACCCTAGCTACGCAGCTATAATAGAATTGTCTAAATATCTAAATAGTGTTAAAACTCTTCACATGTATGTAATTTAAAGAAGAATTATTAACCAGTGACAGAAAGCTAGTGTGTCCTGCGCCCAGGGTGATCCCTGGCTTTGACGCCCCAACTCCCAAAACCACTTATATTACACAACACACAGTCATACAATTGAACCAATCAAATCCGTCGTCCTAAAATGTGTCACCCGGGGCAAACGGCCCACCGTCGTCATTGTTCTTACACCAGTACTTCTTTGACGTAATTTTGTAGGTCTTATCTCTAGGCATAAATGTGAATTTATAATATCAGTTATCAACGAGAGATACTATACGTATCTTTCTATCTCTCATTCTATATCACTAATACATAAACAAACACGTACGCCAACACACACATTTTATATATTTTTCTCAAAAACTCATTTCAATCCCATAATCTCTGACTAGCTATTTTAAAAAAAAACATACATCTTTGTATATGAATAGTTTACATATCGTGTTCGTGTTCAATCTGTATGTACCTTTTTAACTTATAGCCAACATTTGCAAGACATGTCGTTAATACACAGTAACATTGACATACTTCTGATTACAGTTAGACTAGAAACATACCCAACCTGATTTCATTGATAAAGACGACCTTCATAGCTATTCAAGCGTGTACGCAGTCTAAAAATAAAATCAAAGCGTCAATGTGGTAAAATAAGTTACCTAATATTTGTATTAAAGCATAACATATGTATGATAATGGACACGGAAATAATGGTTTATATTTTATATATTTTATTCATACTAATTTTCTCTTTTATGTTTTCTTCTATGTAGTTGGGAAATTGAGTAGTTCCCACGCCGCCATTACTCAGATCAAGATATAGAAATTATTCAAAATATAACAATTATAATACTGATGTCATTAAAACGCTAATATTTAATATAAATTATTATTACTATTAGTTGATATAAATGTATGTATGTATAAATATATATATATATATATGTGTGCGTGTGTGTGTGTGTGTGGCAGAGAGAGTGTATGTCTCATATGGAGAGTTGGCCACATAGAACACGTTGTCTGGGTGTTACCTGGTGTCTGAAGCTGTAATTATGCGATGCCAACTTTTATGTACCGGTCACAATTTGGTACATCCCTGCACTATACTTTTCACTTGCTGTGCCTTACCATTATATAGTTTTTACTTCTGCATATCTGATTGTGTATTTTATTGTAAACTTTGCATAATTAAATTCAATATTATTTATATACGATAACTAGATTTGGTATCATAGTTCTCTGTATAATTGTTGTTAGTTCTTTTCCCGCATTGCTCATCTAATGAGCACAATCTTAAATCAGATTAAATTTGTAAAACTTTAAAACGGTACGTAACATTTAAGCTGACAATTACCTTTTAATGGCAAATTTGTGTTTGATTATAATGGACCAAGTAATTCAAATCATGGATCAATTGTATAGTGTGCTACTTGTCAAGATGGACGTTCACCCGTTAGTTCCCTAAAAGTTATCAGAGTATAGATCATGGATAGAAACTTCAGTTTCATAGAAGTAATAGGTGGAGAATAGTACGAGAAATTTAGAGCTACTGTCTACAAGTTCATGATATTAATGACAATCATACAAAGCAAGAACGTTTACGATCATACTCTATAAGACCTAATGAGTGACAAAGAAAATAGCTTATATAAGTTGACTGCTGTGGGCAGCATGTAGGTGAAAAGGTTGTGACAAGGAACGTCTGTAGAACAACTGAGACCGTAGTTAATGAGGGAAGGAACTTTAGCGTTTCTTGGATTGAAAAAAAACGTAAGTGAGACGTGGATTTTTGCATTTGGACAGATTAATGACAACATTAGGATGATGGGAATGAGAGAGGATGTGTGAGTTTGAGGCGCTGAAATTGTTACGTTAGGTTTGAGATTGTATTAAGTGATTATAAAGCAGTGGTATACGAACTACTATTTGGCTTCTTTGAGGACAAATGAATGAGAAATTTTATGGAGTATGTAGTGAGGTAAAGAACAAAAATAGCCAAAATAATTACAAATTCACAATAAGGTACATTGTAAAAAAACTTAGGTGTGATGCAATTGCGTAAAGGAATCCATAATTGTTTCAAGTTCTTTGTCCAATTAGGTTCTATGTTTCCCACAGGGCCCTGATATCTCTTCTGTTGGAGGTACCTCTCATGGGTACTGGATGAGTGCGACGTAGCCACTTGTTTTCAACGGCAAAGCCTGAGCCGTCCGTGAACACTTTTAACACATTGTCAGAGTAGGCATTGATCATTGTTAAAGCTTCCTCGTTTTGGACTGCCGGAGGATTGGCTTTTGTAACCGCATAATGGCTTAATGAAGAATTTTTTCAGACAGGCTAAAGCTTGTGTGTGGGCCCCTGCTGGGATAATTGGCATCTTCTCCCTATTTATTGGTATGGGTAGGCTTTCTGATAGTATGTTGACCGCGTTAATACAGGAGAGTCGCTTTAGCCTAGTCAGCTTTACCCAGTGGTCTTGTAGTTGAAATCAGGGTTCCATTCTATCCTGCTGTCGGTATAGTTATAAAGCTTTTAGGATTGAATTTTTGCCCTCGCATTTCATGTGCTTCTATGTATGTAGTTATTTCTACTGCGGCCGTTAGCGATGTGCGTAGTTCTCAACATACAAAACGAAGAGTTTGATCTTTTTGCGGTCAACCCTTTCTAGTACCGAGCGGCTCACAAAGGCCTGGGCTGGGATGCAGTCAATTAATCTCTACATGATCCCAGTTTAATGAGCTCTTAGGAGTCTTTCATCTGCATCCCAGTCGGTAGAAGCGAGCTTTTTCACAAGGTTTAATTTGGTCGTGGCCTTGTCACACAGTCGTTTACGTCTTTTTTCTAGTAGGAGCTTCGCATCTAGCTGCTTCTCAAGGTACACTAGACTGTTTTCCAGTTTTAGGTCTTTCCCTCTGATCGTCTTTTGGATGTTATGTTTCACAGCGTTACGTCTAATAGTAAAAATATAATTGACAGTCTTTTCCGTATTTACGACCATTTTCCATTTAGCTTCGTTGGCTTCTATTCTGTCTAGGTAGTTCTGCAGGGGTGTCTGAGGTTGTTTTACTTACGTCTTTGCCCGAGTTACAAATTACGAAGTTAACTACGATCATTGCGCTCTGAGATTCCAACTCTTCTTACAGGTTATGTACGTAAGTGGGGAAAAGTGTGCAGCTGAATGCGGACCCTGCGGTAACCAGTCTTTAAAGAGTTTAGGAGTTGATATATTCTAACCAACCCGTGGGACAATCTTCCTATTCTTGTGCAATTTCAATATCCACATATACATATAAGAAGTAATCCCCAGTTTTTTAGCGTATACATACTTCCCGTGCACCACACTAAATCGTTAGTTTGTTTCAAATATAAAATTTACGACACTGTAGGGTTCCCTTTCAAAAGCCGACCTCAGTCGATGGTAAGCTCTTTATTTTTCTCTAGAACACAGTAAATTCATGCGTTCACCTTTTCATTCGGTTATTTTATAACACACATTATGTCAGGGAAAATGTACATAAACCGACGACCGTTGGCCTGATTTTCCCTCTTTAGAAATGGAAAATACTATGGCTCTTTTCTACGCCTGCGGCCACGTGCCTGTAGCCAAATTTCTATTTACGAGGGCGAGCAGGGCAAATCTTGAATGCTTTCCAAAATGAGTAAGTATTTCATTGTGAATTTTATCTTTCGCTGCTTTGCACTTTCAAAATAATGATTGAAATTCTTGTTTTGTGAAGATGGCCGTAAACGTTTCTATGTGGGGGCCTACTCCTTGGGCCTGAGCTTTCCTTTTCTCATGCTTTTAATGTTCCGGCTTTCGTTAGTCTCTTTGGCATTTTTATTTAATTATGTTAAGTATTTTTTGAGCGTCGTCAGAGCTGGCTTGCCATCACTCACCGCGGTGTCTTTTACCCTTTTTTAGATAACTTTGTGATTTTCTGCTTACCCACTCCAGTAAGATTACCTAGTCGTCGTCAGACTTTCGTTCGTCCGTGACGTCAAGATTCTCACACACACTTATCATTTTCTTAATGTCTTTTGGACCGTAGTTCGGACTTTGGCTGTTAGTCTATTGTAATTAGTACGAGCTAAAGGCGTTTACTTTTTCGCATCCTTTTCACGTACTTTTGCTCTCAGCTTTACCAGTTCTTTCAACCTCTTTTTCCAGTAAGGCACGAATTTCTGCTTTCCATTTGTTCTATGGATTGCTTTGCGAGCAGCCTTTAGTGAACTGGTTAACTTGGTACAAGTACTTCTACAAGGAACTGCAAAAATTATAAATAAATGTACACTGTATGAAACAACGTGCAATCTTTCTTTAAGATATACAACTGCACTCACGCAGCTGTATCCCTCTGTTACCAGTACAATGAAACCTCTTCAACCATCTAAAATTGAATTACCAACTCACAGCAACAATTTTCCAGCTTACTAATAGGAAGGAAAAGCCTAAGAAATGCTATAGTGCGTACAGTTAAAATTATACAATCAACACATTTATTTTACTTATTAAAGTGTGTATGCATCACAACTTTTTTTAATATCTACATATTATGTTAAAGATAGAGCTTTGGTATGGAATTCATTTAAAAATAGATTACCATATTATTTAAATACACAGAAATAAAGGGTGACATAATCACATTGTTAGGTAAAAGGTGGATAGGACTATAGAAAATTAATATAGTACAGAGTTGGATAAAATGAGTTTACATAATACAAATTGGTAAAATATTTGTGTATGGGCACGGAGCTGTGATTTATATTATGCAGAAGGCATGGCATATTACGTCTCAGAATTGGTTAGGACATTTGATGGGTATAGCAAAATCTCAATATAGTTGTATCCATAGTTTTAAGACAAGTGAATGCATGTAACTTTGTATTGCAAATATATTTCATATAGAGGAAAGAAAATGGATTCATTTATTATGCAAATGACAATCTGTTTAAATCGGATTAAAATCTTGAAAAAAGGTTTTAGATTTTATTTCAACATAAATAAATACGTACTACAATAATGTCGGATAATGCAAGTCAAGGGCCTTGGTAATTGTGGACACATTTACCTAAAAATAATTATACCTCAAAACTAAGTGAAGTCGTTAAAGAAAAAACAAAATACTAGATTAGATTTTCTTTCCAAGTAAGATATCGTAATTTTGTAATTTCCCAAATAATCCAGTAAAGGAGCGAGGATATGTCGTTGACACATGTTTACGAGAATATCATAATATTGATATTAACATAAGGGATTGTAAATATTACTTGAAAACAAATTTTAAGCTTAAAAGAAAAAGAGAGGTGGATTTATAAAAACAAAAACACTTGACCTTTTTAAAAACCCAATAATTTGAAAGACGTAAAAATGTAATCTTTTAAAATAAACACATACATATTTCTTTATTTCTCTATTTAGCGCAAAGTACAGTTTATGGGGCATTGGACATTTTTATTAGATTGGGAATAGATATTAAAAAATACAAGACTTTTTGAAATGAATATCGGGTAATATTAGTCTTTAAATACAAGGATTGTATTGCAATTATTTCCTTATAATAAAATTCAGCAGCGAGGCAAACATTTAGATACTTTGTTAATTAAGATACCAATTTTATACGATCCATTAATTCTGCATATATTAAATAGTAAATATATTTATTGCTTTCAAAGTTAAGTCATCTCTTTGGTTGATTTTTGTACATGGATGGTTTTTTTGAAAAATGGTCACCCTCGAACATTAAAAGTTTAAAAAAAGTGTTTGTAAAACATATCAATGAAAAACTGACATATATTTTAAAATCAACTTTGTTCGAACACATTATGTTAACATTGTGATTGCAAAGACTATATGGTCAAGAGGACAGACTGGTACCACCAATATGTTTATAGCTTTCAATGCCAGCTTCTGTTACCACTGAGTTATTTTTCTTGTTAAATGACACGACATCTTGAATTAGATCATAGCCATATCCTGAAATGAAAAACAACAAAAAATAAACCATATTATTATATGCGCCCATACATGTTCTCTATAATTGCAAAATCAACTCAACACATCTCCTTTTATAGTTGCGTTAATAGAGTTCTAAACAATTGGTTCTGTAACTTCGTTGCGTCGACTCGACAATGTGGTAAGAAACGTATTATCATCGCAGCCCTACCTTACATACCATAAATAATATTTTTTTAAGAATATGACACGAAGTAAAATTATAATAACAAAATACATTGAAAGGGGGGTAATTGATATTGGATCATTTAAGAAATGTAAAACAATACACTGAGTTAATTGTTCCATTTACAGAAGCTCTTTAAGTTAATACAACTCTCAACAAATGTAAAAAGTCGATAAGATAAGATTCAAAATCTTGCTAAAATTGAATATTAATTTTTAGATAGCTTTTGTTTATTTTGTATAATTGCAATATATTGCCTTGGTTAAAATGTACTTATTTATGTGATAAAAATAAAGATGTTCAATGTATGAAAAACATTTTTATTTGCTTATACATTAACGATCTTATTTTATCTTATCAAATTGTTGTAGTAAATTTTTTTTTTAGTTTCATTCAAATAATTTTCTTCGAAATTATCTGCGAGATCACTTTCATTTCAATTCACTGCTTGATTTGCTAAAAAAGTCAAATAATATTATTATTATTATTATTATTGTTAGTTGTCTTATTTAGCGTGGTACCCCAGCCTAGGGCTAAGCTCACCGCGCTGTACATAAAAAGATTAGCAAAGAGACATAATCGTGACAATAAAATAAAATACATTTTTGTAATAAAGAACTGCTGTATAGAGACAAAACAAAAAACAAATGCATATTCACCCCATCCACCCCAGAAATTTTACTTGTCAAGCCATTGACGGTGGCCAGCAGCATCGTTTATCGGTCAGATGTGGGGAATCAGTCGGTGTAGTAGAGTTTAAAGAGATGTGTTTTGAGTGCAGTTTTGAAGGCCTGGTTGGTATATTGCGGATGTTTAGTGGCAGAGAACTCCATTGTTTAGGGGGGGGGGGGCGCAGAAAGAGAAAGATCGTTCACCAAATGTTTTAGTGTGTTTCTTAGCAACGGACAGAATACGTGAGTCTGCAGAGGAGCAAAGCTGTCGAAGGGGTGAATAGACAGATCGAAGTTCGATTAGATGAGAAAGGCAGGAATCTGAAAAAATTTGTGACAGAGAACAGACAGCTTGTAATCAATGCCTGCTTGTATAGGGAGCCAATGAAGTGAGTGGAGTGGTGGAGTGACATGATCACGTTTTTTTGCCTTTAGAACTAGCCTTCCAGCTGAATTTCTATAAACTGTTTTTGTGAACCTGACAGATATATGTTATCATTAACTATCAGTCTCTCTCTCTCTCTCTCTCTCTCTCTCTCTCTCTCTCTCTCTCTCTTTCTTTTACAGTATCAATCAAACTCATAAAAAATATAAACGAAAGAATACTTTTTTTTCTGTATACCTCTCAAAGACATAGATACACATATTTATTACAATCTAACAATCACTACGTCTAACTGTTACAAAAATATCTGCTTATTTAAAAGACTGACATACCTATGTCTAGTTACATCACTGTATCCCATTAACTTATGGAAAACATTTGCAATACTTTAGATTTAAGTTCGACCAGAACTTACACTACCGAGTGCTTTGTAAATTTCTGACCCACATAGCCATTCAGTCATGTAAACTTTCTAAAACTATAACTTACCGGTAAAATAAAGTTAAAGCTTATAGTAACAAGTCCTGTCTAACGGAATAAATGTTTTCCGCTAAGCCTCTTGCCGCACACGACATCTCAAAAGATTTTTTTTTTTAATTTTAAGAAAAGTATGTACATTTTTAATACTTCTTACTGTATTCATAGATTCAGTATCATTATCGGCTCATCAATAATATAAAAAAGCTAATAAAAACGGTAACAGTAAATTAATGAAATATTTTGCTTTGATTTGTGATTCTTTTGAGGCCGTTTTCAGTAGCACTTGGCCTCATCAGGTTTTCTGACTGCTCACCAGTCAATGCGTTACATTTTCTGGACTTAACATTAGTCTTTATATAGAATTCAGTTTCACTAACGTTAGTATTCCAATGAATACTGTCAATTTTTGTTTGTTGTAAAAACAGTTCCATAGACTGTGGAAATTCATCAGATAAAACAAACGTCGTCCAGAACCTTTTTGAGCACGCATTCTTAAGTTTTTTTATTAACCTGTACGTTCATGAATTTTTCCTACTGTCAATCACAATTCCCACCTCCTGACTGAATTTTACTAACTAAAAAAAAACACAGCTTGTATCCTGGTTTCTACTTATTAAACGTCTCATACTCCAATCTCAGAATACCACGTACTCGTCTCCAATATTACAACATTACAGGATGGACACATACTTTCCCATTTCTGGCTAGACTGTCAGTTTCTATATGGCACCATAAATGGACCATATTGACCACAGTAGTCATTTGTGACACCTTTAGTACCCCAACTCCTATCTCGATTTTTTGGACCCACAAACTGTTCTGACATAATGAAAAGCGCAGCGGTTAACTTTAATGTAACCTCGTCCGCTTGGTGGAGAAATGGAGATCTACGATGACAAAATAGCTACACATCAAGTTACTTTTGTTTTCCCTCTTCATATTTCCCAACACCTTTAGTCATTATACCCGATATCCCATGGCGCCTTCCCTGTACAAGCAACACAAAGAAATATAATGTAGTATCAACTTTCATGTCAGACTATTTTACTGAATGGTAGCTCTGCTGGTGTGCTTAGCATTATTGCTACCTGTCAAGCTACTTCATTCCTTAGCTTTGTGACCTCCCCTATTTTCTATACTACATTTTATCCAGTACTCTCCCGCGATTGCCCAAAAATATAATCAATGAATGTGTTTTGAAAATATATTTTTATTCATGAAATGTTTCATTTTTTCACACAATGTAAAACATTTTCACGCCGGTGGGCCATTTCAAATCAACATCAACCTGTGTTAGACAGCACTTCTAAAGTAAAAAAAAAAATAAAATAAAAGTGTACTCTTATAAAAGTCAATAGTATTAATAAACGTATTTGTTCTGTGTAACAACACTATTGATTCTAATGCTGAAGTTTTTTTAAAGCGTGGTTAGTGCCCTTACTGTAGGTAAATAAAAGAGGTAACAAAAGGCTTAAAGACCCCATCAAGATTTCTTAATCGTGTTCAGTAGGGTAAGTACTGGCCAAGACAAAATGTCGTCCACAGTTGCCCGCTTTGGGAATCTTAGGCAGCTAAAAGAAATTGTCCACACGTCCGAGAATAGCCTTTAGCCGAAACTTAATTTTTGTATTGTATTGTATTCATGTTCTTTAATACCAGCTGTCTGATAGCACAATGTGGTCTTAAGGCTCTTGCTTTTAAATATTGAGATTTAAAGCAACATTTGTGCAAATTAGTTTGTTGTGTCTTAATGAGCTATGTCTGAACTCTTAAAACGCTCCTTTTCACTTCAGCGTATACTATACACCAACTTAATACACATTCTTGACATTTCCAATCTTGTCTTAATAAGACAGTGTAAAAATTCATTAAAATGGAAAGTAAACATATTACACGTCTTTCTGTTAGTTGATGTATGTGTCAGAAATTAACTCCTCGCCTCATCAGGACAGAAAGAAAAACTCTTTGTACCGTGAGTAGGAATTAAAAATAGATTAGATTGGTCGGCCATTACTTCGCATGTTTTATTTCACGAGAACACACCTTATTATAGGGCACTGGTCCTTTCTCTCTTTTATAACAGAGCACGTTTAAGGACTGCACACCGAAAATCATTTTTTTTAAACATTTTGTTTTAGTTTCAGACCGTGAAACTACTCTAGCAATAGCCAGGAGAGCGTAAGTTCTGTCAGTATTTGAATTACTACTCTGGAATAACTATCTTAGCTACGTTTAAAAAATGAAGAAAGGCAAGGCAAGTATAATAAACCACGGACAATAATGGATACATGTTTGAAGTGCAGAAAGTGACCTGGAAGGTAAAAATAAATTGGTAAGGCCATTGCAAAAATCTAAACTCCTAGAAGGACGATTGTGGCGTCTCGTTGCCTCACTCACTAGCAACGAAAAACATTTTATCTTTTGAGACAAAGCAATTTTATCTAGTATAATGTAAAGTGTTGAAATCCCATGGAAATGTGCGAGCTGGTGAATTTCTTTTACTTCAGAATTGTTGGGGCATCTATACAACAGATATGTAGGACACATTTTAATCAATTCATTACCATTAGTTGAAGGCTGTGACGTCGTTTGCCCTTTGGAAGTTTTGAAGGTAACGTTATCCTTTTCCTTGTGGAGTTAGATCAGAATTGGTTGTTGAAATAGTGTATTATATGGAATAAAGAATAATCCGTGTGTTTTGTCCGCCTATTGAAATGACGTTTGTATAAAGCAAAGTCTCAAATTCAGGATAGTTTTATTCATTTTATACTGAATACAACTTTAAAATCTGGAAATGGTCTTGTTGACAACTATTTTAAACAGTTTGTATTGAAGATCCAGTTTTCGTATCCCTAGCTAGACGAACGAGTTAGTATTAACGTAGAAGGAATAACGACAGTCGGAAATTCAATAATTTCAATAAGTGGAAAAACTTCCAAGGTTAGGGTATTCAGCACACACTGTTCACATCCTCCGTCTACAAAGACTTATTGCGACTTCCGCTTAAATGTCAACGACCGTAAACAATTTAAAGATAAAATATATCCATAATTAAAAAAAATAAGAATATTAAGCCCATCTGCCTTCTGTGTTCTTTCCATGAATTTTGCATCATACTCATATCCTTATTAGCCTTAGTTTATCAGTCGTTTCTATTTTATAGTAATATTCCATTTCCCTCTTAGTCATCTTTTTGAAATGCATTAAATTAGTTTAAAATATTTTAAGTTACATTTTAATCTTAAATGCAAATTCTTTGATTTTATGGGAAAGTTTCGTAAATGATATGATAACATTTCATGTCGACTAAATACATTTATCATCTAACTTTGGCTGTGTATGTGTCATGTTGAAGTCTTCATAACTTATTAAGACCGCGTTTTTTTATTATGTCCGTCTTAAGGTGTTTCTCTATCCTGTGTATATTTTTGAAGAGGATAGATGTGTAGTCTCACTGAAAAGAAATGTTTGTAAAAGTTGATTGTTTATTTCAAAGAAATTTTAGTTATGATTTTCTTTTAAATCATAGTATAGCTATTCTGATATAAGGATATGGCTTTGATTTAACAAAAATACTTTCTTTGAAAAGAGAATGCTTAGAAATAACAGCCTCGTCTTTTAAAACCGCCTTAATATCACATTCCCTTGTAGTTCCAGTATCCAAATGATGTTTTCTTGTATGGTTCCTTGACGCCAACTCATAATCGAATAATTTGTCTCAGGTGGATTTATCTTAAATTAATTTTAACATTTATTTATTTTGCGGAATCAATACAAGGAATTTTTTAAAACCATGAGCATACGCTGAGAACCGTTTAAGATATAGCTGGTCAAAATTAAAAGACCATTAAATTTACACGTCAAAAAGTGGGACTGGCCGTGAACAGGCACTCTTTCGCTAGAAACCAACCGAATTTCAGCTTCGGCTTTGGCGCCGAAAGTTGCTATTTTATCACCTTATACCTATATTCGGTTTCGGATGAAACAAAAATGTTAAATTTCGCTTTAAGTTTGGTTTCCACCGAAAGTAGTTGAGACTTTTGGCATTCTGTTCGAAAGTGATTGATGTTTTCGGTTATCTTCCAGAAGCCATACTGTTTGTCTGTCTCTAGGCCGACAATCGGATATTCGTTGCTGTGCGACGTCTTGTTGTCAACGTATTTTATATGACAAATACTCTTCGAAAACTGCTCACAGCTAAACGTGTCCTTTATTCCTAAAATATTTAATTTCAAATAGGCCTAGACAAATGTAAACAGTTTTGTGGAGAAATAACTAATATATTGATAATATGTATATCATTATTCTTCTTTTAATTTTTTCAAACATAAAATTTTGAGCCCTAGGTTTATTCAATTCATTCGTGAAATTCATTTTGATGTATCATTATCATGCTCATCAATGTTGACATGGGCAAAGGTGAAAAATATTGAATAATCCTAGGAAATCGTAATAATTCCATTATTATACTTTTTTTTTAAACATAAAAAAAATTTAGGAAACTAGGGCTTTTCAATTCATTAATGCCTTTAAATTCATAATTATCATGCTGATAAACATTGTTGGATATGAAATAACTGGCGTATGCATGTATCACGGGTTCGTATTATAAGTATGTAGTTGGCCTACTGCATCCCTGTATACTTTTATCATTTTGGCGACCAATTTAGACGTCTTTTGCAATTCCCCTTCGAGACCAGTCAGAGCAACAGTTTTGAGATATGCAGTTACAAAAAAATGTCCACAACCAATGGGGATTGGGAGGTTGGTCGTTAAGCTAAATACTTACGTCAACAGCACGGAGCGACTAGTGTGATGGTACGATGCTAAATATGAATGCAGTGGTTTCTTGTCGGCTCTTCCTGAAGATATAACGAATTAGCACGGCGATAACCACAAAATATTGTTGTGATATTTTTATAAACTTAAACGATTGATATTTAGGTATATGTTCTTGGTTGCAATTATATTATAAAAGCAAAGGGCAGTCTAGGGTCTATTTCGCATGAATCAGCCCCCCTCTTTTTCCCAAAGGAGGTCCAAGTTTACTCTTACCGTACCAAAACATTTTAAAGAAATTAAATTACTTTCCAATTAATGTGGTAAAAGCCAAAGTATTAATATTCACGATGATCGCATTTTTTTTTTTTTTTTTTTTTTTTTTTTTTTTTAATAAAAAAAAAAAATGCGATCATCGTGAATATTAATACTTTGGCTTTTTTAAAACATTTGGAAAGTAATTAAATTACTTTCCAAATGTTTTAAAAGCCAAAGTATTAATATTCACGATGATCGCATTTTTTATTAAAAAGAATGTAAATAATTACACTCTCCCCCATCATTTTTCCATGGATAAAGAATTCGTAATCGAATTTCAAAATATCAAGATATTTCGGTTTTGGCTTCGGTTTCGGCTACGGTTTCAGCTTCAGCCGAAATTCTCGTTAAGCTTTTGGTTTCGGCCGAAAGTCATTTTTTAACTTTCTGCCTAATTTCGGTTTCGGCCGAAATCACAAAATAACTTTTGGTCGGTCTCCTCTACTTGACACGCAGGTTAAAATATAACTTTAGCTCATATACCTTGGAAATGTTACAATAAAAAATATTGAAATTTAAGAAAATATTCAAAAAATATTGACATATTCTTATCCACAAGAGACAAAGAAAATGAAACGAAGGATGACGAAGATAATGTAATTACGTTTGGTACCCGAACGGTCACACATACTGTGATAACACAAAACAAGGCTGTATTACCCGAAATGGAGCGTGTCTCATTCGAGCGCTCTTGAGTTATGCATGACAACAACGTCTAAGGGGATATGACCGTAAAAAAAAGCCGGTCTTTATCGTTTTAAAATGTATGGAATTACATGTGTCCCGCTACGATGGTCTTAACAATAATGTGAGTATTGTTTGACGACAATACATTTGGAATAATTGATAAGAGTTGTAATGCGATCAGAAAGTACAACGGTTGGTTTAAATAACATGTTTCGGTTGTGAACATATTGTAAAATACTGTGTTATACTATTATGAATAAATTCAATGATATCCCATTGTAGAATGACTTCTAACACTTCTACAAAAAAGGCCTTAATTTTTGCAAATTTTATTCCTTAAACTTAATGAAAGGTAAATACCCGTGAGTTTCAGTAGTTCAATTTTGTGATGATAAAGAACAAAATTGCTGTTGTTAGAGCATGCATAGCATGTTGCACACTAATCTGAAATAAGTCTACACAATGGGCATTTAAAACCACCTTCGAATTCGTCACAAAGCTGACAGAAAAATTGTTCACGGTCATAAATAATGATAAAAATACTTTTTTTCGAAAATTAAGTTGTTTTGCTGAATGCTTAGCAACATATATTATAAACATTATGTTGTTGGTGTAAGTATCGAAATTCACCCATCTCACGAAGCAGGTCAGTATCAACTCCTGATTTATCGTTGTGAAGAAAGCTTCTTAGTTAACAAGAACATTTAAAAAAAAATATATTAGTATCTGAAGACGCGAAAAATTGAAGAATATAATGCGACTATTTTTTTGAGGAGAAATTGTTTTGGGACGCCAAATGTTCCATATTTTTGCGGCGTGGTCTCTTTTATTGAAATGTCGTGAGCAAATTAATTCTCAATGCTAGATGGATCACCTAATAGTACTGCCTGTTTTTAAAATTATAAGTAAACGATCTTTTATACACCATTCATTTGAATAATAAATTCATGGTTATTGTGAACGCGTAGGCCACAATAAAAACTCAAGAGTAAGGCAAAATTGTCTTTCTCATCTCGTATGGTATGTGGGAAGATTTTGATAAAACAGATTACTCAAGGGAGACGAGCTATGTCATGAATTCTTTTGTAAAATGCATTATGATTTACAAAGTTTGGTAAACAACGCCTCAAACTAATAAATAAAGAAATGGCGATCATTGTGTGTCAAAAGAAAAATCAAGTTTTTTTTTTAGTATGTCCATTGAGAATAAATTAATGTATATACTTGATAGTACTAAGGACAATCAACATTATCCAAAGAGATAATGGCTTTTCAGAAATAAGAGGTGATATTTCAAGCAATTATTCTGTACAGGTTTTCAAGGTTCTTATGTACGTTTATATTAAAGTATTGTTTTTCAAACAAACGGAAAAGATAAAGAAGAAAATCCCAAATAGATTTTGTTAAACAACTTTGGTTAAATACGACATTTTATTCAATGCTTATTATAACTTTTATTTTTATACATCTATCTATAGATAGATCCATAGATCTATGGTTATATCTTTTGTACGTTTAATCTTCAAAAACAAAACAAAAACTACACAAAAAACAAAAAAAAATTAGACCATTTTAATCAAAATATATAACGTTTTGTGATTATTTTGCTTCATATGTTTGAGTTTCATTGGAATTTCTAGAACTTATGGAAAAATTAAATTATTGTTGATAAATGTAATTTAAAAATTGCATATTTTAATAAAATGTATGAAGTTTTTTATAGATAAAAACTTTGATATATTTCTTGGTATGAAGATAAGAGACAGAGTAAGACTAGAACTATTAAGCAAAACATACATCTATAAAAAATATATTAATGTATATTTTAATTAGTATATAATCTAATGAAATAAGTAAACTTTGCTGTTCCTAAACAGTATTTTATTTAAATAACCCCTAAAACAAATGTGTACGTACAAAGCTCGAAACAGCACATTTTTTTTCAACCCTCCCCCTGATTTCTCATAATCCACCAGCTTTTACAACACAGATAAATTTCATCAACTATTTCAGAAAAAATTAGAGAAAATATTACGTCCAACGCAATTGTTATTTTTAAAAAATTCTCATTTAGCGCAGCTATCGGATATTTAATTTATTTTCCCTTAAAAAATGAGAAAAATGGATGTTTGGGGGCTGGAACTAAAATTTGGAAACAAGTCTGTGTGCAAAGTTTCAGCTGGATAGCTTGGCGGGACATTGGCAAATTAGCCGCCCGAAGATTTTTCCCCTCAGCCAGTCAGCAAACAAGCCACAAATAAAGCGAAAGTTAACAAAAAGGTTTTAAAAGTATGACGTACTGGAAATGTAATTACAATTCAAGTCATGATGCACAGAATTTAATTTATGGAAACTTAATTGTGAACAACTCAAATTTTAAAGTGCATACGTAAAAAGCGATTGAATTGTTTTAAAAAAAGGGAAAACGTTACATAAAATGTATAATATATTTTTTGTTTAAATTGTCCAGATTTGCGTCAAATGTTTAGGTTGTAGCAGGGTTATTCATGGATTGTCAGTAATTGCTCCATTTTCTATTTGCATAACACATCATATCTTAAGTTCAATCAAACCGTGTTCTTTTTTGTTGTAAGGATATGTTTTCTTGAAATTATTGATCTAGTAATACACGGTTGAAGTCACTTATGACGAGACTTACAAATATACGTTTTTTTTTTTATGTTTCAAGATCACAGATAAGGTTCAATAGCCACTAGCTGCCTGGTCCTCAATGGGTGTTTAGATCTCACCATTTGTTCTCTTAAGATCAATGCCCTTTTGTTGTAAGCCAGGTGGATTTTTCATTTTAGTTGGCCAATGCTTGAAATACTTTGTCTTAAAATTTCTTTAAATCATTGTTTTTTTTTTTGTTAAAAGTAAGGAACAAAAGTTACACTAATTCAATATTTATTGGTTCAAAAGAGATTGTACAAACTGGACAAAAAACAACAACACAAAAGCTGAAAAATATTAACATTGTAACGGCCGTCACTACCCTGAACATTCTTTTGTCGTAACGCCACGAGAACTTGAGGCATTTCCGAATCTAAAGAGATAAATAAAATATTGCTTATGGTTTACATGCGAAAGTTGCTGTGTGCATGTTGTTGTTTTCAAAAAGTGAGCGACATGTATTTAACTAAAGTGATCATGCTTCTGCTTTCAGATGTTTAGAGACAGTCGCGATTTGTCTTTGGAAGTTGACTCCGGTAGTGAGAGTGCCTAGGAGAAAATATAAAATATTTACACAATAAATGTGCAACTAGATTGTTTGTCTATTATGACTTAAAAGCACACAAATGTTGCTTTTTAAATTCAATTTTTCAAATCGGTAAAGTTAAATTTTCCATTTAAAACTTAAGACAGCGCAGACAAAGTAGGTGAAAATCTAACGTGCGGATGTTATTCAATTTGTGAGTGTATTTTCATGTGTAGTTTTATGCACATACAAAGTTGACTGTTTTTTTTTTTTTAAAAAGGATTATTATTATTATTATTGATCAAGTGTAAAATCTAATTAAAATTACCTCTATTGAATATTTTGAAACGTTATGACATTTCATAATTATTTTTATTTTAATAAGTAATTCGTATTTAATGACTTACCAAAATTGTTAGCTGTTCAGTTGAATTTCGGAAGATTAATTATTTTTAAAGATGAAAATGGAAAATTAGATATATGATTCCGATTAAGTCCATCATATTTCGTCGAAATAGATTTTAAGTGAGGGAGCAAGAAGGCGGGCAACAGAAATTTGGGATGAAAGTTTGGACTTTGTTATAAAAAGTTTTAGACTTAAAATACATTTTAAAATTTGTTTTACATTCAACAACTCAGTAATTCACTGTCGTGTATTTATTTCACTATCAGGTGCCTTAGACTAAAAATTATAATGTAAATTTCAAACGTCTTCTTAGTCTTCTGAATTCATAGCAAAGAAGGAATCTTTCATGTCACAACCGGACTTTGATTTTCACCAACTGTGGTTTTTATATGAGTTCAAAGCGATACGCGACTATTTTATTTATTTATTTTGACTCATCATTAGGAGCTTTACTGGCATAGACTTATTTTTTTGAAAACTGTTTATATAAACATAATAGCAATATATCATGTGTATACTGATTTACCACTATAGGTCACAAGAAATCTAAAGTAGGGTGATATTTATTAGGAGGGAGCAAATATCACCAGAATCAATGATTAGATTAATGAAAACTTTACATATTCTAAAGAACTTATTTATTACACTCTTGTTTCGCCTTGAAAACAAATAATTTCTCAATTTTCAAACTTTAAGAGGTTCATTCCTTGTAAGCTACAGAATGAAGGAAATTCTTTTAGTTGCTGCACTGTTGCGTAAGTATTTTTAAAATCAAATTTAAAAAAAGAAAAATGATGTCTATTTACTTTTAAAATGTCATATGAATATTTGGCGGAAAAGGCACTCATTTTACTCGACTAAATAAGTTAATGAATATTACGTTTTCTAATCAATTGTTAACTTTTTAAAATACTTTGAAAGAGGGGAATTTGCTTCGTATGATAAATGGATTATTGTCATTCCGTGTTAGAACTACTATTATTTGTTTAAATAAATTATGAGGAACTTAATTTTCATTATATATATATATATATATATATATATATATATATATATAATATATAGATAGATATATAAATATATATTTATATATATATATAGATATATATATATATATAATCGAAGCCGCCACTGAAATGTATCCCAACTATCTGGTTGTGTATCGAGTTGGCGAGGTATTAAAAATGGCAGTAGAGCCTGCATAAGGATGTTCTCCCACCTTCACCAACTCATGCCTCAACTTCTGTACATGTTGTGGACCTCCCAACCTGTACTTTACTGGTTGCACAGCACTGCAAATATTGTTGTTGCTCAGCAGTTTTCCCATGACAAATCTGATGACGAAATACCCCTTATTGATTTTCTTCACCCTGTTTTTGTTATAAGGGATCGTTCACAATTTACGTCAGGCAAACAAATAACGTTTTTAGACCCTCCCTCCCCCTTGTCACAAATACTTTATCCCCCCGCCACTTAGTGTCACGTCACACCTAAAAAAAATCAAAACATACATAAAATGTGCAGAAGGTGTACGCGACTGATTTTCACGATACCTATAATACCAGAGGCAATTTCGACCACTAAATAAAGTTTTTAAAACTAATTCAGTAAAGATTTTTTTTTATTTTGAAAATTTTATATTTTTATTATTATTATTTATGTTACATTTTGTGACGTCACACTTTTTTTATGCCCACCCCTCCCTCCTGTCAAAGGTGTCACAAATAATGGACCCCAATCCTCCTGAGCGTGACGTAATTTGCGAAAGACCCCTAACCAGTACTTTTGTGAGGCGCCTTTTCAAGATATAAACTGCAGTTCTTTAATCAGTCATACAAAAGTGAATAGAAGAGAAAAGAATACTGTGTGCCTCAAGATAAAAATGGTTCAATTCAAGGCCCCCGAAACTAATATAAAATTTCATAAACATGACAATATTTTTTGTCAAATTTCATCCTTTTATTCTGTTATATTATGGATTTCAAACAATTGTTTTCGTATGTTTTCGTTTATGTTCGTTGTCGTTGTTTGTAGTCTGGATGTTGTAGCCTTTGTTGTTGTTTTTTTAAATTACTAATCTACTTACAGCACTTGTCAAAATGTTGGAGTTTCAACAGAACAGCTTCTACAAAGTCAACCAGAGAAATGTTCGAATGATAACGCACCAAAATGATACAGCTTTGGATGAAGTGAGATGCGGCTTTAAATGTGCACAGAGTTTAGTCGACTGCTATAGTTTTATCTTCAACTGGAAAACCAATGCATGCTCTCTAGGTAATAACGCGGTATGCCCAAATAATGAAGTGTTGCTTAATTGCAAAATACTAAAGTATAAGCTAATAACTGGTTCAACTTAAAAATAGACTTACATCAGCATCCTTCCTCCCAAATATTGAAAAATGGAGATACAATTTTTTTCCTCATTGATATTGCTCTCATGAAACGATTTCATTATTACCACCCACATCTTGATGTTGGTGCAATCTCGTGAAAATTTGACATTCCATACGCAAGCATAGTGATTTTATTTAATGGTAGGCTTATGCGAATGAAAAAAAAATAAATTCAAATGTTACCTAAGTAATGTCACCAAATTTCTGAAATTAACTTTAATAACCCAATAATTAGTTCTATAATAATGTAATTTGTACCATTATTCATTAAAAAATATATAATTACACATCACATTTTAATTTTGGTAAAATCTACCATTCGTAAAGGTACATGGTTACTTCCTTCTTTGAACTATCTGGCAGTCCAAGATTCTGCCTACACTGTCGGCGCCTTCTGTAACACGGACGACAATTACGTCTTGCTACAAAATGGCACTGAAAGTTCTTGTTTGAGAGTATCAAAAGATATACTCAACTATACTATGGCAAGATCGGAGTGTCGAGGTCATATCATCTTATATGCTTGAAGAGATCATTTACATTTAATAACTTTAGGATTAACACCCTTAGCTTAAGCTTGTTATCGAATATATTTGCGTGAGATACAGCTTGACATTTCAAATTGTATTTCTAAATTAACTTCAAAACTAAGAGACTTCTTATAGGGGCCAGAATGATCAATGTATTGATTGCGGGCCCTCAAAATGTAAAAGAGGAATACGTATAGTTAACATGCAATGGCTGACATTGATATTTATTTATTTTTAAAGTATTTGCTGTGATAATTTTTTACAATTTAAATCGCCAACACTCAAGTAAATGTATGCTACAACTTAAAATTACGTTAACCATCTAATTAATATTTAATTGTTTCAAAACCATCAACAATATACATTGCAATAAAGATCTACTTTTGCTTGAAATAAAAATTTAATACCAAATATTTTGACATTAAAATTGTTTATTTTCAGCCAGAGGAGGACACCTCTATACAATGAAAAATGCTGTAAAATACTACATGGCAGCTCCCTATCTTAAAAGCTTCAATCAATACATCTGGATTGGTCTCGATGATATTGAACAGGAGAATGTATTCAAGTGGGTCGATGACGGAACTCTGTTAACGGATGAGTTGAGGCAGCTGATCTTTTCTCCAGGTGCATAAAGATGAAACAAATTAAAGTTTTTACATTATAGAACCCGCGGCTTTGGCGGGAGAATAAGGATTCGATACTCTAAATATATGAAAACCAAAAAAAAAAAAATCATACGATGCTGCCCTTGTTATGTTAACATTGCGGTGAAAATAATTAATTTGAAATTAGTAGATTTGATTTCAACTATATTTTTGTTAATTCGTCAAATAAATCTTAATGAGCTTTTCAGACTTAAAAAAAAGACAGGCTCAGACTTCAACAGATATTTTTTAAAATTTTTTTTAAATATATATTTTTTTTTATTTTCACAAATTGAAGACATTCTTTAACACTAATGTTGGTGTTGTGAGAAAACAATGTAATTAAAACAAAATAAAATCATTAGGTCAATCAGTTTTTACATATTTAATTTTTTTTTAACTTAAACTCGAAATATCTCTATTTTGTTCGTGATAAGGAAATCCACGTAATGATCACATTTAATATTATAATATAGTTTCTTTTAATTATTTGAAATGATCTTTGATCTAAATCAAAGAATAAGCAGTTTTGTTTCCTTTTCAAAGACCTTAAAATATGTTATGTGTACTCTATTCCTTATTTTACATTACACCAAAGCCATACTTAAAAAACAAGCGGATGTACACACTTAATTTATTGCCCAAAGACATGTAAGCGTTGATTGTTTACAAACGATCTTGTGACGCACGCTGTGGGTACAGAATGGTCATAGCTAACCACTGAGCGCAGCTCGTTATCGAAGTACTATGTCAAATACTCTGGTCCCATGTCAAATATTCTAGCTCATATCCGAATAGTTGAATGTCTAATGTCTTGTATGCCAATAACTTCGACTGGTTTATCAATTCCAATCACAACAACTGGCGTGAATATAATACTCTCTCTCTCTGACTAAAAGCTCAACAAGGTCCACTGTAAACTAGCAGCACTTTATTATTTAAGTTATATAACCACACAATTTATTCGACATATGAAAAATGTGTACAAGTATGATACAAAACGACAAGAGCAGTGCAACACGACCTATCAAACCAAGTTATCCTCGCACCCTACTAACTCGCTTCTCTACTCCCGTGAACGTAAAAAAAACACGTCCCCGCTCAAAAGTTGCCTCCCCTTTAATCCCTGCATCATCTCATGTACTCGTTCACACTCGTTCATTAGAAATCATTATACAGTTTTCTTTTGATGTATGTTAATTTTTTTCAGGTGAGCCAAACAACATGAACAATGAAGACTGTGCAGCAAACTTCCCTTCCACAGAAAAGTGTAACGATTATGTGTGTAGTTTTTCAATTAAATATGTTTGTGAACTTTTCCCATATAAATAGTAAGTATAAACTTCATGCTGCAACAAATTAAAAAAAAGTATGCAATAGAAATGCATAAAAAACGTATGTAGCTAATCAAAGAAAGGAGGCAAGACTTTACGTATTCTATTTACCAACGGGACTCCTTCTTCACCCGGAAACACTGTTTTTTCTCTTGTACGTTTAAAAATAGGCTTTTGGTCATTATGTTAAATTGCACAAACTCTTTCAAGCAACAAACACCAGACGACACATCTAAACATTAAAATCAAAGTGTAAAGAAAGTAGAGACGTATAAGTTCTTAGGTGTTACATTTATAATAAGCTAACATGGCATGGGCACGGCCAAATTCTGTATAAAAAATTCAATGTCTCAACACACAAGGTATTAACCTGTTCTACATTGCAACGAATTGAATTTCAGTATCATCTGCTGGTATGGGAATTCATCGCCTTATATCAAACCCCGATTAAACAGACTACGCTACAAAAACTAAACATCCTTTACTTGAAGAACTATTTTTAGAAACGTGTTATTGAAAACTAAACACATTTTTGATGATACATCCCACAATCTTCATCACAAATACTTAGAATCGGCACTTTCGGGACGAATTTTTCTCTCAAGGGTAGGACTGAACTGAAACATATAAAAATTCGTTACTTCCCCAATATGTACGAATTTACCAGCGTGCTCCCTTTGAAGTCACGAAATCTAAATGATCACTAATTATCCCTGTTATGTCTAAGGGAGTTCGCCGAATGGCTGCTTTTTACACTAGTGCAGCTGTTCTCAACCTAGAGGTTGCGACCCCTTTGGGGGGTCGAACCGCCCTTTCCCAGGGGTCGCCTTAGACCATTTGGAAAACACATGTACTCTACAGTTATGAAGTAACAAAGAAAATAAGTTTGTGTTTTGGGGGGTCGCCACAACATGAGAAATTGTATTAAGGGGGTAGCGGTATATCACTGCACTAGTGAAATAGTTAAATGTAGATGTCTTGTGTTTAAATTGCTTTAGTTGGAAAATATGGACTTTATTACAATCGGTTGTCTGTTTATTCAGTTACTATACTATGCTCATCGAGTTTTAAAAGTATTTCCGTCGCGCTTTCCATGTAGAGAGGGAATCAATTAAGTTAAGAAAGGCAACACTTGACAATATTTCAGAATCGATGTTAAAAAAAGTCAAAGTCGCCATTCTGCCCCGGGCACTTATGGACCTCAAGGATGATTTCATTCGTTTTAAATGACTGAAAGATCTGTATCCGCTGGTTACGTATGGGCGGTTGAAGTAAATTCTAAGTGCAATAAAAGTAATTAGCAAAACCGTTTTGACACACTATATCAACAAATCGATGCTTGGCTTGTTTCAGTCGGAGGAATTGTTTTTGTTTTTTTTAAAAAGAAAATGACGTTTTTTTCATTCGTTGTAAATTTCAAAATTTACATCAACTGAATAAAAGCCCACACATGGTTTTATTGGCTCAGATACTGTAGTGATGTTTTGGTGGAAACAAAATATTGACAACGCTCATTTATTTCAGAAGGGACTTGTATTTTTGGGGCTAAATATTTTTCCTTTTCTTCAAAGCTTTTAGTTTCACGATATGTTTGCTTAATCATTGTTTTGCTCAAAACGATGTGTTTGTAAAATTTAAAATTCCAAAACCTTATAGTGAGGTAAAGCCCATCGAAGAGCTGCAGATTCCTAATGTGAAAGTTTAGAAATGTCATTAATTTGTATCTAGTAATGTGTTCTGGATTTACGTTAAGAGGGCAGTTTCAATTTCAGAAGGCAGTTTCAAGTTCAGAAGGCAGTTTCACGTTTTTACAATTTTTAGCTAAATTTACCTCAAATTTATTAATCCAATATTTTTTCGCAATTATCTTATCCAAAGGTATTTTTATGCAATACATGTTGATATCTTGTTGCACACAAACGCTTTGTAAGTTGTGTGTGTTTAATTTTCTCTTTTAATTTGTCTTCTTCCTTGGTTCTTGACAGTTGTGTTGATGTGCACTCTGCTTAATTACTGATTAAAAGCATTCATAAATTGTTGCATTTTGTGGGTGTCTATTGTCTACATGTATCAGATCAGAACTACCAACTTTTTCTCTCTTATTTCATCCAATTACAATTAAAGTTTTTTTTTATACATTTACATGTCAACCAGGCTCAGTTTATTTTTCTTCTCGTGAGCTTGCAATATGTCATTTATTAAAATATATTTTTCTTTATTACTGAATCAGATAGAAATATTACTGATTAAATGCAACTTACTCTGAATGACTACACACATTTATTTATGTTTGCAATGATCCATTTAGCAATACAATATATAAGATAGTTGCGTTGCATTACACAAACGATTTTTTGACAAGGGAACAAACACATTGATCATCGTCTATCAACGTAAACCCGCTTCATTACGCTTCTGCTAATAACAATAATGATGTACTCACCAAACATGCAACGTTTATTTGGGTTATTGTAGTGTTTATAATCTCTATTACACATGAGAAAATCAAAACACAACAACAACAAAAGTAATCCTCTCTGCAGATTCAGGTAATGCGGCGGTTCTCAACCTGTGGGTCGCGACCTCTTTGGGGGACGAACGACCCTTTTCCCAGGGGTAGCCTAAGACCTTCGGGAAACACATATACTCTACAGTTGTGGAGTAGCAACGAAAATAGTTTTGTGGTTGGGGGTCGCCACAACATGCTGAACTGTATTAAAGGGTCGCGGCAATTGGAAGGTTGAGAACCACTGGTGAAGAGGTTGGATCGTTTTTTCTTCTTTTTGAATGCCATTGTCAAGTATAAATAAAGCGTAATATAAGCCAAATTACTAATATTAAATTCCGGACTTAAAAAAAGTTCAGTATAACTAATTTGAAAATTTAAAATAATAAATAGCTCATAACGAAATGTCTTAATCGAATACATAGGCCTTTCTTCGGTAAATATATCATTAAGAGGGATAAGGGTGTACGACTTTACCACGGATGACACTATTTTTAAATCAAAGGAAATTATAGTAATGAAAAATAAATGTTAAATTCTACTTAAAAACAAAATAAGTGTATGTAATACCAATTACGAACATAAAGTTCATTGGCGTTAACAAAAACGTTGGTACATACACATAAGTATACCCATGCATCAAATAAAAATCATTTTACAAATTTTGAAAATTTAATCTTCAAAATAGAGCCTTGTTTTTATTTTAAATTTTATGGACGTGAGCAATTATTATGATCAACATTTTCCTTTAAATAAGAATATGTATTTTTATTTTTACTTTGCGAAAAATCAAAATTGTTCTTAATTTTTTATGAGAAAAATAATATTTCTTAAAATAAACACTCAGACTTTTAAAGACGTGAACAAACGTATAAGAGATTCCTCTTTAGATAAAATAAGTCTTTGCTTTACTATTTTCCAATAATATAGTAGAAAAACGAGGGAAATTTTTGGTTAAATTGTTAATGAAGATACCAAATTATGTTAATATAAAATTAATTTTAAGTGGTATATACATTTTTGTTGTACATTTAAGATCATGATTTTAAAATATTTAGAGGAAAATTTAAAAGTTCAGGTGAGCAAAAAGAGGTATGGTAGACATATATTATATAGCACATAAATATTTATTAAAGTAATTGATATTAGAAACATGCAAACCTGATATTAATTCTCAATGGAGGGTAAAAAGTATCACAAAATATTTACCACTGTTATCCCCGTTACAACAGGTCATACAATCTAGTATATAAAAGAACGAGCAATGTGAATCGTATGGGTTGTATGAAACTTTAAAAAACGAATCAAATTAAATAGTTTCGGTTTCTTAAAGAGACTGATAGGACTTTTCTATTATTTTACGAAAAACAAATCAATTTAAATGCAATAAAATCAAATATATCCGTTTTTTTAAACTATACCTCTAAATAGTATTATTTAAATTATAAATTCATGTAATAAACACAAAATAAAGAAAAATTTTAGTGCACTAAAATACTATTTTGATGTGATTTAATAAGTTATTACTTTTCTTTATGGATTTTAAGTTTGTATTTTAACTGAAAATATTATTTTTAATTAATTTATTATAGAAAATAATCTCTGTTTTAATTTCATTTGTTTTATTTTCACAGAGGCATAACTATAATTTTAATACTAATCATATCATATATATATACTAGCCGATATACCCGGCGTGGCCCGGGATTGTATTAGGACCCCGATCCCGGTATCATCCGAATCCCGTCGGTATTCCGATCCCGGTGGTATCTCGATACCAGTGGGATAACGATAGCTGTCGGATCCCGATATTGGTGGGGTACCGGTCTAAGCCTATTGATATTTATATATAGCTTATTTAAGGAAAATTTAAATGGGGCCCCAGGCCCCAGAGAAATGAATATTATAAGTTCAGTACCCTTTGGTATTTGAATATGGATAATAAACTGTATGTGTACTAAGTTTGGTCAAGATCCATCCACTCATGTAGGAGCATTTGTTTTTAGTTTTATTTATATATCTCATATAGGAAAAAACAACATTTTGGGCCCCGGCCCCGAACAGAATGTCATAAAAAGTTCATAATCCCTTAACAGATCCTTCCGGATAATGATTGATATATGTGCCAAATTTAGTCAAGATCCATCCATCCATGTAGGAGTATTAAGCCTATTGACCTTTAGAACTTTCTGGAACATTCTAGATTAAATGTATTATCCTCCTCAAACTCTGTAAAAACTGTGTTTTATAAGTATTTATTATTCGAATCAAACACATTATACAAATAAATGCATTTCTATAACTATAGTAAATTTAAGTTAAAAGAGGGGCCCCGGGGGCCCATTCCATAATTGTACCGAATTAGTTTTGCCTGAAATGGGGCCCTCTAAAAATCATTCGGGTAAGTTATGAAGTTAAAATTTTAAATTTGCCCCATTAAAATCTATTGAATAATGCCATAGATATAACGCTTTAAAGTTATCGAACTTTCTGGAAAATTCTAGATTGGATATTCTTAGTTTTAAATCCACCGATATTTCAGAACGGACAGTGATGTATATTGCAACCACCCTAGGCCTATATCCATCAATTTACATAGAACCTATAGTGTTGTCTAAGCCTATCGATATTTATATTGCTTATATACAAAAAAAGTAAATGGGGCCCTCGGCCCCAGGGGGGTGGATATTATGAGTTCAGTACCCTTTAGTATTTGAGTATGGATAATCAAGTGTATGTGTACTAAGTTCAGTCAAGATCCATCCATTAGAGTAGGAGTATGAAGCCTATTGATATTTATATAGCTCATATAAGTAAAAAACAAATTCGGGGCCCCCGGCTCCAAACGGAATGTCATAAAAAGTTCTCAATCCCTTAAGAGTTCCTTCTGGATAATGATGGATATATGTGTCAAGTTTGGTCAAGATCAATCTATCCGTGTAAAAGCCTTTGTGTAACAGACCAACAAACAAACAAACAGATTTTCACTTTTATATATATACTAGCCGATATACCCGGCGTGGCCCGGGATTGCATTAGGACCCCGATCCCGGTGACCTACAGATCCCGTTAGTATACTGTTCTCTATGGGATCCCGTTCCATCTTGACCTATATCGATCTATTCACATATAAACTGTAGTGTTGTCTAAGCCTATTGATATTTATATAGCTCATATAAGGAAAAATGAAACGGGGCCCCCCGGCCCCAGAGAAAAGGATATTATAAGTTCAGTACCCTTCGATATTTGAATATGGATAATCAAGTGTATGTGTACTAAGTTTGCTCAAGATCCATCTATTCATGAAGGAGTAGTTGTTGTTAATTTTATTTATATAGCTAATATAGGAAAAAAACGACAGTTTGGGCCCCCGGCCCCAAACAGAGTGTCATAAAAAGTTCATATACCCTTCAGCGTTTGTTCCGAATAATGATGGATATATATGCCAAATTTGATCAAGATATATCCATCCATGTAGGAGTATTAAGCCTATTTACCTATAGAACTTTCTGGAACATTCTAAATTAAATGTATTATCCTCCTCGAAGTGTGTAAAAACTGTCTTTTCTTAGTAAGTATTCTTCGAATACGAAAAATTATACAGCTAAATGCATTTTTACAACTATAGTACATTTAAGTTAGAAGATGGGCCCCGGGGGCCCATTCCAGAATTGAACCGAATTAGTTTTTGACTGAGATGGGGCCCTATAAAAATCATTCAGGTAAGTTTTGAAGTTACAATTTTTAATTTGTCCCATTAAAATCTATTGAATAATTCCATAGATATAGCGTTTTAAAGTTATCGAACTTTCTGGAAAATTCTATATTGGATATTATTAGTTTTAAATCCACCGATATTTCAGTACGGACAGTGAAGTGAATTGCTACCACCCTAGGCCTACAGCCATCAATTCACATAGAACATATAGTGTTGTCTAAGCCTATTGATATTTACATAGCTTATATAAGGAAAAATGAAATGGGGCCCCCGGCCCCAGAAGAATGGATATTATGAGTTCAGTGCCCTTCGGTATTTGAATATGGATAATCAAGTGTACTTGTACTAAATTTGATCGAGATCCATCCATTCATGTAGGAGTATTAACCCTCTTGATATTTATATCGCTCATATTAGAAAAAAACGAATTCGGGGCCCCCGGCCCCACACGAAATGTTATTAAAAGTTCTCAACCCCTTAAGAGTTCCTTCTGGATAATGATGGATACATGTGCCAAGTTTGGTCAAGATCCATCAATCCGCGTAAAAGCGCCACAAACAAACAAACAAACAAACCCACAAACAAATTTTCACTTTTATATATATATATGATATGATATGATCTATATATATAAAAATGAATGTATGTATGTATGTCTGTATGTCTGTTTGTCTCATATGCGCTCCCACACCATTCATGCGATTGCAAAAAAACTTTGGTGAGTTGTTGGCCACCTACCTGGGCATTTAACTGCGACATTAAAAAACTTTTCAATTATTTCGTTTTCGGCCGTTGGCCCTGAATTCGTTTTTTTTCTTATACGAGCTTTGTAAAAATATATTTCCGTCTGCGCTCATACACCATTCGTCTGAATGCGCTAAATCTTGGGTAAAATGTTACAAGCACGCCCACAAAGGTTTGGAAATAATTATAACCGTTTTAAAATATTCCGTTTTGAGCCAGGGGCCCCATGTTCGTTTTTTCTTACATGAGCTATATAAATATAGTTTCAAACCAAATGCGCTTCTACACCATTCATGCGATTGCGACAAAACATTGGAGAGTTGTATTTCACAACCTCGCGCATTTTACTGGGTCATTATAACACTTTTAAAATATTTCGTTTTGGCCGTTGGCCCCAAAATCGTTTTTTTCTCTAATATGAGCTTTGTAAACAATAGATTTCGTCTGCGCTCCTACACCATTTATTCGAATATGCTAAAACTTTGATGAGATGTTGCGAGCATGCCCACAAAGGCTTCTAAATTATTACAACCGTTTTAAAATATTCCGTTTTGAGCCAGGGGCCCCATGTTCGTTTTGTCTTATAGGAGCTATATAAATATAATTTCAAACTGTATGTGCTCCTACACCATTCATGTGATTGCAACAAAACTTTTTTGAAAGGTTTTCCATAAAGTCGCGCATGTTAATAAGTAATTACAATACTTTTAAAATATTCCGTTTTCAGCCGTTTGCCCCAAATTCTTTTTTTTTCTTATATGAGCTTTGTACAAAATAATTTCTGTATGCGCTCCTAAACCATTTATCTGAATGCGATAAAACTTTAGTAAAATGTTTTACCCACGTCCACAAAGCTTTTCAAATTATTACAACCGTTTAAAATATTATGTTTTGAGCCAGGGTCCTATGTTCTATTTTTCCTCTTTGAGCTATACAAATACAATTTCAAACAGAGCTAATGTGTGGATGGATAGATTTTTAATCAAATACAAATAGCGACATTAAATTGTGCGTGTCACATAATAATTAGGTTTTTGAAGTAGTTACAACACTTTTAAAATAATCCGTTTTTGGCCGTTGGCCCCAAAATCGTTATTTTTCTTATATGAGCTTTGTAAAAAATAATATCCGTATGCACTCCTATACCATTTATCTGAATGCGATACAACTTCAGTAATATGTTTCTCTTTTTTAAATTTTGTGATATAATAAGTAGGTTTCTGAAGTAATACAACAATTCTTATAATATTCCGTTTGTGGCCGGGGGCCTTAATTCGTTTTCCACCCTTATATTATCTATATAATTATCATATGCATTCCTATACCATTCATCCGATTGCGATAAAAACTTTGGTGAATTGATATGCGCGCTCCCGCAAATGTTTCTAAATTAGAACAACATTTTACAATATTTCGCATGGGCCGATGTCCTTAAATTCGTTTTGTTTTCTTTAACAAACTTTATCAAAATAATTTCACTCGGATCTATCAACTCAACCGCCCTTGAACAAATGCCAACAGACATCAAATTGTAGCAAGAGCAGAGAAAACATGTTTTTGCATGTTTAGTGTAGAGAGTATTTTTGTTGTTTTTATAAATAAACTTGAATTTTGTGACGTATTTTAGAATCGGATATAGCTTTGTAAATGTGTTGTGATTTTGAATAGCAATGATGTAGTAATACATCTATTATATAAGAATGATCTATGCTGACCGTAACTCACAAAGAACCGATATGATTTAAATACGTTCCCAATTTTTAAAACAATCATAGTTTTCTTCTATTATTTTAAGGAACTCGAATCAATGGTAATGCGAAAAATATATTGTATATTCGCTTTAATTTTAATAAAATTTGAAGTATTAATAATATAAATTACAAATAAATTTGGAGTAACAACTAAGGAACTATTTTAAACATTTTAAATTAATAAAACAAATTATGATCAAAGAATAACACTGTAATCACATTTATCGGTGAAACCAAAACATCTGTTGATTTTAGTGCATTTTTTAAGTACGTTCCAAATATTGCGTAATAAAAGTAAAACTAATTTGTTCTAAATAATAACGCAAATGACGTCAGAACTCAAATTGTCTATTTATTCAATGCAAAAATGTATCTGATTTAATAACCGCGCCTAATAAAATTTATAATGTATTTCCCCCTTCCTAAAAGTAAATTAATAAATATAATAGATTGCTTTTAAATGGCTACAATTTAAAAAATGAAATTAAATTTTTGCTTTTTATTTTTAACATTTAATAAATTTTTACTTTTATTCTTTCCAAAAATATACATTTATGAAATTTATAAATTAGTAAAAAAAAAAACAACCTAACCTTTAAATATACTTTTAATACGAAAATGCCGTTTAATGCAATCAGTGCAGCGAAACTACATACAAATAGCATCCACCAATGCACTTATCACTCATTTAAATAAGAACAAAGCATTTAAAATGCAAAAAAATTGTTTTTGCGTAAGTAAGTAGATTACAATCCCGTGGATGATTTTATTAATTTCTTTAAAACTCTGTTTGGGGGAGGGGGAAGTTGTAATTCAATAGTTTAATTTGCACATGGCAGCACAATATACGTCTCAAAATGAATTTGACAAATAATTTGCCTTCTTAGGTACATATATATGGGGGTTAGGAAATAGAGTGTGTACAATTTTATATCTTTAAATCCAATCATATTACTGTTGTGAAAAATAGATGCTATATTCTCATTTTACGAATTAAGAAAATCAATGACGTTAACATAACGTAAGTACATTTACAAAAGTATATCCATGAATATCAAAACCCATTCATTTTACAAAGAATTACGAGTTTTGGACCGGGGCCCTATAGTAGTTTTTCTTTCTAATATGAGCTATTTAAATATAATTTCCGTATGAGTTCCTATACTATTCATCTGAATGCGATAAACTTTCAGTGAGTTGTTGTGTGCAGGCCCGCATTAGGTTTGTAAAGAAGTGTAAATATTTTGTTTTCTTATATGAGTTATGTAAATATAACGTCAAGCAGAGCTATTGCATAAGTGGATGGAATTACATTAAATATAAACTGTGACATTTCATTTTGTATGTGTGACTTAATAAATAGGTTTCTGATTTAGTACAAATATTTCACAATATTACTTTTGGGGCCGGGGGCCCTAAATTTGTTTATATGTAATAAATGAGCCATATAAATATAATTTCAAACATAGCTATTGCATGTGGGGATCAATCGCTATAAGTTTTGGGACTAAATTTGGAAAATCCATGCCTCCCACACGGACAGCTGCGTGTGGTCTGCTGACACTTCTTAAAACCTTCTAATTAATTCGAATACGCACCAGACGGTTAAAAAATGGTGTTTTTTAGAAGAAGTTACAAAGAAATTATTAAAACACAGACACTTTATTTCGATGAGTGGCATTGCAACGCATGCCGGGTACTCGCTAGTTTTAATAATATTTCTCTTGCTGTTATTATTTACTTGAAGTTCACAAATTAAAAAAGTTATTAATTGTAATTAGCTATGGCCTTGATTGTCGTTATATTTGTTATTATTTTTAAATTTTGGTATCGTCCTTTATTATGGACCGTTTCTAGAACGAGCTACAGTCTAAAATTAAGAGATTAAATTCTCAATTCATAACGGTCCGTAATAATTAAAATGGTGCAACATTTATTTCCGTTGAATAAAAGAATATAGTAGCATTAAAAATAAATATATGCTTGCTTTTGATTTCGGCAAAACAACTTATAAGGAGTTATCAACGTACAAGTGAAATTTTGGACCAGTAAAACACTAGCCAATTTTATCAATTAAATCTAAAATGTTCTTCTACACAAGCCATAGTTATAATCAATCTTGTAAACAATGAATCTTAGGGCCCAGCAGAGGGCGTAGCTAGAGTTTTAAAAGGGTGCACATTTATAGTAGTCTGAATTTCAAAATAAAAATTTCAATCTACTGAATCCTGGGAAATTTAAATTTTATACGAATTTGCCTTAGATACAATTATAAATATAATGTCCTCTTTAAAACAACTCATGTCTTCTTAAACTAGTAATGCCGTACATAGGCAATTTTTTAAAATGACAATTTTTCAAAATCCATACAAATGTATAGACCTTTCTAATAGATCTGTTGTTGTTTTTTTTTATTCTGGTAAATTTAGGAAATATTTAGATAAGGTAGTCTAAGAATTATAATTATAAATAAGCTTGTTTTTTTCATTTGCGTTCATCATATAAAATATTGTTCGCAGTGCTTTGTAGTGATGGAACTCTTTTTAATTGAATTTTGTTTCTGAAAATTCATTTAATAATTAAAGAACATATCCCTAAAAATAATGTAAATAAAAAATAAAAGTCACATAACCATTTTAGTTAAATAATATATTTTTTGATATTTTTTATGATTGTTTCTTTTTTTTTTTTTTTTTTTTTTTTTTTGCATAACACAAGCAGGTCAAGCAATTTCAATTTTGCAAACCCTGCATGGAAAGATGATAATTAAGAAAATATTCTCATCACAACTTAAAATAGTCGATGCACGGTTTAGTCGCAGTGGTTGCAGGGCGCACACGATGGTTCTATGGTTAAGAGACACCTACATTTATTAAACTAGTCTATCTAAGTTAGGTGTAGAATGTTGCAATACTAAATTCAGATATGTGATCAAAAACATTTTTGTATTTTGAATTTATCAAACATTTTCTGGGGACTATAATGATTTAAGGTGCGATAATAATATAGGGCAAAAGCGAACCCTCAAGGGTGACATGACTAGAACAGAGCTAGTTTATGTCCCGCTGGAGCGAAATTTAAGATGTGTTTGGTCATTTTTGTGGCTACATTTGCCATTTCCCACCCGAAAGTTTGATATGCCATCTCAAAATTGCCAAGAAAGAAACAAAAAATTCAATTATGCTATAAAATAATGCGACCCTGCATTTTGAGTTTGTAAGACTGTCTTTAGCACCCTTAATTGTTTACCCCTTCCCTCACGACAATCAATAGTGCATTATGGGGTTGATTATAAGCTTATGCCCAGGGCCGAATCTAGACAAACTGAGGCCTTAAGTTATGCAAAGTCCAGAGGCCCGCTATCGTTTGAAATTACACGAGGTGGTCATAGAAAAATTTATAATCTATAGCTGGCAGATTGTGAGGCCTCAAGTTTTAGCTTATTTAGCGTTTACGTAAATCCGTCACTGCTTATGCCTAATAATTACCCGGGGGCACTTAACAAACGGAGTGAATTCAGATTATATAAGGCACTGGGCCAAATAAATCTTCCCACAAAACTTTAAAAATATTCTTCCCTGTTCAAAAGGTATAATAGTAACATCGAATTCAAGTATACACAAAAATACACCTCTTGATTTTGAAATAATTTTCTTGGGAGCAGGCTCCCCAAACCCCTCCATCGATCAAGATTCATCGATGCCATCAATTTCTGTCCTATTTCTCGATGAAAATGTTTGCTGATTTTTGTATCGATAGATACACTGCCTAGTGGCGTTGCTTCTATTAAGGTCGCCATGGGCGGCCACAATTTTTTGCTGTCCTCACTTTCATGATACAAACTCTGCAGTGACACCTGGTGGACCCCTCCATCAGCTCTTTTCGACGCCACTAGCAGGAGCGTATCTACAGTGTTTGGCGTCATGAAACAAGATTCATTCTTACGCCCCCTTCCTACTCTGAAACCCCTTATTTTCAACCAATTAATACCATCAAAGCTCAATTTGCCCCCCTGCATATCTGGCGCCCGGGGCTATATGACCCATCTGTCAACCTTTAGCTACGCCTTTGTCCACTGTCAACCCCCCCACCGAAAATCTGATGTTGCCACCTGAGGAAAATTTCTGAAAGAAACACTGATTAATGGATCAATCGCTACAAGTATGTGGTCCAACTTTTTTAAAAATCCTTGCTTCTCACATGAACAGCTGTATGTGGCCTGCTCACGGATCAATAAACTTTCTAAGTTGTTCATGTTCAGAAAACTAAAATGTCAAAATAAAATTTACTTCAAAAAACATTATTAAAACACAAACACTTTCTTTCTTAGGGTGGCATTGCAATGCATGCCGGTTTCTCGCTAATATATAAGAGAAGAAAAATATGATAATCCCAGTTTTTACGGAAGGCAACAATAGCATTGATATCATAAGCTACTGAATATAACTCCTGTGAATGAAAGCATTTCGTTACTAAGCTCTCTTCTACAATAAACAGACGCTGTAAAATTTTCTCTTTAGAAAAACTTACAGCCTTAATAGCTTGATAAATGTGATGCAAATGTTCTTTAAGTTTACTTATATTTATGTTTGAACAAATTATTTTTAACTAAAAAATGCGTTATGAATAATATAAAGAACAATAATTTAAATACAATGAATGCAAACAAAATAAAAAAAAAGAAAAACTTCGGAGACTAGTCAAAGATTGGTTGTATAGTGTCTTCCTTCGTTATCATTTTAGATGGTGGATGTTAACCCTTCGGCAGGTAGATAATCGACTTATTACTTTTTAAATATTGTTTTAATTAATAATATATCTTTCGTAACAGTTTTTTTTTTTTTAAATGTTATGAATGATGGCTTTTAAAAAAGTAATTGGTTTTTAATTAGATAAATAGCTTTTTTAAAATAAATCTCCATCATTGTGTATAATTTAATATGCATTTGAAATTAATTAAACTTACTCATCACTTTCCGGTGTTCCATAAGTTAAAGGATTTTATTTCTTCAAGTTATAATTTGCATTGACGCTGGTTTTGTCAATTTTTTTTAAAAGTGTATTCTTTTAATTCATCCCAAATCTATGCAAAGACAACCCACAATGCTTTACATCTACCCAATTGGCAAAATTTAAACCCAAAACTGATGAAATATATAAATTGTATCTCCAGCAGTTTCAACAGTGCATATACTTTCAAATTGTGAAGATTTAGAGCTAACAACTTTCAAGGATGCAAGTAACAGTAAAGACATCAAAGATTACCATCATTCAGTGTTGCTTCTGATCTTCATCGTCGTTAGGTCATGGCTTTAATAGATAATCAACTTGTGATATACCTTCTACAGACTATAAACTTTTGACATGACTTCTGTAGAGGATTTAAGTGACATGCAATTTCTAGATGACCAACTGGTGACATGCCTTCTCTATGTGACCAATAGGTGACATTCCTTCTCTAGATGACCAACTGGTGATATGCCTTCTCTAGATGACCAATGGGTGGCACGCCTTCTCTAGATGACCAGCTGGTGACATGCCTTCTCTAGATGATCAACTGGTGATATGACTTCTCTAGATGACTTATGACATTACTTATGTAGATGATTGACTCGTGACATGATTTATGTACACGGTGTTTTTTCAATGGATTATACTTAATTCAAAATGTTATTTCTAGTTATTTTACATAGTGTAGTTAGTTTACATCTACATCTAGTTTCAGTCCGTTAGTAATATACTTTGCCTATTGTTTAGACATATTTACAAACTAGCGAGAACCCGGCATGCGTTGCTATGCCCCTGAATGAAAAATGTGTTTGTGTTTTATTTAAATTTTAAAGTAATTTTTAAATATAAAATAGTTATTGTATTTTCCTTCTAGTGCGTACACAAATAAATTAGACGTTTTTTCGACGCGTGAGCAGGCAACATACAGCTGTCCACGTGAGAAGCATGGATTTTCAAAATATCGTCCACACACTTGTAGCAATTGATCCACACATGCAGTAGCTCTGTTTTAAATTATATTTATATAGCTCAAATATTATTATTTTTTTTAAAAATAAGGCCACAGTCTCCAAAAGCAAAATTGTAAAATGGTTGTACTTATGTCACAAACAAACTGAAATGTCGTTTGTATTTGATTGATTTCTATCCACCCATGCAATAGCACTGATTGAAATTATATTTGTATAGCTCATATAAGAAAAAAATTATTAAGGGCCCCGGGTCCCTAAAGGAATATTTCAAAATGGATAAGCTAATTCAGAAACCTTTTCTGCGCAAAACACTAACCATAGTTTTATCGCAATCGGATGAAAGGTAAAGGAACGCACACGGAAATAATATTTAGCTCATAAAGGAGTAATTTAGGGCGCCAGTACCAACACGGAATATTGTAAAATGTGTGTAATAATTCAGAAACATTTGCGGGCGTGTGTACAACAATTCACACAATTTTCATCTCTTTGGATTAATGATATAGAAGCGCATACTGGACATACATACATACATACATTATTGTATACATATTATATATGTATATATATATATTATATATATATATATAGTTTACCGAATAGAGATAACTTTTTCGCAAATATTCAAGGATGATCTGTCTGTCTGTCTGCTGGTCTCTCCGTCTGTCTCTCTCTCTCTGTGTCTCTGTCTTTCTGAATTTCTATCTCTCTGTCTGCCTGTAAGTCTGTCTGTTTCTCACTGTCTCTCTGTCGCTTTGTCTGTCTCTCTGTCTGCCTCTCTGTCTGTCTCTCTGTCTGTCTCTCTGTCTGTCTCTCTGTATGTTTCTCTGTCTGTCTCTCTGTCTCTTTGTCTGTCTATATGTTTGTCTCTCTGTTTCTCTGTCTGTCTCTCTGTCTGACTGTTTGTCTGTTTATCTCGGTATGTCCGTCTGTCTGTCTGCATGTCTGTCTGTCGCTCTGTCTATGTATGTTTCTGTCTCACTTTGCATGTCTGTCTGTATCTCTGTCTATGTCTGTTGTCTTTCTCACTTTGTCTGTATGTCTGTCTCTCTGTCTATGTCTGTTGTCTCTCTCTGTCTCTGTCTGTCTGTCTCTCTCTCTGTCTGTCTCTGTGTCTTTCTCTTTGTCATTATGTCTGTTTCTCTATTCGTGTCTCTGTCTCTCTGTTTCTCTATCTGTTTCTATCAGTCAGGGCCGGCCTACGGCGGCCGCATTGGGCCCCGCACTTTCACAGGCCCCGTCCCGAATTTATTTTCTAATACAAAAACTAAATTTTCACTTATTATCCTTATCCCTACCCAGATTGGGCCCCGCGCAATCAGTTTCGTATAGGGCCCTGCAATTGTTGGGATCGGCCTTGCTATCAGTCTGGCTGCGTGTCTCTCTGTCTGTCTGTCTCTCTGTATGTCTATCTCTCTGTCTCTATGTCTGTCTGTCTGTATCTCTGTCTGTCTCTCTTTCTGTCTCTCTGTTTGCCTGTCTGTCTGTCTGTTTGTCTATCTATATATCTATCATCTACCTATCTACCATCTACCTGCCTTCATGCCTGCCTGCCCGCCTGCCCGCCTGCCTCTCTGCCTGCCCGCCTGCCTGCCCACCTGCCTACATACCTACCTATTACCTATATATATACTATCTATCTACCCATCTATCTAGCTATCTATCTACCTACCTACCTACCTACCAATCTATCTATCTATCTATCTATCTATCTATCTATCTATCTATCTATCTATCTATCTATCTATCTATCTATCTATCTATCTATCTATCTATCTATCTATATATCTATCTATCTATCTATCTATCTATCTATCTATCTATCTATCTATATATCTATATATATATATCTATTTATCTATCTATTTATCTATCTACCTATATATCTATCTATTTATCTATATATTAAACCTAGTTAACTAACTACCTACCTACCTACCTACCTATCTTTTTACCCATCCTTCCATCCATTCATCCATCCTTTCATCCATCCATTCATCTATCCATCCATCCGTCTATCTATCTACATATATATCCATCATATATGTGTCTATTTTTCTGCCTGTTTTTCTGTCTATTTCTCTATCTAATAAAATCTCTATTTTGAAAATCAAATTTTAACTTGTGTAAAATGATTGTGTTTTGATATTCATCGGTATAGTTATGTTTTCTTAATTGGTAAACATATGTTCATATGTAAAATTAGAATATAGCGTCTATTTTTTACAACTGTAATGCCAAGGTATTGAAAGATATAGTCATCCAAGTAAAAATATATAAACTCAATTTCCTACCCCCCGATATGTATGTATCGAAGAAGGTTAATTATTTATCAAATTCATTGTGAGAGAATTTGTTTTTCCTTCGCCTTTTTGTTTGTTTCTAGGAGCACATTTAGCTTTGTTTAATAAATTCCCTTTGAATACATTGTTTTGATGAGTATTTTCTTAATTGGTCGTTCATAGCGGAAACTAAAATTGTTAGTTGAGTGAACTCTTTCTTTGTTCATTGGCTAACATATTACTTAAAGAGGCATGTTGACAGTTCAGTGTTCAACAGGGAGCTTAATATAAAATGCATTACCAAAGGCATTAATTTGAATTGTTTGTAAGTCGCAAAAAAAGCTAGTGATGTTGAGTATTTATACACAAATTTGAATTGGACAGTTACTATTGATTTTTGTTACTTTTGCTTCATTTTATGATTTTTGAAACAAGGTAAGAACAAACTCTACTACAGTTTTAACACAAATGAATTTCCTTTCGAAGAATCTATTGGGCGGTGATTTTGAGTCATACCATAGCATTTTAATTAAGTTCGAAATTAAGTGATATATGAACAGACTTTAAAGTCACTCAAGGGCACTGTTATGATTACTCTAAAGTCTCTTATTTATTAAAAAAAAAATTATGAATTCTTTAAAATCTTTTTTTTTACTTTTAAGGTTATTATAACTTTGAAGTATAACTTGCTAAGAAGAATGTAGAAGTATGCAAATAAAAAAATGAAATTTCAGATTGCGTTTATCAAAATTAAAAATACAAAACAAAATTCAAAATAACTTTTAAATAAGACATTTTAATGCTAATAGAATATTTCGATTTTTCTTTTGCCTGGTCTCAGAGTTGATGGTATGCACCAACCAACGAAATGAACAAATATTGAGAATAATTTGAGGGATGCTTTCATTTCTATTTTCTTTTTTCTTTTAAACTAGTCATTTTCATTAGAGAAGACCAGAAGGAAATAACACTTTCCTGCCAGAACAATCCAATACTAAACGAAGAACATGTTACTTTTAAACAAGACGAAGTATAAAAGTATGCACGTTATTGTAAGGCTCTCGTAAAGCTGTTACAACATTAATATTTCAATGATTAAATTCAAATTCAGTGGATAGTTTTAGTTTAGTAGTTTTAAGAGAGAATCAACCTTAGCTTCAATTTGAATATTCATATGGCAACAAAAACAAAATGTTCACTTAATATCATTTAATTGTTTAAACGTAAACCGTCAATTTATACATTGGTTTTTCAACAATCATAATATTGCACATGATTTAACAAAAGTCATCACATTGCACATGATTTACTTACAATTTCATAGTTAACATGATTAAACATCAAACCTCATGGCTCAAATCATTTAAAAACATATTTCAAATGATTTAATAACATCATTTAACGTGATTTACCAACAACCATTGCATTTTGCAATATTTACTTACATCATATTCCAAATAAGATTAGTTTCTTTTAGTGCTCCAAATAAATGCAATTTTTTTTTTAAATTACAAAATACATTTTCATTCTTACAAAGACAAACTTTTTTAAAGTATAGCAATTTAACAAAAGACATTTAAAAATCTTTCTAAAGCAAAAAAAAAACTGTCGTATGCCACGAAGCTTCATTCGAATAGTGGCGAGGATGACTCTCACATAGAGTGATTGTATCGATTTTTTTTTAAACAGCGTGGAATGACGCTGGTCAATTCTGATAGATTCTGGATCAAATACATTTTTATAACATTAGGTCCTAACATTGAGAGAACACATTTGCCGTAATTGAGCTTACCTTAGGTATCTTTATTCAATAAGATGGACGGCATCAGACAAATTATCTCTAGCTTTACAAATGCATATTGCTTAAACTAGTTCTTCAAGTGAATGTTGTTTCGTTTGGGCTATTGATTTACTGTTAAATCGATGTAATTGGTGTTTAATGAGAAGCGATGCATTCCCACATCAGTAATTGATACCGAAGTTAAGTAACATTCAAAATTGTTTTTGTTTTTAAAACAAACGTGTGTAATATTTTGAAAAAAGAAATTTCTTAGGTTAATATTTTCCCAATAAAATAAATTAGGCCTTGGTCATGCCAAGTTAGCTTATCATTTAATGGTGATACCAAGGTACATATATGTCTCTACGTGCTTTATTCTGTAAATGTTTATTGCTAGATCTTCTATTTGGTGAACACCCCTCCTGAGATTGAAAACCATTCCTATGAGTTTTGGTCATTCAAATGATGACCATTTTCTTCATAACAACATATACAAATTGTGACCAAGTTGGTGTTTACAATTTCTTTTTCTGATAGTAAGACAAAGATGGTGATATTAACAGGAAATTTAATACTTCGAACAGTGTTCATTGGGCTCTGGGTATAAGTGTTATGTATTGCATGCAAGGGAGAATTCGCCAAGGTACTTGTTTCTCTATTTCATTATAGTTTATTGCTGAGCTAGATATGTTATGGGTAATTGTTTAAAAAGCCAGTACATCAAAGGTAGAAAGCATTTTATCATACGGTAAGGTCGGATAGTGTTAAATGCTGATGAAATGTCAAATTAAAGTAAAAGCACACAAACTTGTTTAGGCTTGTCTAGACGATGTTAAAGTCTTTCTAACATTAGTAAGATTTCATTTTCGATAATTCTAGCAGATTTATAATCACATTGGGGGGTTGGTGTTAAGTTTGTAGCGTATTTTATTTAAATTTGACTCAGATCAGTTTCTTAAAATATTTCATTACACTAGAAGTAAGAATGACAGGACGTAAGTCGTCATAGCAAAACAAGCATGAAAGAACGCAAATCGTTATTACAATAAAAGGAAGTGTAATGGGTCGAGATTGACCGAAAGTAATTTTTTGATTTCGTCCGAAACCGAAACAAGACCGAAAGTTAAAAATGACTTTCTGCCGAAAACAAAGCCGAAACATAAAGCTTAACGAGACTTTTGGATGAAACTGAAATCAAAAGCCTATCGAGTCTTTCGGTCGAAACCGAAACCGAAAGATTCAGATATATCAAAGCTCGTTCGTTCATACCTTCTGTGTACATCGAAAACTAATTATGGAAATAGATTATCGTGAGTTTTAATAGATGAACATTTAATGAATATTTTTACGTTTACCATTCGAATTCAAAGTAATTTAAAGTTGTTAAACATGTATTTTAAAATAGTATGGTAAGAAAAAAATTGATTAGGTTGTTGTTTATTTTATTTATTTATTTTTTGGGGGGGGGGGGTGGTGTCAAAATTAATGCAAAATAGAAAGTTGGGCATCCTGTGCTTTCATAATATAAATGCACCGCTACCGCTAAATATTGGGCGTCAATCAAAAGGTTTTACCCAAATTGTATTTTTGAAAAAAATAAAATACATTTTTAAAATATTACCATTCCAGTAGTTCTTTCCTCAAAACTATTCACATTTGCCTAACCATAACTTTAATTTTATCTTTTTGACATTTTAGAACCAATAGGTCATCATTTAGCTGTTAGCAAAGTTCGCAAAGGATAATTCATATATCATACTATGACAGTATGACGTCGAGCAATAATGAATATCGGATGACCGGCCGACAGATAGATGGAGTCTAAATGCTGGTAGGCAACCAAAAAGATTCAATTTCAGACAGAAGGTTGAAAGTTTCAATTACGTTTGGCTAAAACCGAAAATTCAACATAAAGTTATTTTTCGGTTTCGGTCGATAAAAGGGCAACTTCCTGCATCGAAAGCGAAGACGGAATTCAGTCGGACTCTAGTGACAGGACGTAAGTCTTCATGCAATAGAAGTACGACAGGGCGTAAGTCGTCATGCAATAGAAGTACGACAGGGCGTAAGTCGCCATTTAATTAAAAGTGCTAAAGGGCGTAAGTCGTCCTTACAATAGAAGCGCAACACGACACAGGTCGTCATTACAATAGATGTGGGAATGATGTAAGTCGTAGTTGACATTGAAGTAAGTGTAACAGGATATAAGTTAACATACAATGGAAATGCGACAGGACGTAAGTATTTATTGACTTAGTTATTATATCATGCTACGCCAGCAATACGTCGAGCAATAATGAATATAGAAATGCAGGCCAACAGATAGAAATAGTCTGTCTTATGGTAGAATATCGAAAGTCTCAATCACATTGCGACAGTCTCAATAACTTTCATACCGAAAATGAACCGAAACTATGCCGAAAGTGAAAAAAGGGCAACTTTCGTCATCGAAAGCGAAGACGAAATTTGGTCGATCTCTAGTGACTGGACGTAAGTCGTCATTCAAATTGAAGTGTGACATGTCGTAAGTCGTCGTGCAATAGAAGTACGACAAGACGTAAGTCGCATTAAAATAAAATTTCGTCAGGTCGTAAGTCGCATTAAAATAAAATTTCGTCAGGTCGTAAGTCGTCATTTCAATAAAAGTGCTACAGGTCGTAAGTCGTCATTACAGTAAAAGTGCTACAGGACGTAAGTCGTAATTATAATAGAAGCGCAACAGAAAACAAGTCGTCATTACACTAGTTGTACGAGAGGATGTAAGTCATTATTGAAATAGAATTATTTTAACAGGATATAAGTTGTCATCCAATGGAAATGTGACCGGAGGTAAGTAGTTATTGAATAAGAAGGAAGTGTGACAGGCCGAAAGTTATCATTAAGATAGAAGTACAAGTCTTCTCCCGTTAGCTCTAGTTTCTTATATAAGTGAGAATGTTATCAAATGTCTCTTGCTTAGCTTTAGTTTTTTTTTAACTAAATAAGAACGGCGACAAGTATCAGTCTGTTAGCTCTAGTCTTTAAACTATGTACGAATGACATCAAGTAACGGTCTGTTAGCTCTAGTCTTTGAACTATGTTCGAATGACATCAAGTAACGGTCTTTTAGCTCTAGTCTTTGAACTATGTAAGAATGACATCAAGTAACTGTCTGTTAGCTCTAGTTTTTAAACTATGTACGAATGACATCAAGTAACGGCCTGTTAGCTCTAGTCTTTGAACTATGTAAGAATGACATCAAGTAACGGTCTGTTAGCTCTAGTCTTTGAGCTATGTAAGAATGACATCAAGTAACGGTCTGTTAGCTCTAGTGTTTAAACTATTAAAGAATGACATCAAGTATATGGCTGTTATCTCTAGTCTTTGAACTATGTAAGAAGGACATCAAGTAACGGTCTGATAGATCTAGTTTTTAAACTATGTACGAATGACATCAAGTAACGGTCTGTTAGCTCTATCTTTAAACTATGTAAGAATGACATCAAGTAACGGTCTGTTAGCTCTAGTCTTTGAACTATGTAAGAATGACATCAAGTAACGGTCTGTTAGCTCTAGTCTTTGAACTATGTAAGAATGACATCAAGTATCGGTCTGTTAGCTCTAGTCTTTGAACTATGTAAGAATGACATTAATTATCGGTCTGTTAGCTCTAGTCTTTGAACTATGTAAGAATGACATCAAGTATAGGGATGTTAGCTCTAGTCTTTGAACTATGTAACAATGACATCAAGTATCGGTCTGTTATCTCTAGTCTTTAAACTTTTAAAGAATTGCATCAATTGTCCATCTGCCAGCTCTAGTTTTTAAACAATGTAAGAGTGGCATCAAGTATCCTTCTGTTAGCTCCAGTTTTTGAACTATGCAAGAATGGCGTAACTGTCCCTCTGTTAGCTTCATCGTTTGAGATATTGAACACATGCTATTTTAAACATGACAAAATAATATCACTTATTACAACAAAAGTATTTTACAAATATAGTTGATTGTTTTATATAACTATATAAAATAGACAAATGGCATTTCAACCAATTTAATTATTTACACACAAAAAATTGGTTATTTATAAACATTATATTTCCAATTAAAATTATACAATTGGTCATGACAATCTTAGTCTGAAAAAGAGATCTTACATAGAGCAGATTAGAATTAGATAAACTTAAATCTTTATAAAAAGCCAAGAGCTTTACGGTTACAAAAAGTTTATTTGTGATATTTGTAATCAAGTGACCCAATGGACTACGATTAGTCACTTCCTTGTTTTGTCACGTGATACGTACCAGCCATTAGTAGGCTTTCTGCTACACATAACAACACATAACAACAGATAAACAGCTGATCAGCCATTGCCATTATCATTAATTCTAAAGCAAACTGTTTGTCTCCATCAGCGCTTACCCGGTGTTAATTAAAATTTTACTTTTCAAAATATTCTTGAATACACGTGTTTTTTTAAAATGACATTCATAAATGTGACAATAATTATAATTCAGTTATGATTAAAGGAAGAAAGTTGTTTGAAGAAAAATTTGTGAGCGACTAGTGTGTTGCAGACAGCCTACCGGAAGTATTACTTGTTTTTACACGTATCACGTGACAAAACAATCGACTAATCGTAGTCCATTATAATTTGAAATACACTTAAAACCTATAGGCACATAGAAAAAAGGTACAACTTAAAATAAACTTAATCTGATTTAGGTATTCTCTGACTTCAAAAATAAGATCTACTGGTCTCAAATTTACTGTAATACTTAGTTTGCAATAAACTTTCAGATGTCTTCATAATACCCACTGGGCACAAATTTACTGTAATACTTAGTTTGCAATAAACTTTCAGATGTCTTCATAATACCCACTGGGCACCAAAATTTTTTATCAAGAGTTGAGCACTCACAGTGTCAGACTTAAAACAATTTTGAACTTGTCAAAATCAAGCTTTGATAATTAGTTAAACTCCAACATTGTCAAACTTCAACATAACGTCAAGAGAACAAAAACATATTTTAAAAATTAAACTCATATAGACTCTACTACCCTACTAAAGACAAAATGTCTTCTCAAATACCGATCAAAAACAAATACTTTAGACATAAAAAGTGCATGAATTCAATGAACAGAGGAACAACACACCCATTGGCCTGAATACTTTGTTCAGATTTAAAACATAGGCTGATCAATAAAATACACAAGGCAAATAAATAAATTACAAAGTTTTAATTAAAAAAGCAATTACTTGGGCCTTTAAATTTGTCTCTTCCATTGCTGATTGTATCGCATCTGAAGGTTTGAGGTGGTCGTAACATAGAGCTGTCGGGAGCAACGAAGGTGCAAATACTACGGCCAGATTCTCCACAGTCATCTTGTTCATTGCCGCATTCTCAGCCACCCTGATGATCACATAGATACCTAATTAGTTTATTAATAAAACAATGCTGTCGTTAGAATAGTATAACGTACACAGCATTACACTAAACAAAACTTACTTTTTTTTTTTGCAAAACAATAAATTGTTCTTATTGAATAATTACATGAAAATGTACACTTTATTAAAACGATACTATTGAAATAACCTTCTTCGTAGACCCAAAAGACTACACATACATTTAATATCATCACATGTTTCAGATGTTCAGTCTTTACATGCTTACCTCCGCAGATGCCGTATAATATCATACAGACATTCGAAACGTGCGATGTCCAATAGTTCTAACGCAGATTTCATCATTGTACATTTCTCAGAATCTGTGGTACAAGCTGGGGAACAGATTTGGTTAGCTTGGTTTTTTTTAATTGTTTTTTTTGTTCATAAAAATAGACATTTAGAGAAAATGACAGAATTAACTTGGGACAAATCAATAAACTAAAGATTTTTTTTACAGAAAATGATTCTATAATACAGATTTAGGACAACGTGATTAACCACAAGCATAGAGAGATAATTTATTTGCAGATGTTTTCATAGAAGAGAACACATATTAACATGGAAAATCCAAATGCTGTAATATATTTGGTTGTAGTTGACACATTTCTTTATATATCAAATGAAGGATTGTGCTATTTAATCAGGCAAAGAAACGCTAAAGCATTGGTAACTGCCATTTCAGACAATAAAGATAGCCACCCCAATGCAAAGTTATCAATTATAAATGATAGTGAGAATGTGTTATATGCCATGAAAAACAATAAAATGTATAATATTCTTACAGACCAAACCAGATTCGAAAGGCAAATTGATCACAGTACGGAAAGAGACCGAATCCAAGCTGGTTGAGGCCCACGCATTAGGGATAGATAACCTAAATCAAGAAGAGTAATCCCAAAAACAAATGGAAGGCAACCTTCAGACAGTATTGGCATAAAACAAACTCTAAAGGCGATGGTCGAGAAACGAGCAAAAGCACGAAGGAAGGCCGCCAAAAAGAAAACACCTGCAGTTTGAGCAGCGTACACCTGATTCGTGCATAAGTCATTAAAGAGAAACAGTTTAAATGGGTAAATACTTGTGAAAACATCACTTTTACGGACGGACGGAAGGTCTGGCGGTTATTGGATACATTGTTTAGCATGGGGAAGCAAAGAAATCAAATTCCTTCAAAATACCGGCTGTCACAGAGGCTAGATGTGCTAAACGAGAAAAATCGCTAAACAAATACTTTGCTACAGCCAGAATAAAGGCCAGAGAGACTGACTAGAGCTGGACCATCAGAAATCTCCGAAAGGTTGCAAGTAGAACCCAGCGAGTTGGACCCCACCTAAAGGTTTTCACGGCACCTTTTACAATGGCCGAGCTGCTAACGCCACTCGGTAAGTGTAAAACAGGAAAAGCTCAATGCCCCGACAGGGAATGTAATGAAATGCTCATACAATTAGTCAAAAAATAAAACAAAAATACTTTTAAACTTTGTCAATAAAACCTTAACGGCAGGCGTCTTCCCAAAGGCGTGCCAAAGCGCAATGATTGTCCCAATTCCCAATAAAGGTAAAACAAGAGGCCAACCGTCGAGCAACCGGCCCATTTCTCTCACCTAGTGAGTGGGAAAAGTAGCAGAGCGAATGTTTAATGCACGACTACATTTGTTCTTGGAACGAACCAAAAGCATTCCAACTAACCAAAGTGGCTTCAGAAAGGGGATGTAGCCTATAGATAAGGTAATACAATTCATACAAAGTACCACCAACGAGCTACAAAGGAAAAATCATACATCCAGCAAGCTTACGATTAAGTGTGGAGGGTAGGTCTACTCTACAAGTTGCAAAAGCTATGAGTAACAGCCAACAAGCACATGTGGATATATTCTTTTCTATCAAATCGCACGATATCCACCCGTGTCGAAAACTGGGCTTTGGATATGTGTGGACTCGAGGACGGATTCCCCCAGGTGTCAGCCTTGACCTGCACTCTGGCGTAAGAACGCAATGTTTGCAGATGACTTTGTTGTTTTTAGCTCTGGCAAATCCATCCAGCTATTGCAGAGCCGGCTACAAGTATATCTCACTAAGATACAAGACTACGCTCGGAAATGGAATTTGCTCGTAAATGCGCAGAAAATGGTCTATTCATTGTGCTCTCAAAATAAAAATCGATCTTCCAATCTGCGGGGAAACTCTAAAATGGTATAAATCAAAAAAGTATTTTGGATTTAAGCTGGACCGCAAACTCCAGCTCCACAACAATATACGTGAAGTCGGCGCTAGAGCCATGTCGAAATTCAGCATGTACAAAACACTCGCTAGCACAATTTGGAAGCTGATGAATTCAATTCAGACTATCGAGTTGTATAAAGATGCTGTGGTAAAAGTCTTCACAGATCGCTCCTATCTCGCCAGAAGCAGGCCAGCTATGGCGCAGTCATACAGTATACAAATGAGTATATTTCAGGCCAAAGTGGTACGAATAGCACTGATATTGAAGCAGACATGGAAGCCATATGGAATGGCGACGTAGACTAGCTAAACTTAAAACATTTCCATCTATCGTTGTGTTCACCGTCTCACAATGTGCTCTTGATATTGTCAAAAGGTGCTCTTTGGACATAAAATGGCCAATGCAATTTCGGGGCTTGTACGAGAATTACAGTCACAGAGGTGAAATGACCCTTTAATGGATCACAGGAAATTCTGGGATCCCCCCCCCCCCCAAACAAGATAGAGCTGATTTTATTTTGAGAAAAGGCTCTACCAGCCTCAACCTTACAGGCCAATGACACAACCGGGGTTCAAGGCCTTGATCAAGGACCTCTTTTTAGAGGAATGGCTTAAATACCGGGAGAAAAGACAAAAGGCCCGGACACTTTATGCACAATCCCCAAAGAAACCTGAAACTCCAAAGACATTCGGAGACAGCCGAGCACTCACTAGCCGAGTGCTCGACGCTAATGACAATTGTGTCTGGGCTGCTCCCAGCCAACCACGTTGGCAGTCTGATTTAAGGCACAGCCCACCAGCTACGTACATGCCTGCGCCATACAAGAGCAATAGCTGGGTCCCAAAAAGTGAACGTAATATTTCAGCTTCTGCTGTGGTGTAATCATTTCATTATAGCATACAATGTTTAGTCAAATAATGAATGAATAACAAGCTTGGCATAAAATTATAGGCTTAAAATTGGAATTTGACCACTTTAGCTAATATTCCGCAAATGGCTTTTGTGATGATTAAGGGCGTACAAAAATATTCTCATGAGGTTAAAATCGTTTTTTTTTTTTTTTTTAATTTGGTAGATATCATTGGATTTTAATCGAATTTGTTACAAATTAGATTTTAAGAAGAATCTTTATAGTCTTTTATTTGTTAATATTATCAGTGCTGACACGATTGGTTTCTAAAGCATGAATCCACCCGATATTTTAATTATAAATATTTCATTTGAAATTCTCCAATCCTGGAATATTACAGCTACGAACTTGAAGAGCACAATCAGAAAAATATACAATGTCACAAAATGTCACCCATCGTCACGATAAGCTTGGTCCCGATACACTCTAGTTCAGTGGTTCTCAACCTTTGGGTCAAGACCCCTTTGGGGGTCGCCCGACCCTTTCACAGGGGTCGCCTAAGACCATCTGAAAACACATATACACTACAATTATAAAGTATCAAGGGACATAATTTTGTTGTTGGGGGTCGCCACAACATGAGGAAAGGTATTAAAGGATCGCGACATTAGAAAGGTTGTTAACCACTGCTCTAGTTAATTCTGCAAACGTTTAAACATAAAATGTATTTAATTAAACTACCAATGTCTAAACAGTTGATATAGTATGTATAATTGGAGTGTTTAATAATAAAATACGTATAATTGCAATTTTTAGTCATTAAAAACTGTATAATTTGAAATGTTAAATACTATAACCTGCAACAAGCAGATGAAAGTATTAATTTAAACTCAAAATTTTAGAAATGTTACCATTTGCCCTCAGAAGTTCTTGTAAAATATGTTCGTTGATGAGGGGAGGGGATAGCTCTCTTATCAACAACTTCAGTACGTTGCATAGATTTATTACGGGTAGACTTTTGACAGCGCCAATATCTGTAGAAAAAATCACTTGATTAGATTCAATCTGTTTACTACAGATATGGTGCTTTTGTAAAGCACAGTTAACAAATCCAGCAAGATGTGTGCGAGGAATATGTAATCAAGAAATTAATGTTTAAGATCATTGAAAGTTTTTGTATATCATGGACAAAAGAAATCAAAAGTTGTATTATTTTTGCCATAAATACCAATTTTTGCCCCTTCAGAATGTTTTATTAAATACGTAAGCCTAAGTGCCATTTAAACTGAATATTTGAAAAACATTTTTTATGTTTTTAAACCTATCTTTTGCAATGTCCAATGTGTGCAAAATACATATAAGAATTTCATTGGACATTTTAAAGTTTAAAACAACTTTGTTCAAAGTGACCAATGGTCAGTGTTACAAGTGAAAATAGCAAAAGTGGTATGGTGTTTCTCATCATTAATTACTAGGCAGTATATACAAATAATAGATAATGCATAGCTATTGTGCGAAACATTGTTCGAGACAGCATTGAGGGCATTTGTCACACATGTCAATCTGTACTGTTTACACGTACTTTGTACGCATTATTGGCGCTTACGTCCAGTTATAATAATGTTACTAGAGCACGCGGCCCAATTGTTACATTAAAAAATGTCCCGTAAATCGGAAATCAAAATAAAATTTAAAAAAAATTGTTGTTGGTACCCAATGAAAGCTTAACCATTCATGATTTATATTTTTTCTTTATATCAAGTTTTTGAAAGGACATGGAGAAATGACTCGCTATTTTATATAAGGAGAAAGCCGCGCCCCTCTTTTCTTATTTTGAGAATTGTTTTAGGTATTTTATTAGGTGTGCGACTTTTCAAAGTTTTAGAAGGAGAAAAAAATCAGCTAATCAGGGATATTTACGAAAGTACTAGTAGCTTTTAAGTGAAATACGAACGAAGCTATTTGTCTTACAATCCCAATCCCAAATGCCATTTCAGCAATATTTTTGGGTATTTAATGTAATTAAATAAGGTTTATAATCACTCTCAATGACTAGCTATGGCCTTATTGGTAATTATTTTCGATATTAATAATTATGATCTAAATTAGTAATTATTATATACATCGGGCATGCAATACATATGGCCCGCGGCCGCATGCTGCCTGCAAGCACCAAGAAAGAAGCCTGCAGGATTTTTATAAAAATTGGACCTTGAGAAATACAAAAATTGTAGCTGCACTAAAATGTGTGTGTGTATTTCGAAACAATTATGTTTGTGAACAGACATTTTCAATAAATGTAGGCCACACTCATGTTAGAGTGATGATCATTTGGAAGATATCTTAAGAACAGCCACTTCCAATATATCTCCTGAATGCGATAAATATGTCACCGAAAAACATTGCAATGTGTCACATTAATTTTATTTCATTAGTAATGAAATATTATTTACTAGATATTGCCCGCAAAACATTGGCGACAGCATTGCATGAACTTCCCATCTACTAAAGTTACTTTACAAAACATGAACTCAAGTAACGCACACTTAAAAGTCCCAATTTTTGCCCATTAACTATATTACATATGTTCATATCTAAACAACGTGTAAACCGAATATTTTTTACACCATATTTAAATTGAGACAATTTTATTTTTTGAAAAGTAAATAAAATATTAAGCACCAAACCAAGTTTCGTTCTTTAAAGAAACTATAATTTAGCGTAGTTTTAAGGAATTATATTTTGTGCGCTATCCGATAATGGAAGCAGTCACACCACAAGCAAAATGTATATAAGAGATTATTATTATTTTCTTAATAGCCACCCCCCCCCCCCCCCCGTTCTATTTTCTTTTGGCCCACACAAAATTTTCCTAAAGTTTTACGGAACGCCTTAAATTTTGAGTTGTACTGGCCTGATGATCTATATTATTTAATATTTCTACAACCAGTATTACGCCAAGTTATGCTTATATTTTAACATGTTAGACTTATCTAACACAGAGATCTCCAAACTTTATTCAATGCGGGCCGGATAACAGAAAAAATGACGAACGCATCCGGATAATCATTATGTACAATATTTAAAAGCCAGAACGAAAGATCTGGGGAAAGTGAGGCGAAAAACTAGGTTTTTTATACCATGTTAATCATGGGTAAGTGGCGTGGAATGTTCAAAAAACAAAGACAACCAGCCTATGTATTTTCTAAAGGTATCAAAGAAGGTGACGTTAGAAAGAGATAGTTACATCAGTTGTAATGCGAACATTTTCGAATATCACAAACTACACAACAAAAATGTTAGCGACTTTTCATGAAACTAACATTTGGCCTTTAAGATTTCATCAATGTTTGGTTTCGAATTGCTGCAGTCAATCAAAATTATTGTTTTCAAATGATTATAATTCTTGTTTGATATCTGACTTAAGATACATCATGTTTGAAAATATTTGCTTACAGACATAAGTTGTCCCAAACACTGATGGTATACCAGCGGCAAAGTTCTTCAGTTTCAGAAACTCAACATCAGGTTAGCAGCGGTAATATTCAAAAAGTGTTCCTTCTATGTGAGTAAAAATACGTTTTATCAATCAAATTCCAATACCGTCAAATAAAAGGTTGGAGACACCTGATCTAATACATAGATATAGGCCGTTATAATTTGTTTCGCTGTGTGTTGGCCAGTCTGATTTTTAAGGTCAATATCAATAAGAATTGTATATTTAATTCTTTTTTTACTTCAGCGTGAAACTTCCAATTAGGTGGATGATCATAATTGTCTTATATTTTTAAAGGTAACGTTAGACGCATCAGGGATGTGTAAAAGATAAAGGGGGGTGTAGTTTCTTTTAAAAACAACATCATTTAAAGTGATTGCTTCAACTTGATGCTATTCTGAATTTGAAACACATTTTGAAACATAGTTGCCATAAGTTGTACAAACGAAACATTGATGCAATGAAGAGATGTTCTACCAATAGTAAATACTTTTTTTCTTATCCCCAATATGTAGATAATATATCGGTTAAAGTTACAGCAAGTCACTAAATCATTAACATAATTATTTTGAAAAAAATAAAGAACAGATTGACAGACAGGCTTCTGACGAAACAGATCATGCACAGATCAAATTGCAACACTGATAATTATTGTAGAACAATCCATCGAATGCAAATACCCATAAATTTAAATTGTATAGACTACGAAAAGACCTTTGGTAGCCTGGACCGAACAACCTTGTGAAAACTTCTCCAGTATTATAGAGTACCAAGAAAATAATCACAATCATTCAAAATTCTTATGAAGAAGAGGCATGCAGGGTGTTACACAAAGGTAGACACACAGATGCCTTTAAAAAGGAAACAGGAGTCAGACAAGGATGTATTTTGACCTACCCCATATTCATTCTCGCCATTGACTGAATAAGGAAAAAATCCACAGACAAAACACAAAGAGGAGAAGGATAATGTGAACACTCTTGGAACAACTGATTGAACTAGACTTTGCTGATGACATTGCACTAATGTCGTACAAACAGCGAAAAAAATCATGATCATTCAAAATTCTTATGAAGAAGAGGCATGCAGGGTGTTACACAAAGGTAGACACACAGATGCCTTTAAAAAGGAAACTGGAGTCAGACAATGATGTATTTTGACCCACCCCCTATTCACCCTCGCCATTGACAGAATAGGTAAAAAATTCACAGACAAAACAAAAAGAGGAGAAGGATGACATGGACACTCTGGGAACACATGATTGAACTAGACTTTGCTGGATGACATTGCACTAATGTCGTTAAACCAGCGAAAAATGCAGGAAAGGACAAAGATGTAACCACCATTTCAGCACAGCTTGAACTCTATATAAAGAAAAGCAAGACAAAGATCAAGAAAGTTAACTTAGTTGACCAAGAATATGTATCTCTGGCAGGAAAAGCACTGAAAGAAAGGATGGGGTTCTTTCACATACTTGAACAGCAACATTGACATAAATGGAGCATCAGAAGATGATTTCAGTGCTAGAATAGGAATGCTTAGGTCAGGCAATGGGCATTTAAATAAAATATAGGTATCAAAGGAACTAATTCTACAAAAAAAAAGTTAGAGTTGTCAACACAAATGTCGAAACAGTCCGCCTACATGTAGCAAAAACTTGGAAATCAACAGCGAGCATTAAGGAGAAAGTACAGACCTTCATAAACAAATGACTTAGAAAGATTATGAACATCAAATGGCAAAATACCATCCCAAACAAAGACCTACAGAAAAGGACATGATTTTATTTTCGAATGTAATTGCAATCGTATGTATATTACAATGCAAAATAAACATGCAGTTGATGTTTCCAATTAAAAAACTAAAATGTCAATATAATAAATAAGTATAAATTTATATTACTATTTTATTGAAAAAGGTATACATGTTTCCTAGAACGTGCAATATTTGAGCTCTTGTATAATGGCGGAAAGTTCGAAACAAAATATATCAGATTTTAATTACAATGTTAAATTGACGGTATTGTTTCACCATTTAGAAATTAGAGGTTTTGATTTTTAAAAAAACAATAAATCTGCATTGCTGTGTAGTAGGTCAACAGATAAGGGAAAAAAAAAGATAATATTCAATACTCATTGATGGCGACTCTGAGAAAGGCGGCTTTTAATAATGTATACTACAAAGAAGATCATACTCGCTTTAGTTTCCGAGAAAGTTTATTGCATCAAGCTGTAAAAGAAAACACCTCAGTCCTAACGTCTAACATAAGTATTGGTTATATAGGCATCTTTAAGGTATTAAATATTTAATAGTCATTGAAAGAATTGTAATTGTAAACACTTTAATTCTTGCTAAAAATAATACAAACGGATTTGCATTTATGCTTTACTTCTGTACAGGCATCGCAAGACGTACGGCTCTAGAGGGACTGGACCGGATACAAAATCTAGCACTAAGATTTGTATGCGGGGAGTTAAGTGCCACACCCAAAGCTGCTGTGAAATTTTCTCAATTATAAAACAACTACACATCAAGAGGGAGAAGACCATCCTAACGACCGTGGCGCGTTATCGTCATATGGAAAGAACGGAACCATGTTTCCAATTACTAGACCGCTGGGTAAAGCGGACAATTGCTTCGTTTATGGATGCGGTTCATTCACTTGAGAATAAGCACACTTACCAGAAAACGAGGATAAAACACGCCTGATCCAGGAGTGATCACCCCAGGATGGCTGCAAACCACCAGATGTACGTCAGACCCTGTCAAACACGGTCGTTAACAAGTCGGGACCCCCAATATGAGCAAATGGGAGCCGCACTAGAGACGATTGAGTCATATAAAGACGACGTGGTAACATTCTTCACGGATGTCTCTTATCTCGCCAACTAGAAGCTGGCATGCTACGGCACACTAATACAGTACCCAAAGGGCGTACCTTGAACTGCGGAGATTTTAGGCACAAACTGCACGAACAGCAATGCAACTGAGGCAGATATCGAGGCCATATTATTATTAGGCCAGAAACAAGTTCGTCGTAGATTAGCCAGACGTAAAACACTTCCATCAATCGTAGTGTTCAGCGATTCACAATGTGCTTTAAAAATTGTGAAGAGGCTATCTCTGAACTTGAAAATGGCAAATGCAATTATGTAGCTCGTGGGAAACATACGATCTCACGGAGGAAAAGTGACCTTTCAATGGATCCCAGGATGTGCGGGGATCCCACCACAAGATAGGGCCGACTATCTTGCGAAGCAAGGCACTTCCCAGCATCGACCTAACAGGCCAATGACCAATCCGTGTGTCAAGGCCTTGATCAAGACCCTCTTCCATTAGGAAGGGATAAAAGAATGCGAAAAGGTTACCACTGTCAGTAAACTTTATCGGAGCATGCTCAAAAGTAACAGCAAGGGCGATCAGTCGTGGTGTCTTACACGCCACCAGCAGAGCCACATCACGCAGATGAGAACAGAGCATTGCCATACACGTAGCTACCTAAACTGATTGCACATACTGTGGGACCCGAGCTGCCGTCATTGTTGACAGTTAACGGAGACGGTCGAGCACCTACTAGCCGAGTGCTCAACGCTAGCCACTAGCGTGAATGGGGTCCTCCCAGACAACCATGTCGAGAGCCTGATTTACGGGGCTGCCCAGAAGATGAGCCTGTACCCTACTTGCAGGTGCCATTAAAGAGCAATAGCTTGGTCCCATACAGTGAATGTAATATTATGGTTTACTACCAACTGAAATATTCTCAAAGCTACTAACAAGTAACTGTGTTGTTAGGTCACACATGATTTTGCAATTACGTATTGGTATACAAGCAAATACTGGTCAATTGAACCCGGTTCTATATTTGGATTTTAATAATTGAGAACATGCATATTTTAAATGTCATTTTCATTGGATAATTATGATATATGTTTCAGTTTGATCAAAAGTAAAGTTATTTTATGAAGTAATCAATGATTCTAATCACATTTGCCATTTTTTTGATACATGTATCTTTCTTTTTTTGGCACAACGACTTTTTAACAATGGTACATGAACAGCCACATTTTAAATCAGATTTATAGCTAATGTAGACATCTTAAAATAAATACGCGATTTTGTTTTTCAAATCATAAATGAAATGATAATTTATTTAAATTCTAAGAACATTATTAATAGTCTATTCATTAATTATTTAGTAGTTTGACTTTTCTTTTTCTAGTACACATGGATTGGTACTGCAAAAGTTGACATGTATGAGATTGGTACTGCAAAGTTGGCAGTTGTCAGATTTGTAAATACAAGTCACAATAGCACATGTACCATGAAAGCAATAGGTTGCCTTATAACCTGAGTATCAAACTAACAACCTTTTATCTATAGTCAAGTATCATCATCATCCTACACTTTTCATTGGATGAATTCAACATTTATTTGTTAAAATAGAAAACCATGCACTCTCAAGATTTTTGTAAACATTTCTAAAGTTGTGTCTCCAAAAAAATTTAAGACAGAAATTAGGGATATAATTAAGATCTCCTTAAAATTGTAGAGAAATTTTCTAAATTTAAAACTTTGTACCATTTACAAGGTTCGATCAAGTGACAGATTCACATTATTTTCCAGATTGATGTATTGATATGTACCTTGTTCTATGTCTTGTCTGGCTTTTGTCAGCTCCCACTGAGAACTGGAGAGACGGTAGATGCCCTCCGTGTTCACCCCTGTGAAATAACCAGGAAAATATTCAACTGAAATAAGTTGGCTAATTTGAGGGCATTAAAATAATATTTGTAATGAGGACTATATAGTACTGATATTTACTGCATAAAATATCATTTAATTCATGACATGAATTTTATCATGTTATTCTGGTAACTGAAATTAGACATTGTAGCAATACTATATTTATCTGATATACCAAAATTAACCAGGAATCATCATTCTCCTGCGTGAAATGCAGACGAGATTGTCATTTCAGGATTGGCCTAGTGAGCCACTCGTCGAAGTGTAGGACTAAAATATTGCTACTCCATCGTCTCGTGAAGACGGAAGGATGCCATACATACCATATTATGATTCTACCACACTGATACACTCTGATATTAGACATTATAGCAATACTATATTTATCTGATATACCTATTATGATTCTACTACACTGATACACTCTGATATTAGACATTTTAGCAATACTATATTTATCTAATATACCATTTCATTCTTCTACACAGATACAATCTGATATTAGACATATTAATACAGTTTTATATATCTAAAATACCATTCTTTTCCACAACATCAATTATTTCTGATATCACTCTGTGCACAAATGGGATGTTATCAATATTTTGAAGTTCTTCTTGGGATGACTTTAGATTTCCTGAAGAAAGAAGAACTATTTCCTAATTGACTTTAAAAATAATAAAATTGACTGGCCAATTCTGAATAGACTGTCTTTTAAAAATAATTAAATCTCGCCTATTTCTTTTTGTAATCAAGTACAATGAAATGTTTTTGTTTTAATTTATTTTTTTTAATTTTAAAGATTAATTTAGTAAATAAAGAACTTTGGATGAAAACAGTATATTCAAATGTTGTCAAAATGAAAATAGTGTAGCTCGTGTGTGATTGTGTCGAGCCTATTGCTGACCATTGCATAGAACACATCATTATAGAGTTGCTTGTGTGTGATTGTGTCAAACCTAATGCTGACCATTGCATAGAATACATATTGGCTATACATTATATTAGTGTATGCTTAATATAGTACTTTCTATAGAGATTCCTCTCGCACTGCGTCACAGTGTGTCCTACACAAGACCCAAATAACTACAAATTGTCACCAAAAATTTGAGTCCTTACTTACTTCCAGAGTCCAGCTTTTGTAGCAAAAACCTTTTCCAATAAGCAACAAGCAGTCCAGTAAAAATTGCCACCACTCCAACCACGCCAAAACTTAAACCAGTTTTGCTTGCCACTGATTGCAAAATGTCATAATTGTCTGTTTTTGATTCTGATTCAACTGAAAAAAGTTCAGGAAAGGAACAAATTATAACATTTTCTACATCAGCCACAAAATGTGAAGTACTAACTATCTTAGGTGATATGAGAAATGTTAAATTTGACATTGTGCTCAGGCATAACAAAAGGGCTAATGACGGGATACAAGACAACATCTTTACATTATTTTTAGCTGAAAACAAGCAAAGATCAAATGAAATTTTCTTTCACATATATTGTTTAACAACATATTTCTGGGGGCTGTGTGAGCCTTGTCACTTAATTAATCCTATTTTCTTTTAACTCAAATGCATGTTTCTGATGCTTTATAAACCTTGTCACGCGCTTCAAACTATATTGTATGTTGTCTGGCATAATGATTCAGGGTGCTTTATCAGCCATGCGACACACTAATATGACAATTATTTTCCCCACTGGCCGCCAGTGTTTTGTTTTGTTTTTTTATTTGTTTTTTTTTTAATTTTGGAAGGGTGGGGGGGGGGGATCATTTTCTGTGTGTGTGTGTCAATAATTTTTGGTGTCATTGTAACAATTTTTATTAATTTTATAGAATAGGAAATTTAAAATATGTTTTTTTGGTTCGTTTAAATAAATAACCTGCTCTTAATTGAAATGAGAAAGCCACTGGTTTTGTAATGAAAGTTATGATATCAAGGTTATTGTTTTCAAAGATGCTTAGGGTTTGTGTAACAGATGTAACATGTAATACTTCTGATGTTATAATGCTACAACGTTAACTAAGACTTGTGATATAATTGATGGTCTGCAGCTATCATTATTCATTCCTTAATTAACCTCACTTGCACTTTCTTTCACGTGATGAAAATACTAGGATTGTATAAAATACACAGTACTTTTGTTACATATTAAATAATACAAATAAATCCTTGGCATTGATGCATCCTTGTAACATTCATAGTTACATGCAAAGATGTAAAGAATATAATTCACACTCTGAATAATATTCCTTCATAAATTAATCCAATAGCAAATTCAAACATGTCTGACACCCTCACAGATAAATTGTACACTCTCTACCACCCAGAAAATCGTGAGTTCTCCTCCAGCTATCAAAAACCAGTTCCTGCTTTTTCTCGTGATATAATTCATTATTGTCAGATCCCTACGCGCTCGTGCGGTAGAAATGAATAGTATTTTCATGTGACAGATCAAGGTTAACTTGTGTTACAGTTTGTAACCTGTTTGTGTGCTTAATATCACTTTTTGAAGTGCTGTGAACAGAAACAAAAAAAAGGGGGGGGGGGATTTTGTGATCTAAAATTTAGGGCGCGACTGTGTGGTATGGAAAAGATGTTGTGTGTAGAGAGTATATGGTAGCTATATCTAAATGCTGAGATTGGGTATCGTATTTGGATAAGTGGAAATGACGTGTTAGAGTGGTTGTTGTTGTGTAAATCGATTGCCGTACATAAGAGTTTGATTTCATGCCTTTTTTACATTTAATAAAGAGACGTTTATTCTAAGAATCAATAGTTTGATTAATTTGTATATCTCTAGACAATGAAGCATTTGAATTTTGCAATTGCCTTTTGGTAGCAGTATATTATCAATGGAATCTGAATTAAAAATAGGTAATAATGCATGTGGCACAAAGCACTGTTGTCAAGCTTTATCTAAACGAAACATGTGTACATTTTAGCTAAATCTTCTTTAGAAGTTCAAATAAAGGACTTGCTTGAATTTAAAGTTTACTTTGATATCTCTTGTTTTTCGTAAGATGATAATGTCACTTATGCTTTCATGTGTACCTTACGTCTCGTTTACCACATATGAATTGTCTAACCCATTAAACAATTGTCAGAAAACTGATTAATTTTTCTTATTTTTATGCTTTAAACGGGGATGTGTAACATAGAAGCATATTTAACGAATTTCCGCATGTTGTGAGACCTCCTGAAGATTCATGTTGTGAAATTGCAGGATTACCTTAACCCCGCATTCCTCTTGCCCTGGAGTTCCTATTACTGTATGTTTGTATTGCAGGTTGTGGTAACGGGAATGTTCGCACATTTGGCGGACGACGAAGATTGCATCTTTGCAATATTTTCCATTTCAAAACAAAATCAGACATTGCTAAAGAACTGTTTCGAATATAATAATGTCCGCCTCACAAAAATCTTCACACATGATGTCTGAGTGTTTTTGATGATAGAGATGTTATGCGCTACAGTTTTGATATAAGGATTTCTAGTGCTAGAGAAATCATTGTAATGGAACTCGCCCCTCTACATCAACTTAATTGACTACGAGATTGCCTTTGACAGTGTGGATAGGCAAACCGTCTGGAGACTGTTGAGACTGTATGGGGTGCCGTGAAAAGTCGTGGACTTAATCAGGAACTACTATGAAGGGATGACCTGCCGAGTTGTCCACTGACAACAGGGTACATATGCTTTCCAGGTGAAGACCAGTGTGAGTCAATGATGTTTGCTTTCGCTTTTCCCGTTTCTATTGGCCATTGACTGGGTGATGGAAACCTCTACACAGCAGAAGCGGAATGGTATACAATGGATATTGACGACCTCGATTTTGCTGATGATCTTGCCATTCTCTCCCATACCCAACAACAGATGGAGAAAATTAGAACTATTGCAGCCACTTTTGCACGTATAGATCTTAATATACACAAAGGGATGATCAAAGTCCTGTTCTACTATATGTTGCAGAGACATGGAGAACAACTGCTGTGAATATGAAGAAAATACAGTCCTTCAGCAATAACTGCTTAAGAAGAATTCTCAGGATTCACTGGCCTGACAGAATCAGCAACCAGAAAATGTGGCAGCAGACAAAGGAGAAATCGGTAGAACAAGATATTATTTCAGAGAAGCTGGAGATGAATCGGTTATACACTCAGGAAACCTGCCTCCAACATAACTAGACAAGCCCTGAACTGGAACCCTCAAGGAAAACGGAAAAGAGGCAGGCCGAGGAACACTTTGCGCCGTGAAGTGGAAGCTGATACCAAGAAACTTCGCCATACTTGGGGGAAGCTTGAGAGATTGGCTCAGGATCGTAATGCCCGGAGGACACTTGTAGGCGGCCTAAGGATCACAGACGTCAAAGAAGATTGGCAGCTGTTCCTTCAGGACGAAGAGGCGAAAAAGAGACTTGTGCTGAGTCTTTAGGGACGCTTCTATCTGTCCACAATTTTTGAATTATTGTTGAAATACTGAACTCTTGACATACAGTTATTCCTTCTATGATAATTCCATTTAAACATGCAGTTATTCCTTCTATGATAATTCCATTTACACATGCAGTTATTCCTTCTATGATAATTCCATCTACACATACAGTTATTCCTTCTATGATAATTCCATCTACACATGTAGTTATTCCTTCTATGATAATTCCATCTACACATGTAGTTATTCCTTCTATGATAATTCCATTTACACATGCAGTTATTCCTTCTATGATAATTCCATTTACACATACAGTTATTCCTTCTATGATAATTCCATCTACACATGTAGTTATTCCTTCTATGATAATTCCATTTAAACATGCAGTTATTCCTTCTATGATAATTCCATTTACACATGCAGTTATTCCTTCTATGATAATTCCATCTACACATACAGTTATTCCTTCTATGATAATTCCATCTACACATGTAGTTATTCCTTCTATGATAATTCCATCTACACATGTAGTTATTCCTTCTATGATAATTCCATTTACACATGCAGTTATTCCTTCTATGATAATTCCATTTACACATGCAGTTATTCCTTCTATGATAATTCCATTTACACATGCAGTTATTCCTTCTATGATAATTCCATTTACACATGCAGTTATTCCTTCTATGATAATTCCATTTACACATGCAGTTATTCCTTCTATGATAATTCCATCTACACATACAGTTATTCCTTCTATGATAATTCCATTTACACATGCAGTTATTCCTTCTATGATAATTCCATCTACACATGTAGTTATTGCGTCTATGATAATTCCATTTAAACATGCAGTTATTCCTTCTATGATAATTCCATCTACACATGTAGTTATTGCGTCTATGATAATTCCATTTAAACATGCAGTTATTCCTTCTATGATAATTCCATCTACACATGTAGTTATTCCTTCTATGATAATTCCATCTACACATGTAGTTATTCCTTCTATGATAATTCCATTTACACATGCAGTTATTCCTTCTATGATAATTCCATTTACACATGCAGTTATTCCTTCTATGATAATTCCATTTACACATGCAGTTATTCCTTCTATGATAATTCCATTTACACATGCAGTTATTCCTTCTATGATAATTCCATTTACACATGCAGTTATTCCTTCTATGATAATTCCATCTACACATACAGTTATTCCTTCTATGATAATTCCATTTACACATGCAGTTATTCCTTCTATGATAATTCCATCTACACATGTAGTTATTGCGTCTATGATAATTCCATTTAAACATGCAGTTATTCCTTCTATGATAATTCCATCTACACATGTAGTTATTGCGTCTATGATAATTCCATTTAAACATGCAGTTATTCCTTCTATGATAATTCCATCTACACATGTAGTTATTCCTTCTATGATAATTCCATCTACACATGTAGTTATTCCTTCTATGATAATTCCATCTACACATGCAGTTATTCCTTCTATGATAATTCCATTTACACATGCAGTTATTCCTTCTATGATAATTCCATTTACACATGCAGTTATTCCTTCTATGATAATTCCATCTACACATACAGTTATTCCTTCTATGATAATTCCATTTACACATGCAGTTATTCCTTCTATGATAATTCCATCTACACATGTAGTTATTGCGTCTATGATAATTCCATTTAAACATGCAGTTATTCCTTCTATGATAATTCCATCTACACATGTAGTTATTGCGTCTATGATAATTCCATTTAAACATGCAGTTATTCCTTCTATGATAATTCCATCTACACATGTAGTTATTCCTTCTATGATAATTCCATCTACACATGTAGTTATTCCTTCTATGATAATTCCATCTACACATGCAGTTATTCCTTCTATGATAATTCCATCTACACATGCAGTTATTCCTTCTATGATAATTCCATCTACACATGCAGTTATTCCTTCTATGATAATTCCATTTACACATGCAGTTATTCCTTCTATGATAATTCCATCTACACATACAGTTATTCCTTCTATGATAATTCCATTTACACATGCAGTTATTCCTTCTATGATAATTCCATTTACACATGCAGTTATTCCTTCTATGATAATTCCATCTACACATACAGTTATTCCTTCTATGATAATTCCATTTACACATGCAGTTATTCCTTCTATGATAATTCCATCTACACATGTAGTTATTGCGTCTATGATAATTCCATTTAAACATGCAGTTATTCCTTCTATGATAATTCCATCTACACATGTAGTTATTGCGTCTATGATAATTCCATTTAAACATGCAGTTATTCCTTCTATGATAATTCCATCTACACATGTAGTTATTCCTTCTATGATAATTCCATCTACACATGTAGTTATTCCTTCTATGATAATTCCATCTACACATGCAGTTATTCCTTCTATGATAATTCCATCTACACATGCAGTTATTCCTTCTATGATAATTCCATCTACACATGCAGTTATTCCTTCTATGATAATTCCATTTACACATGCAGTTATTCCTTCTATGATAATTCCATCTACACATACAGTTATTCCTTCTATGATAATTCCATTTACACATGCAGTTATTCCTTCTATGATAATTCCATCTACACATGTAGTTATTGCGTCTATGATAATTCCATTTAAACATGCAGTTATTCCTTCTATGATAATTCCATCTACACATGTAGTTATTGCGTCTATGATAATTCCATTTAAACATGCAGTTATTCCTTCTATGATAATTCCATCTACACATGTAGTTATTCCTTCTATGATAATTCCATCTACACATGTAGTTATTCCTTCTATGATAATTCCATCTACACATGCAGTTATGCCTTCTATGATAATTCCATCTACACATGCAGTTATTCCTTCTATGATAATTCCATCTACACATGCAGTTATTCCTTCTATGATAATTCCATCTACACATGTAGTTATTCCTTCTATGATAATTCCATCTACACCTGTAGTTATTCCTTCTATGATAATTCCATCTACACATGTAGTTATTCCTTCTATGATAATTCCATCTACACATGTAGTTATTCCTTCTATGATAATTCCATCTACACATGTAGTTATTCCTTCTATGATAATTCCATCTACACCTGTAGTTATTCCTTCTATGATAATTCCATCTACACATGTAGTTATTCCTTCTATGATAATTCCATTTACACATGCAGTTATTCCTTCTATGACAATTCCATCTACACATGCAGTTATTAGTTCTATGAAGAGCCCTGCTGTCTTCGTGTATCAAGTTTGTATGAGTTAAACACGCCAGGGACTCTTTCAACTAACTACGCCCTGAAAAAGTCTTAGGCACGCACTTTGGGAGTTAATTAACAACGCCATCCTCTAAAAGAAAAAAAAAATGTTTGGTCCATTGAAGCGGGGATCGCAAAGGCCAATTACTTGTATTCTCATTCGATTATTTATGGTGTTTACATACACAACAAATTGTAACTATTGACTGAAAATACCTCAAATATTTATTTTTAAAAAAATCTAACCAAGGCTTAAAACGTAGTTGCTACTGCGAACTGTATCCAGTTACCTAGTTCCTGTCCCGCTCCATTGGGTTATCAACGTCATGTCTTGTACTGCATCAAGTTGTCTACGTCCTGCCCTGCTAACATTGAGCTATCCACACACTGCTGTTCATCAAATTAACTACAGTGTTAATTGTAGACGACCGATGACCTTCTCCGGTCGCCTGCGCCCCACCACTGTGACCTCTGGTTTGCCTCAGTTGCCTACGAACTGTTAAGTGTTAGCGTATTGCCTAAGTCGTGTTCGGTGTCAGGTGAGCTGTCAACGTCCTGTGGCACTGACCGGCGTATCCAGTCGAAAACGCCCTGTCCTTTGTCAGCGAGTAACCGTTGAATTTCCGACATTGAATTGCAGACGTCCTGTCGAGAGACAGGAAGAAACAATTGCTAAGCACACGCATAAAGAAACAATAGCTAACCGGGGAGGAAAGGAACCAATAGATAAACAGAGACCAATCGAACTTGTTAAACTAGGTTACAAAATTGTATTGGTGGAAATACAGGCTGGTCGGCATGAAACTATTAGAGGAAAACATAATAACTACTATTACACTATCGAATGTAATAATAGTCAGGGTGATGAGATATATGTCATTGCAAGTATTAACTGTGAGAATTCATGTTATGTTCAATACAATGTATGTGTTGTGTAACTCAGTAAAAAATAAATTCGTTTATTGATGGCTATGGGGATAATGGCCGAGACGGTGGACCCACACAACATTACACCAGGCTGGAGGTGTTAGTTTGCATTCATTGTGGGGCTATTGATTCAGAGAATGAAACTATGTGTATCGCATCTGCTTGCGAGGCAGAGCGTGTTGTCGACTAAATTTATGTTAATGAGCGTGACATTGGATTGTCAATTAGTCCGTCGGTTAAGCGTTAGAAAAGACAGCAGCATTGAATGTTGACATCCCGCTGGTGTCGAACGGGCAGATATTTTTATATTTCAAAAGTGGTCGGGGTTTTTTCGGTGCCCACAAGGTTGTGGTTGTGAGGTTGTCCTAGGGACGCAGACTTAATAAAGTAGAAGTAATCGGGAATTATCTTAGTGGAAGGGTCCTTACGCCACGGTTTGTAATAAATGGGTGGGTAAAGAAACAGATTGCTCATGCATCAAATAAGAAGCTCTTGTAATGTCTAAGGATGATGTAATTATATTTTTTCATGATGTAATTTTTTTCTGATGTTATTCATAGTGTGCCATTAATTAATTTAAGCAATAAATTCCATTGTTTTATTTTTCGATGCTAAGGCTGATGTGTAGTTATGGGTCCGTGGCGTCATTTGCGTTAGGGAGAGGGTCAAAACCCTGTTAGGGAGAGGGTCAAAACCGGGTTAGGGAGGAATTTAGGGTTCAGGTTAGGGTGAGGGATAGATTTAGATCTTTTTTTCATTTTTAAAAACTTTTTATTCGTCATTATATCAAAAACAGGGTAAAAAACGCGGACCCATAATACACATTTACCAAGGGTTGCTTAAATGCTCCTTTTGTTACTGCGAGCTCTAAAGAGGCGCCCATTAATTATTTAAACAAAATAGGAGTAGGGGGTTGCGAAATGTTTTAGAATTGTTGACAAGGAGGTGGTGTAGATTTATTGACGTCAACAATCATTTTCTCTCTTTAAAAATGTTTATCTTAAAAATTGACTGGTTTTTGCATAAATAAAACAAAAATAATAGGTGTAAATATTCATATAATTTTTTAGCCTTTTAACAATATCAGATGTAATTAATGTGTGCCTGTGCACTGTAGATTGCTGGTCATAATGCTAGCACACTTTGTTAGTGCAAGAGATGTCCAAATGTGACCTGTAGATTATGTGTGTCGCAAATGACTAGGGTGGTGTGTTTTCAATCATGTTGCATGTATGGAACAAGGACAAGGTTCACTTGTCATGTGCATTTGAGATTAATGATATTAATAGAGAAATAATACGATATTTAGAATTAGGAGAAAGTGAAGTATTAACAGTGCTGCAAAAAATGATTTGCAATATATTTAACATCTATTTTGCATCTAGTCATGTTGAAAATGCATCTTAAAAAGCACAGACCAATGCATACGAAATTAGCACCTGCTCCTCAACAAAAAAGGATTCAACCAACGCGAGTAGCTGCAAGGAGATAGAGAGAGCTTATGGTAATTATTGCTCACATTGACGATGATTCTATTTTAAGTGCTGAGTGGTCAGATGAGGATGATGTTGACGTGTCTGGCATAGCAGTTCAGCAAGATGAAAACGATAAATTAGCCATTATGCCCATTTTTGCGATTGAGCAACACGTGTCTACTCCATGGGAAGAAAATAGTAATTAGATACTGTATGTCAGCTATATTTACAATGATCATAGCTATACTTTTTAACTTGTTGATTACCAAGTTAAATATGTAATACAATGTGTTCCTTCAAATAGATGTGTCATTTAAATAGATCAGCACAAAGTAAAATGTAGTTATATATTTATTTATGTTATAATTTTTTTATTTTTTTTTTGGTGGCCTAGACGTTATCTTTTTTTGCAGTATTTAGATTTAATTATCTGAAACCTTAAGAGATATTTCTCCGATGCCTCAATACAGAATATAGTGTAACGTAGGTGTAGACAATGCTCACTTAACACAACTTCAATTATGAACGAGTCAGTCACTCTCATTTGTTTGGTTTTTCCAAATGCATATGCTAACAAATAATTTAATACAACAACAAAGCATTTCACTCACATGTTTCCATATACCACTGTACCAATGAAAAATTGGTTCATTTTCAGTATTCGTCGTCCTGGAGAGTGCCACTGCACTGATCATTTGCTTGTCCGTAGCGTTAACGTCACAGAGAATTGTAACTTGATCGCTAAAAACCCTCGAGGTAGTATTGTTTATATGAAGCGCAGTGCTCTCAGCTTTCACTGACATTATATTGGCTATGGAAGAGATTAAAAAAAAACATTCTATAACAGTAAAACATAAATTAAATACATTGAATTGTATTTGTAATACATTACAAACCACTACAGCCAGTCTATGTATGTGTGTCGACTAATAAATAAGCACCTTTCTTTGAGTGTACAGAAACTAAAACCACTGTTAGTATCATCACCAAATTTGGCATGGACATATTTTCCGAGCCAAGGATCTTTTAGGAGAAGTTTTGCTTAAGTAACTTAAAAACACTAACAGCAGTATACATACTATATATTTATATGTATATATAATGTATGTATATCTATTTTATATTTTATTGAATTCGTTTAATTTCTTATATTATTTTTTCTCAGTATGTGTTTATAATAAAACTTAACACTATGTTTATATTTGTATTTTAAATCAACAAGTACTGTAGAAACTATGTTATTTACAATTTGTTTAAACATTGTCTTTAAATAATTAATTATTATTTAATGATTTTTTTTTTTCAAAACTTGGTAAAATATTATTTGTCAAAAGGTGTCAGCATGCACAGCACATTTACATTCAATTGCGCTGTCTCTGAAGCATTCCTAGTCAGCAGTGGCTAAAACTGTGTTGTTTACTGGCACTAGCGCTCTTTTTCATTTTCTTCTAGATGCTTCTTCATTTTCCCTCCAGGGACTGTGAAGATGGATTGTAAACACATATCAGATCTGATGGTAGGCTGTCCAATATCGTTCGCCTTCGCAAAAAGACGAAGGTAAAAAGGGTAATAATTCGTGAACTGCTGTTCGCTGACGATGCCGCCTTACCATCTCACACAGAAGATATTCTTCAGCGGCTAATAATCGTCTATCACACGCTTGTAAAGAGTTTGGATTGTCGATTAGTCTACAGAAAACATATGTTATGATGCAAGATGCACTGTCCCCTCGAATAATATCTATTAAGGCCATAATCTGTCGGTTGTTGAGCATTTCACATACCCTGAATCCAAAATTTCAAGTTCTCTTTACGTTGATGAAGAGATAAACTTAAGGATCGCAAAAGCAGCTGCAAATATGTCTTACATGATTAAGTGGCTGTGGAATAATCTCAATCTAACTGATACAAAAAAGTAAGCGTTTATCAGACATGCGTGCTTAGTACCCTCCTATATGGCAGTGAAGTGTGGACCACATATACCAGTCACGAGCGGAAACTCAACAGCTTCCATGGAAGATGTCTGGGTTTTTTTTACGTATCCGATTGCAGGACAAGCTGCTATACAAAGAAGTCTTAAAACGTGCCAAAATGTGTAGCATATTCTCCCACTCTTAGCAAGAGGCGCCTTCGCTGGTTAGGCAACGCAAGTAGAATGGGGGACGGTCGTATCCTAAAGATGCTGCTGTATGGACAGTTGACAGAAGGGACAAGACTTTTTGGACAGCCACTCCTGAGATTTATTGAGGTTTGCAAAGGAGAATAAATGAAGCAAACATTTAAATCAACATATGGTAGATCATTGTCGAACAAAGTTACAGCTGGCGAACAGCAGTGTATGAAGAAGTCTAAAAGGCAGAAGATTCGCGAAACGAACCCTTGCAACAAAAAGAAAAACATGGAAGGACATATCTAACCAGGAATCAATATTCTCCTGCAAGAAATGAAGTCGAGATTTTAATTCCCGGATTGGCCTAGTTAGCCACTTGAAGTGTAGGCCTGCATAGCTAATACGTCGCCTCGCGAAGATGGAAAGATGCCATATATATATAAAGGAGCTAAGGTATTTAAAAAAAAAACAATAGCAATGCGGATCAATTTAAATTCTTTCTAGTTTTTCTAACGGAAATCGTATCAAATAAATTTTGATATATAGTATATGTGTGTTAATTACGTTTTATAAACTACTTTTATATACACAATATTTGTTTTTCCGTCTTGTGAGCACACAAATAAATTAGAAATTTTTCCGACGCATGAGCAGACCACATGGAGCCGTCCGTGTGAGAAGCATGGATTTTCAAAACTTAGTACCCACACTTGTTGCGATTGATCAACCCATGCATTAGCTCTGTTTTAAATTATATTTATATAACACATATTAAAAAAAATAATTATTATTTTTAAGTGGTTGTAGCAAATCCGAAACCGTAGCGGGCGTGCTCACAACAACTCACCAAAGTTGTATCGCCATCGAATGAATGGTATGGGAGCGCATACGGTACATACATACGTATATACATATATAAATACATACACACATTCATTTTTATATTCATCAGATCAGCTCCATCCGCCACAAAATCACAGTCAGTGCCACAAAAACACTAGTCTGTGCTGTTGTTCACTCTCGTCTTGACTATTGTAACACTCTTCTGTCAGGTTAGCAAAAACTATTCATAGAAAATCGCAGAAAGTTCAAAACTCAGCTGCTAGATTTTTTCTAAAGGCAAATAAATGTGATCACGCCACTTCATTACTTCACTCACTTCATTTACTCCCCACAAAGAAACGCATTGATTAAAAGCTGTCCGTCAAAATGTTTTCTCTGGTTGGTCCCTTACTATCTTAATGAATTTCCAACTGTCTGTTCAACTCTTCGAAAGCTTCGTTCCTCTGCAGATACGGGTATTCTTCCTGTTCCCTTCATGTGCACCAAAAACAAAGGTTTTCTCTCCCATTACATATCCGCAATATAACGACCATCACAGCCTTTAAAACTTTATTCACAAGATCCATCTCTTTAAACTGTAGTATACCGACTCATTTCCACCCGATTTCTTAATCAGATAACAGTGATTTGTTCATTTAATCTTATCACTAATTGAAACAAGAAAATACCATATGATTTTATAATAGGTTCATTTGAATATCAATATCTCAATACCAAATTGTGTGACAGATTTGAACTTTTTTTTCTAGAAAATATAAAACAATGCGTGCTTAAAGGTTGTTGGGTCTTGAGAATTTTAAGAAAGTTAAGTTCTGTGCAAGAAAATTTGCGGTGATTTACATAGGTGGCTACCATGCAATATATGATATTTAAAATATTTATTAAAAAACTATGTTGGTGGAGGGGGGGTAAATATTTTATTTTACAACAGGAAGCCCAAGATAAGCTCAAGAATGAAGGAGTAAATAGGATAAATAACTAAACTTCTTAGGTAATCACATATCAATAGTAGGGAATAGGATGTGCTTTGTGTTTACGGATGACGTTGTCTTTAAATCCAATGGTATAACATTCGTAAAAGAGATATGTTATATGTTCTTTAAATATAACTAAATTAGCGTGACTGCTATGTCAGTAAACTCAGTTTAATTTTGTTGACACATTTGTTGACACAAATACACCCTTACCCCGAAACTCAATGAAGTTGGAAAGAGGAACGATATTAGATACGACTTTCTTTGAAACTAAGGACAAAGCAATTTTTCGATTTTTCGAAAGATACAGTCCAAGGGCGAGGATTAGGGGTGGGTTCATGTTTCTGAGTATAACAATATAAAAAAAAATAATTGTACTGGTTTCGTGAAAAAAAATTAAAATGTGAAGGAACGAAACTGGATACAATTTTTGTGTGGATAGTTTAGACTTTAAAATCAAATAAGAAATTTGTCTAAACTAAAAAAAAAATCTGCTTTGAAAGATTTTCAGATAATATGGTTCAGTATCTTGCATAATATTCTGATGACATATCTATTTTAGGGAAAGTAGAAAAGATATGCCATACACTTTCATTGAGTTAGAAGAAGACGCATCACTACATCAGGACTGGAAACTAACAATCAAATCATAATACTAAGACTATTTTTGAACGAAGTGGCTATTGGTACAAAAAGGGAGACTTTGGGATTAAAAAACGATTTAAAATATTATTGTTGGGTTTGTAAGACCAAATGATGTATCAAATGAAAGATATTTGAATATAATTGCGTTTGTAATCTTAATTCTTCAGTTTTACTAAAATAAACTACCACAAATGGTACCCGGGTACGAATGGCGGCGCTGCGTGTCTGGGTCCATTTTTACTAATGATATTCGGATGCCATTTGTAGTAGTTTATTTTTGTTAAAATGAAGCATTAAGTTTACAAAGGTATAGTCCATTCAAGAATCTTTTATTTGGTACCTCATTTTGTCTTACAAACCCAACAATACTATTTTTTATATTTTGTTAATCCCAACCTCTCACTTCTGGTATCCGGGTACCAAAAGGTGCAGCCTTTTCTGAATGAAAGGAATGAATTATTAACAGGAATAAAAAAACGAATATCGGCCAGAAACGGGGCGTACTTCAGTAGTCAGAAAATACTCATAGGTAAAAACATTACAAGAAAAACAAACAAAACTATTTATAAAACTACAATCTGACCAGTAGTAACATAAGCAAATAAAACTTGGATTCTAACAAAACAAGAAGAAAATGTTTTGAACAGCAAAGGATGAATATCGACAAAGAATACAAACTAACCGAGAAATGTATAGTATATATTTTATGATCCAACAGTATTGGCCGAAAAAAAGGCAGGCTATGCTGGGCTTAGTACTTAGAGAAAATGTCAAATGAAAGAAGAATGAAGGGTTGTATCACTAAAAACGCCAGAAAAAAAAAACTGCTTAAAGGCAGATCAAGGTTTAGATTGATGGATGATATGGAAAAAGATATACAGCAGCTGGGAATCCAAGCTTTTAAAAGAAAAGCATTTGTAAGGTCTGAGTAAAAGAGTCGCTACGGTTGGTCACACAAGAGTTTTTCCTCTATGTCTCACGACCGACTAGTAAGGTAGAGCAGACTAACCGAAGCTAAAAAGCTCACGTCATTACGTCTGTCTCCCAAGGCGAATGAGAGAGATTACTATGGTAGCTTCTCTCCGGGAGAATATACGAGAAAACAAGCCTATTCCTTTTTCATTTATGTGGCTAGTAAAAACGACATGAATCTAAACGGGGGGCACTCGAATCCCCTCCTCCCCTGCAGATCGGCGACGGGGCTCAGGCTGACTACAGACACTAGTACTACTAGGACCACTAGGCAAGGTGCCACTGATCACCTCCCCACAACCTTAGTAGTTATAAAGCTTAACAGCAAAGGGGTCGGGGTAAAATCCATGAACTCCTAAACTACTGCACAGCCGGGATGTAGCTCTATTGCAGGAAACCTCACTGGAAAAGCATCCATTGCTCATCACGGACTTTTTAGTTTACCGCTGCACTTGCGCAAAGTGCCGAGGGTTAGTAACAATTGTGCAAAATCTCCTCATACCGGAGCTGGTAGAGAGCAGACATGTTGTTGGGACAAATACACTGACCTGAGAGTAGGATTAAGAGGTAAGTTCTTTACCATTAGCAACATTTATAATACCCCTAGAAACACGTTGTGCTTTCCCCTACATGACACAACACTTTTTTCAGAAATAATAATAGCATGTGATTTCAATGCCCATATGGGGTATATGGGCTATTCCGATACCAACGCCTTAGGGTGCTCTTTAGAGGAGGTCAAGCTCTCGGACAAACTCATTAGGCTGCAAAACGGCGACAGTGTGCCAATACTGCTCCATACTGGCAATAGTGCCATATCTCGCACCTATATAACGCTGGTCTCGGCTGAGCTCGAGGCCAAGATCCAGTGCGAAGTCTTAGATGACGTTGATAGCGAGCATCGTCCGACCCTCATTACAATCGATAGTGTGCTTGCAAAGCCAAGGTTTGCTGTGAGACACTGGCTGTCAGGCAAAGCTAAGTGGACTCTGTTCCGTGAAAGAACGAAGAGCACGATCGAGGAAATAGCTGGGATTCCCGATACATCGAAAAGCATCGACACTGCATACAGCAATTTCTTGTGTGGTATACGTCGCAAAGAAAAAATCTCTAGAACGAATGGATCCGCCCCCTTTGGAACAAGTAGTTGTTGGCAGAGATGGTTCGTGAACGAAAGAGAGCACGGACAAAAGCCGGAAAGTTGAAGACGGCTGCTGCTCGTGAAGCTTAGAATAAACTGACGTTTGAAGTCCGAAAGGAAGTCGATCGGGCAAAGAAGGAAAATGGGACATGTGGAAAACTCGACTTGAAAGACGGCAAAATTGTCGGGCGATTGATGGACTCGTTATCCTGCATGGAGAAGGTAAAAAATCTACGCCCATTGCAAATGACTACTACAGCCGATCGCATCCGAATTTGTATTATTTATCATAACAACGACCTTGACCCTGCTGTCTTTCCGCTGGCGAGTATTAAACTAAATATAGATTGTTAATGAGCTTGTTGTATTAAAAAAAACTGGAATATATGAACATATGTCTTATTTGATGAAGAATCCATTATTAAAATTACTATTTTCAGAATGAACCATCAAACTTTTGACTACCTTCATACAGAGGTATGCTTTGTTGGTGCAAAGTATAAATTAAATTATTAATTGTTGACTGTGGGGCATAGTGCAGCAGAGTGACAGTGGTATTTTCGTTGAATCAAATCTATACAACCACATAGGAAGGGCACTTTCCCCTTTCCTTAACCAAGACAGATACCTGGGATCAATAAATACAAATCTTTCATATGTTTTTCTGGGTGACCAAGATTATCCTCTGAAGAAACATCTGATGCGACCATACACAACCAGTGGTGATACTGTATCACGAGAAATTGAAGTTTACAAATACAGACATAGTCGGGTCAGAAGAACAGTTGAGTGTGCATTGGGCTTACTTGTTGCACAATAGAAATTCTTAAAAAATAATTCAAGTTGATCCTAAAAATGTTGACAAACTAGTCATTTCTGAAGATCAGTTGGACATGTTATTAGCTTCAAATACAACAGCTGGTAACGATACAAGATCACCAACGGGAAGATCACAACGGATATAATTGAGAAGGGAATGATGCATATAATATCCATGATTGCTTTAAACATTATTTTAACATTTAAGTTTAAGGAGAAATTGACATCCAGTACTGGTACAATAAAATAGACTATTACGTCCCATGAAAATGTAAAATATATTTAATGAATTGATCCACGTTGATCTTTTTCCATAATAATTTAGTGATAGCATTACCGTGTGCTACAGAATCAATGGCATTATTCATGCTAATTTAATATTTGTTTATAAACACTTTAATTTAGTTTCCTTTTAAAATTTAGATTAAATATAATTTAGAAATTTGGTAAAAGCATAAATATTCTACATGGAACTATATTTAATAACTGTATTTATTATGTTAAAATTATATTAGATTCATTATTGTGTAACAAAAATATATCCTAAATTCAAGTGATTGACATTTTATTGAACTTTGAACTTATTTTCCAATGTTACTGTTTTGCAGGTCTAACAGTAACAGGATATGCAAACTTCAAAATAAATGCATACTTGTTATATCTAATTTTAATTTCTTAATTGCTATTTCTAATTATAATTATATTTAGCTATTTTAAGATCAAGTTTGTTCAAAACAATTTCGTTTTGTTTACCTAATCTTATTGCAATAAAAAATAAACATTGACCCAGACACGCAGCGCCGCCATTCGCACCCGGGTACCATTAGGCTCAATGCTATTCAGATGTCATTTGTTGTAGTGTATTTTAGTTAAAATGAAGAATTAAGTTTACAAACGTATAGTACATTCAATTATCTTTCATTTCATACCTCATTTGGTCTTACAAACCCAACAATACTATTTTTAATAGTTTTTTAATCCCAAACTCTCACTTCTGGTACCCGGGTACCAATAGGTGCAGCCTTTATCCATATCGATCGAACTAACTTAAAATAGTAATAAAATAAAATCATATGTCCACTCCCGCCACTCACTTGTTGTATTGAGCTCTTCTGCTATTTTGTGCTAAAGTTTACTACCAATATCCCTATAGTGGTAATTTTTCGTTATGTCCCATAGTGGTGTGCGGTCATGAACTAGGGATATTAGCTTGTCTATTTCTACCATTTTATTTTATTCAGTTCTATAATTTGTATTTATCTTAAATTACTTTTATTGGATCCGAATGAATCCTACACACGGTTGATGCAAAGAAGACCTGCAATGAATGACGTCATTTGCTTGGTTTTTTTTTTTTAAATTTAGCTTCGGATCATTCCGTCGAACATCGCTCTAATTATATGGTTGCTATGTCCCATAGTGGAGAGCGATCATCCACTTGAGATTTTAGTTTATCAATTTCTACCATTTTAATTGATAAAATGCTACAATTTGTATATATTTAAATTACTTATGATGGATCCAAAGGAATAATACACAAATGAAAGGCTATTCTAGATTTTAATGTGACATTTTTATACAAACAATCTGTAAAAAATTACATGCCGCCATTTTAATTGTTTTTAAAATTAGCTTCGGACAGCTCTGACGAAAAAAACAAATAAGACCGACGCGCGTTACCGACTTTCACCGATGACGCCTGAGCAAATGTAGCTGTGTTCACTTTGTTATTGCATTTGTTTTTTATACCGATCCAGTCTTGTTCGTCAGTCTTGGAATCCGGTGAAATCCGGACCTAGTGTATTATCCCCCTAAGGTCTATTGATGCATGTGTATTATGTATTACGTCTATTGATAACTACTATTGTTACGGAGTACGCTCGCTCGAGTATGTCTTGGTACGCCCTACTGGGCTGACAGCTGTAGATCCCCAACAAAGTCCAATAATATCAGACGTGTCACACTATAATCCTTTATTCCTTATTAAAACATGCAGTACTAGCAAGAGACACTATTCCTTTATTCCTTATTAAAACATGCAGTACTAGCAAGAGTCACTAATCCTTTAGAAGCACTTAATAAAATCCTTATTGAACAGGTATGAAGTAATCTCTCACTACCACAAGTGTTCATCACGATCTCCCTCTATCACACAGCCCTCGTTCGAGAACTCCCTCTCAACTCAACTAACGATCTCTCGGCTCATCGCCTACTCATCTTTCTCATCTAACTTCTTCTCTACTAATTCCTTCTCAACTAAACGATCATTTCTCACACTGCCTTTTTATATCTTTTCACACAAACACCCAGCATACACAACTAAAGTTCAACACAAACCAACTTCACGCTAAAACCTCACGATCAACAACTCACAAAACACTCTCACGATCAACAACTCGCCCTACCAAACATTCATAACAATTGTGAGCCAGGGATGCACAGATAAGGATTCGTTACAGGAGCTGTGATGCAATTAAATCATTAGGCAATGCGAGCCAGCTGTGCACAGGTTTTGATTTTGTTACAGAGAGCTGTGATGCAACTGAACCAATAAGTAATGTGAGACAGAGCGTCTAAAAAATTTTAGAGCCAGGTTTGCTCCGAAGTCAGTCTGGAAGAAATTATTAGCTCTTAATGAGTAGTGGGTTCTTATTTTGAAAAAGGGGGGAGGGGGCTAGATTTGAATCCCATGAGTTGGAATGTGAGACGTTCGTTTTATTGTGGAATGTGAACGTGAGGACGGATATGACTACAGGTACCCTCTTGTTTATTTGCTTTATACTATATGAATAGTTTGTTGTGTTCGTTGTTTTCATGGATTTAGTTTATTAAAAGTATAAAATAGTTACATTTAATAATGCAACAGAAACTTAAAAAAAACTCTGCACCTGTTGATGTCCCATCCACCCCCTGCACTTACTCCACAGTGACATTTCGTGCCAGACTCGGTCTCAGCAGCCATCTGCACACCCACTGTTAAATTCAGACATAGCAAGATAGCACATATTTTATTGTCAAGGTCAATTTTAGTGGACTCTTTAGTGGTTCATTTTTACACAGATTCAAGTTACAGCCGTTCGGTTTACACTCATTCGATTTACACCCATTCAGTTTGCACCCATTCAGTTTACAATGATTCAGTTCATACCAATTTAATTTACATTCATTCAGTTTACACTCATTTCTGAGTGCGGCTCGGCCACAAACCTGTTTTGACTCTAGAAAACACGTTTTTTGAAAGATTCTTAAAACGAAATTTGGCTCTCAAAATTTCTTAAGCGTCCTTCTGCTGATTTTTGGCTGTTTTAACTAATAATTTTGCCGACCACTGCGCTGGGGCTTTCATTTGTCATCATTAATTTAAAAAAAACGAAGTGTATAGAACGTTACGCGATATCCATTTTCTACCATGCCGCCAAATGCAATACTATCGGTATGGGGATGACTGATGTGCGTGTACCTTAAATGTTAGCTATTCAAAATTATGATTTTAAAAAAATAACGATAAAAGGGGATTTCTTATTTTTAAATGTGTTATTGTTCATTTTTATATATAAATATATATAGATATACAAGGAAATATATTATATATTAACTGATACATTTTGCTGTTAATAGTAACTAGCCATAAACAATCAGAGGGGTTTCCCTTAGTTCCGTGTAACAGCTGACACTGAAAAAATTAACTATTTGATCTTCTAACCTTATTGTTATCCAGAAACAGCAAAAAATGAAAATAAAAGAATTGTGCTTACAAAATATGAAGGGGCAGATCAGTGAAATATGACTAACGAACTTATTAAAAAAAGCAAAAAAATTGATGTTGATGTTATTTTTAAATTTAACGTTTTCTCTAATTTTATACTGTAGGCAACAAGTATATTGTAACAAGTACGTACTACTAACTACTTTCTACATCTCTTACATTTCTTTCTAACCATTAGTAGTCTTACTCTCAGCTCAACGTAGTTTTATTTCTATTTATTTTTTTTTCATCACCATAACGTAGTTTTATTTCTATTTATTTTTTTTTTCATCACCATAACCTTTCTCTTTGAGAGTTCCATAACACTTAATACCTGTTTGTGCCTCGTTATAATTGACTATACACTCTATATAGTTTGACTTGCTCATCTCAAATTTCTTTCCAAATATCTTGTTCCACTGGGATTTGACGTTGTATTTCAATCTGTGTTTTTCCGAAGTCAGCACAAAGTTATTGTTGTTCAATGTTGTATTTGAATTTTAGGACTTGTAATTTTTTCACAATTTTTTTTTTCTTTTTAGGAATAGTTGATATAATTTTTTTTTTTAAATGACAACCTTTCTTAGTTCGTTTTCATTTAACTTAATCATTGTAAATGCATATTTTATACTCACCCACAAGAGAGTGCAAGCCAGCGACGACGACAAAGAATGTTTTCAAATTAACCATGGTAAAATTTTAGAATTTAGAAATAATGTTGTTTTTTTAAAATCGATTTGAGGGAATATCTAGGCGATACACCTTGTCTGCCAAAACACTTCTAGTTTATGAGACAACGCGAAGCACACATCCTACATGACTAACCTGTCATCAAATGTAATTAGTGTTGCCCATTGCTGGAAAGTGATTAGACAATCTTTGAAGATGACGCATCCTATTGGTCCAAACTGCACTGCTTAGTAGAAAATATATTACTATATTGAATTCCAGGCGTCACTAAAATATTGTGATTGGTCCCTTTTTAAAAAGGCCATGGGTTTCGGGGCCATTCGTTCTTTACAGTAAAATAATTAAGAGTGAGCCCGATAGGATGCGACCCATCTTTATGACGAGTATGACCGTGTATTACTTACGAATCTTAATGTGTAACATCAACGGTCCCAACAACGCCTAGAGCTGACCCTGATCATAGCCAGAATGATAGTCATTTAAAAAAGTAAGCAAATGCATATTAAAAATTATTAAAAAAATCAGAAAGAGTGCACATTTACATTTTTTGGTTATTATCAAAAGGGATGCACAGATTTTCGAACAGGCCAAATACAGATTAATTATTACATATAGTGCTTTGAAAGTGAAATCCCTATTGTAATTATACATACGCCAAAAAATATAACGTCATCTAATTGTTTATGCACCAGTTAATGCAATATTATTTAACTTTAGAATAACTTTATTTTTAAAAAATGCTTACTTTTAGTCAACCTAAAAGTAAGATGTTGGGATTCCTGTATCGCAGGCCTAAACAACATACAGCCCGCCAAATCACTCCTTCGCGGCCCGCGAATTAACGAAATATTCTATACTAGATATAACCCGCCAAACATTGTCGGCAGCAATGTGTGAACTTTCCATCTGCTAAAGTTACTTGAAAAGACATGAACTCAAGTAATGCACATTTATGAATCCCAATTTGCTACACACCTTACCCCCATGATACGTCACTGCAAACTTTTTATTTAGCGCCCTTTAACTAGGTCAATTTATTCTGATGTCCCAAACACTTTTAAACCGAAATTTTCTTACACCATACTTAAATTCAGACGATTTCATTTTCCGAAAAGAAAATATTAGGCTCCAAACGCAGTTGCGTTATTAAACAAAATATTTATATCATTTAGCGTAGTTATCAGAAAATATATTTTACACGCTATTGAACATATTATTAAACAATACTTTCTTTAAAATATATAAACATATTTGTTATATGCTATCAATACCAAATTGTGCTATTAGGAAACAGCAACGATTTTTAGGAAGCATCAGCCGGAAGTGGAAGCAGTCCACGACTCACACCAGAAGCGAAATAAATATAAGAAGAGATTATTATTATTTTCTTCATGGATCTCCCTCTGTCCTTTTATCTTTCGGCCCGAAAAAGTTTTTGAAAAGTGTTACGGCACGCCTTACATTAGAAGTTGTTCAGGCCTTCTGAAGTGAGTCGCTCTGCATAGATCGCTATCCGTCAGATCAGCACTATCCGCCGCTACCTCAAAATTAGTGAAACAAAAACCCTAGTCTATGCTCTTGTTCTCTCTCGTCTTGACTATTGTAACACTCTTCTGTTAGGTTCACCAAAACAATTCTTAGAAAAAGTACAACAATGTTCAAAACTCAGCTGTATCGCACTGCTACAAAGAAAAAAGATCTCAGTGCTAAAAGGACAAAATATCTCAGTGCTACAAGAACAAGAGATCTCAATGATGTTATGACGAGAGATCTCAGTGCTACAAGGCAATGAGATGGCAGTGCCACAAGGACAAGTTCTCAATTCTAAAAGAACAATAGATATAAATGCTACAAATAAAATTGATCTCAGTTGTACATTGTCATAAAACATTGGCAGCTTTCAAAATAATCTCGAATTATAGCATGAAAAGTAAGAAAAGAAGAACTAGCTACATTTCCATAGCTAAACACATACTGATGAAATATGCTGTACGTCGATGACAATGTCCGTGACCCCGTGATTCCATTCTTATCGAAGAAATGTCGCTTTATTTTCATAGTCGATACGAATTTGAAAAATAATATTACTTTAAAACAACCTGTGTATACGCTTCATTAGTGATCGGCCTTACATGGAGGAATGCCAATCAGTAGAACAATACTCCACCAGAAACAAATACATAAAGCGAGATGGATATCTCAAAATGGATTCACCCGTAATCAAATTGACCACGTAATCATTTACCGGAGGCATGGCTCGGACATATTAGATGTACACAGTTGTAGAGGGGCAGACATAGACTCAGACCATACACTTGTAAGAATCAAATGTAAAACAAAGAATTTGTAACATCCACAAGAAACAAAATAAAAGAGAGAAACAGAACAACATCCAGAAATTAAGAAGGGACTAAAAATTACTAACGAATATCAACAGAAGATTACATCTCAGATAGAACATCCAAAATAACAAGCCAGCAACGTTGATATAAACGAGCAATAGAAAGAGATGACGCAAATAGTAACAAGTGTAACAGATGAGACGATTGGATTTGAAGCGATAGCGAAAAGAACAGGATGGTATGACGCATAATGCAAAGAGCAGGATGGTATGACGCAGAATGCAAAGAACAGGATGGTATGACGCAGAATGCAAAGAACAGGATGGTATGACGCAGAATGCAAAGAACAGGATGGTATGACGCAGAATGCAAAGAACAGGATGGTATGACGCAGAATGCAAAGAACAGGATGGTATGACGCAGAATGCAAACAACAGGATGGTATGACGCAGAATGCAAAGAACAGGATGGTATGACGCATAATGCAAAGAACAGGATGGTATGACGCATAATGCAAAGAACAGGATGGTATGACGCAGAATACAAACAACAGGATGGTATGCTGCAGAATGCAAAGAACAGGATGGTATAACGCAGAATGCAAAGAACAGAATGGTATGACGCAGAATGCAAAGAACAGGATGGTATGACGCAGAATGCAAAGAACAGGATGGTATGACGCAGAATGCAAACAACAGGATGGTATGACGCATAATGCAAACAACAGGATGGTATGACGCAGAATGCAAAGAACAGGATGGTATGACGCAGAATACAAACAACAGGATGGTATGACGCAGAATGCAAATAACATGATGGTATGACGCATAATGCAAAGAACAGGATGGTATGACGCATAATGCAAAGAACAGGATGGTATGACGCAGAATGCAAAGAACAGGATGGTATGACGCAGAATACAAAGAACAGGATGGTATGACGCAGAATACAAAGAACAGGATGGTATGACGCAGTATACAAAGAACAGGATGGTATGACGCAGAATGCAAAGAACAGGATGGTATGACGCAGAATACAAAGAACAGGATGGTATGACGCAGAATACAAAGAACAGGATGGTATGATGCAGAATACAAATAACAGGATGGTATGACGCAGAATGCAAAGAACAGGATGGTATGACGCAGAATACAAAGAACAGGATGGTATGACGCAGAATACAAAGAACAGGATGGTATGACGCAGAATGCAAAGAACAGGATGGTATGACGCAGAATACAAAGAACAGGATGGTATGACGCAGAATACAAAGAACAGGATGTTATGACGCAGAATACAAAGAACAGGATGGTATGACGCAGAATACAAAGAACAGGATGGTATGACGCATAATACAAACAACAGGATGGTATGACGCAAAATACAAAGAACATGATGGTATGACGCAGAATGCAAAGAACAGGATGGTATGACGCAGAATGCAAAGAACAGGATGGTATGACGCAGAATGCAAACAACAGGATGGTATGACGCATAATGCAAACAACAGGATGGTATGACGCAGAATGCAAAGAACAGGATGGTATGACGCAGAATACAAAGAACAGGATGGTATGACGCAGAATGCAAAGAACAGGATGGTATGACGCATAATGCAAAGAACAGGATGGTATGACGCAGAATACAAACAACAGGATGGTATACCGCAGAATGCAAAGAACAGGATGGTATAACGCAGAATGCAAAGAACAGGATGGTATGACGCAGAATACAAACAACAGGATGGTATGACGCAGAATACAAAGAACTTAATGAACAAAGAAACAAAGCTCAGCTAGTGATGCTGCAAAGGGAGACAAGAAGAACACGGCAATTATTTAATGAAACAAGATGCTAAATTTTCAGAACGAAAAAAATGTGTTTGTGGAAAAATTTTTAAAAAATATTCGAGTTAGAACAGTTGGCAACAGAAAGAGATGTGAGTGGAATGTACCTGAAGATAAAGCAGGAAAAGAGTAGCTCATTCTAGTGACACTCAGGCTCGTGGAAATCATTCTAGTTGCTCTCTGGCTCTTGGCACTAATTCTATTGGCATTAATTCTAGAGGCACTCAAGCTCGTGGCACCTATTCTAATGTCACTTACTATAGCGGCACTCAGGCTAGTGGCACTCAGGCTCGTGGCACTCATTCTATTTGCACTCATTCTAGTGGCACTCATTATAGTGGCAGTCAGACTAGTGACACACATTCTAGTGGCACACATTCTAGAGGCACTTAGTCTAGTGACATTAATTCTGGTGGCACTCACTCTAGTGGAACTCAGGCATTTAGGCTCGTGGCACACATTCAAGTGTCACTCTGGCACGTAGCATTCATTATTGTGGCACTCCGGCTCGTGGCACTCATTCTAGTGACACTCATTCTAGTTGAACTCAGGCTCGTGTCTCACCCTCTAGTGAAACTCAGACTCGTTGCACATTCTAATGGAACTCAGGCTCGTGGCACTCATTCTTGTGGCACTCAGGTTATTGGCACTCATTCGAGTGGTATTTATTCTGGTGGCACTCAGGCTTGTGACACTTATTCTAGTGGCACTCATTCTAGTGGCACTCATTCTAGTGACACTCAATCTAGTGGCACTCTGGCTAGTGGTACTTATTCTGGTGGCACTCATGCTAGTGGCAATTAGTCTAGTGGCAATTAGTCTAATGGCGCAGATGATTTTGGCGTTCATTCTATTGGCATTCATTTTAGTGGCGCTCATGCTAGTTGCACTTAGGCTGGTTGTACTCATTCCAACAGTGCTTAGTCTAATGCCACACTTTCTAGTGGCGTTCAGGCTAGTGGTGCTCAATCTAGTGGCACTCATTCTAGTGTCACTCATTCTAGTGGCACTCATTCTAGTGGCACTCATTCTATGGGAACTCATTCTAGTGACACTCATTCTAGTGACACTCATTCTAGTGACACTCATTCTAGTGACACTCATTCTAGTGACACTCATTCTAGTGACACTCATTCTAGTGACACTCATTCTAGTGACACTCATTCTAGTGACACTCATTCTAGTGACACTCATTCTAGTGACACTCATTCTAGTGACACTCATTCTAGTGACACTCATTCTAGTGACACTCATTCTAGTGACACTCATTCTAGTGACACTCATTCTAGTGGCACTCATTCTAGTGGCTCTCAGTCTATTGGCATCCTTTTGTTGTTTGTAGTTCAAACAATTTCAATGTTATTAAATCAACTATAATGAGCTATGTCAAATTTTCAATTTTGCATTTGCTTGACATCAGCTAGACTGCAAATTGACAGCATGTTTACCACCGTCATCAAAATTACGTTAAAATGTAAGAATGTATGTCTTTAAAAAATTAGAGATTTGTAAAAAATAATTTTAAATGAAAAAATGATTTCATCTTTCCTTATTTCGCTTGCTTTAATTTAATTTCATTCGGTACATTATAACAATTTTGAAAATGGCATACAATAATGCTACGTTATAAAATAGGCTGAAGCTCCATGGGCATTCATATAGACAGATTCACATAGTCAGATTCACATAGAGAGATTCACATAGACAGATACACATAGACTATTCATATAGACATATTTATATAGACAGATTCACATAGACATATTTGCATAGACATATTTACATGACATATTCACATAGACTTAGTCACATAGACAGATTCACATAGACATATTCTCATAGACAGATTTACATAGACAGATTCACATAGACAGATTCGCATAGACAGATTCACATAGGCAGATTTACATAGACTGATTCACATAGACATATTCCCATAGACAGATACACATAGACAGATTCACATAGTCAGATTCACATTAAAAGATTTACATAAACAGATTCATATGAATATTTAATTGTCAAAAAAAAAGTTTCAATAAGTTTATTTCTGTCGATTTGTCAATAAAAGCTACCTTTTTTAGCTGACCCACATGCGTCTGCAAAACAGTCATTTTGACGCCACCAGATTCTTTTATTAAAGATGCCTACAGCGCGACGAGTCTGCTGGAATCACGGGCATCACTAAGAAAAGTCCCTGGATGTATTTTGTAATTTTCAAGGCCAAAATTTAAAATTAATATGTTTGTTCTCTCTCAAAATGTTACATATATCCTTTAAACCTTCAATGGTTCATTGAAACAGCCCCCCCAACCCAAATAGTCCTAATGCGCTAGGGTAAAAGTTTGTTTAATGCATATTGTTTGTTATATGTTTTCATGTTTGTTTGTGAGCATTGCAAACTCAAGGACCACACGATGTTGTACAAACTTAAGAACTACACTGAGTTGTACACACTTAAGGACCACATTGATTTGTACACACTTTAGGACCACAATGAGTTGTACACACTTAAGGACCACACTGAGTTACACACATTTAAGGACCACACTGAGTTGTACACACTTTAGGACCACACTGAGTTGTACACATTTTAGGACTACACTAAGGTGTACATACTTAAGACCACACTGAGTTACACACATTTAAGGACCACACCGAGTTGTACACACTTAAGTACCAAACTGAGTTGTACACACTTAAGGAACATATTGGGTACTACAAACTTTAGGAACATACTGCGTAATTAAAAATTTACGGACCAGACTGGAAATGAAAAACATTGAGAACGCGACTTTAATTTTAATGTGTTGTTTAATAATTAACATAACATATCAAAATTGTTCACTGATGTGGGCGGGGGAGGGGTGTTGAGACTCTAAATAACAGCCATTTTTATTCTGAGTCAATTGTTATTCCAGTCATTAGTAGATGTGTTGGGACCTGCCCATCATTAACTCTGTCATGCTTTTTACCAACTCAGCTCAAAGAGACATAGACATTTCGTTACGTAGTATTTCGGGGCAATAATATTTAATACTTAATTAGATGGGAAATTAGAGGCTAAACAAATTAGGTAAATATAGAGTAGGACCAAAAAGGAAATAATTTCCCCATTGCTTAAGTCATCAAGACATTCAAGTATGTCATGCAAGTTTTCACGTTTTTTCAATAACTGATGACCCTGACCTCGTGGCGTTGCTAGTTCTTGCACCACCCTGGGCGCACTGCCTCCTTCCTACGTCACAACCATTACCCCATTTTTAACAGTCATCCCCCAAAAAAGTGGTTAAATTGAAGACAGTTAAGGCTGTACAGGAAAACATTTCAAGCTCATGTGACCTGGATGACCTAGTGTAACTTGGACCTTGAACTTCATTGACTATGTGGCCCTGTCAATTTGTTTAGATTTATTTTTAGAAAAGGACAATGACCGATTTGTAAATTAGCGAATTACTGATTAATCGGTCGGCGATTACGTATGTATTTAGCTTTGAATGGCCTATATAAATAATGAAATTTAGATATTTCATTATAATATATTAGTTTCATAGCATTATGATTTAGCATACCGGTGTAATGGCGACATATTGTTATGATTAAAACAATAGTGTGAAGATATACAAGCCAGCGAAAAATTGAGTAAAATAAATCAATGCAAAATAATTGTTAAAAATTTAAAAAAATAGAACTACTGGATAATCAACGCAACCATTTAAATATGCACTAAAATATCATCTATAACATAAGGGGCATCATTAGTGATGGTGTCGACAGGTGCAGAAAATAACCCGCTTCCTTGTGTATTTCCCTCATTGACTTCCTTCGCGTCCCCCAGTTACGCAAACATAAAGAATACGGATGCAATGAATATTCGGCACATATTCGGAATCGGCGTAATCCATGATTTTGCAGATTGATTGATACTCGTCTTATCTTGACCGATTACATGGCAAATCTTCCTATTGTATTAGCTCTAAAGATTGTATGTATAAACCAAAGATTTCGTAAATTTTACACTTAACGAAGAATTTTACACACTCCAAAAATGTGTCATACGCCCCTTTCCCAGAGTTACGGACTATTTATTCTGTGACGTCATAAATGATTTTTTTTATGGTTTAAATGCTTTAGGCTTAAACAACACTTCATATATCTGTGCATTTCATTGTCACGCGTTGTTTTAATCACATACATAGATTGCCTACAATATTAATTTGATATAGTATTACCGTGTAGATATAAATAGTTGCAGTAGCTTAAAATAGTTTGCGTATTGGATTCAAACCATTAAAAGAGATATTATTAGTTTTATACATAATTTAGTATTCTTTTTTTATTGTGACGAGGAGAGTGTTATGGCTAAAATCTATATCTGTATTTTTGCCACTTTCCCATACATACAACTAGTTAAGACCACTATTTTAGATCGGCGTCTTTCTCGGTCAATGAAAAGAATGAAATAGTTTAGTTACAAGGGGGCTAATTTCTTTAACACTAACTTTAACTTTATATTAACAATTAAAAAAAAAAAGAATTACACAATGTCTAATAATGACACGTACACAAAGGCCAGTTTCCCCGGGTACAATTTAATCCATAAACTACTGTGAAGTGTGTTGAATCTTTAATGCAGTGGAGTAGAAAATGTAGTCCCACCGGGTATGCTATTTGATTTTTTCTATAACTCACCACACTAGCACGACAAAGCTATGATGTAGGCTTGGGTGCACTGGTGTAGGAAAGGTGATGCTGTAAGATTGGAGGCAATGGCGTAGGAATGGTTATGGCTGTTAGCTTGGAAGCACTGGCGTAGGAAGGGTGATGGCTGTAAGCTTGGAAGCACCGGCGTTGGAAGGGTGATGGCTGTTAGCTTGGAGGCAATGGCTTAGGAAGGGTGATGGCTGTTAGCTTGGAAGCACCGGCGTAGGAAGGGGGATGGCTGTTAGCTTGGAAGCACTGGCGTAGGAAGCTTGGAAGCACTGGCGTAGGAAGGGTGATAGCTGTTAGCTTGCAAACACTGGCGTAGGAAGTGTGATGGTTGCTAACTTGGAGGCACTGATCAGTGGCCTAGTGAGGGGGGGGGCAAGGGGGCATCATGCCCCGGGCGCTACTCACAAAGGGGCGCCCAATGGTATATTTTACTATAATATTGTATGGTTTTCGAATAGGGGTTGGCGCTAAAAAGGTATTGGGGGCGCTCAAAAGGTATTGTGCCCCGTGTGCGAGTTAAGCTCGCTATGCCACTGGCACTGGTGTAGGAAGGGTGATGACTGTTAGCTTGCATGCAATGGCGTAGGAAGGGTGATGGCTGTTAGATTGGATTCAATGGCGTAGGAAGTGTAATAGCGTCGAAACTCTCGCGCAAATACAAAACACAAATATACATTTTGGCGCTTGAATGACATTTTTTTTCAGACAGCTTTTGATGAGACATTTCAGTCTTTAGGGAAGGAAGCCTAATAACTAACCGAAATAGTTTTAAAAAATATCTCTAAATTCACCCCAGTCCAATAGAAAATAATTTCATTCCACTTGAGTCATGTTATAAATATGTATATAGACATATATATATATATAAATATAGATAAATATATTTATTTATATTTATTTTAATATATACATATTTATGTTACTTGGTGTTGTCAGGTGAAAAATTTAATGTGTAATTTAACGATGTATCGCTTAATACATTTTAAACATTTTATCCAACCCCGTGGTGCATCATCAATCTATGATAGCCTAGGTCTGTTGTTGAGCCGTTTTCTTCTGGGGTTTTGGTGATGCACCCTCTTCACTCCTCTGTGATTTTGGCTTTTTTTTCTAAGTGTCCTGCCCAGTGTAGCCTGCCCTTTTTTATTGCTGCTACTTTCGTGGGATCCTGATATAAACTGTACAATGCATGTTTGGTTCGTATTCTCCATCCATATTCATACTTATTAATATATTTTCCTGAGAACTTTACTCTTCCATGTGTTTAATAGGTTTTCTGACGTATTTGTTAGGGTCCAAGTTTCATTTGCATCTGTTGCAACTTGTTTGATTACAGTTTTGTAAATAAGTTTCTTTGTTTCTCTTGTAACGTTTTTACTTTTGAGTATTTTCTGACTACTGAAGTATGCCCTGTTTCTGGCTGATATTCTTTCTTTTATTTCTGTTAGTAATTCGTTTCTTTCATTTAATAAAGATCCTAGGTATTTGAATTGATTTACTTTTTCGAAAGTTTGGTTTCTAAGTTTAATTGCTTCATCTGTCTGTTCTCTACTTATCATAGACATGTGTTTTGTTTCTTGTTTGTTCACTTAAAGCCTTACTTGAAGTGACGCGTTTTCTATTTCAGTAAAGGATGTCGATATGTGTCTTTAATACTTTTACCTAGCAGTGCTATGTCATCAGCAAATGCAAGAAACTGAAGGGTTTGATTGTAGAAAGTGCCCATTGGTTGTGGGTCTTGGGTTTCCTCAGAAAGTATCCTGTTATTGTTCCTGGGGTATCAATATGTATGTTTCTCATAACTCCTTCTAATGTTAGGTTAAAAAGCACACAAGTTGGTGAGTCTCCCTGTCTTAAGCCTAATCTAATCTGGAATTCCCTTGAATAATTTCCTTGAAATTTGATTTTGATTTTTTATTTGTTCAATGTTACCTGTTTCAGTCTAGTCAGTTTGTTGGCTATGCCAAACTCCTGCAGAGTCTAACATAGATATTTTCTTTTGATGCTCTCATAGTCCATTTTATAGTCCACATAGAGTTAATGCTCTAGTTCTGTGTCTGGTTCGGTACGTTGCTGCATCCATATACTGGTATATGTGCAACGGTTGGAGAAGCGAAGCTGCAATCCTAACGGCTCCTAGCAGATGTCAGGGCAGCCTTAAAGCTTTCGATAAATGTCGATTTCACGGCGGTATTGTCCAGGTAATTCCAAGCGATTATTGTGTGGGAAGAATGATTGTTTATATTGCATTGTGTTACTCCGAGGCACAGTGAAGCATTTGCAATTGTTCCGGGTGTAATTGGTCATTGGGTTGTCAGAGGTTCAGTCAGTGTTTAGTGAGTGTTGGCTCTGATTAATAGATCTGGCTTCTGTGGGGTGAGAATATTATTTGCTGGGATGGCCGGCACTTTCCCCATAACCAATGTATATATGAATGTTTGGCGGATCTTTTCTCGTCTGTCTTTGAGGGAGGGAATGTCGAATCTGTTTAAGAGGCCAGTGACGTATGCAGGAGTGCTGATTTTGTAGTCACGTAGCTCGCACCATTTTTGCCAAGTCTTGCTTTAGGTCAGTGGCCCAGCTGATCGCACCATTTTCCAGTAGTGGACGGATGAGTGCAAGATAGGCATTTCATTTGCATGATGTTAGGCAATGGCGCAGATTTCTTCAAATGAAACCTAGTGTGGAGTTGGCTTTTTTTTTTTTATTTTCTTTATATGGGGTAACCATTTTAGTTATGCGATAAGAGAATTCCAAGGTATGGATTATTTGATACTTGTTAGAGGATTTTTCTGTTTAGGGAGTACACATAAGTAGATGTTGTTTTTTTTTACTTGAGATACTCATTGTGTTGCATTTGGTTTCATGAAATTTCATGCCCCATTTGTACGCCAAATTCATAAGGCACTTTAAATCTGTTTGGAGATGGTTGTGGTCATTGTAGTCTATTATGTCTCTGTGAAAAAGACAGGAATATTATATTCATAGCACTACTCTAATAGGCATCTGATGGTGAAAATCTGATCAGTCGTTGATCTGTTTTGCCTGAATCCACATTGGTAAGCACCTAGTATTTCTTCAGCGTACAGGTGTATTCTTTTGGCAATTAGCTTAGTCAGAATGATGTAAGAAACATTTAATAGGGAGATTTCTCTGTAGTTTGTGCACTGAAGTTGGGAGCCTTTCTTATGTATTGGTGTTATAAATGCTGTTTCCATTCTGTTAGAATTTTCTCTTCTTGCCAAATTTTAGCTATACGTTTTTGTATATTAGTTTGACTCCATATTTAATAAGTTCTGCTGTGATAAAGTCCTCTCGAGGGGCTTTGTGATTTTTCATATAATTAATTACTTCTTTGGTTTCTTCTAGAATTGGGGAGTTTATAAAAAGGTAATGTCCTCCCTGTGGTGGTTGGTAATCTTCATGTTGTCTAGTGTCTGCATTTAGTATGTCCTCAAAATATTCAGCCCACCATCCAGTATTTTAATATTTTCCGTGATTAATTCTCCATCCTGGATTTCACACATTTGCGGTCTTGGTATCCATTCTTTTTATCTTTTATCTTCATGTGCATTCCTTTGAAGTTTCCCTGTCTTGATACGTCTTTTATGTCTTTACTTTAGATTTTTTTTCCATTCCTTCTTTTTCTTCATACATATTGTTGTGGTTTTCCTTCTGGCTTTCTTGTATGTATGTGTTTTCCTTCTGGTTTCCCTTTATAACATGATCATTCGTGTTTTGTTCCTTTCTTTTACAGTCTATCTGCATTCATTTTCAAACCAGCCTACGCTATTGTTAGTATTCTAGAATCACATTCCTTTTTTGCTTAACTTTTCATAGCATTTTTTATCATAACACTCGGTTCATTTATTCTAAGTTCCCTGTTCACTTCATCCTGTAATGCTTCTAGCTGTGCTTCTACTTCATTATGGTAAGCTTTTGCATTTAGTGGGTCTTTGGTACGCTTTTGCAGTTAGTGTGTCTTTGGTAAGCTTTTGCAGTTAGTGGGTCTTTGGTAAGCTTTTGCAATTAGTGGGTCTTTGGTAAACATTTGCAGTTAATGGGTCTTTGGTAAGCTTTTGCAGTTACTGGGTCTTTGGTAAGCTTTTGCAGTTAGTGGGTCTTTGGTAAGCTTTTGCAGTTAGTGGGTCTTTGGTAAGCTTTTGCAGTTAGTGGGTCTTTGGTAAGCTTTTGCAGTTAGTGGGTCTTTGGTAAGCTTTTGCAGTTAATGGGTCTTTGGTAAGCTTTTGCAGTTAATGGGTCTTTGGTAAGCTTTTGCAGTTAGTGGGTCTTTGGTAAGCTTTTGGTAATCGCATTGTTTCTTTTTTTTTATTACGACCATTGTATTTATGCTTATATTTAACCCTTACAGGTAGTATATCTGATCCATGCCACCGATCGATTAGAACGTGGTCAATTTGATTTTGGGTGATTCCATCTAATGTGTTCCAAGTAGCTTTATGAATATTTTTCTGAGAAAACTTGGTGCTGCTGACTGGCATCCCTTTTCATCCAGCAAAGTCTATGAGTGGGATCCCGTTATCATTGGATTCTTCATGCAGCCTTTCCTTGCTAATACTTTGCATGAACTCCTTTTCTTTTCCTATATTAGCATTAAAGTCTCCAATCACCACTTTAATATCATATCGTGGTGCCTCTTCGAAGATCTTTTTCCGGTATTTTATAGAAGGGTTCTTTATCGTGTATTCTTTTATTTTTAACTTATCAAATTGTCTCTGTTTATCTGCCTCTTCTTTTAACTTACCCAGTTCAAATTGTCTTTGTTTATCTTCCTCTATTTTTACCTGATCCAGTTCGAATTGTCTCTGTTTATCTGTCTCTATTTTTAACCTATCAAGTTCAAATTGTCTCTGTTTATCTGCCTCTTCTATTTTTATTTTATCAAGTTTAATGTGTCTCTGTTTATCTGCCTCTATTATTTTTAACTTATCAAGTTCATATTGATTATTAATTATTAGCAATGAAATGACGTTGCGATGTCAAGTCAGGCTCTGGGCCAGAGTCATGAGTAGGTCCACCGTTGCGTTCCTTATCACCATCGCCGTCCATTAAGTTATTTTCAGTTTCATAGTGACAAACCCGATCAACATTTTTATAAGGATTATCACATTAAATACTGGCAATGCCATGTATTTCCTGTTCCTGAATACCATCATCGTCACGGTCATTGAAGTAATATGACTGTCTCTTTAAAATAGTTGTTCGTCGTTCTGACTCTAACTTCGCAAGTCCAATTTCTTCATTTAGTTTTTCAGTTTCGTATTGCTTCTGTCTATCTCTAGGTTCGTACTGTCTTTTTCTGGCTTTACGTTCTACGTATCTCTGTTTGTGTGTACGTTCTACATATCTCTGTTTGGGTGTATGTTCTACATAACTCTGTTTGGGTGTACGTTCTATGTATTTCTGTTTGGCTGTACGTTATACGTATCGCTGTCTGGCTGTACGTTCTATGTATCTCTGGTTTTCTATACGTTCTCTCCCTCTCTGTTTTTCCCACAACCCCTTTATAAATTGCACAAGTTCGTCTCCTTGATAATGGAGTGCTAAACCCCGACGTCTAATTTCCTGTAACGTCCATTTCTCACCAACATATCCCGCCATAACAATACAGATTAGGGCTGATCATACACTGAATAATAGTTAAGGTTTAAGGACAAATCGCAGTCTGTTTAAACTAGTTCTGGCAAAAAAGTTAAATTTTACTAGGGTAAACAATTTAAACATACATACGACATTGTACACAATAAATGTTATAAACAAATAAAAACACAACTTGCCTGGTTAGTGGAATGTCCTACAGGAATTAACATATTTAAAAACAACACACTTGGTCTTAATTAAGTGTCAATTGTTCTTAGGTTAAGTATCAATGGTTCTCTCACGAACTTCAATATTACTGGATGGCAAATCACGGGACACAGTCATTAGGGTGTGGGTGACCAGGACAGGCCACGGGACATTGACAGCTCACTGGTAAGGATGTAGGCGAATCGCGGACACTGGACAGTTGGTGGGTAACTCACCAATGCAGGATGGGGCATAGGCAGCTTGATGCAGGATGGATTGCAATGGTGGATCAATCGCTACACGTGTGTAGACTAAGTTTTGAAAAATCGCTGGTCTCTTATATATATTACGCTTGTCGGGTGACTGCTTCCATTTCCGGATAGCGCGCAAAATAGAATTCACGATAACTACGCCAAATGATTTATTTTTAAAACTCAACAGTGTTTCATGAGTAATATATTCTTTTCTTTTCGGAATATTAAAACGTCTCATTTTAAAATGTTGTAATACATTTTCAGTTAAAAATTGTTTGAGACATAAGAAAATTAATACGGCTCATGAACGTGAAAAAAGTGTGAAGTGACGTATCCTAGATAGGGTAGCAAAAATTGGGGTTCTAAAATGTGCGTTTCTTAATTTCATGTTTTCTTTATAAGTAACTTTAGTAAAAGGGAAGTTATTTTTATTATTAGTAGTAGTTTTATTTAGCATGGTACCCCATTTTGGATTCACCAAGCTGTACATATAATTTAACAAACTTAATTATGCAATTAAAAATTAACTTACACAAATTAAATTGAGCAAAACAAATAGTTATATTCTCTACACCCAATCCTTAACTACCTACAATTCAAGCCATGGACGGCACCCAGCAGAATCGTTTTTGTTTTTAATAACGTCAACATCTTTGTGATAATTAATATATTTATATCATCGCTCTCGTTCATAAACATTGGATGTATTTTATTAAATTTTTTCTTATATTAATACTCGTAGATTACTGTTCCATTTTTTGTGACCAAACATTTAGTTTTATTTAAAGAAGCACGCATTACTTTGTTTTGTATTCACATTTAATACATTGTTTTTATATATATATTTTTTAAATGGTAATAAGTTCCCTGTTGATTGGTTTAAAACAGAAAAGTCAAAGAGGACTGTAGAGATGTGCAAACATGCTGTCATATATTCATAACATTCGTAATTAAGTGATATATAAACAACTGGATCAAATTTAACTAATTTTAATTTCCTACGCAGCAAAACTAAAAGATGTGATCTTAAGCCGTTGGATAGATTATGCAGGATTGTGTAGACATTTTCTGTTATAAACCTATTTGTGTCCCTCATGTTGATGACGGGACTGCTGCTGCCACAAATTTACCACAATAAATAAGACTACTCTGCAGAGTGATACAGCTGATATCAAGGGAACTTATACATCTAAAACCGAAGCTTCAAAACCAGGACGTAGTTGTCTTCTGCTGTTAGTCGATTACATAATTACAGTATCCAATTATGTAGATTAGCAGTTAATGTCTTGCCTAATTTGGATCACCTTACACATGTGAGAAAACATGAATATTAACGATAAATCTTTCATAACATAATTAAAGACAAACATCTGATAAACTATATGCCAAATGCGTTGACTTCATGCTCAGCAAACTACTAGACAACGTTAATAAATATTTAGCATTTAGATGTTTTGCCTAATCTCAGAAGTGATGGAAGTCTCAAATGAAACAAATAAACACATATTTTGATTCATTTGAGAACTAATTCCATCTCTTTAATAATTAAAAAATTATTTATACTAAAACACGAGAAAAGAGCTAATTCCTGCCTAAAAATCTAATACTAACCTGAGAAGATAATCACTTTTAAACTCTCGAAAATATATGTAAGTTGTTGTAAGTCTTTCAGAACTGATGCAACCACACACACATATATATCAGTGATAAATCCAACTGTAGTGGTACGTGTTATTTCAATAATTGCATAACAAAATCTGAAAGTTAGCTACATATGTGTTCAGATTAACAACAACAAAATATCACTAATGTTAAAAAAATCAAATGTATTTGTTTTAAGGAAATCTAACAAATTATACATGATTTTTGCACAGACATAATCTTTCGCATGCTTATAAACAATTGATTGACTAATAATCATTATATTTCCCAAGATTTACCAATTACTATCACATTTGACAATTTTACATACTGATACAAGATTCTAACAATATAATTTAATCTCTTTTAAGATTGAGCTCAAAACAAGCAGTACGTAAGAAACGACTGAAACTACATAAATATATATATATAAAGAGAGAGAGATAGAAATGTTTTAAATAATAATCCACATACAGTTAACATATTAATGCGCATAACTTATAGGCATGGTGAATATATTATCCACACAAGTAATAGAAATGGGAAAAATATTGTTAAATGTCTTAAAAAGAGATCACTATTGTTATATGACTTTAAAAATCTTGATTGCAAATAATATGATAATGATTGTAGAAACTGCAGTGTACCTGTTCATCAACATCGTTATTAACTAGGCGTTGGAACGTAGCTAAAGCTATTTCATTTAAAAAAGTCGTTACGTTATAGATCTAGTGGTGTAAAACAGCTTTAGAAACCAAAACAATTGCGGATATTTCTTTTGCTCTGTCAGACAAGGGAATCTGCAAATGACCAGATTGTAGGACTATCTGATTAATATATTAGCATCTCATACTCGATCAACGAGATCGTCTATCTTAGGAATAATAAAGGAATCAGATGTAAAAACAAATCAATGTGCTGAAATTGGTGAGCTATATGAAGTTTTGTAAAGAATTTGGGATGAATATACAAGGAGAACTCCAGTTACTAGAGCTTGGTACAATCGAATTATTATCATGAAGAGCTTGGTACAATCGAATCATTATCAAGCAGAGCTTGGTACAATCGAATCATTAGCATACATGCATTTCATTTCAGACAGAACAAGTTCAATTTTTTGGTTAAATTTTACCCTAAGGGCGTGGTGCTTGACCAGCATCACATTGCCAATTTCAACACCATGTCCAGCAATGCTTTTTTTCTTGTGACATTAGGAAACGTAAAACAAAATAATTTAAAAAAAAATAATATTTTTTTCTGACAATTACATAACATGTCCTAGTTTCTTATCTAATTTGGCCAGTGTTTATGAATTTAAAGTTTGCAATAACCAAATATGCCTGGGACACTATTTATATCATCAGTAAGCTTTCTTTTGGGTGTAGATGTTACAGTTGCATTGTGTTATAACTTTGTTTCGCATTTTGAATATCTCTAAAAAACATTTTAAAGTTCATCTTTTTTAACCGTTGCCAAGACTTTGTAGTAATATATTCTTTTTAACAATTGGTCAATCTTTAACACGTTTCTCTAAGGTTGGTATTAATGATTCATCAATAATTCAATTTTCATCATGTTACGCAATATCGTTGGATAATGAACGTGTCTTAACAAGTTACACAAACTAGTTTAATTTTTTTTCAGTGTTTAAATTCAAAAAGGATCTAAAATGTCAAGGGCTTTTAAAAATGTCTTTTGTTTTTTTTTTCGCTTTTGTTGTTCTTTATTTCTCGTTTATCTTCTGGGTTTGGCTTTTTAAGTTCAAGAAATATGTGTACACATTGTGCTAAGGAATGTGAGATAACCCAATAAATTAGTGGCACTAAAGAGTAGTGGCGGTATGCTCCCCTTAGCGTAGCGAGATATAAGAAATGAGTACAGTTCACATTGTTAAAACATGGGATACATTACTGGCTGACTCATGGCAAATCAAATTAGTTATTCAAGCATGAACAAAACCCATGAATCAAGGACGTAATTTTTATAAAGCATGGTGGGAGGGGTTGCCCCCCCTCCCTGAATTTGCAGGGTTTTTTTTTAACTGCTAAGTACTGTGACGCCTCCAGTAACAAACAAAATAACAAAACGATCACGTTTTAATTCCCCCCCCCCCCCTGAAAAAACCTGAAATGACGACCCTGCCCTGGAGGTGAATCCATTAAAGGCGTGTGTGTCCTGAGTTGTTGAAATGGTTGAAGGCGCGATGTGTATATAAGGCTAATTATATATGCCCGCCATGCCTAATTCAATGCAGACTAACTTCATAGGGATAATTAAAACGACATGACATGGAACGCCACCCACATCCCCCCCCCCCCCTGGGTCCCTATCTTATACTAAATGAAAAATTGCATGTCTTCTAGATACTATGCATAAAAAAGAAAATCATTTCTCACAAGTTCTAAACAAATATCGGGTGAGGGGGGTAATCAATAAATATACAATTTTAGCAGAATGTTCAATATTGTTCCATGGGGATTTTAAATGTTAATACAATTGGTGTTTAGTTCTTTATATGTTTATACATCTCTATGATTTTTCTCAGTATCGTTGACCTTAAACGTGTCTTGAAGTTTCTAGATTATTCTAGAAGATTATATATTTTTCTATGAAGCTTTAATGTTAAAAAAGTATTCTATGAAAATAATAGTTTGTATCCATAGATTTACATGCTTTCCTCATTATTTTCTCTGTTTTGGTGAATTACATTGTTAAGTGTACTTCACGGAACTGGATCTTAACATTGAACTGGATCCTACCGAGGAACGAGATCCCACAGAGTACAGAATCCCATTGGGTATAGGGATCTCATTTCAGAAACTATTTTTATTTTAAGTGGTAAAGTGCAAAAGTTATATTCGCCTTTATTTCCAGGTTGTATTTTTTTACTCGACTTAGGTTGAATATTCAAGTTTTTAAATGTGACGAGACGGGTCTCTTCTGGAAAAAAATGTCAAAGCGTACCTATATAACAGCAGAAGAGAATGCATTGTCAGGCCACAAGCCAATGAAAGACCACCTCACGTTGCTATTTTGTGCCAATGCAAACAGCGATTTGAAAATTAAACCGCTGCTTGTTTACCATTCAGAAACTCCACGAGCCTTTAAGAAGTGTAATGTCCAGAAGAGCAGACTAAATGTGACGTGGAGATCCAACAAGAAGGTCTGGGTGACACGTGACATTTCCACTGATTGGATCAATGAAGTGTTTTGTCATTCCATAAAAGGGAAAGAGTTACCAAGAGGACCCTCACTTCTGCTTGGAAAAACTTTGGCCAGAGAGTATAGTTGATGTGATTTTGAAACTTATAAGGAAGTGGCTATTCGTGATACAAATTTATTCAATGATAATGCTGTGACACATTTTTCAGGTCGAGAACATTCCTAATTGAATAGGCCTACAGTTTCCCTGACAACTAAATAATTAATTTTCTTATTGCTTTAAACTGAAAGAAGTTATTCTGTTATTTATCTTAAGACTTAAAAGGTACGGTAAAAGTAAAAATCAATGACGTCATCTATTGCAATTAAAGATGAGCTATATTCTTTATTTTTTGCTAAATGATATCGAAATAATTGTAAAACGGAAAAGGATTTCAATTTTTCTGCATAGGGTTGTTGATAATTTTGGTTTGCATTAAATTGTATCAGTCCTTTGTATTCTCATGTTCTTTCTACAGACATGATGTTTGATCCGTGAAATTCTATAAAATTGGACTTGTGCTCATTGATACAGAGTGCACTAGTAATATGTAGTGTATCAGCCAGGTGAGTTATATAGTTTAGGTGGAATGTCTCACTCAGAAAGAGTGCATAATTAAAGTTGAGTATAATAGTGACATAGATTACACAACTGAGCTATGGAACATCTCTAAGGTAGAGACAATCTCTAATGTTGTGTACATCTTTAAGTTAAAATAAATCATATGGATATAGTGCATTCTTATTAGAGTACTTCCCTCAGGTAGAGCAAATCCCTAAGTTAAAGTGCATCCTTAAGGCAGTGTGTATCTCTAATTTAGAGTATATCCTAGAGTAGAGTCTATCCCTAATATGGAGTAAATCGTTAAGTAGTGTACATCCCTACAGTAGAGTATATCCCTTTGTTGTATTTCATCCCTAGAGTAAAGTACATCTTTAAGGTATAGAACATCCGAAAGATAGAGTACATCCAAATAAAAGAGTACAAATTTAAGGTAGAGAAAATTCCTAAGTTGTAGTACATCTTGAAACGTATGTGAATCTTTAAAGTGTAGCGCATCCCTAAAGTAGAGTACATCTCTAAAGAAGAGTACATCCCTAAAGTAGAGTACATCTCTAAAGTAGAGTACATCCCTAAAGTAGAGTACATCCCTAAAGTAGAGTACATCTCTAAAGTACATCTCTAAAGTAGAGTACATCCCTAAAGTAAAGTACATCCCTAAAGTAGAGTACATCCCTAAAGTAGAGTACATCCCTAAAGTAGAGTACATCTCTAAAGTAGAGTACATCCCTAAAGTAGAGTACATCCCTAAAGTAGAGTACATCCCTAAAGTAGAGTACATCCCTAAAGTAGAGTACATCCCTAAAGTAGAGTACATCCCTAAAGTAGAGTACATCCCTAAAGTAGAGTACATCCCTAAAGTAGAGTACATCCCTAAAGTAGAGTACATCCCTAAAGTAGAGTACATCTCTAAAGTAGAGTACATCCCTAAAGTAGAGTACATCCCTAAAGTAGAGTACATCCCTAAAGTAGGGTACATCCCTAAAATAGAGTACATCCCTAAAGTAGAGTTCATCTCTAAAGTAGAGTACATCCCTAAAGTAGAGTACATCCCTAAAGTAGAGTACATCTCTAAAGTAGAGTACATCCCTAAAGTAGAGTACATCCCTAAAGTAGAGTACATCCCTAAAGTAGAGTACATCTCTAAAGTAGAGTACATCTCTAAAGTAGAGTACATCCCTAAAGTAGAGTACATCCCTAAAGTAAAGTACATCCCTAAAGTAGAGTACATCCCTAAAGTAGAGTACATCCCTAAAGTAGAGTACATCTCTAAAGTAGAGTACATCCCTAAAGTAGAGTACATCCCTAAAGTAGAGTACATCCCTAAAGTAGAGTACATCCCTAAAGTAGAGTACATCTCTAAAGTAGAGTACATCTCTAAAGTAGAGTACATCCCTAAAGTAGAGTACATCCCTAAAGTAAAGTACATCCCTAAAGTAGAGTACATCCCTAAAGTAGAGTACATCCCTAAAGTAGAGTACATCTCTAAAGTAGAGTACATCCCTAAAGTAGAGTACATCCCTAAAGTAGAGTACATCCCTAAAGTAGAGTACATCTCTAAAGTAGAGTACATCCCTAAAGTAGAGTACATCCTAAAGTAGAGTACATCTCTAAAGTAGAGCACATCTCTAAAGTAGAGTACATCTCTAAAGTAGAGTACATCCCTAAAGTAAAGTACATCCCTAAAGTAGAGTACATCCCTAAAGTAGAGTGCATCCCTAAAGTAGAGTGCATCCCTAAAGTAGAGTGCATCTCTAAAGTAGAGTACATCCCTAAAGTAGAGTACATCCCTAAAGTAGAGTACATCCCTAAAGTAGAGTACATCCCTAAAGTAGAGTACATCCCTAAAGTAGAGTACATCCCTAAAGTAGAGTACATCTCTAAAGTAGAGTACATCTCTAAAGTAGAGTACATCCCTAAAGTAGAGTACATCCCTAAAGTAGAGTACATCTCTAAAGTAGAGTACATCTCTAAAGTAGAGTACATCCCTAAAGTAGAGTACATCCCTAAAGTAAAGTACATCCCTAAAGTAGAGTACATCCCTAAAGTAGAGTACATCCCTAAAGTAGAGTACATCTCTAAAGTAGAGTACATCCCTAAAGTAGAGTACATCCCTAAAGTAGAGTACATCCCTAAAGTAGAGTACATCCCTAAAGTAGAGTACATCTCTAAAGTAGAGTACATCTCTAAAGTAGAGTACATCCCTAAAGTAGAGTACATCCCTAAAGTAGAGTACATCCCTAAAGTAGAGTACATCCCTAAAGTAGAGTACATCTCTAAAGTAGAGTACATCCCTAAAGTAGAGTACATCCCTAAAGTAGAGTACATCCCTAAAGTAGAGTACATCTCTAAAGTAGAGTACATCCCTAAAGTAGGGTACATCCCTAAAGTAGAGTACATCTCTAAAGTAGAGTACATCTCTAAAGTAGAGTACATCTCTAAAGTAGAGTACATCCCTAAAGTAAAGTACATCCCTAAAGTAGAGTACATCCCTAAAGTAGAGTACATCCCTAAAGTAGAGTACATCCCTAAAGTAGAGTACATCCCTAAAGTAGAGTACATCTCTAAAGTAGAGTACATCCCTAAAGTAGAGTACATCCCTAAAGTAGAGTACATCCCTAAAGTAGAGTACATCCCTAAAGTAGAGTACATCCCTAAAGTAGAGTACATCCCTAAAGTAGAGTACATCCCTAAAGTAGAGTACATCCCTAAAGTAGAGTACATCCCTAAAGTAGAGTACATCCCTAAAGTAGAGTACATCCCTAAAGTAGAGTACATCCCTAAAGTAGAGTACATCCCTAAAGTAGAGTACATCCCTAAAGTAGAGTACATCCCTAAAGTAGAGTACATCCCTAAAGTAGAGTACATCCCTAAAGTAGAGTACATCCCTAAAGTAGAGTACATCCCTAAAGTAGAGTACATCCCTAAAGTAGAGTACATCCCTAAAGTAGAGTACATCCCTTAAGTAGAGTACATCCCTAAAGTAGAGTACATCCCTAAAGTAGAGTACATCTCTAAAGTAGAGTACATCCCTAAAGTAGAGTACATCCCTAAAGTAGAGTACATCTCTAAAGTAGAGTACATCTCTAAAGTAGAGTACATCCCTAAAGTAGAGTATATCCCTAAAGTATAGTACATCCCTAAAGTAGAGTACATCCCTAAAGTAGAGTACATCCCTAAAGTAGAGTACATCCCTAAAGTAGAGTACATCCCTAAAGTAGAGTACATCCCTAAAGTAGAGTACATCTCTAAAGTAGAGTACATCTCTAAAGTAGAGTACATCTCTAAAGTAGAGTACATCCCTAAAGTAGAGTACATCCCTAAAGTAGAGTACATCCCTAAAGTAAAGTACATCCCTAAAGTAGAGTACATCCCTAAAATAGAGTACAGCCCTAAAGTAGAGTACATCTCTAAAGTAGAGTACATCTCTAAAGTAGAGTACATCCCTAAAGTAGAGTGCATCCCTAAAGTAGAGTACATCTCTAAAGTAGAGTACATCTCTAAAGTAGAGTACATCCCTAAAGTAGAGTACATCCCTAAAGTAGAGTACATCCCTAAAGTAGAGTACATCCCTAAAGTAGAGTACATCCCTAAAGTAGAGTACATCCCTAAAGTAGAGTACATCCCTAAAGTAGAGTACATCCCTAAAGTAGAGTACATCCCTAAAGTAGAGTACATCCCTAAAGTAGAGTACATCCCTAAAATAGAGTACATCCCTAAAGTAGAGTACATCCCTAAAGTAGAGTACATCCCTAAAGTAGAGTACATCCCTAAAGTAGAGTACATCCCTAAAGTAGAGTACATCCCTAAAGTAGAGTACATCCCTAAAGTAGAGTACATCTCTAAAGTAGAGTACATCCCTAAAGTAGAGTACATCCCTAAAGTAGAGTACATCCCTAAAGTAGAGTACATCTCTAAAGTAAAGACATCATTAAATATAGAGAAGCACTAAGGTAGAGATCATCATTAAAGTAGAATACACCACTAACGAAAAGAAGATGACTAGTATAAAGTCTTTAATGTAAAGAATATTCCTAAGGTAGAGAACACCCGTAATTTGGAGTGCATCCCTATAGAAGAGTGCATCCCTATATAATAGAACATATCTAAGAAGATAACATCTCTAGGGTAGTGTACATCCATAAAGTATTGTACATCCCTAAATCTGAGTTTTTACTTAAATTGGAGTACATCTTTCTTTTTGAAATTCGTATATATTTGTAAGAGCCCATGTTCAATGTATTGATCATTCTGGCTCCTATGTATGTAGAAGGGATTTGCAATGTTTCAGTGCCTGGTATTGAAGAGAACATTTCACTGATTGCAAGGGCTACTCAGTGAGGGTATCATAAACGGGGGTTGGAAGGCCTCGGGAAATTGATTCAAATGTATCAAGTGTTGTCAACTCAATTGTTCCTTTTGGAAGTTTTCTCCAGTCCCTGATTATCATGAAAAAGAATGAACAGTTCCTCTACTGTGTTCTTGCTGTTATGAGCTGGAACTGCTTGTCATGGCCTGTCTCTGTTTATGGGGGAGGGGGAAATATTATTTTTATTGCTGGAGCAGTGGACAAGCCCATTATTTTTCTTGTACATCATGAAGAGCCTGGATGATCTTTGCCGTTCCTCCAACGTTGACTAGTGCAGGGTTTTTCCAGCATGCTGCCAATAATAGAAGTGTTCCTGGACACCTATATTGTTAGGGTCGGTTCTCACGATCAAATTTTCTTTCAAGCATTTGATGCAATTCGTGTATGAAGGCACTATTTTCTGTGCGGATTTATGGACACAAATATAATTATTTTTTTTCACGTTCTAGCATAAATGTATAAAGCACTAACCAATCGAAGACAAGTTTTTTTGTTCACGTGACTTTACAGCTGATTTCTCAAAATGGCGTTTGAGCAAACGCTAAAAAATTAATAAAAAATTGAAACGTTTGTAAATTTGTACAGAGAAGAAGAATGTATCTGGAACACGCAACATAAAATGTACCACAATTTAATGCCGGGCGTCTGGCTTTACTTTAAAGAGAATGAAAAATGTCATGGGGCCTGATAGGACTGGTAAGTTAACTTTCTTTATTTTACTTCTATGATTTTTATCATAATTAATGCTATTATTTATAATATTGTATATTAATAATTTCATTTTTTAAAAAATTTATTAGCCATTTGACCTATTATTTTAGGCATAAATAGAAAATTTTAATATTGTTAATTATATGTTATTTACTTTTAAAAAATGGTATATTAGACTATTAGAACATAATTAAATAAAATGTAATTTATTAATTTAAAACAGAAAAAAAAACATTGTCATTTGAGCCTATCGACAATAGGGTCAGGGTCTGATAGTATAGACTATCACTTTCAGATAGAGCCTATCACAATTATTTTATTAATCACTGAATGAATAATTCATTTGTCATTATTTTCAGTCATTATCGATAAGTTACTATTGTATAGCATATATTATAACTTTAGGCATATATATATATTTATATATTGTTGTAAAAAAAAATCATTTTTCATGACTTTATCACATTATCTGATTACGAATTAATAAGGCTTTTTGCTCCTATAAAAGAATGAACTAGGAAATGTATTATCAATTCTTTTTATAATTATAAATTATGCAAAGGAAACATTTTTGATAACTAGTATAATTTATAATGTATGCCTACATTCTATAGCCTGTTAATTATGAAAATATTTTTACTTTATGATTATCAAGTATGTCATGTGTGACATTAGTAGAATAAATGTGTTCAATTTCTCCTGATTGTGATCAAAATGATATAATGAAGTGTACTGTTTGTTTTTTTCATGCAATTTAAATTGAAGAAATTTGCTTTTAATTTATTTAAATGAAATTAATAATAAATTAAATAAATAATAGTAATTAAAAAATAATAGTTATAATTGGGCTAATATAAGTAATATTAATAAACATTATTTTAAATGATATTGAAATATACATATTTGACATAGGCCTACATTTGTAAATTTGAACATTCAAATGTTGTTATGTTTAAGATGTAAATGTAAAACTCAATTATATTTTGAAAACATATGATTTGATGAATTTAAAATTTAGTGATAGCCGAATCCAAATTTTTACAACTGTATTAGGTATAGTTTGGTGTTTGAAAATGTCCAGTTTATGGCAAGGTAGATGCAGATTGGTTGTATTAAATTGACTGATTTAAAGATGATTTAATAAATAAGATGGCAATTGGATACGACTTTAAATATAAATGTTAATGTATTAAATTCCTAAAAATGATAAGCTGTAGAGAAGAATCTCGAAATATTATAAATATTTGCCATTATGTTTTGTGCTTGTTTTATTTCAGAAGATAAAGTAAAGTCGAAATGGAAGAGCATCAAAACATCATACTCTTACTATAGAGAAAAGGAAGGAAACAGGAGATGACAAGTAAAAGTGGTGCAGTCACTGAGGATGTCTTTATTTAAAAGTGGTGGTTGTTTTATTTGATAGATGGATTTTCGGCACCACATGAAGCCGCAAAACAGGGTTTAAAAAAACATGGTAAATAAATAAAAAATAAACTATTTGAAAATTAAATTAAATTACATGCATGATTAAAGTAAATAATAACACAAAACTGTCAAAAACATTTTCTTTTATTTATTATATACAACACATTTAAATGTATGACCATGATTACATTATTAATAATCAGAGCACTCCATTCTAGCAAAAACAAATATTTATTTATAGATAATATATTTCAGCAAAATAAAAAACATTTAGAAATTAAAAATACTTAGACTTAGAGCAATTTTTATTATTAGATTAATTAAATATCTGAAATAAATGAATTTTTATATTAACATGCTATATATTTCAATACATACAAAACTTTTAAAAAAAATACTAATTATTTCTAGTATTCATAATTCATACATTATTTAAGCATACAGGTGACACATGACAATATAAAGGAATTTTATGTTACATTAAATGTGAAATATTTTATTGATTTCCCTCTAACACTTTATTCCACTGCCAACTAACAGCACCTTTTGTACACAAATATAGGGCTGATTTCTCTCTTACAGCTTGTGCTTCATGTACTGGATGTTGTCTTCCCTGTTTGGGCATAGTCCCAAGAATCCCTGTTCCCCCATTCCTACATACACCATATGTAATATTAGAATTTGTACATTCTGTGTCATCCTGACCATGAGGGCAGTACTGTTTGTCACAATTGTAACTGTCTGTGACATCCTCACCTGGAGGGCAGTGCTGTATGTCGCATCGCTCTGTCAAATAATTGTGTTAAGTTGCACAGTAATACACAATTTGCTTTGGTTTTTCAGGATTCAAAAGTATTGGTTTCTGAAATATCTGAAATCTATTGTGCTAGAATACTAATACCCTCAACAATTCTTCTAGCTCTAAAGCACAAGTAATTGAAAACCATTTTCTTTACAGATATGTTTCTTTTTGCATAAGGTTACATTAAAAAATTGGTTTTATAGTAAAAATTTCATCTGCAACTATAACAAAGATACACCCCTTCAATTCCTTCAACTGGCGTGTCTGGTGGAATGTTCATCTCATTGATACCCAGGGCTTGAGCTAACCCTGAACTTTGACATAATGAACCATCAGGCACACTACCATTACATCCTACATCCATGAAAAGAAACGTGTACTCTGCATCAACAAGAGCAAACTGAATAATGCTTTAAAAAAAATTATAATTATAATATTGTGATCCACAAGATTTTCCAATTTATCTGAAGTATTTGGTACCTGCAAAATATAAATTCACATGTTCCTATTTATAATATATATTACCATGTTTATTGTAAATTTGACCAATTTGTTATTGATAATTTAAAAAATTATACAGTTTATTATTTCAGAAAGGAAATGGTGCGTCCAGTAGCACTAACTGTGAATTTGATGATGAAAGCATATTTGAATCCGATTCCATAAACAGTGGCTCCTTTCTTGATTTATTGGAGCAAGATAACGAGAATGTTTCGCTTTAGCAGACAATAACTAAAAAAAATTGAGGAAATTCAAATCAATCTAGTTCAACATCAACTTTCTCGCCAAAATCTCTTAAAATTAAGTGTAGTAAAAAAAAAAATCTCTAAAAATACCCCAACTGACACACTTTTAAAGTCTTCTAAAGCCGTAGACTGTTTAGTTGAAAGATTAGAAGGGTCAAATAGTAAAGAGAGGAAACTTACAGACAACCAAATGTTTGGTCAATTTGTAGAGAGATTATAAGACCAAATTGCAGATGAAGACTTAGTTAATGAAGCAAAGTATGAAATCCATATAACTTAAATAACTATAATACACATTTTGAGGAAAAAAGGGAGGGAAACATAAATTCATCATAACAATTAAATGTGACTTTTAATTATTGTAATTCAATTTAAAACACAAATCAGTGGGCCAGTGGGTTTAAATAATTATATTTCAATAATTAATTTTTAAAAAACAAACTCTATAATGAAATACTAATTTAAGTTATTAGTTGAGAGGTTGTTGACTTACTACTTCTTGCTTCATATTCTCCTTACTAATCACAGTAACATATGACAATATATGACAACAATTTACACATCCTAATAGTTTTGCATTTTTGACAGATATCACTTTATAATTTAAAATTATTCATCAAATAATTATGTAACAAGCACATATTTATTGCAATGTGCCTTTTCATAATCAGAAAATTAAATTTTAATTCATCTCCTGTCGGTATTATTACTGATAAGCTGCTTTAGCAAGTAAAACAATAATTATACACTATTTAATATAAAGGTACTTCGGTACACAAAAATCTTATCATGATAATATAATTATTTTATCATGTTGCCACAAATATGGTTGTAAAATAACTTATGTAGGTTCACCTACTTAATGAATAAACTTAAGCTTTTAAATGTTGTTAATTAAATTTTAAATTTTCCATGTTGTTTTCAATACATAAAATAAATTTTAATCATTTAATTAGTTGTTTAAATTGATTACACCATTTTGCCTTAAACTGTGATTACATTTATATTATTAAATCACAAATTATTTATTAATACTTTTCAATACACTTATTAATAAAAAATTTGTTGATACATTTATTTTTCTATTTTGTCATTTTTTTTATTGAATGTCTGTATAGTGTTATTAAAATACATCATTCATTTCCATAAAACTGTCAAGTGCAGATGATATGGCTATGCATGTTTCTGTGATAATCTTGGTTAGGATACATTTACCAATTTTATGGTACAATCCCAAATCCTGAAGAGTCATCTCTATTTGAAAAACCATTCATTAGGAATTATATTAATGTAAAATAGGCCTAATACTATTGCATATATTACAAATTATCATAATTTAAATTTGTTCTGCTTAAATTTTGTTAAGTATACATTAAAGTATTATATTTAAATTGGCAATAACATAACTTCAATCATAATTAATATTGTTTTATGCTTTTTATTACATCAAATTAAATTCATAAATTTATAATAAATAAATATGCATAGGCCTACATTTTTATATTTATATACATATATAGGATATATATATTTAAATAGATATATATATATATATAATATATATGCTTTACTTTATATAGGTCTTAGTTTTCATTAATAAGCTTACTCTTGTTACAAATAGTATATATTTACTTTATAATTTATAATAGAACTCATTGTCATAGTCATAGTCACATACTCAGCTGAACTTTGGATGGTCCATTGATTTTGAATTGATCAGTTACAATAAAAATTTTATTACTTATAATATAACAGTGTCAATAAATTGACATAGTTTTACAAGTTAAAAGCCTCCACATCAATGGATAAGGTTTATATTAAAAGAATATTAATTAATAATTGCATTTTAAATTTAATTTCAATAGCTAACAACTTAATCAATCAGTAATTCTCACTTGATGTTAGATATCGAAAACGAAGAGCTACAAGTCTAAGTTCAGGAGGAATAGGTTATCTCATGATAATTTCACTTTTTTGTATGCCATGACTTACTCGCTGTAGTAGATTTATAAATGTATTTTCATTCATTTTCATAAACCTTCAATTATTTATAGTTTTCAAAATCTGTATATATTAATTTTCTTGCCACTGTATTTATTAATTGTAGTATAGCAGTCGTCATAACTTGTTTCTTTCTAGAAGATGCTGTCTACACCATAATCTTTTCTTTCGATTTTTACTTTTAATTGTGTCATCTTCTATTGCCTGTATTTAATGCAATACTCAACATTTTTAATTCTGACCTTTCACTTATACTATAACAGCATTTACAATAGTTAGCCATCATAGTATGGTGGTGCTAGGTCACGTTATTTCATGTGGAAGTTGTCATGATAACCAGTAATATAAAACGTTACACCGTAGTCAATGTAAACACGCAATCGATTGACGAACTTCTATTAAGTTCTATTAATGTTTGTTCACGTGATAAGGAGGTTGCGTAATAATACTACAATAATTTGCATGCCATCACAATTTGATCAAATCATGATTTGAAAGTTGTGAAAAGGCTTCATACACAAATTGCATCAAATGCTTGAAGGAAAATTTGACCGTGTGAACTGACGATTAGTTAGTGAGTGTATTTTCCCCAGCATGTGGTGTACACCGTAATATGTACACGTTTCGGATAGAGTACGTCTCTGAGTTACATAAAATGAATTATTTTATTTCATCTGAAAGTAACTCATGATGTTACTTAAAATTCTAAATAGATGTTAGCAGCTCCATTTTTTTTCGCCTTTCAACGTTCTGCGACAACTTGTCAACAAATCTGTTCCGAAATGTTGCCTCAATTTGTCTTTTTCATTCTTTCGGCCATGTTTAAGTTCGTTAAATAGGGCTTGTCATTTAATGGCGGAAATCTATAAATAGAACTGCTGTAATCATCCGGGTAATTATGCGGACAAAATGCCAACACTGTTCAGTACTGCTATGTTAGCGAAGCGACTCTTAACCTAAATCAAAACATTGTTTTCAACTATATTTAATGAAATATTTACACCACTTTAAAAAATCCACAATCTCAATAATAAAATGACATAATACTTTTTGAGAGAGATCGAGAGAAACACACTAATTAGTTGTGTTAAGGGATTGGGATCATCCGAACGCAGGTCCAAAATTCATAACACTAGTAGTAGTACTAGTAGTTAGTTACTAGAAAGTATGCCTAATTTAAAACACTAGTAGTAGTAGGCCTAATTCATAACACTAGTAGTTAGTAGGCCTAATTCATAACACTAGTAGTTAGTAGGCCTAATTCATAACACTAGTAGTTAGTAGGCCTAATTCATAACACTAGTAGTTAGTAGGCCTAATTCATAACACTAGTAGTTAGTAGGCCTAATTCATAACACTAGTAGTTAGTAGGCCTAATTCATAACACTAGTAGTAAGTAGGCTTAATTCATAACACTAGTAGTTAGTAGGCCTAATGCATAACACTAGTAGTTAGTAGGCCTAATTCATAACACTAGTAGTAGTAGTAGTAGGCCTAAATCGAATATCAGTTTAATAATGTTTTACCATTAGTAAATGGTCAAATGTGATAAAAGTCACTTAACAACTTTCGGAAACACGTTCAAGTTGTGTGTGTGTCTCTCTCTCTTTCTTACTCTCTCTCTCTCTCTGTGTTGGGGTGTGGGTGGGTTTGTAGTTTGGAAACAGGCCAATTTACGCTTGACCTGCACCCAAAGTCCATCAATAGTATTTGTGTAGATTCCTGGGTGAAAGGGTGTATGAAATATTGGGTATCTTTTAACATATAGCACGAACACTTACAAAAATTGATATTTTAAAAACAAAAATTAAGAATTTAACGTGTTCTTACAAATAAGGCACTTTTCATCGATTATTATTGTGTTATTTGTGTTTTCTTCAAATTTGCTAATTGTGTAACACAGTTTCCTAAATTACATAGTTAAAAAAAAATCTTAGCCTATAGTTATTAAATTGCCGACAGTTTCTTATCTTTTTATTTTCAGAATAATACACAATCTGCCCCGCCCATTTGCATTCATTTTTATTTTAATGATTTCTTTTTAGATGGGAATCTAGTAGAAAGCTAAAAGAAGTAGAAAGCTAAAAGAAAGCCAAAAAAGTTTGTGAACTAACATTTTGATTATCATTCCAATTTCAATTTTTGTTTAGTGTTGGGTACCAGTTGTAGAACAAAATCTTCGTTGTATACCGTGTTTTCAGATTTATTTGTCCGCAGTTCTAAAAATAGTAACATTACGTAGTGCGCTATGACGTTTTCCGGTCTGAGAAATGACAAGCCCTATTAAAAAAAAAAAAGCCTACAATTTCATAGATTTGTTAGTTATGTGGTTTCCCCTCGGTTCACCGCCTAAAATATAAAATGTGCACCTACCCAAATCTACTGTGTAGAGTCTTTGTCCTGCTCATCCGCATTCTGATATTTACTTGATATCGATACAAAGTTTATCTCACTTTTGTACTTTGATGTTTTAGGATTTGGAGGTTTATTTATATTGTATTTGAAGATATTCTTTATAACTTATTATAAGGAGTTGGGAGATATTCTTTTGAGGAAATTAGATTATTTTAATTTTGTATGGTGATTAGAAGAAATTATTTTTGAAGGATTTGAAAATATTCTATCTTGAAGGGAATAGGAGATATTCTTTTGGTGGAATATGATATTTTTCTTTTGGTTGCGTAATTAGATTTTCTCTTCACGGGAAATTGTGAGATTTTCTTTTTGTGAGTACTAGGTAATATTTTTGGGGGGGATTTTGTTTTAAAATAGGAGACACCAACTTTGTCCCAACCAGATTTAACCCATTATGTAATTATCGATTAACAAAATTATTCTAAAAGATCTTATATATTGTTAAAGTCGTGTTATTGTTTACAACTTATTATAATTTAAAGTCTTGCTATGTAGACCACCTTGATATTTTATAATTCAAGTCTTGTTATTTCTTATGTCAAGCTTTATTATTGTTTAAGTCAAGTCTTGTTATTTATTTAGTCAAAAGTTGTTAATGTGTAATTCAAGCCTTGCTATTGTTTACAGTAAAACTATGAAAGACAAAATCAGCCATGTTTACAACACCAGAACAGTTTTTTTGTAAATGAAAAGAAACTGTTAATTAAGCCAAAGTGGAAAGTGTATCGAAAACAAGATGATCGAAAAATTATTGGTGTTTTATTGCTTGGCCAGCATTATCTGTAACCCAGGTAAATGATTTAGTTGAGACATTGCCATTTTACAACAATAATTTATGTTGGTAAAATATATCCTAATATATCATGTTATATTACAATCTATTGTCTCATACTCATATCAATTACAAGTCTTTAAAAAAATAACAAATTTACGACATAATTTTTGTATTTATAATACATCCCAATATTTTATGTGATACATCTTGGGTGGCCAACCTTTTCAGTAGGTGGTACAAATTTCAAAAATGATATTTCCTGCCGGGACACCCACCTACTTTTTTTGTTAAGTAAATAAGCAAGCGTGCTACAACTTTGATCACATCGTGACTTCAAATGATCAAATGCTTGCTTTGTTTAATGTAATAAAAACCACAAGAAATAGGTATGTTTACTTTTTGGAAGAAAATAAGTGAGAATCAAACATATTTATATGACAGTTAAAAAAATATTTCAAAATGAGACATCTGACTTTGTTTTCTGGCACTAAGTGCATCAAAAGTGATCTTTACTGATGTTGTCGCTACACGCAACCTGTTTTCAAAAATAAACATCAGTCATTCGTGTTGTCGCTTGTGATTTGATGTGCTTTATGTGACCAAAAAACTAAACCATCGACAGATCATGTTTGTAAAATGCAAGACATGTATCCCTTTCCAAATTTATTTTAAAGAATTCTTCCAAACCAACTTTATTGAATTTCTCTTTTAACTGTGTGTCACAACACATTTCACAATGTTCCATTTGTAATCTTCCTGGTAATAAATTCACGTATAAAGCGAATGGGGTTGCAAATGCAAAATAAAGCACATGAAGTGTGTTCAAAAATCCTGAAATGTGTTTTCAAATTCGAAGTTTAAGTCAGATATCAAAGAAACGAATTTATCCGCCGCCTCCTGTGTGACGTCTGGTTGCAATGACAATATAGGAAAGTAGTAACGTTTTTTTTGGTCAACTGCTGTAGGCTAGGTGTAGGGATGTGCTGTATCTTTAGGCAGGGATAGGGACCTGCTAGTGTATATCATTGGGCTTGCTTTAGTTCAGGAACAGGTAAAACTGAAGGCCAATTGTAGGTATGTGCTAGAGGCCATGGCTAGGGACGTGTTGTAGTCAAGGGATGTGTAAAAGATAACATGATATAAAACGTTAAACATAATTTCTGGCGTTTGAGAGTTATGAGAATTCCTAGTCTATTTCTATTAACAAATATTACGAATTGGACTTTTTGAAATGTAAAAAAAAAAAAATGCCATCCAAAAGATCAGTTCAACTGTCTTTTAATTTTTAAGTAAAAAAAAATTCTCTGGTAGCAGGTTAGTTGATTTTTTTTATCTTTGTGTATACTATTGCGGCTATGTATTAGTTGTTTTCTCTAATAACAATGAATGTAAAATGAACCAACAGATCAAATCCTTATAAAAGTGTATATTGTGCGTTGTTATGAACCGTTGCCAGTTCATTAGCTTCGTTGTCTAGGGGTTAAAATAACTCGACAAACCATTGCTCTATAAATAAAACGTCTCGTTTATTAACTGTACAACTCTTTTACTAAACTACATTGTCAACATCATTACTGATACTGCTGCCATTCCAAAAAAAAAATAACACCCACTAACACGTCATTTCCCCTTACCCGAATACGACAAACAATCTCACCATACAGATACAAATACCCATATACTCTCTACACAAAACTTCTTTTCCATACCAAATATTCACGCCCCTAAATATAGTTCACGACAGCGCCACATAAAAGAGTCAATAACCCTATCTTCCTGTCAGTTATATTTAGGCCCGCACAAGCTTTTCATAAGGTATTACGACCCACCTTACATTTTCAGTTGTGCACACCTCTCCTAAAGGATTCTAATTCTACCAACTATAGATTGTGTTTAAATGTAGTCTAGGTAGACAATACGTAATTAAAACAAAAGTTCATGTACGAGAAATGATGACGCAAACAAACAGGCAGAACATGTTTTCCTACGCCGGAACACACATTTCTAACTAAAACGGCCGAACAGGAATTTTCTATTACTATTAGGAACACTTGGCGGATAAGGCTATGTACGGTTAAGAAACATACATACGCGCCCATGATGCGGGAGTGTCAGTAACGCATATTTTTTCGCATACACAAAAGCAAGCTGTTCTCATTCGGATGACATCGGTTAGGGATTTAATGAAATATTTAATCTACTCAGCCGATTTCTTTGTTTTGTTTTTTTTTCCGTTGAGTTGAATGTATTGGTGATAGATTTCTCTTTATTTTATCTAAAGGTCAAGGATATTTTAATATTTTAGACAAATCCACGGTGGAAGAAGGTGAAATGTTCACAATGACTTGTGACTACCTACGTTTTGATTATACAAATGAGATGATAGATACTATTCATGCTCTATTTTTACACCGAACAGTGGTTAACGGGCCACATGAAAACACTTTATTCATCCTCCAACCAACTTTACCATGGCACTTTTTTCAGGTAATCTGGGTTTTTTAATCCATTATTTTCCTTTTTTAAAAAAAAAAAAAGTTTTGGCTTGTTACTGTTACATTTAGTATATGTAATCGAATGTCTGGCTCAAAATACATCAGTCGAGGAGGCTCTTGGTGCCTTAACACCACCCTAATTTCTAGTGATGAACTTTGACATTGTATGGAATATCCTCAGATACAATAGTTTAAATCAGTATTTTATCACTAGCCGATTTTAGAGGGTTTTTTTCCTCAATATCAGGGCTCTCAAACTCGAAGCCCGCAAACCATTTGAGGCCCCATGAACAATATTTATGGCCCGATACCTGACAGCAAAAATTAGTGTTAATGCGCCCGCGCGTTTTTACACGAGTCAAAGTTCAGATCCAAACTTACTGATGAGCATCTTCAAGCTATACTGAGGGTCTAAGTTGCTTCCTAACTCAAGCCAAATGTTTCTCAGCTGTGAAAGAAGAAGCGCTGCCAGGTCTCTCGCAGCCAAGAGTAGAAGGAAGTAAGTGAAGCCTAGTTCTTGAGAACCATTTATTATTTTATTACTAGTGAGAACCCGGCATGCGTTGCAATGCCACTCAATGTAAAAAGAGTCTGTGCTTTAATTAAGTTTTAAAGTAATTTTTAAATAGAAAATATTTATTGTTTTTTTTTCGTCTAGTGCGTACACAAATAAATTAGTTTTTTCAACGCGTGAGCATACAGCTGTCCACGTGAGAAGCATGAATTTTCAAAATTTAGTCCATACACTTGTAGCGATTGATCCAACCATGCAGTTGCTCTGTTTTAAATTATATTTATATAGCTCAAATATTTATTATTTTTAATATAAGGCGACTGGAACAAAACGCATAATTGTAAAATGGTTGTACTTATGTCACACACAAACTGAAATGTCGTTTGTATTTTATTGATTTCTAGCCACCCGTACAATAGCACTGATTGAAATTATATTTGTATAGCTCATATTAGAAAACAATAATTTGGTGCTCCGGCCCGAAAAGGAATATTTCAAAAAACTTTGGTGCGCACAACAACTTACTAAAGTTTTATCGCAATCAGATGAATGGTATAGGAAGGCATATGAAAATTATATTTAGATCATTAAAGGAGGAAAAAAAGAATTTAGGTCCCCGGTCCCAAAACGGAATATTGTAAAATGTTTGTAAAAATTCAGAAAAATTTGCATTTTTTTACAATTCATACAATTTTCATCACTTTAGATTGATGGTATAGAAGTAGAAGCACATTCGGTATATACTTATATATGTATAGATATAGTTTACCGAATTATGATACCTTTTTCCAATTATTCAAGGATGCTCTGTCTGTCTGTCAGACTGTCTGTCTCTCTGTCCGTCTCTCTGTCATTATGTCTGTCTCCCTATCTGTCTGTCTCTCTGTCTGTATCTCTGTCTGTCTCTGCCTGTCTCTATGTCTCTCTGTCTGTCTCTCTTTCTCTCTGTCTGTCTCTCTTTCTCTCTGTCTGTCTCTCTGTTTCTCTGCCTGTCTCTATGTCTCTCTGTCTGTCTCTCTGTCTCTCTTTATGTCTCTCCTTCTGTCTCTGTCTGTCTGACTGCATGTCTGTTTGTCTGTCTGTCTGTTTATCTATCTATCTACCTATCTATATATCATCTACATATCTGCCTATTTACCATCTACGTGCCTGCCTGCCTACCTACCTACCTGCCCACATTCCTACCTACCAACCTACTTACCTACCTAACTACCTACCTGCCTACCTGCCTACCTATCTATCTACCTAACTATCTACAAATCTAGCTACTATCTACAGACCTGTTTACCCTCAAAATCTTAAAATCGTACACTTTCATCACAAAATCCTTCAATACATTATCTTAATAGTAAAATAACACTCAGTATATATTATGTATACACTTCAAAATCGTACATTGTAAGCCAAAATCGTAAGAGTAAACAGGTCTGTATCTATCTACCCATATATCTATCCATCTACCTATCTCAACACTTACCTACCTACCTACATATCTATTTACCTACTTACCTACCTACCAACCTACCTGCCTACCTACCTTTCTACCTACCAATCTATCCATCCATCCATTCATCCTCTCACCCACCCACCCTTCCATCCATCCATCCTTTCATCCATCCATCCGTCTAGCTATCTTTTATCTATATTTATATCTATCTATCATCTATTTGTGTATTTGTCTGCCTGTCTGTCTGTCTTTCTATCTCTCTAATAAAATCTCTACTTTTAAATTAAATTTTCACTTGTGTAAAGTGATTGGGTTTTGATATCCCTGGGGATAATTATGAAAATATTTTTATGTTTTGTTAAAGTCATTGATTTTCTTAATTGGTTAACATATGTTCATATGTAAAATAAGAATATAGCTTCTTTTTTTTTTTACAACTGAAATGTCATTGGATTGAAAGATATTGTCATCTAAGTAAAAATGCATGAACTCAATTTCCTACCATCGATATAAATGTATCGAAGAAGGTTAATTATTGATCAAATTTAGTATTATGCTTATCTTGTGCTGCACTGGGCAAAATGAATGTATAGTGGGCTACACAGAGTTTTAAAAAATATAAATAAATCATCCACTGGATTGTAGCCCCCTTACTTACGCAGAATTTTTTTTTTGCATTTAATATGCTTATTTATTATCTAGATCAGTGATAAGTGCATTAAAAATGCTATTTGGCTATTTAGTTTTGCTACACCAATTTAATTAAAATGCATATTCTTATTAAAATTATTTTTAAATGTAAAGTTTTTACTACTTTATAAATTTCATAAAAGTTTATTTTTGGAATGAATAAAAAGTACAAACTTTTAAATTTTAAAAATACAAAGCTAACTTAGTATTTAAGTTTAGCAATTTAAAAAGCAATCAATGCTATTTATTAATTATACTTATAAGAAAGGGAATGTACATCATCAGTTTTGTCACGCTCTACTATTAAATCAGATAACTTTTAGCTTTGGCAAAATAGGCAATTCGCACTATGACGTCATTAGCGTGATTATTTACAACAAATTCATTTTAATTTCAATTCGCCCTATTGACAACGCGCCAAAGAACGCACTAACAACAACAGATGTTTAGGTTTTCCCGATAAATGTGATTACTGTGTAATTCTTTGATCATATTTTTTCTATTTAATTTTTTTTTTCATAACTTTTAAACGCATATAAAATGCTTAAGATAGTTCCTAAGTTGTTTCTTTATATGTATTTGTAATTTATAATAATAATACTTAAACTTTTGCTAAAATAAAAGCGGAAATATAATATTTTTCGCGCACGTAAATTTATTCGATTTTTGTAAAATAATAGACAATAACTATGTTTGTTTTTAAGAGTCCGAACGTATCAAAATATTTTCGGCTTTTTGGCGTTATGTCCCTATAGCTCATTCCTACATATATATTTCTCGTTGAAAAACAGTACACAACAAAAGACGAATGCAAAAGTATAATAATAATTAAGAAACTCTACCCAAAACTAGGGCTAAACAGGGTTTCTTTCAGGCATATCTCCGGGGGGGGTGGGGCACTAACACCCGGAGCAAGTCAATTGCCCTCCAGTGGAAAATGTGTAAGAAAAAATAACTTTCAAAAAATACTCTAAATTTAATTTTTATAACATTTTTAAACGTTATTGAAATGTGTGCCTTTCATCCATTACACTTATTGGAACAAATCGCTTTGCTCGATATATATTGAAGATCCATATCGTTAAACTTAATCTTGTTACAGGCTCGCAGAAATCGATTATAAATATTGTATTGTTTTGAAAATTAGCTGCTCCTAATCATAAGCTAAAATCTTACTTTTTCTTATTCTAAGTAAGGTATCGGTATCTTTTATTTAATTACATTTTGTAGCTGCACAAGTTGAAATAATTTTTAATAAAATTGTAATAAACTACCTTTACATCGATAAAAATGTATATAAATTGAATATAGTTCTTACTAAGTAATAAACATGTGCAATCTGTTTTTAAATTATATTGTAATTGTATAATAGCATCATGCTTTAAAAAATCGTTTTAGCAAATATTTTAATGTAGTAGATTCCATAGATGTATACTGATAAAATGAAAATTTAAAAAAAGAATAATAATAATAATAATTATAAAACAAAAAATTTGGATTTTACCGGTTGCATACAAATAGTGGACATTTCATCAATAATTATTTAATCGAGTGTTTGTAATTTTTTAATACAGTTTCGGGAACAGAGTAAAATGATTTTTAAAAAAAAAATATTCTTTATTTATTAAATCCCCAATGACTTTTCACTGTTAATTTGATAATAATAAACAATCTTCCCCAGCTGTTTGAATTTGAACTATTCAAAAAAAAATATATTTTAAGATGATAATCCAGTAGAAAGAAAATATATATTTAAACAACGAATACAAAAAAAATCGAGTATTTCAATTATCTTGTAAATGCCATTTTTGGTAGACCTTTCACGATGGCTCTTATGTCAAATGACACATAAAATATTAACTAAAAACTCTCCCGTTGCTCTCCAGTTAAGTGTATAAAGTTGCGAAACTAAATTTACCTATGTAAAAAAAAATGCATTCTTGCATTTTGAATTTATCAAAAATTTCCGGGGCCTATAAAGTTTTAAGGGGCGAGTCTAAGTTATGGAGTATCTCTCGCCAAAAAACATACCCTAAGGGCTCCCAACTGGACTGAATTTATTTAATATTGTGCTGGTGGAAGAGTTGTTGATGTCCTTCTATTATCGTTATTTCTAGCGCTTCCCACCCAAGTGTCTGAAATGTTTACATCAGTGGTGCTTCATCCCATGTAGGGCCCTGGCATTCTTCCTAGGGATCGATTCATCGCTTTACACCTCCATGTGCGAACCCCAACCTTTGTTAACCCTCTCTACATCGTCAATCCATCTCAGTCTTGGTCGACCGGTGAGCCGTCTGCCCCTAGGTTTCTACCTGTAGATCGTTTTTGTTGCTCCAGAATCCGGCATCCTTTCAATGTGTCCTGCCCAGGGCAGTCTGCCTTTTTTATATTGTTGTGACAATGGATGGGTTATCTGCTTTTCTGGTAGGAACCAAGTCTCACTTGCGTAAGTTACTACTGGTCTTATGATAGGGGTGTATACTGCCTTCTTTGTTCCCTTAACGAGGTTTTTGCTTTGAAGTAGCTTTTGTAAATTGAAATAAGAACGGTTGCATTACTTGCATGCTGTTATTCTTTCATGCACCTCCGATTGTATTTCCTCTTGCTTACTTATAGTCACCCCTAGATATTTGATAGTAGCTACCCTCTCATAGGCGTAGATGAAGTCATCAGTGCGTATTTCCTGACACTGTCATATATATTGTCTTCGCTTTATTTACATCAAGACCAGCTTTGACCGTCACATTTTCAATTTCCCTGAACGTTTTAATTATATCATCAATGCTGTTTCTACCAAGTAGCGCTATATCGTCTGTGTAGGCCAGGTATTGCAGTGGCTGGCTTTATAAAGTTCCTTATGGTTGTTCTGTACCACCTCTCAGGTGCTCACACGTATGTTTCTAATATTTTTTTCTAAAGTGATGGTGAAAGGGATACACGGATTTCCTTGTCGGGGGCCCAGATTGATTGGGAACTCCCTCAAGTACTCTCTCTGTACTTTGATTCTACTTTTGTAGTTATCCATCGTATGTATGAGTCGGGTAAGTTTGTTAAAGACTCCAAGTTTTAGCACAGCATCGTTCATGTATTTCCTGTCTATGCTATCATAAGCTGATTTGTAGTCCACATATTTTGGTGTATGTTGATGTATTCTTAGCATTTTTCTACGAGACATCTAACACTAAATATATGAAAGTTTGAAATGCCCCTTCACACATTGTCTTAAAGATACATTGAATACAGTGCATGATACCCTCACTAGGTAACTCTTGTTACCAGTGAAATATTCTCATCAACACCAGGCACAGAAACATTGCAAATCCCATCTACATTCATAGGAGCCACACTGATCAATAAATTGATCGTGGGCCCATAATATACAGAAAACGAAGAAGAAAAATGTGCACCACAATGCACCACTGCATTTTTAATTTATTATTTTTAAATTAAGGTGACCCCTGCCCTCACTTTTGCTTAAACTCTTTGGATTCCTCAATTTCTGCTACCCCTTCCCCCCCTTTCCTTGAAGTCTATCAATGTGACAAACGGGTTGAATCTAATCTTGTGTCAAATGATTTTCTTCGGCGCACCACAACCAGAATGAATTTAGTTTATCTATGGCACTGAGCGCCATAATGCCTCCCCTGACGCTTGAAAAATTATTTTCCCCGATCAATGAAAGTCTTATCAAAACATTCAAATCATGTATACTCCAAAATGCACCTCTTGATTGTTAAATAATCACACATTTTATGCTGCCCTACTTCCCGAAAAAAATTACTTGTCATGACAGCCAAATTTGGTGCTGATATATTCACTGCCCAGCGGCGTGCTTAGTGTTAGCGCCACCCTAGGTGGGTTAACTTTTTTGCCACGCTACCGTTCTCGATAGAAACTCTGAAGATGTCCGAAAATTCCGCCGCTCTATCTAAAGAAAAAATGACACCTGGGAAGACCAAATGTTCGTCCCCCCTCCCTCCCACTTCTACGTCACTGACGTGAGTCTTTTATGACAGGGGACAAGATTTATTTTTACGCCCCCCCCCCCCACTTTAAACTCTAAAACCTATTATTTCCATCCATTAACACTATAGCACATTAGATGCCCCCGCTAGTCTGGCGCCGGGGACATATGTCCCATCTGCCACCCATCAGCTACGCCTCTGGCCACTGACAACTGGCACTGCCCCTCCGAACATCAAAAGTGCCCCCCCTGCGGGAAAATTTCTGAAAGAAACACTGGGGCTAAATACAAATAACAATTTAATTATGTTAATGAAAAATTACAGAATCAAAAAGAAATACAATTTAAGCTATTGACTTACAGTATAATGATGGCTTGTACTTGTACAATGTTGAAGAAGATAAAATTTTGCAAAGTGTACAATGTTGAAATAGGAACATTGTTATGTAGTATATTTCCTCCATGATTTCCCGGAGCATGACCTCTCATGATCGCTTTTAGGGTGTGGCTAGCGAAATAATAGTCTCCCTTTAACCTTGTTTAGAACCCGTTTAGTATTGTCCGTTTCAATCAGAACATAATCGAATAATTTGGATAAAACTGGAAAGCAAAACAATACGACAGGTGGTTCTAGAGATTTGTAGGAAATGACTATAAAAGTTGGGGGCAGATCATTTATCAAGAGACTTGGAGGGTGTGTTATTATTGTACTACTCGTAAATGATTTGTTTTGTGTAGATCTTCTTTTCCTCATTGTACAACTTTTGCACATTGTATTTTTATTAACATAGTACCGGTACCAGCCAAAGTGTAAGTCAATAGTTTTAATCATATTCTCTTTATATTGTAATGCATTGTAATTGACAAATTAAACACGTATTAATTGCAATTAGACTAGGTTTGAGTATCGTATTATTTGTTTATTGTATTTAAAAATTTGTTCTCGTCTTTTGTTATGGACTGTTTTGGAACGAGTCATACACTAAAATACGATATTAAATTCTCCATTAATAACGGTCATTAAAAAATAGGTGGCATCGTCCGGCAAAGAAGCCCCCAAAGTAATAAATCGTGGTCTCTTCCATGGATATAGAATACATATTGTTTATTTTTCACAAGCTCCTAAATTAACAAAAGTGTGGGTTTGTCCTTGGACACTTCAATCCATATTTGTATTTTCTTATTAGCAGAAATAACAAAATTGGTTTGCTTGTCCTGAGATAATTTGAATCCATAACGTTTATAAGTATACCAATAATAAATTGAGCGTTGTGGATTTTAGACCCACTGTTTTCTTTAATTTACTCAGACTAAATTGAGTATACGATACCCATTTTTTTTTTACAATATCAATAACAGAGTTAGTTGCAATATTTTTTTTTGAAATTCTATTTGTATAAGTGCGTTCAATAAGCTTGAACATTTATAAAACGAATATTGTTATATTTTTCATGAGTCAAAATGGATTTTGATAATCCATCAGTATAGATATTAGACAAATGTTCAAGAAAGGAGATATTTCCCTTGCGAAATATTTAAGAATGAATATAGCTCATTCGGCGCTAAAAGAGAATGCACGAAATATGATCATCGTCCACTTAGTTGATGAGGATATTTTGTCTCAGGATGAACTAGCCTCAGTCACAAAGCCGAATGGTCCTAGTATGGAGTTCCAACTGATGCTTGAACAACTGGAGCTAGAAAAAGACAGTGAGCTTAAATAAATTAAGCTAGAAGTACACATAGAGCTACAGAGAGAGAAATATGAAAAGATAAAGAGCTACACATAACATTTAAAAAAATAGAACTAACGGCTCATTTTAGAGCAATGGAATGGAAGATAGACTCACGCTTCCTGCCGCTCAGGGTTGCGATGTAATTAAATTTGCAAAAGTAATACCTAAATTTGCAGAAAAAGTGGTGACCAATATTTTGCACAGTTTGAAATAATTGCCCACAATTTTAAATTCCTGAAAACTTGTGGTCTACCTTATTGCAACCGGCTCTGACTGGTAGGGCAGCCGAAGTTTTTGTGTCCTTGAACGCGGATCAGCACGTGGACTATAACCTTGTTAAATCCTTAACACTTAAGGCTTATGAATGTGTCCCCGAAGCATACTTTAAAACGTTTAAGGTGCTGTGGAAACGGGATGGCCAAACTCATGTCGAGTTCCTGTGGGAAAAGGAACAACTCCTGGATCAATGGTTGCATGCAACGAACACCGACACATACATCAAAAAGTTCAAGAACCTCATTCTTATGGAAGATTTTAAGAATTGTGTTCGTGAAGAGGTACGAACACACATTGCAGAACGTGGCAAAGGTGACGCATATACGGCAGCAGTGTTAGGTGATGATTTCACTCGTCATACATCTGGAAACACATTTTAAAAAGACAAAAGTTTTGGCTCTTCAGATGTCAATACAAACTTCAAAGAGTTTTGTCACGACTTATCAAAACTTTTCATGAGCTTGTCGCCAAGATCCTTTTGCTCTAAGAAGAGGTCTACCTTCAGAGGGCGTCTTACTGAGGACATGTGTGCAATTGTTGATGGTTCTACACATAGTTTTACTTCCTCTATCCTAGCCGAATGTTCTCAAGACTCCACAAACAGTTTAACTACCAAGATCCAACATTCTACATCAGAAAATACGTGTGTCATTCAAGACTTTATACCTTTTATATCGGAAGGATTTGTATCACTGCCAGGTGATTTTTCCAGTCAACTACCAATCAAAATCTTACGAGATACAGGTGCTTCAAGGTCCTTATTACCTGAGGGTATACTTCCTTTGTCTGGATCTATTGCTACTGGAAGCAACATCGTGTTAAGCTTAGGGTGAGCTAGAATTCCTCCACGGTAAAAGATGACGTAAGCACGTCGTCTACGTTACCCTTATATTTATATCAAAGTGTTATATTCCTTATCTCTTTACTTGTGATTATAATAATATATAATAAATATTTAGTGCAAGGATATCCTTGATGTTTGTGTTTCTAATGTAAATGTGTAAATGCTAATGTGTTATGTTCGTGATGTTTGGACATGTGATGCTAATATTTTGAGCAAGGACATCCTGGATGTTTGTGATGATAATGTAGAGGGCAAAGTGTTATGCATAATTTTGTTTTAATTAAATGAATCAAAGATTAAAATATATCATTTTCTTAAATTTAAGAGGATTCCAGCTAATAGAAAGTGGGACTTTTGGATTGATTATGGGAAAGCTGGCTATGAAGGACAAAAGGAGAAGATAAATTTGACGATCGCTGTACTCGATACAACTATGGCGGACAGCGGCAGCTATATATGTGAAATGCAATATATGAGCGATAAAGGCCTAATTATGAAGCGTGCCGAACATCTAACAGGCAAGTCGCAAGCATTTTTTAATTTTACATCGATGTATAACTTTGTATGCCTAAATTAAATTAATTTTGACTATCCAATATGATATGCGAATCATAGTTAATGTCATTATGGTTAGAGTAAGTAACTTAACAAGTAGGTATCACAAACTGTATTCTTGATTTTAGGAAGTAAACAATAGTAGATGTCACAAGTTTTACCTTGGTGAGGTTTACTAAATATCAAATCAGAATTTAAAGGTGCTACCTTATTGTAAGCACGTCAAATAAAGGCAGATGTCAGAGGTGCTACCTAGGAGAGGGGAAGTAAAACTAGGACAATAAGTGGAAAAGGAAAGATTGTGAACTAATATTTTTAAAGAAAAATATATAACATTGTTAAATAGTCTACATTGATATACTGGCAATCCCCTGAAACACATAAGGGCAGTGTAGCAAAATCCGATAAACACATAGCGACAAAGAGGCTAACACCCGTAAACGCATAATTCATTGATATCATCAACTTTTAACCAATATTGCACTGTTATGTACCGGTATATTGTAGAAAGTTTAATCGCTAATTTTAATATTTAGCTTTTGACAAACAGTGCACAACAAAAGACGCTACCATTAATTACATACCTTAATAAAGAACAATACCAAACTAGGATCAATTAAAAATAATAATTTATGAAGTTAATTTAACATTACAAAATCAAAAGAATAAAACTAAGGCTACTGACTTACAATACCTACTTGAACTTGTACAGAGGTTCACACAAACATAGTCAATATTAATATACAAATCTACGATCAGTACAAAACTTTGTATCTATTTTTGTCTCGTATAGTAACAGCTCAATCTCCCCCAGCTCCCCATTTCAATCGGCTTCTGAAATACTTTTCCATAAAAGGTCTCTGTATTATTTCCTTGCTTCGACACATCTAGTATGTTCTAAAGCCCCCAGCGTTACCCGGGGAACAAAAACACCATTGCGTGGCATGCATGTGGAGACAAGGGAATGCATGTTACCTACCGGAAATAAAAACGGAACCTACAGGGCTGCTGTTACGTACTGTAATCCGTATGGAGAAATTACTCTCTTATTAAAGTATATTTCTCGTTCTAAAACAGTACACAAAAAAAGACGATGCCTTATGTTAAATACAATAACAAAAACGATACCCAAAGTAAGGCTAATAGAAATTAATACGTTTTATTAAGTTAATAATAAATTACAAAATGAAAAGGAAATAAAATTAAAGCTATCGACTTACAGCTTAATGATTGGCTTGCACAGGTACAATGTCGAAGAAGACACAATGTTAAAAAAATGGTAAAATGATGAAAAGAAATCTAAACATACTCAGCAAATGCTAGTAAAGAATCTCTGTCTCGTATAGCAAGGCTCTATCCTATTAGCAATCGCTAAAAATATCTATCGTGTGTCTCCTTTTGCCCAATCTATGTAGCCTGTTTCATAGATATTTCTCGAACGACCTTGCACACATTGTTTCCCTTTCGAGATTTCTGCAGATTTTTCTACATAATTTTAAGGATATGGAATATTAATTTTATTGAGTTGTAAGCAAGGTCAAAAGAGACTATTTTAGCTACCACTTCCTAAATGCGGTTCCGAGCTTTGGGTTATCTAGATTTCATTCACGGGGGCAGATTACGTAAACACATTGTCTACATAACAGCTGTTAACTTTGACGCTTCACAATTGGAAGTAAAGGCAGAGCAGGGTAGGGATCCTGATTACAAGTTACCGCTAACGGATATGAGGCGAGAGGCTGAGGTGGAAACCTCATTCCAATGATTCTAACTACGCAGCCATGAGAAAGCTGCTGCTATGCAACCATTTCGTCCCAGCTACTTCGAAAACTAGTAGCGTAGTGGAAACCCACAGTATAAACCCTCTAATAGGGTGTCCGACACTGCCCCGGGATGGGTGGGGAAGATTGTAGGACGAAGAGACACCATCCCGCCTCCATGGGATGTGTCGGCTGCCAACGCTTTAAACGCAGCGTGTTTAGTCGACCGGACCTCTACGGGCAGGAAAAACTTCCATCCGCCAATCCGAACGAGCAGTTGCGACTGGGGCGATCCAGGTTCTGGGAAGTCCTTGGCGTGCCGCCACACGGTCTGGTGTTAGGGAGACCGGCGTCGGTGCTGTGTGGAGGTGCGTCGTGAAGGTCATTTAGGGTCTGTTCACACGATCAAATTTTCTTTCATGCATTTGTTGCAATTCGTGTATGAAGCCTTGTCACAACTTTCAAATTACTATTTGATAAAATTCCCCAAAACTGAAACCACGCACAAAATAATGCGCTCATAAAACAATATGACGCGAAATTTCATCGTGCGAACTAACGCTAAGGATCGGTTCACACGATCAAATTTTCCTTCACGCATTTGATGCAATTCGTGTATGAAGCCTTGTAACAGCTTTCAAATAACTATTTTTCAAATTCCCCCCCCTCCCCCCTAAAAAAAAAAAAAGAAACCACGCACAAAATAGTGCGTTTATACAACAATTTGACGCGAAATTGGATTGTTTGAAATGACGCTAAGAGCTCACGCTCGATGGCCCGCCAAATCCATTAGTCAATGTAACATATTTAGTATGCTCTAAATGATTCTAATTATATACAATATAGATTGTTATTTTTTGTTGTAGTCAAGGGGGACAATTTTTAATTACGTCACACCCATAGTGTTTCCTAACGTGTGGTCAGCCAACTTTCATGCGCTAAGAAAGATGAAGTAAACTCGTCTTATACACGACAATAAGAGTTTCTTTAAAATGCTCAATATCCACATTATTAACTTGCCATTCATTTGTTAGCTTTTTAACATTATGAAATACCAATCATTATTGTTTGTATCCAAGAATATAATTTAATATCAATATCTGTTTTGTCCAATACCTTGTGTACCATAACAATATTTATTTATTTAAGTCCAACTGAATATGTTGTCTATCAAATGTTATTAACTGAACATCAAGACTAGTGTTTTTAGAAGTGACTGTTAGAAGCAATAGTTGTGTTTTTAAAACGATTAATATTTGTAATTCACAAATTAGTGAACGTAATTAATATTTATTTGATTATGTAACATTATGAACATACCTTCAAGAAATTTGATATCAAATATTTTCAAATGCATAATAAGAATTGGACTGCAAAAGTTACAATTGTTTTTATCATATTTCAGTAACGAAGTCGACCTATCCAAAGCCAACCTGTAAGTAAACTACCTAAATTATAATACTGTTTGTAGTCAAGCCTTTCTTAGTTCGCCTACCAACTAAAACAAGGGTGACCAGGACAATGGCTTCACAGGCCACATTTTGATCGCGAGTCAACTCTTTTTTCGGACCGTATGCCAGTAAACAAGGGAATTGAAATACACATTTAAAAAACCCAGTTTACTGCCTTATTATTTTTGTTAAGAAAGCATAAGTATCAAATGATAAAATTTCTGCACATTCTGGCACGCATATAAATAAAGTGTAGAGTTGTAGAGTTTTAATTGACATATAAGTCTTTATATATAGAAATAGAAACTAGCTAATATACAAGAATTTCCTAGGGACTAGCATCACAGCTTGGTCCATAATGTGCCATATTGTTTATAACTACTGGTTATGGGGGGTGGGGGTGGCGGGTTGATCAATTGAGGATACCAGACCATAAAGAGCAACAGTTAACACTTATAGGGGCGGATAATATTTAAAATTTTTGTCGCTAAAATTGTTTACCAAATCTGGACATAATTACCATTATATTGATGCCCTCGCCTCATCAGTAAGTGACTACTGTTTTCCAAAGTGATATTTTTCAACATTACCCTTTCCCGTTCCTTGAATGTAGTCCCTAATATATTACATTGATGCCCTCACCTCAATAGTAGGTGAAATACTGTTTTCCAAAGTGATATTTTTCTACATATCCTTTCACGTTCCTTGAATGTAGTCCCTAATATATTACAATGATTGCCTGGCCTCATAAGTAAGTGACATACTGTTTTCCAAAGTCATCTTTTTCTACAAATCATTTTCACTAAAAATGTAAGGCAGGCCGTAAAGCTTTAGCTGGGGCCAGAATAAAATAGGACAGGGGAAAACCTATTAAGAAAATAATAAAAATAAGGACTATTTTGTTACTTCCTGGGCCACAAGGTGAATGCTGGTGGGCAACATTCGGCCCACGGGCCATATGTTGTGCAGGTCTGCTCTAGATAAATATATAAGCTAATATTTACAGTTTTACATTGCCATCAAGCCCAGTGTTAGTGTTAAATGGAGCCGGTGATAATAACATATCATGTAATTTTTCATTTATTGGGACAAAGTTATAAAATTTGCTTTGCAAATTTCCAATCTTTCTATATGGTTCTACAGGCTATGTAGGGCTTTGGCCTGCCTCACTACTGCCTTCCACTCAGATACCAGAAATAGATTTTTTTTTATTACCAAAGTTGTTGTCATTGCCCCAAAAGAAAGTGATATAGATATGTTAAGTCCAAGAAAATGGATAACTAAGAGTCCAAAACCCACCATTTTGTAGATCAGTATAATATAAGGTATACTATTTAGAGTGGCGGAGTAAGATTTTGAGTGGGGGGTCTCCGAGAGTAGAATTTTTATTTTTTTTATTTTTTTGAAGGGCTGGCCTTTTCGGCTAACCGCTAGATTTTTATTATTTTTCGAAAAGAGGTGGCAAAATACCACGGGCGACACAAACCCTTGTTTATGCCACTTGATATATACACTGCTTCTCATAGATAACAACACTGAAGGCGACACGTATTACTAATGGGGAAAAAATGGCGGCCCGAATGGGGGTAAACATAATGTAGTCTATGCTACAAGAATAACTTTAAGAGTGTTTCACGCTTATCATCCTTTTATGGCTGTCACCTTTTTCATTGAGTTGATTTTAGTGACATTTCTTTGCACCATATATTTTCGCGTTTAAAGCGTTTCACGTAAACAATGCAAGTACCTCACATGTTTATTTATTTCTTTATAGTAACAAACTGAAAATGCCAACTCCGCGCACTATGCGATCTGTTAATCTTGTTCAATAACATGAATAATAATAATAATAATAGGGCCAAAAAACATTAGGTGCATATATTTTAACTCAAAATTAGTCTTTATAAAGCCCTTAAGACACATATAAAGTTCGTTTTTAAAAGTTGTCTTATAAAATAAAGTTTAAAAGTGCCATACATTTAGCCTTTCCATTTTTATATTCCAGCAGCCCCCGACTTTTAAAATAGGATTACACCAAATATCGCCAGGAATATTTAAAGTTTTATACAGACTAGAACAGCGTAGGGTTTGTTTTTACACAGCAACACGTTATTATTTAGGTTACAAGCGTTTATGTTGGTCTGGTTGGGTTGACCTTAAAGTTGACGTCACTGGAGAAATGTATTTTTATGTTCAAATGCTTTCTAATGTGATTAGATCACACAGCTTGCTTTATAAAATTTAAGTTTTTATGATTGATTATATTTTCAATTTTGTAAATTATTTCAGATTCAAGAAGGACAACACGAATAACAACTGCTGCCCCACGTATGTTAAAGAGTTGCATTTCCTTCTTAATTACGGTTTGCGGACAATCATATTAGCTTGCACCGATGTTTTCTTTGTTTTTAAACAGCGAATTTATAAACTATGTAAATGAAAAACATGCTTTATTGAAACTATTTCAAAGGAGATTTAAATTTTAAAATTTGTAGTACTTAATTTGACACAATAAATTAATGATTTACGATTAGGTAACTAAAAGATTTCTTTATGTAAAAATGAAGGGCCGAGTAGAAATGTACTTAATTACAATTTTTCAAAAATGAGCTAAACCCGGCATTATTTTTGATGACTTCCCTTGAATCGTTCAAGTTAATATAATTCATAAAAGATGTACACAAGTGTTTGATTCAGAGTTAACTCGAGCAGCTTTTAAGGTATTTAAATAATGATTTAAAAACTTCAAACTCATTTTTCTCAAAACTGCAAACATACACTTAATTACTTTTTCTACTCGTCCCTTCAAATGTATCATTTATTTTGCAATATATAGTTAATTTTCTATACTTTATCAGGATAAAAAGTTATTTAGATAATAATCTTTTAATTGTAAATATCTGAAGTTAACTTTGTGTACATTCACAAGTCGTTAATCGGTACTATTAACAACTGTAACTGTGCTGATTTTAGGATTTTGAGTAGTTTAAGATAAGACCATCGCTATAAATGTCTATATTCATTTTAAAAAAAGTGCACCCATCTGTTTTTATGTTCCAACATCAAAACCTATCAATAATAGTAATAATGCGTAAAATATACATTACATTAAATTATTTTTATTCCTATCATTGTTTTAAAAATCTAAAATTATTTAAATCGTTTCGTATTTTAGTATTATAGGATCAGCCTAGATCATTCTTATACACGTAAACACATATTAACTTTAAAATGGTGAAGGTTTTGTTCCACCGATGAGCACGTGGTCACATAAATATTGTATTTTTATTAGCAACAGTGACCGAACTTAGCATCTCAGTGACGAATATTCCGTCGAAACTTAACTTTAGCAGTGATTTGTTACTAAGAGATGTTTCTGCAACAAATACGCAGTGTAATGTGTCTAACAATGACGACATTTACTTCTTTTATTTGATTATTATTTTTTATATTTTTGATTTGTGACTTTGTATTATGTTAAATTTTTTAAATGAATCTCTTTGTTTATTTTATTATGTATTTGATAAGTGGATGGGCTTGTTAATGTTTATACACACATATACATATATATATATATATATATATTCATATTTAAAAATGTTTTGATGATTATTTTATTGTAATAAATTATATTTGCACGATTTCGTTTACACCATAGCATTTATAGTGTCCATTATGCACATTATCTTAATTTATTTTACACTTAGAGCTATTTAAAAAAAAAATAAGTAAACAATTGTCTCATTTTGCACATTGATTCATTTGCATTATTCCTTACACAAGTCCCACTTTTTAAATAATGCACATTCAATAGTTCATATGATGACATCAATCAAAACTTTATGTCTCTATTTTCAAACATTACATTTTGTATAGTGATTTGTCAACATTCTAATATAATTATTTTACAGCTCAGACGACCAACTCACCAGTTACTAAGGCAGTAGGTAAGAACTATTCCCAAATTTCGTTGTTCAAAAGTTTTATTTTCTTTATAGTCTCAATACATTACAGAATTTGCGAGATGGAGCTTGAATAAATCCATCAAGGTCTAACTTCTGTGCAGAGTGATAACTTTGTCCAATCGAAACGTGACATGATACAGGGAAAAATCCTTGCATGACAATTTCCTTTTGCTATCTGGCAAAAATAGAATTTCGATGATTTTGACTCGCATAAAAATCATATCAATCATTCCAAAAAAAAAAAAAAAGTTGAAATTGCTTTGGATCGTATGAGCAATAGATATATCGAATAGTCTTCAAGGCATCTTTTTGTAAGTGAAGAAAGATGTCTCGACTACTGCAGTAGTTAGGGTCAGTGTCAACCGGTGCTGCAAACTCACGGTGTGACCCCTTCACCTTATTTCCACAACGGATTTATTTTTTAAAATAAGTCCATGTCATAACACTGACAAGAACAAATACAAAAACAACTTAATAAAAGGGAAGGGAAAAATGTATTTAAGATTTGTTACATATACTTAAAATCGCACTACCACATCGTATTTGGTATCAATGGAAAGTTTTATTTTAGAGAATTTAGTTTCTTGTCACTTACGAAAGTTTCCGAACACTTCAATCGGCGTTACATGGTGGTCAGCGTGTATTTTTTTTATTTAACTATATGGTCAAATTATTGCTGACTTGTCGAACTTGACCTTTTAATAATGCACGCATTTGAATTTGTTACACGTGTGCTAAATTTACTTGTGATTGGTTATCTTTTCTAATGAATTTCAGTTAGACCAATCTGTGTGTCCTCTATAAATATGCAATTTTCTTTAATTTTGTGTCAGCCCTGAAATGGTGTCACCCGGTGCGGTCAGAACTCCCTACATCCCCACCACCTACACACTGGTCACGCCTACAACCTTATCACCAACCTTAAGAACAGCCTCTTTGGCAGAAGTTTCATTAAATTAAACTTGATTTTTTCCAATAGTTTTCTTCTCAGCTCTTATGATCACTGTGAAGTTTTTGTTTATTTTTTAAATCTCTTTATGCTCTATTGCTGCTTTCACAGATTTGATTTAATCTTTGAAACGGTGCAACATTTTCTGGTGTAGAAGAATTACACCTTCCTCGGTTTTCAAATGTTATTGCATCTCCCCTTTTTTCCCAAACAGTAAATTCGAAGAAAATCTGTTTACTTTTGAGTTCATGCAAAAAGAGTTCCTCCTCTATGGTACGCCCGTCTGTTAATTTTAAAAGTTGGCACCAAGGTTTCAAGGATCAATGTGGTACTAAAAGATTAGCAGCGTGGAGTCCTTCGACCTCGGTCCGGCTTAAACGGTATTCGAAGTCACTGGATCGGGGGTGGGGACGCTGCTCTTCTTGAGTGCCGGCCAAGAGCTTCGTGCTCGGTGCCGCTTCTGCCGATTGCTAGTCAGGCACTAAAAGATGTCGATGCAAACAAAACGTAATGACCAATATGTTTTAAAGAACGTTTTTGGGGTTAGTTCACTCACCAGGAAAATAAAAAAAACTCGAACGGTTCAGATGTGCTCAACTTTTATTGGTTCAAACTTAAATAGTCTCAACTTCTATTAGCTCTACTTAAATTGGCCTAACTTTTATTTCCCCATTTGCTAAACGGTTATTGGATCAAGCTTCACCTTTACAGCAACACATACATAATGTTCTTGTTGCCATTTCAAAGCACTAAAATGTAGTCAGACAGAACTCATTCTTAACATGCATAGAAAGGGTGGTTTTTTTTGCGTAAAATGCGTAGAAGTCATAACTGCACTCATTGACTGAAGTATACCAGACAATTGCATGGAAAGTATCTTGATAGATACTGTTTTGTAGATTTACAGTCTGGGTTAGACTGGGGCTTTCAGTAGAATGTGTTGATTTTTTAAGAGTCAGTTTTGCTTAAGTCGATCTTTACGTGGCTCTGACCTTTCTGCAACTCGTGATGCTTTCTGGCGGGCTGGTTGGGCGTTAACTCACGGTGTAACCCCTTCCCCCTGATGGTTGGGTGAATGGATCCCAGACTGAAGATGCATAATCTAAAAGCGGCCGGACAAAGGCATTATAGGCTCTTTCATTCACACCGGAGTTGGTGATCTTTAGATTACGCCTTAAAAACCCCAGGTTCTTGTTTGCCTGGTTGCACACATTGTTAATATACTCGTCCCAGCGGACCTCTCTTTGAATGGTAACACCCAGGTACCTTCCGGAGGAAACTGACTCAAGTAAATGGCCATGCAATTCATAGGGGTAGTGTAGAGGAGTACAACTTCTAGATTCTGACAGTGTCTGGCACTTGGTCGGATGAAATTCCATGTCCCAGCTCGCCTCCCACTCAGCCAACAGATTAAGATCCTGTTGTAGCTGGTCCTGATCAGATCTATTTGCGATCGTCCTATATACCGCTTTGTCATCTGCGAACAATCTTGCTTGGGATGTCAGTTTCTCAGGTAGGTCATTGCTTATGTCATTACCATCTAAAAATACAAACACAGGGGCCATGATATTGTTCTCCCTCAATGATTAGTATGTTTTTCGGTGCGTCTAGAGCATGATTATCCTGCACTGTAACTAATCCAAACGTTTGCATAGACTTATTATGAATACATTCAATACTTCGTCACTCATAAGTCACTAATAAAAAATGATAAATAGGTTACAAAAACAAAAATTCACCAAAACTGAATAACTATCAAGACGCACCGCGAACAGAAAAATGCCTTAAGCTTTATCTGGAATTTCTTTTCTGGAAGGTTCTTACTCCCTTCGTATGAATAAGCCGGCTGCTTTCCCAGCCGGAAGACATTTGTCAGATTTCCTAGAAATGACACTTATGGGACTTACTATATTTATTAAATTCTTTAAAAAAATTAGTGTGTGTATTAATATTTGCATGTATACCTTTCGACTTCCTGTGTTTTAAATTAATAACGTTTTAATTCTTTAAACGTTTTTTACTTATGTATACATATTATTAGTATAATTGTAATTTAATACTTGTATTAAAAATAGGTTTTGTATCATTTATCTTTGCATGCTAGTTTTCATTCCTTTTTTATTTATTGTTCATCTAGCAAGCAAAATATTTACTTGCACAAAAAAAAAATCACTTAATGTTTTCGTCGCAATAAATATATATTCCTTTCTTCCATCTTTGAGAGACGATGGCGTAGCTCTGTATATTTGATCAAATGATTTCTAGGCCGATCCTTAAATTACATTCTCGGCTCCACTTCTCAACCGGAGAACCATGACTCCTGGTTAAATTTAGTCTCCCGTAATGCTTTTTTTTGTGTGAAGGGCTTTACTTTTTTGCTCGTATTCTGTCTGTTTTCCTTCCTCACAGAATCCGGCCTTGCCAGCTGGAAACAGAGCTCAACGATCATCTCACATTCATGATTTTATATTTTATGTTCGCTCATTTTTCATTTCCATAATACTTATAAAGAATGTGTTGCGGCCGTCCACTAAGCAATGACCCTCTTCCAACTCTTTATGCAGCACTTTATTCGGAATTCAGCAATTCTGCATCCTCATTTCATGACTATCCCGAAACTCATTGTTGCGCTCTCTGTTCTGCCATTGAATGGTGGAAGTTGTTGAGTTTTACCTCATAATTGGCATTTGTGGTTTACGCATCACTGTCACATAAGAGCATTTGAAGCAGGAATGTCTAACTGATGCTATGTTTTTGTGTTTTTGTATTTTTTTTTTTTAGTTTAGCATTGTTAGCACACCCGCTTTATCAATTTAGCAAAGCTACTGCTCATTTTGCGATCGTGGTGTTAACCTTTTTGTCACCTAGGAGTATGCTAGAGATATCAGTTGCAAAGTTATGTGAAATTATCAAATACTTACATATTGTGACCCTACATAGATATTTTGGAGGGAAGTATTTTTTTGCGTGCTGACCTTTGCTTTCTGTAGACTAATGGAAGTCCAAACTATTTACATTCGAGACAGAGGCAATTAACTAGCCACCGAAAAACACTTTAGTGTGCAATGCTAAGATTGCATCGTTAGTGAACCGCATTACGAATTGGCATCATAACTTGAATTGATTTACACTCAGTCTTTATAGTCATTGAAGAACAAAATGAAGAAGCATTAATAAAAAGGGAGATGAGATTTGATGCAAGTACGCCGTTTTGTTTTTGTCTGCTGCTGACTGGGAATGCATCACGGACAGTGCCTTTAAAGTTCACTGTGCTTTGCATGTTTTTGGTATAATGCTTCTATGATTGAGAGAGTTCTGGATGGAGAATCGATGCTTTGCAAGATACTGAACAGACCACTTTAACTTACTTATTCGAATGCCATGGTCATGTCTATGAAAACATTCAGAGGGTATTATGGAGTTTATGAGACGTCGCCTTTAACCGGCGTAAAGAGAATATAGTGTCTATAGTTCAATGACCACATCGGTAGTCACACTTGGATTCTGATTAGATGCGATTAGGAAGAGTTTACAATCGCTTAAGAGAAAAACGGGCGAAAGTCATTGAAATGTGTATGCCGTATTTGATGTTTAAGTAATCATTGATAAATGCATGTCATTTTCAATGTGAATCTTTTTATCTGTTCAGGCCATCAACCAATCTTAGACAAATCAACCGTCAAGGAAGGGGAGCGCTTCAAAATGACTTGTGACTACAAGCGTTTTGAGATTGTAAACTCTGGAATATATATTGACGACTATATCAATCACGTGCAGTTATCAAGAAGATCGGACGGGTCCTTAAAATACTCATTGATTTATCGATACTGTCCAAGGCTTGCGATAAATAACCACTTAACAGTAAGTTTTTAATGAACGTTCATCGTGCTGGGCCACGTGTATGTGTTATGGTTTTCCTTGTATTCGCCTTGCTCTTTAACACCGTTTGTGTCGTTCTTTCCCTGCTGGTGTGTCGTTCTTTCCCTGCTGGTGTGTCGTTCTTTCCCTGCTGGTGTGTCGTTCTTTGCCCTGCTGGTGTGTCGTTCTTTTCCCTGCTGGTGTGTCGTTCTTTGCCCTGCTGGTGTGTCGTTCTTTTCCCTGCTGGTGTGTCGTTCTTTGCCCTGCTGGTGTGTCGTTATTTTCCCTGCTGGTGTGTCGTTCTTTTCCCTGCTGGTGTGTAGTTCTTTGCCTTGCTGGTGTGTCGTTATTTGCCCTGCTGGTGTGTCGTTCTTTGCCCTGCTGGTGTGTCGTACTTCGTCTTGCAGGTGTATCGCTCTCTTCTTCCTGGCATGACATACTTTTATAGCAAATGCAAGCACTTTAATTGTCTTATTTATTTTATATTATCATTTTTAAAGTCATTATATAAAGTTTAAATACACATTGATTACTTAATAAAAAGTTATGAACTAGTAATTATTAAAAAAAATATTTGTTGTATAGAATTTTCTTAATTGTAATTGAGGTATTTATAATATTGTATTGTTCATCGTAATTTTATATCATGGAGTCGTATATAATGTGTTATCAAATTATTTCCTTTATGACTCGATGTTCAACAGAGTTACGACTGAGTTACATTGGCAAATATGTTTCTTTTCAATGAATGACCCCTATGATGATTTTAGATATCCTTTAAATAACATAACGAACATTGCAGAGTAGGTTTGTATTCTTTCCCCTACATCAGAGTCATCATCAACCTTAACATAAAAACTTTTATTCTTAAACGTGCCTCCGACTGTCTAGAAAACATCTGGTTAATTGGCGTAATTTTCTTTGTGTTTTGGAAGTCATTCTCGATTTTCTTCAAAGTCTCTAATTATTTCATAGTTTTAATTTTTACTTTATTTCCAAAATTTAGGGCATACACCATTTTCTATCAAAATATGGTTCTGTCCCACCTGCAGCCGATAGCTTATAAACTTATTTACCATCTAAGTTGTGTTTATTTAAAATTAAAAACTAAAATATTTCCACTGAAAAATACATACTGAAATTTGCAATGCTGTTATATGCAGATCTAATTAGACACAAACAATATTTGTTAATAATACAATATTTGTTCAGCTTTATAGATGATTTTACAAAATACAAATGTAGACGTTTCGACAAACTTCTTCATCAGTACAAAAAAAAAATAAACATTTATACTAGAATAAATTAAATTTTCATAATACATATATATTTACATGTATCCTACCTTAATTGAAAACAAATGAAGAGTGGATGCAAAATCCAGACAAAAGCAAATTTAAGGAGAACGGAAAGGAAGTGAGTGGAAGTAAATTTTAACATTAAAAAGGTTTTACATAGCTCCTATGTCGTTTTCCTTGCCTGTTTCCATGTGTAACAAAAAATAGAATTTGTCTAAGATCATAATGAAAAAGAAAGATCAAACATCCAAATTAGTCATAAGAAAATAATTTAGGATCTTCCGTTAACTGTTTATGTTATGTGGGTCAACTATATTTATTCCATGTGCTGGTGCCATTGAAGCTTCATCCCATATTATTACTTTCTCAGTTCATTTCCAGGCTAAAATCTGCCAATCACTTTTAATGTTTTAGAATTCCATTTCTTTAAATGTCAAATAGAAAGCGTTTACTCCATCAGGAAACAATATCTTATAGTCTTCCATAGGATTGTCATTTTACCTGTAGAAAAAGTGTTTCAGTGTCTATTAGGAAAGTATCCCATTTAGGTAATCTTTCGCAATTTATTCTTCTAAGAAAGTTGCAAATGGGATAGAATTCCTTCGACATGTGTAAGTTCTTCGAAATGTATTGTTCATTTAACCCTTAGGAGAGAGTGTACAAACCATTTTTTTTCTATCGGTCGGACTTAACGTAAACATTCTGTTTTTTGCAGTTTCATGTCCTCCAAGACGTCGTTTCCATTTTGAACTTTAGTCGTCCCAGGTTTGATGTTAGGGAGTTTCGAGATATCCATTTTCTCGGGCTTTATAGTCTTCTCGATTAAATTTAATAATAGTCAACATTGTTTATGTTGTGGCTTTTTGATGTACATCTTTAGTTTCCTTGGCTGTTTTAAAACATAGTGGATGGTTGTCCTCAAGGTGGACATCTAATTTTCCTCGTGATGGGTTTGGTGGTGCATTTTGTATTCCTTGTGACTCAAGCGTGCATGCTTCAGGTCCGCTTAGATATCGGTGCATCGAGTATTTGTTTTAATAGTCTCTTTAATGTAACTTCCTTTTCGGAGTGAACAATTTGCATTTTTTAATCAATAAATTATAATCAAATAATAAATTTTTATAACATCATAATCACTTTCATCGGGAAAACCCACACATCTGTTGTTTTTAGAGTTGCGATGTAATTATTAAGAACTTTTTTTTTGGAAGCTTGTTCCAGTCCCTGATTGTCTTTGGCAGGAAAGAACATTTTCTGTACTGCCTTCTCGCTGGTATGAGCCGGAACTAACTGTCATGGCCTCGTCGCTGTCTATGGGGGAGAGGAACGAGTTTCTGTTTAATGCCAGAGCAGTGGACCAGCCAAATTAATTATCTTGTAAATCATGGAGAGCCTGGATAGTCGTCGTCGTTCCTCCAATAGAGACCAGCCCAGTGTTTCCAGCATGCTCACAACACTAAAGGTATTCCTGTAGCGGTTCAGGACAAAGAGTGCTGCCCGTCACTGTACTGCCTCCACCCTGTCGATGCTCTTCTGTGTAAATGGGTCCCAGACTAAAGATACACAATTTTATAACGGAGAGAAAATGCTTTATCGGCTATTTCTTTCACACTGGAATAAATGATCTGTAGATTACGCCTTAAGAACCCCAGGGACTTCTTTGCCTGGTTGCACACATTGTTAATATGTTCGTCCCAGCGGACCTCTCTTTTAATGGAAACACCAAGGAACCTTACAGAGGAAATTGGCTCAAGTACATTTCCATGCAGTACATAGTGGTAGTTTAGAAGAGTACAACTTTAAGTGACTGAAAATGTCTGGCACTTGGCAGGATGAAATTGCATGTCCTAGCTCATCTTCCACTAACTGACCGATTGAGATACTGTTGTTTCTGGTCCTGGTCAGATCTGTTGGCGATCGTCCTATACACCGCCGTGTCATCTGTGAACGGCCATGCTTTAGATTTCAGTTTCTCGGGCTGGTTATTGGTGTATGCTAGGGGCCTAGCACCGAGCCCTTGGGGACCCCTGACTTAACACCGACAAAGGTGTTGCCTGTACCGTACAGCAAGTCGGTTGCTGAGGAAGCTAGAGATCCATGTTTTAGTAGTGTCTTGGATCCCATATCGTTAAGTTTGCGTAGAAGCTATTATTAACACATTAAAATGCCTTTAAGAAGTCCATCATTAGCACATCAGTTTAATTGTTGTTCTCCAGATGGGTCATCAAGTGGCCTATCCACAGTACCTCCTATCTCAGTTCAACTGAGCCATTTGTCTTCTATCGTTTCTATTGGCGGTCTTTCCTGTGGATGGGACTTCGATATTTCAGTCGTGACATATCGCTGATTTATCTTAGGTTTTGTGGTCTTGTTTAGTATGTATTTCGTCACTGCATCAGTGATTATTGTATTAAACTTTCCCCACATCTCTTCTGTTGCCCCTGTACCCTGAATATCCTCCATGTTTGAGCTCAGCTATGTCGTTGCTCTAATTTTACTTATTTTTCATTCCAAATACGTACTTTCATAAAATCTATAAAGTAATAAAAACTGTATCGTTTAGAAAATAATTGTAATAAGAAAAGGTCACGTATGTCATGGTCAAATCGTGTCAATATATGTTCTGTGTATGGTTTGATGAGGGTAAGATTTCCTGTATTTCCCACGAGTTCTCTCAATCATGTATGACTGTCTTGGCGTTTTCGGGGAAAAAAAAGCACGTGAGGAAGTGTGTGTACAAGGGAGACGAGTAGAGTATTGAGGGAGTAGAGTAACGAGTGGAGTCCAAGAGACTGTGTGGATTTTTTTCGTTTGGTGAAGTAGGATGTGATTTTTATGTCGATAAAATAGTTGTGATATCTGATGCTTTTTTGAACACTTATGCATCCAAAAAGAATTAAATATGTTTTGCTGACTGTTACACTACTCTGTGTTGTTTTTCCTTTCAAACCATCGGCTCTTTAGGATTTCGGAGAGTTTCAAAATATCAGCTCTGCAGGAGATGGAGGATAGGAGTTTTTGACTTTAAAGATAGTGCATGTGGCTGTAGCGAAGGGAATTAACTACTAGACAACGTACCCTTCGGTCACAGCGTGAGTTAATTGGTGAAGTGAAACTTCACAACCAAATAGAGCTCACTAATTCACTTATCACTCCTCCAAATAAAAAAGTTTCATGTGGGTTTGCAATTGGTTCCTTTTGATATTCATAACTTAAGACACAATTATATGACAGATTTTAACTTTCGTATGATTCATGCTAATAGGAACGATCCATGGCTTTACGCCTCCATGCACAAACCACCGACTGGTGCAAATCCTTCTCTCAGCCTTGGGCGACCTGTGAGTCGTCTGCCCCTAGGTTTCTGCCTGCATATTACTTTTCCTGCTCGACATTCCGGCATCCTTTTAGTATGTCCTTCCCAGCGCTGTCTGATTTTTTTTTATTGTTGCTACCATGGTTAAGTCTTTGTACACTTGGTATAGTTCTTGGCTTGTACGGATTCACCAGGTATCATTTCCCATCACTGGGCCGAATATTTTTCTGATGATTTTCCTCTTATGTTTCTACTTGTCTTATGATAGTCGAAAAAATTGTCTTCTTTGTTCCCTTGAGAGGTTTTTGTTTCCCAGAAGCTGAAATAGTAACGGTTGCTTACTCTTATCTTTTATTTCACCTCCAACATTATTTCATTGTGCTCGTTTATAAATGATCCTAGATATATGAATGTAGCAACCCTCTCATACAATGAAACATTCCGACAACTCCTGCGATGCCACTGGTGCCAAGCTGTATCATCCACATGATGTTCCCTTGGGGTCATCCAGCGGCGTGGAGAGAGGAGATTTGCTGTTGGGAACCAGCTTATAATCCTAGAAGAATAATCCCAGGCCTTGTGGATTTCGTCCTGCGAATTCCCTACTATCGTCACCTCGTGACGGACGGATGCCAGCATGGCTCGTTCCAAAACAGTCCATAACAAAAGACGATAACAAAGTTTAAATACAATGACAAAGAATATGATACTCAAACCAGGGCTAATTACAATTAATACGTTTTTAATGTGTTAATTACACTTAAATACCAAAGCAAGAGTATATGATTAAAACAATTAACTTTTAGTTTGGCTGGTACCAGCTCTGTGTTAATAAAAATACAATGAGCAAAAGTTGTACAACGAGGAAAAAAATCTACACACAACAAAGCACTGTCTAATATTACAATAATAACACACGCACCAAGTCTCGTGATAAAGGATCTCTCTCTCTTTCATTCAATCTTCCGCCTTTTATATTATGTTCCCGTTAGAAAATTCCAGAAACAAAATACGCTTTGCAACTGCTTCCAGCACACTCCAGACCATTCGATAATGTTCTGTTTGAAACGGACATACACCTTGTTGTAAACAAGGTTAATATTTGCTAGCTATACCCCAAAGTGGCCTCCAGTGTGTTGACTACAAATGGTCATGCACCGGGAAAGCGAGTATCAAAACACATCGCCTAGCTAACAGTATTTGATAAAGAAATATATGCCATTAAAAATCTGAATGTTTGATTGAAAAATCCATATTTGCAATTAATAAATTTGAAGTGTTATTGATTGGGAAATAACTATACATAATAAATAATGTGAAATAGGAGATGGCTGCTATGGGCCTTCGAGTGCGAGCTCCTAATGCCCCACCGGCACACCTTCACACTGGCCAGCCACCGGGTTTCCCCACTGACAGACCGTGCGGCGGCTTTCTTGGAACCTCCCCCCTGGCCTGGGGGACGTCCTGTCAACCGAGAACGCTGCTTATAAAGCGTTCGCGGTCCACTCTCCAAAGAGTCTGCACGGTTTTGCTTCCACTCCAGAGGGAAGGTGTTGCATTACCACCCCCACCGTTCAGGGAGTCTTTCGTTCTGGACGTTAAGATGGGACGAAACGGTTGACTAGGAGCGGCTTTCTCACATCCGCGTAGCTAAAATCATCGGTATATGCATTCGCCACCCCTAACTCATATCCATCAACGGCAACAAGTAATCATTTTAGACACTGCTACTCCCGTTGCGTTGGGAGTCATGCGGTCAGTCGGGGTTTTTGGCTTCGGGTGGACGAGTCCACCGTACTAGTCCGCAACGCCGCAAAGAGGAAAACCCCTTGTGGATGCCCCGAAGTTGCCTCAGGGACGCTGCATCTGACGCACGGCACGGATACATAATACATACGGATACATAATACATACGGATACATACTACATACGGATACATAATACATACGGATACATAATACATACGGATACATAATACATACGGATACATAATACATACGGATACATAATACATAGAATGTACGATTAATACAAAAATATTTACACATATTAAATATGATAGTATCACAATGTGATAGTAGTAACTTTATGGGTTGGACAATATGGCAACATGAAGCTTACATTCAACACCATGGATTTAAATTATGTAATCAACTTTAAACAGAAGGGACGGTTTGCTGAAGATTTACATACTCTGGATGGATTTGCTAATGATGTGTGATTAATATATATATGTAAATATACGTATATGGCACATACAGAATATCATTGAAACATAGATGTAATATAAATACAATAAACGTGCAATTGTTTGACAGAGAGATAATGTATATCATAAACGAGTCTCACCGTGTCTAGAGAGATAGATGTGATAGATGTGACGTGATTGATAGATATATATTTGTATATAAAATGGGTTACATGTCATTAATTGTGAGGTGTATGAATATAAAAAATGGTAAATGCTATTGATAGTAATATATATGAATATAATAAATGGTACATGTTATTGATTGTAATATATATGAATTAATAAATGGTACATGCTATTGATAGTAATTTATATGAATATAATAAATGGTACATGTCATTAATAGTGAGATGTATGAATATAATAAATGGTACATGTCATTAATTGTGAGATATATGAATATAATAAATAGTACATGCTATTGATAGTAATATATGTGAATATAATAAATGGTACATGCTATTGATAGTAATATATATGCATATAATAAATGGTACATGCTATTGAAATTAATATATATGCATATAATAAATGGTACTTGCTATTGATAGTAATATATATGAATATAATAAATGGCACATGCTATTGATAGTCATATATATGAATATAATAAATGATACATGTTATTGATAGTAATATATATGAATATAATAAATGGTACATGCTATTGATAGTTATATGTATGAATATAATAAAAGGTACATGCAAATGATAGTGATATATATGAATATAATAAATGGTACATGCTATTGATAGTAATATATATGAATATAATAAATGGTACATGTCATTTATTGTGAGATGTATGAATATAATAAATGGTTCACGTTATTAATTGTGAGATGTATGAATATAATAAATGTTACATACTATTTATAGTAATATATATGAATATAATAAATGGAACATGTTATTGATAGTAAGATAGAAACTTCTCTAATTTATGCCATGTATAACCCAACACTTTTATTGATATTCTTTTTGTAATCTTAGGGCATTCCTCCTGGGAGGACATGGGACGTAAACATTGTTCATGGAGAACATCAGGCCACACAAGAATTTATAAGTATGACTGTCACTGTCAATGACACAATATACTCGGACAGTGGCTCATATGAATGTAGTGTACTTTTTGCTACTAAACGAGAAAGCAAACGAAATGAAACTCTCACAGGCAAGTAGTACATACATATTTAATTAGTAATCTACAATATTTTAACCCGAAAATTTGTCGAAATGATAACAATGTTGACATCAGAGCTGGAACAATGAGAGCTTGTTAAAAACTTAAGATTATATATTTTACTAAAGATACGTTATACAATTTTGAAGTTGCGACATCTTGGTTTATCGGGTAAAGAATGGTGTGACCTTTTGGCTAATGGGGGCTGTGAAACTGGTAAATTAAATATATTTTGTAACCATTTATCGACCTTTAATATATATTTCCTAACAAATGTTGCTATTGGCTAAATTTAATATCTTTCAACAAATCTACAAATGTCTGCAGTAATCAAGACGAAAACAGATCAAACTACAACTACAGGTAAATAATCTCATATTTCTATAGTTTTCAATTTAAAACAAAAAGAAAACGAATGCAATTTAAACCAAGGACACTTACTTTCCATGTCTTGTCCATTATGTTAATAACTGTAAATAATTGTTTCATTCTTCAACTCGCTTATGGCAGCCAAATTATTTGAGTAAGATATCTTGAGCAAGGGAGTTTCGATCCGCTTTTGTTGGTATATCTTTCAACAAATTAAAGGGCAATTCTTCAAATTAATTTGCTGACATTTTCAAACTACAAACTTATCTTCTTTAGTGGAGAGGGTGGAAAAATATTCCTAATCGCAGGTGGCAATTACCCCAGCATTGTCACTGTAACCTTTACAGTAGAAACCATGTGTGTTAAGAAATATTTGTCCCAGTATGTTTGCATAGAATTAAGATTGATTGGATGTTTGACAGTAGGTTTTTACCAGCCACCCAGTCAGCCTTCCCTTGAAAAAAAATTTTTTAAACGGTTTTAAAATTACGTTTCTTCTTACATCAGGGCAATTACATCACCCTTTTGATAAATTTGTCAAAAATAACTAAGATAAATAATTTACATTTAAAATGTGTTTATAAAATCATAGGCTAATTAACTAAACACATAGCTGTTAATATAATCAACACTTGGAGATGTATCAACATAATGTAAGTAGACTTTATTTGCTGTAATATAAAATCTTTTCAATTGGCGGCACATTCCTTTTTTTCCGTTGATTTAATAAACATAATATTGACCAGATCAAATATCGCGCAGTTTCACTGACCCTTAGTGACACAGAAATTGTAGTTGGTTTTTTACAAAGCATTTTTTCATAATGAAAAACAGGGTCATTAAAAAAAAATCATAAATATATAAAAAAATCAGAGCAATCATGGTAAAAGCTCATCGCTACACATTGATTTTAAACAAATAAAAACGAATGCTTCACCACCCAACTCATGGATTCTAAACTTCACCCCCCACATCATCGACTCTAAACCTCACCTCTCAAATTCTGAACTTTAAACATCACGTCTGAAATAATGGATTTTAAACCTCACCTCCCAACTAATGGACACTAAACCTCACTTCCCATTTCGTGGACTCTAAACCTCACTTTCCAACTAATCTATATGCACAAAAAGGAATGTATGTATGTCATATATGCGCTCCTGCGCCAATCATGCGATCGCGATAAAACTTTGGTGATTTTTTGTCCACACTTACAGGCTTTTTCTAAGTCATTAAAACCCTTTTAAAATAGTCAGTTTTTTGGCAGTTCGCCCTAAATTCGGTTTATTTCATATAGAAACTTAAAAAAAAAATTTTCGTATGCGCTCCTATAACCTTCATCCGAATGCAATATACCTTTGGAGAAATGCTGTGCCCATGCCCTGCAAAGGTTTTTTTAATTATTACAATGATTTTAAAATTTTCCGTTTTGAACCAAGGGCCCTATTTACGTTTTTAATTTAAGAGCTATATAAACATCCTTTCAAACCGTATGCGCTCCTACACCATTCACGCCATTGCGCTACAACTGTAGTGAGTTGTCCAAATTCCGGCACATTTTTCTAAGTCATTATTAAACTTTTAAAATATTCTCATTTTCTTTTCTTATATGAGCTGTGTAAAAAAAAGTATTTCCGTATGCGCTCATATACCATTTATCCGAATGCGATAGAACTTTGGTGAGATGTTAAGCGCAAGCACACAAAGTTTCGAAAATTATTACAACCATTTTAAAATATTCTATTCTGAGGATCTAAATGATTTTTTCTGATATGAGCTATACAAATATGATTTCAAACATAGTTAATGCATGGTTGGATATGATTTTAATCAAATACAAATAGCGACATTTCATTTTGCGTGTAACATAATATGTAGTTTTCTGAAGCAATATAACAATTCTACAATACTACGTTTGTGTCCTGGGGCCCTAAATACGTTTTCCCCCATTTTAATATCAATATAATTATAGTATGCATTCCTATACTATTCATCCCATTGCGATAAAACTTTGGTGAATTAATATGCACACACGCGCACATTTTTCTAGATTAGAACAATTATTTTACAATATTCCGTTGGGGCAAAGGCCCTAATTTCGTTTTTTTGTTATAAGACTAATAAGAGCTTTATATCTAAAATTTCAAACAGAGCTATCGCATAGTTGGATTGAATTTAATCAAATACAAAGAGCGATATTTCATTTTGTAAGTTACATTGTTCAAAAGCCATGCCGAAGATTTTAGCTACGTGGCCGTGAGAAAACCGCTACTAGGAAACCGTTTCGTTCCACTTTCCGTCCCGACCGAAAGGCTCTCTGGGCGGTTGGGGTGGTAAAGCAACACCTTCTCTCCGGAGAGGAAGCAAACCCGCCCAGACCCTCGGGCATAGTTGGCTGCGAACGCTTTAAACAAAGTCATTTCTGCAGAAATAGCAGATGTAGAAATTGATCAATAATTTTTAAAAAGCGTCACCAAAAAAAAAAAACATGATTCAAAGTCCATGTGGCTTAGTCAACAAATAATTCACCGTGCATGTTTGATGGGATATTTACAAAACGATACGCAAAATAGATTTGATTGCTGTGACTAACACTGGCAATGACGGATATCCACTCTATCGTCGACGATCAACTGAAGATGGTGGCAAATCAATCACTTTAAGAGTACGAACCAATGACGTTGAAGTCGATAATCGCATGGTTGTGCTGTATTCACCGTACTTTCGAAATTTTTCAAAGCACACATCAATGTCGAGTATTGCAACTCAGGGAAATTGATCAAGGACATATGCAAATATGTGAACAAATGTAACGATATTGCTGTTTTTGTAGTGGAAAAGGCAACTGGATCAATTGATAAAGTCTACCAATATCAAGTTAAAGGCTACATTAATAGAAATGAAGCAGTATGAAGCATTTTATCATTTCTATTCCATGAACGCCATCCAACGAGTGTTCATTTGGCAGCGAATCCTGAAAATGGACAGCGCGTGTACTTCACAACAGAACGTGCACGTTTAAGAACATTGTTAATTCCGCCAACAACGTCAACTGCATTTTTCACATGGTGCGGAATGATATTTTTGTAAAGACACTAGTTTACTCTGATGTGCCTACATATTACACATGGCATGCATCAGTGAAAAGGTTTTAATGTCGCAAACAAGGTAAAACATTTAAACAACACCAACATTTATACTCGATCTACGCCTTAGGCTGTGTCCACACTTTTTATCATCAAATCAGAAACTTTTACTTGCGATTACTGTTAATCAACGTACGTAGACCAACGTACTTTCACGAATTAAGAACAGTAAACGATCATGTATGTGCAACTTATCGTGGAGCTTGCCAAGAATTAAAACATCTGGAAAACGATGCTCATTGGGACACTTCGCTTTCTGATGCATCGAGTATTGCTCAACCACAGCAAATACGCATTTTGTTTGCAATCTGGATCTGGTTCTGGTTCGGTACGTTGCTGCATCCATATACGGCATGTGTGCAACGGTTGGGGAAGCGATATGCCATTCTAACGGCTCCTAGCAGATGCCAGGGCAGCCTTGGAAACTTTCGATCGATGTCGAGTTCACGGCAACATTAAAATCAATGTGTAACATATTGACAACGTGCTTCCCATCCAATCTTTGGGAGAAATACAAAGACTACATGAATGAAGACATCAGACTCCGTTTGCGTGCAATGAATCAAAATCCGGACATTCAATTTACACCAAACATGTATATTGAGGAATTGGTTTCGATTGAGGACATTTGGCAATCGCTAAAAAAGTACAGGTAGAGTTGGGAATGACTGCTCCAAATTGATCTGCAAACAGCCCTTTTCAACGGGCTTTGCAACGAGAAACACACTTTGAAATCGAATAATTAGTTACATAATTCGAATGAATCTTCCCAATTTGGTTCCATTACAACGCATAGTGTATAACAGAATTATGCATGCAATTTCAAGTTAAAGCAGTGGATTATATTTCCTAGATGCTCCCGGAGGCAAAGGCAAACTTTTTGAATTTAACTTATTTTGGCAAACATTCGATCACAAAAAATATTGCACTGGCAATCGCATCATCTGGAATTGCAGCAACTATTTTAGATTGAGGACGAAAAGCGCTTTTAGCACTAAAACTGCCGTTGAAAATGAAAATCACTGAGACGCCAACCTCCAGAATAAATAAACATTCTGGAATGGGTCAAGTCCTCCAATCGTGTCAATTTATTGAAATGTCACGTTATGAAATAGCGTCAGAGAGTGACAAGATGTGCCTCCTTATGCCGTCCCAAGAGCATCATCCTCCGCCCGAAGAGAGGCCACTAAGCGAAACGTAGGAGAAGTCCCTTTGCCAGAACGGCCCAAACCCGGGTCCGCTCGATCGGGGTTCTGCTGGAGGCCGCCTTAACCCAGGGTCACTCGGTCGGTCCGTCACTGCGCATACACATAGTGAAAATGATAGACTTTCCTAGGAGTTGGGATGGTAAATTTACGTCCTAATATATTCCTGCACCCATCATGTGGAAGCGTCGGACGCCTTATAAGAGAGTTTCTACAGTTGGTTTCTACCCCGCGACTAATTTGTGACGTAGCTAGGATGAAACGGTCGTCTAGGAAAAGCTTTCTGTGAGCTGCATATCAATAATCATCGACCAGATATTTCGGCCTGGGCATTTCGCATTAGAACGTTTAAAGGCAACTTGTAATCATGATCCATTCACTGTCTCTGTCCTTTTTTCAAATTGTAAAAACATCACAGCTGGCAGTCATGTAGGAATTTTTTAATTCCGGTTGTTACCATACATGATTTTGTCTTCCAATGTGGGACAACCAATGGTGGACATATTCCAAGGAATAACGTTGAGGGTGTCCGGTGACCAAGGCTTCCAGAACTGCAAGACACATCTCAGATTTGTCGACCGGGATCCTGTTTGAGGATGTCAACTCATTATATTGGACGAATATACCATGACGCACAAAAAAAAGGGAATTGGAAGCGCTTCATTGTTTTAGAAAATATTTGAGAGAAAATGAACAGCACTTCGGTGGCGTACTAATTGTATTGTATATTTTTTTTTTACTAACTCAACCAGTTATGCCGCGTCAGACAGCTGCTGAAGAATAAAATGCATGTCTCAAATCATCAATTTTATGGCAACATGTACAGAAATTGACTTTAAAGACCAATATGCGTGTGCAACTACACAATGATGCATCCGCTGAACATTTCGCAAAACAATTGATGGGCATTGAAAATTGGCGCGCCTATCATTCTTTTACAAACATAAATCAGCCATGATTAGGCCACGGTACCAAGCTTTAAGTGAAAAGCATGATGAACAAGATCATCGAAGCAAATATTTTTAAATTGAAAATGTAAGGATAAGATGTACTGTTGCCACGCATTCCAATAATTCCAAGAGATACGCCATTTGAATTCAAATGTCTGCAGTTTCCGGTGCAACTCGCTTTTGCAATGACCGTGAACAAAGAACAGGGACAATCGCTATAAGTGTGTTGACTAAATTTGGAAAGCCCATGCTTCTCCCATGGATAGGTGTATGTGGCCTACTCTAGGATCGGAAAAACTTCGGATTTTTCGTGTATGCACCAGACGGAAAAAAAACAGTGTGTATTTAAAAGCTGTTGATGAAACATAATTAAAATGCAAACATTTGCATTCTTTGAGATGCATTGCAACGCATGTTTGGTACTCGCTATTGGACTATAAAAATAATATTCAAACTCATGGACTCTAAACCTCATCTTCCAACTCCTGGACTTTAAACAACACCTCCAAAATAATGGACTCTAAACCTCGACACCCACTTCATCGATTCTAAACCTCACCTCTAAAAAGACCCGAAACCACACCTTCAAACTCATGGACGCTAAACCATACCTCCAAATTCGTTGACTTTATACTTCACCTCGTCCAGAAAATCAGAACCGTGTACACATTTAGAGATGGCAGCGCTCTTCTTAACCATATCTAAATTTTGGTACAGCTTGAATTTGGAACACTACATTCTCTCGAAACCCTGTTTCATATTGCTTAGTGATTTAATTGCATTAAAGACTATATGAACATTTTAGCACCTCTTGTTCACTTTACATAATTATTCATCAGACAATTCATCAAGAAAATTGTCTTCATCGGCAACCAACTCAGAGATAACACTCGTTAGTGTTGAGATAAAAAAATCTGCAATGATATTTTCTCATCCTTTGATATTAAAGTCAATGTCAAAATAAAAATCAAATTTATTCAAGATCAATTGTTTTCTCTTATATTTTTAATTTAACAGCTTTGAGATATTTTAATGCCTGATGACCTCATTGAAGAACGAATCACGCCCCCATAAGATAATAGGCCACTTTCTTAATGCCCAATATTATGGCCGAGTATTTCCTTTCTGTTGATGAATAGCGCGCCTCCATATCCATTATTTACTACTGATGAACTTAACATTGAAAGGATACTATTCGTGCTCTTTAATAGACCTGCGACCTGTCCTATATTCGAGGCGAATATGAACTATATGTTCGAACTATGAACGGGTCATTATTATCTGGTAACATTATTTTTTGGGTTATTTAGTAATTAATTTTGTAAAGCTTCTAATGCATGTTTGCATTTCGTCCGTCCAAAGAATATTGTTAGGTCTAACTTTCTTGGTGCTGTCACTTCAACGGATCTGTTAACGTTGAAAACTTTGGAAACAATCAGCTGTAATATGAGATCAGACCAACTAATCGTTTAACTTTAGTGGTAAAACACAACGGTTACCAGCCCGCGACAACAGTTCATCTCTCCGTCGATAGTACTTTTATTTGCTTGATAATATGCAAAGATATTATACAAGACGTTGTGACACAATTTATATATTATGTTTATAATACCGTGAGATCTCCACACGTGCGATTGCCTTCTTGCTTCTAAGCGCGTTAAATTTAATCACTTTCAATTTTCAATTTTTGTATCTAGACCTGTTTATCTTCGAACTCCTAAAATCGTACGGTATCGTCTCATAACCGTACAAACGGTGTCTTAATAGTAAATAAATGAGCATACTGTATAGATAATGAATTTAACAACAACTCGCATCGCAGTGGCTAGTGGGGTAGGATTAAGCTTGTGTCAAAACAGATAATTTCTAAAAGAAGATAATCGACGTGTATATTGCAATATGATGCTAATTTTCTATTTTTCCTTGGAGACGTGTATAAGCTATACATGTCAATTTACAACTGAGTGGACGTAATAATCACATTATCACGGTCTGTCGCTGATAAAAATAAAGTTACTGATGAAATTTAATTTGGTTCAAATTTGAAGCCAGGTCAGGGAACAAAAAGAAATATATATATATATATATATATATATGTATATTACTATGCTGACAAAACGCCAAAGAACTGAAAATATTTTCATACGTTCTGACTCTTGAAAAGAATCATAGTTTTTCCTTTTTATTTACGGAAATCAAATAAATTTACATGCGCAAAAAATAGTATACATCTGGTTTTATTTTAGTAAAAGGATAAGAATTATTATTATCAATTACAAATACATTTAAAGAAACTGCTAAGGAACTATCTTATGTTTTTATATGTGTTTGAAAGTTATGAAAAAAAGTAAATAAAAAATATTATCAAAGAATTACACAGTAATCACATTTATTGGGAAAACCTAAACATCAGTTTGTATTAGTGCGTTCTTTAGAGCGTTGTCGATAATGTGAAATAAAATTAAGCAGATAACGTCATAGCGCGAATTGCCAATTTAGCCAAAGCGAAAAGTCTCTGATTTAATAAAAGAGCGTGACAAAACTGATAATGTGTATTCCCCTTCTTAAAAAGTAAAATATAATAAATATAATTGATTTCGTATTAAATTGTTAAACTTAAATTTCAAATTTAGCTTTGTATTTTTATTCATTCCAAAAATAAACGTTTATGAAATTTATAAGATAGTAAAACTCTACATTTATTTTTTTTTTAAAAATAAGAATATGCCGTTTAATTAAATTAATGAATAATAACTAGCATTTTTAATGCACTTATCACACATCTAAAAAAGAACAAAGCATATACAATGCAAAAAAAATTGTTTTGCATAAGAACACTTTTTGGTTACAGTCCAGTGTATGATTTATTTATTTTTTTAAAACTCTGTGTGTGTGGAGGGGGGATTAACATAATACATTCTTTTTGCCAATTGCAACACAAGATAAACCTCAGAAAGAATTTGATCAATAATTAACCTTCTTCGATACATATTTATCGGGTTTATGAAATTGAGTTTATACATTTTTATTGGATGACAACATATTTCAATCTGATGACATTACAGTTGTAAAAAATAGATGCTATATTCTCATTTTACATATGAACATAATATGTTTACCAATTAAGAAAATCAATGACGTTAAAAAAAGGAAATACATTTACATAATTATAGATAGATAGTAAGATACATATATAGATAGATAGATAGATAGATAGATAGATAGATAGATAGATAGATAGATAGATAGATAGATAGATAGATAGATAGATAGATATATAGATAGATAGATAGATAGATATATAGATAGATAGATAGATATATAGATAGATAGATAGATAGATAGATATATAGATAGATAGATAGATAGATAGATAGATAGATAGATAGATAGATAGATAGATAGATAGATAGATAGATAGATAGATAGATAGATAGATAGATAGATAGATGATAGATAGATAGATAGATAGATAGATAGATATATAGATAGATAGATAGATAGATAGATAGATATATAGATAGATAGATAGATAGATAGATAGATAGATAGATAGATAGATAGATAGATAGATAGATAGATAGATAGATAGATAGATAGATAGATAGATAGATAGATAGATAGATAGATAGATAGATAGATAGATAGATAGATAGATAGATAGATAGATAGATAGATAGATAGACGGACAGACGTACAGACGGATGGACGGCCAGACGGGCTGATGGATGGATGGATGTATGTTAGACAGAACGCTTCCTTTTATAGTTGCGCAAAAGATATCTTTTATGTTGTAAACAATGTTTATACATCTATACATATTACTATATGTATATATGTCCGGTATGTGCTCCTATACCATTCATCATATTGTGATTTAACATTTTAGAGTTGCTATGCAGACTCCCGTAATTTTTTCTTAATGATTACACACATTTTAAAATATTCCTTTTCGGGAACAAGGCCCTAAATTCTTTTTTTTTTCCTAGTTTCATGCGTGACGGTGAACTCAGTTATATAGTTTATTATTTATTTTGTTCTAGTAGGCCGGCAGTTATGGTGTAGGATAGTCTTAAATCCTCTTGTTTGAATCCCGAATTATTAAAGAATAGTAAAGTTAATTGTTTAACAAAATGTGATAAACATGAACATTTTCACAAAGTACCTGAACTCTGTTAAACTATTTCATCCGGTTACGACCTAGAAACAGACAATATGTAACAATTAATCGATTTTCAAAATATGTTTCCTTACATGTTTTTGGCTAAATAGTAATATCTTTTAACCTTTACATTTCCTACTGTAATCCAAGGGAAAAGGTCACAAACTACAACTGCAGGTAAATATTTTATTTTTATTTTTAGAGTGTATTTTTTATTTAAAGTAATTGTTTAAAAAAAGAAATATCTCTCATTATGTTGTGTACATTGTATTAATAAGTATTTCTGCAAAGAGTCCTTTATGAAAGCGATCATGTCAAAATCATTGGCGTAGCCTAAGAATAGGCGCATGCGTGGGAGGTTTGCGATTTACCGTGAGCAGCAATTTGTTTAATCCATTACAGTGCAGCACTTTTTACAAAGCATCAATATATACCAAAATGTTTATTGTTATTATCCGTGTAACGTTGTCGATCATATACGTGGAAGGCTACGTCTTTCGTTACCTATTATGCATGTATGAAGATATCCATCCAGTGATGGAGTAGTGTCTTGTGCTATCTTATTATTAAGCTGATTACTGAAAGCATCCGATGGATTGCATCACTATTTTTTATTCACATAAATTACAATTTACTTTAAGAAATACATCTCCATATGGAAGTAAAAAGATTGTCATACACTTCACAGATATTGTATACTACTCAGATTGTAAGACAGCTATTCCGGTGCTATCAGATATACTTACGACAATGGGAGAGAAAACTATCCGAATCCCGCTTACATTTTTAATCCCTTATTCTTTCCCTTTCTGTGCATGACATACCAAATACAAACTTTATGTTAATAACAAAATACGAAACAAATTATTTTTGTAATAATTGTGCTGCTACAATTAGCAATACATTTTTCTTTTTTTGTTTTAATTTGGGTAATTATTTACATACTGCTTACATTTATTCTTGGAAGTCGGAAAACCTCGTGCAAGGCGGATTGGAAGCTAGACATTCCGATTGGAACAAATACAGCACTATTCGTTTTAAATTGTTATGCAATATTAGTCCATGTAACATGAGTAGACTAAATGGGTTTCCATTTACCAATATATTATTACATGTTAATCTATTTACACCGAATAGGTTGCGTGTTGTTTTTTTTTTATAATTTCAATAATATAGGAAATAGTGGAATACTTAACAATTATATGGCATTTTTAAATTCGAGATACTTTGATATGTTTACATGAGTAATAATTTACAATTATCAGACTACCTTAGAGTGCATTTTAAATGATAAAAGTACAAGATAGCCCAGCAAATACGATATAACTAAATATTTTCCAATTTAATTGATATGGCTATAGTTGTGCCTTTGATACCAAAATGAATACACGCATTTTCTTTACATGAAATTAATAAATAAATGTCAATTTATCATGAGAAAACTGCAGGAGCGTCCTTGTACAAATGTATGAATGTTTTAGAATCTTCTCGTACATTGGTTAAGTGGAATGTAGAGACTTTTGGTACATCGTTTACAGGAAGTTGTGCAGTTTAATATCGGTAGAACCGAGAATAAAAATACTTTCACGCAGCTGGCGTCATGCGACGAATTGAACTCTCGTATATAGTTGGGTTGGTTTTTTTCTATAAGGCCGGCAATGTGGGTTTAGGACGGTAATAGTAAAATCTGACGCAAATGTATCTGTGTTCTGTGTAACAGCTGAGCTTTATTCATCATTCTACATTTGTTTTATATCTCACATCACGTGATCACTCACTCCAGTTCTCATACCAATACTAACACTTTTATGTTTAAACATTAACGAAAACAGCTCACAGAGTCTAGTCATACCGCATGATAAAAACATATAGCAATCAAGTCACAAAGTACACTCAATACACACAACAATAATCATCAGTCATAAATACTGTCACTAGGACCATCTTGATGCCTATTGTTGAACGTCCGTATTTATTAAAGAATAGTAGAAGTTAACATTTTTTATAAACGGTCAAACGGGAAATTTTCTTAAAATGCGTGAACCCGTGGTAAAAAAAATTCACCCAGCTAAGACATAATAACAAAAAATATTTAACTATTTATCGTTATATTTAATATATTTCCTTGCATTTTGTATGACTTTTTTTTTAACCTCTACAAATATCTGTAGTAATCAATGGGAAAACGACACGAACTACAACTGCAGGTAAAAAAAAAAATTATGTTTTTAAAGTTTTTGTATTATTTAAAATTTAAATTAATTGTTTAAAGGAAAAAAACGTTCTTTATATGTTGTCTACACTGCATTAATAAATATATTAGCAAAGATTACTTTATGAACGTGCCAGAGTCCAAATCATTGCCGAAGCTTTTAAGAATGGGCTTGCTAGTGCGATTTACCATGAGCAGCATATTTTTCAACAAAATAATGGGCAGCACATTTTTAAAAAGAATTTAAAGATCTCCATATTTTATAAAAAAGTTAAAGTAAATCACAATTTAACCAAAAAAAAAAAAAAATGGACGACACATTTTTATTTATTTTAATTAAGTGGGATTTTTTTTTCTTCAATTTATTTGGACGTAATTTTTTACTAAATGCTTAATGAAAATTGTTCCTGGCACATTCGAAAAAAATTGAACTCTTCAAAGTTGTTTGAGAACTTAACCATTCCGTTTGGAGCCGCCATATCACTTTTTGTTTAAATTATTACAAAATATTTTATCATGTACCATTATTAGACTAAATGTGTTTCTATTTACCTTGATATGGTAACATGTTAATCCAGTGGTTCTCAACCTTCCTTATGCTGCGACCCTTTAATAAAATTCTTTATGTTGTGGCGACCCCAACCACAAATTAATGTTCGTTAGTACTTCATAATTGTATAGTATATGTGTTTTCCGAATGTCTTAAGGGACCTCTGGGAAAGGGTAATTTGACTCCCAATGGCGTCGCGACCCACAGGTTGAAAACCGATGTGCTAATCCATTTACACTTATAAGGCTTCTAATGTTTTAAATAACAATATCATTGGAAATTGTTTAATTCTTTACCATTGTATTACAATTTTTAAATCGATTCACCATGATATAATTTCATGACTACTAATTTACAATCATATAACTACTTTAGTGTGTATTTTACAATGATAAAACTACAAGAGGGCCGAGTACTAAAAAAAGTTATGTGACCTTTTAGTTATGGATGCTTAGATCCTGCTAGAAACTTTTATATATAGATATTGATTCTAGTTTGTCCTGCCTCCTTTTCAACACCATCATTCCCACAACTGCACATGCTTTACATCAACAGTACTCAGTAAAAAATGCTGTCACTCAACGATTTTCATGCTTGACTGTGAACACAGTTATACTTAAATAGGCCGTACACAAGAATTTTCCATTTCAGGACGATCCTGTCCTTTCCTTTCCAGTAGCTTACAAATGTATCCTATACTTTGTGTGTCTGCCTCTAGCTCATGTCACCATGTATTCTTTGACAGTAGTCTTTTTCTTTTCGCCTGTTGATTCCATGTTACTGTTTATCTAGTGATGCTATCTGGGGAATTTCGGAGAGTGTGCTCTATCCGCCTCCATTTTCTCCATATGATGTCTTCATCGATGAACATCTGGTATGTTCTTTTCATTATATCTTTGTTGGTGATGGTATTTGGCCAATTGATGTTCCAAATCTTTACAAGGCATATGTGTATGAGGTCTTTACTTTCTGAATAATGCTCGCTTTTGTTGTCTGAGTTTCTTCTCCATATAGTAGAACTGTTTTGAAGATTCTGACTTTGGTTCACAGCTTCAGCTTCTCCGACTCCTTTATTTTCTTTAATTACCAAAATACCGATCAATACTTTTATTCGAGAGCTTACATCGGCTTCGAATCCGCAAATTATGTCGATGGTGCAGTCTCAGTATGTAAAGTCCTCCACTTCTTTCAATGCCTTCACTGTCCAATAGATATGCCATTGGTAGGCTGACTTTACCGTCATTATCTTTTCTCTTTCTTGTATTTATAAAAGTCCGAGGTGTGCTGACATGGTGGCTAAGACTCTAATATTTCCTGCATTTGTTGCTGTTGTGGGACAGATTTGCAATGTCGTTTTCAAATTCAAGGTCATTCATTTGTTCACAGAGTGTCCATTGTATCCTGTTCATCTTTTTGTAAGTAGGTTTTTCATTATCCAGTCAATGGCGAGGATGATTATGAAAGGGGAGAGGGGACTAGACACATACTTGTCTTGCGCCTGTTTCCACTTCAAAGTCATCTGTGAGTCTACCTTTGTGTACCATCCTGCATGTCATTTCTTTATCATAGCTCTGAATGATCCTGACTAGTTTTCCTGATACTCCATAGAGCCTGAGAAGTCTCCGAAACTATTTTTGGTACAAGCTATCAAATGCCTTTTCGTAGTATATATATAAGAATAAACTATAATGACATAACGCCACAGTCCCGAACATATTTTCATACGTTCGGCCTCTTAAAAGCAATCATAGTTATTTTCTTTTATTTTACGGAAATCGAATAAATTTACATGAGCAAAAAAAGGATTATATGTCCGCTTTTATTTTGAGTATTATTATTATAAATTACAAATACATTTAAAGAAACAACTAAGGAACGATCTTAAGCATTTTTATTTTATAAGCGTTTGAAAGTTATGGAAAAAAATAGATAAAAGAATTACACAGTAATCACATTTATTGGGAAAACCTAAACAGCAGTTGTTATTAGTGCGTACATTAGTTCCTTGTCGATAATGCGAAACACAATTTTAAATATTTATTTCTAAATAATCACACAAATGACGTTATAGTATGAATTGTCTATTTAGCCAAAGCTAAAAGTTATCTGAATTAATAAAAGATCGTGACAAAACTGATAATGTATAATCCTCTACTTAAAAGTAAAATTAATACATGGAATTTATTGCTTTTTAAATTGCTAAACTGAAATACAAATTTAGGTTTGTATTTTTAACATTTAAAAACGTTTTACTTTTTATTCATTCCAAAAATAAACGTTTATGAAATTTATAAAGTAGTAAAAACTATACATTTAAAAATATTTTTAAAAATTAAAAAGAATATGCTGTTTAATTAAATTGGTGCAGCAAAACTACTTAGCCAAATAGCATTTTTAATGAGCTTACAACTCATGTAAATAAAAACAAAAATATTAAATGCAAAAAAACTTTTTGTATAAGTAAGTGTGTTACAATCCAGTGGATGATTGATTATTTTTGTTTTAAATGCTGTGAGGGGGGGGGATTAATACGATTTATTCATTTTGCCCAAGTGCAGCACAAGATTGGCCCCAAAAGGAATTTAATAAATAATTAACATTCTTCGTTTGAGTTAATACATTTTTACTTGGAGGAAGTTTAATGTCAAGAGAAATCTTATCTGTTCTGATTTCTGTCGCCACCTGTGCTACTTTCCCTATTTCGTATATGGTTCTGATATACCACGTGCCTATGTTAATTTCCTTAGAAAGCAGTGTATTCGGCTGTAAGACCTTCAGTATAGCCTTGCTTTGGCCGCAAGGCTTCAAGCTCTTCTTGAAATTGTGACCTGTTGGTACAGTGGTAAAAAAAAGTCGTAAACTTTAAGTTATGTAGGCCTGGACCCAGCTATCAAATCGTATATATATATATATATATATATATATATATATATATATATATATATATAATTGCTTCTGGTGTGTTCTTCCTTCAACACCATCCCTTCCACAACTGCGCGTGTTTTACTTCAGTAGTACTGAGTGCAAAAAATACCAGCGTCATGCGTGACTGTAAACTAAAGTATATCCTTTATTATTTGTTTTTCTATTGGGTAAAGCGACTATTAAATTAATCGAAAAAGAGCCTCGGATATGATGTAGGACTAATTATAGAATTATTTGTAGGACTGTGAGTAAGACTATTAATTAAAGGCTGGCATGTAGGGTGTAAGACCTTCTTGAGGACCATTGTTTAAAGGCCGGCAAAATTTTAGAATAGTTGAAGTTAAAATTTAAAAATAGCCTTACCATGTGTAAAAACTTCACCCTGCTAAGACCAAAAAAAATCAAATATGATGTAATGTAACCATTAATAGGTTTTGCCAAATATATTTCCTTTTTTTTTTTCTTATTTTCTACATTTTAATATATTTTAACAATTAAAAGTATCTACAGTAATCAAAGGTAAAACGACACGAACTACAACTGCAGGTAAATTATATTATACTTCTACAGTTTTGTATTCTTTAAAAAAAATATTACTAAAAAAAACCAAACACTTTCATTATATGTGTTCTATATTGTATAACTGAACATGTTAGCAAATATTCTATTATTTGCGTGACAATGTCGAAAACATTAGCGTCGTTTAAGAATAGAAAAGAAGGGGGTGCGATTCACAGTGGGCAATTTAATGGAAACACATTTTTTCAAAAATTTAAAGATCGCTACATTTCTCAACTATTAAAGGGCGGCTTATTTTAAAACACTATTGATGGACGATACATTTTCTTTAAACTATGGGCAGCATATTTTTAAAAAAAATATTAACGGCCGGTATTTTCCTTTAAAGTAATTCTTAAAATGTTCTTGGAAAAGGCGAAACATTTGAATCCATCTAGGCGGCTGAAACACTTGCCTCCGATGTAACCACTACATTACTCTCTGTGTACAGTGTTACGAAATATTAGGCCTAGTAACATTATTTGACTACATGTGTTCCACTTTGACATTATATAATTACATGTTAATCCATTTGCAACGATAAGACTGCAATTGTTTTATATTAGAAAATAAGTAGCTGTTAATAATGTGCTGTTATGTTTAATATATATTTTGTTTCTGGTGTGTATTGTCTCCTCTTCAAAACCGCCGTTCTCCCAATTCCCCGTGGTTTAGCTCAGTAGTTGTGCATTTAAAAAAAGTACGTGGTGCATAGAGCATCATGCGTGACCGTGAACTCAAGTTAATGGACATTTTCTTTTGTTTTTGCTTTTGTGAAGCATAAAGTGACGATTATATTAATCATTAAAGAGCAACTGGTATAGTTAAGGACCTTCTGTATGACTTTTATTTAAAGACCAGTAGGTAAAATGTAGGACAGTCTATAGGTCAATTGCTGAAAGACCGGAAATTAAAGTGAAGGACTGCATATAAGACTGTTGAATAAAGGCTTGCATGAAGTATGTAGGACTGTCGCAATGACCTTTGATTAAAAGCCGGCATAGAATAGAGAACAGTGAATAGTCTAAAATGCCTCAAAACGATTTTAATAATAAAAAATGCCCCCCCCCCCCTGACTAATCCCGAGTAATATATATTATGTAACCATTAATCTATTTTGCAAAATATGATTCATTATTTTTAAAAAAAATCTTATTGACTGCATTTTAATATCCTTTAATCTCTAAAAATATATGCAGCAATCAAAGATAAAGCTACACAAACTACAACCGCAGGTAAATAATCTTACATTTATACAGTTTTGTATTCTAAATGTATTTTTTAAAAAAATATTATGTTTAATAAGACGTTTTTATTAATTTTTTTTCTTTATTTTATTAATAAATATTTTTGCAAAGATTCCCTTTTCACTCGAGCATGTCCAAATCAGTGCTGTAGCGTAAAACAAATATAGGGGTGGATGTGATATACGGTGGGTGACACATTTTTCAACAAATTAATGTGTGTTAAGTTTTTCAACAAATTAATGGGCGTAACATTTTTCAACACATAAATGGGCGGATAATTTTTTAATAAATTGATGGGCGGAACATTTATTAACAAATTAATGGGCGGAACATTTTTCAAAATGTTAACGCATGACAAATTTTCTTCAAACTATGGAAGGAAAATGTGTATTTATATTATTGCTTAGCACTTTTTCTTTAAATTAAGTTGCGTAAATTTAAAAAAAACAGCTTACATATTTCGTGGAAATATTAATTGAAAAAATGCTTATTTACAGAGAAAACACTGCTTAGTCTAACCGAATTTCATAAAAGGATAACAAATCACACGTACATTTTCCACTCGTATAACCGAACCAATGCGTGCTCTACTAAAAGTTCAAGGTTGAAGCGTCAGAAATGATGTGACCCTATGATATGTTTAGAAAAACACTGCTTTAATTATGATTCATCGCCAATTGAAGTTTTATAAAACTTTCGTAAGTGGCAGGAAGATATATTTATTTAACTTCTGAGAAATAAAGCTTTACATTGATGCCAGACACGATGTGGTCGGGCTTGAATCGAATCGGAATACTGAAAGCTTAATATCTCCACCGATTACACACGAGCACGGCCCCTTAACATTTAACACGATTGCCATACAGCTCAAAGTCTAACAAGATGTCTGGGATTTCACGTTTTTCTGCTACATTTAATTTTTGGCTGATCTACTTCATGAAGTCAATCTTACACGGCATTATCTGCAGACTAAATGCTTTAGTCTTGACAAAGTGGTGACCAAACTAGAGGCTTTGAGTTTTTTTCTGTACAAGAAGCCCTGCCATGGTGGAACATGCTATTTAAAATGTATTTTAAAATCAGATAAATATGGAACTTTTTCATGAAAGACATGAGAATAATTAATAGATGATTGAAACTCTCTCAAGAAGAAGAAGAAGAAGAAGAAGAAAACAATAGGAGATGTTCGATAGGATCTGAACTCCATATCATATCATCAGCGATAAAGAAAGTAGCAGATATGTTTGGGGCTGTTAAACCTAAGAGTTAACTATCAGCTAGTGAGAGCTACTCGTGTCCGTTCCAAAATTAACCTCTTTTTTTCTTTGATTATATGAAGATGAACTTTTATAGGAAATACGAAGGCTTAAAAGACTACTAAAGGCAAATGATATTGAATTTCACAAAATCATGGACTGGTCAGTATTTGATGTTTTGAAATTAAGAGCTGAATGGGACTTCCAGGATTCTCTTGTAAAACTCTTCTAAGCCTTCAATTGTTTCTTACGACCTGTGTGTCTGTGGCTTCGTGTGAGCGGAGTTTTTTAAAACTAAAGCTTATCAAGGAATATTTAATACCCATGGAACATACAAGGCTTTCTGATCTGGCTCTACCATTAATTGAGAGTGATAAAGTGACGAATATTGATTTTGATCAAGTAATTGACATGTGTGCATCTTTAAATACCAGGACATGACAAGTTCAAATAAAGTAAATTTAATGTAAAAAATATATAACTTTATGCTGTTAATGTTTTTACATACCTTTACCTTCTGACTTTTAATTATTACAATCACTGTTTGGGACAAAACTATTGCCCTTTGATGGCCCTTTCAAGTACGTTAAAGGCCTGCCGCATCTCCAGGGCTGAGCCGTAAATCAGACTCTCAACGTGGTTGCCCAGGGGAACCCCAGCCACACCAGTCATTCGCGTTTGGCAATCGGTTAGTAGTACTCGACTTTCTCCGGTGCCTGTCCACAGAGTCAGCAGCTCGGGACCCGCTGTGGTTGTAATATATTTAGGTAGCTACGGGTAGGGCAATGCTCTGTCTTCATCTGCTTGATGATGCTCTGCTGGTGTCGTTAAAGACGCCACCAATGGTCGCCCTTTCGGTTAGATTTGGGCATGTTCCGGTAGAGTTTTCTGGCATTTGAGCCTTTTTTGAAATTCTTTGAGCCATTCCTCTTAGAAGTTCTTTAATTGAGGCCTTACCTCCAGTTGGGTCACATGCCTGTTTTGTTTTGTCTGGATAGAGTCTTGTCTCGCAAGATAGTCAGCTCTTTCTTTTTAGGGAACCCTCCGCTTGACCTGGGATCCTTGCAGTGTCATTTATCTTCGTAAGACTGTATGTCTCGTACGAGCTTCAAAATTAAATTGGCCATTTTCGTGTCCAAAGAGCACCCTTTCACAATTTCAAGGGCACATTATGAATCGGTGAACACTAGAATGGATGGACGTTTTTTGCGTCTGGCTAATCTACTTCGCACTTGATTCAGGCAAATTAATATGGCTTCGACCTCTACGACAAGTGAAGTTCTATTCGTTCCGCTTAGGCATGAAATCTCCTCCGCTGGCGGCACCTCCTTATGGTATTGGATGAGTGGGTCGTAGCCTATATGCTTCTCGCTGGCGAGATAGGAGCCGTCTTTGAAGACTTTAACCATAGCGTCTTCATACGTGTAGATAGTCTCTAGGGCGGCCTCCTTTTTATCATTTTGGGGCTCGACTAGGTAACTGTCGCTTTTGCGAGGGTGAGACTTACATCTGGCGATTTGCAGACATCCTGTCGTGATTGCTCCTGGATCAAGCGTATTTTCCCCGTTCCCTGTAAAGGTTGCTTATTCTTTGGTGAATGGACCGAATCCATGAAGGACTGTCTTTTAAGCCTTAGCCGCTTTATCCACCGGTCTTGTAATTGGAAATAGGGGTATGTCCTTTCCATTCGACGGTAATGCTCCCCTGTCGTTAGGATGACCTTGTCACGCCTGATGTTGAGTGGGTCTATGTCTGATATTATTTCAATAGCAAGCGTTGGTGTGGTACGTCACACTCCATCTATGAACCTGAGAGCTAGGTTCTGTATTCGATCCAGACCCTCTAGAGTCGTTCGGCTGGCAAAGGCCTGGACAGAGAAGCTGTAGTCTAGAGCACCTCTTTCAATAATTTGGTTGTGTTATTGTCTTTGTTATAATAGGGCTTACTAAATTAAAAAAATGTCCAACGTGAAACTTGGGGGAGGGGTGTAAAAGGGTGGTGTTTACACCGTAAATTTAACGCACCGGGTGATACGAACACTAGCTACGCAACTGCTAGTTATAAAACTGAAATCGCTACAGAACTCTCAGTGTGAACTATTAAGAAATATGAGTCCAAGTACAAAGATTTAACTATTCATGTTTAATTTTATCGTGATATTGTAACACGTTACTCCAGTTACACCGATACGGCTGCTAATAAGTGAAATTACAAAAATATGGCTTAGTGTGTGTCCCTTTACCATTATGTGGCTATATGAGTATCGGGTGTTGAAGCTATATGTACATAAGTACAATTCAAAATTATATGAATATATGAGTGTCTATGTTACAATGATGTAACTACAAGATAATCCATTTACCATGATATATCTACAGATGAGCCCATTTACTTGACATGGCTACATGTGTGTCCATTGTGAATACGTCCAGTCTATTTATGAGTGCATATTTGTCAAAATAGTTACTCTCAAGTAATTGTGTTCTTTAGGGAAATGCAAATATTATATAAATCAAGAAAAAGACCCGACTAATGTGTAGGACTATCCTTAGGACTATCTGTAAGTCTATTGTTTGAAGACCAGGATTTGGGTTGTTAGGCTGTCTGTTTGGTTATTGTTTAATGCTGGCAGGCAAAGTATAATACTGCCTATATGTATATTGTTAAAATGCGCGCAGGCGAAGTGTAGTATTGTCTGTAGGCCTATTGTTGTAAGGGATATATTATAGAAAATAAGAAATTTACTCTGTTTTGTAATACTTGTATCCACGGAGTGTTTTCTCAAAATAATGGGACGCTGTATTAAAAAATCCACACAGGTAAGCCCTAGTAACATATATTATGTGAACATTAAACACATTTTCTGATATATTTATTTACACATTTTTATATTTTATTATATTTTAATTGCATTTAATCTCTTCACATATCTGTAGCGATCAATGGGCAAATGACACGTGCTATGACTGAAGGTAAAAAATCTCAATTTTCTAAATTGTTCATTAAAAACAAAAACATATATCAGCTTCAATCAAGAACACATTTCTTATATGATTTTTCATTATTAATCAAAGATTCCTTCATAATGTCTAAATCATTAACGTAGATAAAGAATTATCAAGATATATATATATATATATATATATATATATATAAGAATGAGCTATAGGGACATAATGCCAAAGAGTCAAAAACATTTTTATACGTTCGGACTCTTAAAAACAAACATAGTTATGTTCTATTATTTTAAGGAAATCTAATAAATTTACATGCGCAAAAAATATTATATTTCCGCTTTTATTTTAGCTAAAGTTTAAGTATTATTATTATAAATTACAAATACATATAAAGAAACAACTAAGGAACAATCCTAAGCATTTTATATGCGTTTAAAAGTTATGAAAAAAAAATTAAAGAGAAAAAATATGATCAAATAAATACACAGTAATCACATTTATCGGGAAAACCTAAACATCAGTTGTTGCTAGTGCGTTCTTTAGCGCGTTGTCAATAAGGCGAATTAAAATTAAAATTAATTATTTCTAAATAATCACGCAAATGACGTCATAGTGCGAATTGCCTATTTAGCCAAAGTTAAAAGTTCTCTGATTTAATAAAAGAGCGTGACAAAACTGAAGATGTACATTCCCCTTCTTATAAGTAAAATTAATAAATAGCATTGAAATTTAAATACTAATTTAGCTTTGTATTTTTAACATTTAAAAAGTTTGTACTTTTTATTCATTCCAAAAATAAACTTTTATGAAATTTATAAAGTAGTAAAAACTCTACATTTGAAAATAACTTTAATAAGAATATGCCTTTTAGTTAAATTGGTGTAGCAAAACTAAATAGACAAATAGCATTTTTAATGCACCTATCACTGATCTAGATAAGAAATAAGCGTATTAAATGCAAAAAAAATCTTCTGCGTTAGTAAGGGGGCTAAAATCCAGTGGATGATTTATTTATTTTTTTAAAACTCTGTGTAGCCCACTATACACTTTACATTCATTTTGCACAGTGCAGCACAAGATAAGCCTCAGAATAAATTTGATTAATAATTAACCTTCTTCGATACATTTATATCGATGGTAGGAAATTAAGTTCATGCATTTTTACTTGGATGCCAATATCTTTCAATCCAATGACATTTCAGTTGTAAAAAAAATAAGATATATTCTCATTTTACATATGAACATATGTTAGCCAATTAAGAAAATCAATGACATTAACAGAACATAAAAATATTTTCATAATTATCCCCAGGGATATCAAAACCCAATCACTTTACACAAGTGAAAATTTAATTTAAAAAATAGAGATTTTATTAGATAGAGAGATAGAAAGACAGACAGACAGGCAGACAAATACACAAATAGATGATAGATAGATAGAGGTGTAGATAAAAGATAGCTAGACGGATGGACGGGTGGATGAAAGGATGGATGGGTGGAAGGATGGGTGGGTGAGAGGATGAATAGATGGATGGATAGATAGGTAGGTAGAAAGGTATGTGGGCAGGTAGGTTGGTAGGTAGGTAAGTAGGTAGATAGATATGTAGGTAGGTAGGTAGGTAGGGGGATAGGTAGATAGATGGGTAGATAGATACACACCTGTTTACTCTAACATTTTGGCGTACAATGTACGATTTTGATGTGTATACATTATATATACTGATTGTTTTTTTTTACTATTAAGATAATGTATTGAACGATTGTGTGATGAAAGAGTACGATTTTAAGATTTTGAGGGTAAGCAGGTATGTAGATAATAGCTGGATTGGTAGATAGTTTGGTAGTTAGGTAGGTAGGTAGGTAGGTAGGTAGGTAGGTAGGTAGGTAGGTAGGTAGGTAGGTAGGTAGGTAGGTGAGCAAGTAGGTAGGCAGGCAGGCAGGCATGTATATGGTAAATAGGTAGACAGGTAGATGATATATAGATAGGTAGATAGATAGATAAACAGAAAGACAGACAAACAGACAGGCAGTCAGACAGAGAGACAGAAGGAGAGACAGTCAGAGAGACAAACAGACAGACAGAGATGTAGACAGAGAGACAGACATAGAGACAGACAGACAGAGAGATAGACATAGAGACAGACAGAGAGACAGACATAATGACAGAGAGATAGACAGAGATACAGAAATTGACAGTGTGACAGACTGAGAGACAGCTTGAGAGACAAACATAGAGACAGAGAGACAGACAGACAGAGAGACATATAGACCGGCAGAGAAACAGATAGACAGACAGAGAAAAAGAGAGACAGACAGAGAGAAAGAGAGATAGACAGAGAGACAGACAGAGCGACATACAGAGAGACATAGAGACAGGCAGATACAGAGAGACAGACAGATAGACAGACAGATAGGGAGACAGACATAATGACAGAGAGACAGACAGAGAGACAGACAGTCACACAGACACACAGATCATCTTTGAATAATTGCAAAAAAGTTATCTTAATTCGGTAAACTATATCTATACATATATAAGTTTCTGAATTATTACACACTTTATAATATTCCGTTTTGGGACCGGGGACCTATATTATTTTCCCCCCTTTTATGAGCTAAATATAATTTTCGTATACCATTCATCCGATTGCGATAAAACTTTAGTAAGTTGTTGTGCGCACAAATGGTTTCTGAATTAGCTTATCCATTTTGAAATATTCCTTTTCGGGCCGGAGCCTCAAATTGTTTTTTTCTTATATGAGCTGTACAAATATAATTTCAATTACTGCTATTGCATGGATGGCTAGAAATCAATCAAATACAAACGACATTTCAGTTTGTGTGTGACATAAGTACAACTATTTTAAAATTTTACGTTTGGGGCCGGGGGCCTTATTTTAAAAATAATAAATATTTGAGCTATCTAAATATAATTTAAAACAGAGCTACTGCGTGGGTGGATCAATCGCTACAAGTGTGTGGACTAAATTTTGAAAATATGCCTTCTCACGTGGAGCTGTATGTTGCCTGCTCACGCGTTGAAAAAACTTCTTATTTATTTGTGTACGCACTAAACGAAAAAAAAAACAATAAATAGTTTCTATTTAAAAATTATTTTAAAACTTAATTAAAACACAAACACTTTTTTCATTGAGTGGCATGCAAAGCATGACGGGTTCTCGCTAGTGAATTCATAACTATCAATGCATCATGATTAAACTACATGTCTTCCATGTACAATAATATACTTTTTTTATGGAATCTTTTAGTATATTAGTTAATGGAAGTTATGAATTTTTGGTATATCAACTTAATGAAGTTGTTACCTGTTGGTTAGTTTCTTAGGGAGGAAATGACCTAGCTATTTATTATATATATATTTAGATATATATGTTTGTGTGTATGTGTTGCTTTTGGTGTGTCTTGCGTTCTCTTCACAACCGAACCTCTTCTGTATGTTTATCAATATTCTTTTGAAAAAAAGCTGTTAAGCAGCTGAGCGTCAGGCTTGACGGGTTAAGCAAGGAAAATATATTACGCAATAAAGAGCTGCGTTATGGTGTAGGACCTTCTCTAGGACTTCATCTGGACTGTTTGTATTACAATTTTTTAATGGACGGCAGGTAGGGTGTAGCGCTGCCTGTGGGTCTACTATTTAATGGCCAGCATTTAGGCTTTCGGACTCTCTTTTGTCCTATTGTTTTTAGGTCTTTAGGTAGTGTGTGTACGACTGTCTGCAGGCCTTTTTTTCAAGTTGAAAGTAGAGTTAGGACTGTCTATAGACTTTTTTCTTTAAAGTTCTTCAGGTATTTTAGAACTGTCTATTGTTTTTAAAAAAAGGTAATAATGGGGTTGACTGTTGTTTCGTTGCGTTCCTTTTATCAGGTGTAACCTTACTGTGTTTTACTAATTTCCTATTGTTTAAAGGCCAGCATATGTTGAAGAAAATGATAATTTAACTCATTTTTGCAACACCTGGACCCACAGAGTATTTTCTAAAAATATTCGACCCAGGTATAAAAAGAAACCTCCCCGGCAAAGCAGTAGTTTTTTAAATAATGTAACCATTAATCAATTTTGAAGATTTGTCTCCTTCCATTTACGCGTATAGACTTAATTTTAATATATTTTAAACTCTGCAATTGTTTTGTAGTAATCAACGGGAACACAGAACCAATTACAACTGCAGGTAAATAATCACACATTTCATACAGTTTTGTTTATTTCGCATTTTAAAAAAAAAAGGTTTTAAGAAAGACAATTTTCATTTATTGTTTTGGCCATTTTATAAATCTGTTTGGAGCAAATATTCATTTATCACATCGATCATGGCCAAATTATTGGCGTAGAGTAGAAAATGGTAAGGGGAGCGATCCGCCGTGTTCGGTATATTTTTCAATGGTACAATTTGGACGGCAACATTTTCAACATCAGCAAATATATATACGGTAACTTTTTTATTAAATATCTGGACGGCACGTTTTTAACAAATTTGTGGACGGCTCATTTTTCAGCAAATTTACGTATTGCTTTTTTAATATAAAAAGATATGGACGGCAAATTTTCCATCAAATGTATGGAGTGCTAATTTTCCATCAAATGTATGGAGTGCAAATTTTCCATCAAATGTATGGAGTGCTAATTTTTCATCAAATGTATGGAGTGCTAATTTTTCATCAAATGTATGGAGTGCTAATTTTTCATCAAATATATGGAGTGCTAATTTTTCATCAAATGTATGGAGTGCTAATTTTTCATCAAATGTATGGAGTGCAAATTTTCCATCAAATGTATGGAGTGCTAATTTTTCATCAAATGTATGGAGTGCAAATTTTCCATCAAATGTATGGAGTGCTAATTTTTCATCAAATGTATGGAGTGCAAATTTTCCATCAAATGTATGGAGTGCTAATTTTTCATCAAATGTATGGAAGACTAATTTTTCATCAAATGTATGGAGTGCTAATTTTTCATCAAATGTATGGAGTGCTAATTTTTCATCAAATGTATGGAGTGCTAATTTTTGATCAAATGTATGGAAGACTAATTTTTCATCAAATGTATGGAGTGCTAATTTTTCATCAAATATTTGGAGGTCACATTTTTCATGAAATATATGGACGCCACGTTTTTCATCAAATATATGGACGGCACATTTTTAATCAAATATATGAAAGGAACATTTTCCATCAAATATATGTACGGCACATTTTTCAGCAAATTAATGTGCGGCATAATTTTCAAGAAATTAGTTGGCCGTTCTCCGCCCCCCTCCCCCCCCCCAAAAAAAAAATTGGAATAATTTTGAGTCATTGCATAAACTCTAGCCATACCACTGGAACCTGTGCAATACTCTTCGTGTAAATTGTTAAGAAATGTAAGGCCATTTACCATGATTTGACCCTAACTATTACTGTTTCTATGATATTATTACTTGCTGGTCCATTGCCACTGATTAAACAACAACTTAAAGGTTAAATACCTGATTGTTTTTCTTTACCACAGGCTTGCATAACAGGCAGACAGCATGCGGCTCATAGCACCCACTTTGTGGCCCGCATAGTAATGAAATATTCTTATTTTTATTACTTTCGTAATCGCTTTCCCCCTGTTATATTTTTTTTTGCCCGCACACATTTTTCAGCAGTTATTACGGCCTGCCTTACATTTTGAGTTGTGCAGGCCTGCTTTACCATTATATGACAACATGAGTGTCTACATATCTTTTTATAAATAAATGTGTTTCAATTTACAGTTATAAGACTACATATCTGTCGAGGTATCACGATATGACTAAATGGTTTTCCAATATCAATTATATGGCTACATGAGTGTCGAGATATAATGATATAACTAAACGAGTGACTATTTACAGTTATATAGTCATATGAGTGTCGGGATAACATCAAATGACTAATTTAGTGTCCAATTCAATAAAATGACTACACGATTGCCTAAAAAAATGATAGGACTAAATGAGTGACCATTCACAATTATATGACTCGATGGATATCGAGATAAAATGAAATAACTAAGTAAGTGTCAATTTAAAATTATTTTGCTTCTGTTGTGTCATGCCTCCTCTTAAAAATTGCTCTTCCCCAAGCACCACATACTTTATAAAAATAGTTCTGAGTAAAAACAAAAAGGCTGTCACGTATTGCGTGACGGTGAACTCAAGAAAATAGTCTGATGTTTGTCTTGAGGTTAAGGGGACTCATAAGGACTAATCAATTACGGTTATGGTGAAGGACTTTCTCTAGGATCTTGATGAAAATTCGATAGGTATGGTGTAGTACCGTCCCTAGGAATATGTTTTAAAAGTGGGCAGGTAGGGTGTAGGACTGTCTATAGGACTATTGCTAAAATTTGGCACTTAGGGTGTAGGCTATCGGTAGACATGTTGTTTAAAAGCCGCCTGGTAGATACTAGGACTTTATAGAGGTCCATTGTTCAAAGGCCGGCATATAGGGTGTGGGACTGTCTGTACGACTATTGTGATTTAAGAATTGTGTGGTCTTTTGTTATTTGAGGCTAGGACAATGTTTTCATCGCTTAATACATATTTTGCTTCTCACGTGACTAGTCGTCTCTTCAAAACCACCATGCACTTAACTCCACATGTTTTATATCAATATTTCTTAATGAAAAAAGTATGTCTAGCGTAACAAAGGTATTTAGTGGGTATTTCTTTTGTTGACATGTCAACTTCAGAAAAGGCATCAGCGGGTATTCGAGCCACTGCCCTTATGCCCCCAACCCCTCAAAGCGGCACATTGGAGATGTCCCTTTGCCAGTTCGGCCCCCACCTGAGTCCGCTAGATCGGGATTTCTGCTGTAGTTGTACTATGTGTAGTCATATTTTAAGGCTGGGATATTTGATAGAACAAGAGATTTTAACTCTTTCTTTTTTTAACACTTGGAACAAACGGGTAATTTCTTAAAATAGTCGGAGCCAGTGTAATATATCCTCACACGGTTAGGACTTAGTCATATTTGATGTAACCATTAATTGGACACTTCGACACAACTGGTAATTTCTTAAAATAGCCGGAGCCAGTGTAATATATCGTCACACGGTTAGGACTTAGAGTCATATTTGATGTAACCATTAATTGAATTTCAACATATATTTCCTTGCATGTTCGCTTTTTGAGTACATTTTTATTACCGTTCAAACTCTAAAATTGTATTAGAGTCGGCAATAACCAAAAAGAATACGACGCAAATAACAACTGCATCTAAAAAAAAACACATACTTTTAAAGGTGTGCATTACGAATTAAGAATAGTTGTTTAAACAAGACCTCCTTCAAATTATTATTTTTTTTATTTCATTCATAAATGTTTAAGCAAAAACCCCTCCATTTACTCGACCATGGCAAAATATTTGACGTGGCGTAAGAATAGGATGGGGCGGCCATAGTGGGCGGAATATTTTTCAACAAATTAATAGGCGGAATTTTAAATTTAAAAAAATATCAATGGACAACATTTTTTCTTTAACTGATAAGCGGAACATTTTTTTTTATATTTGAATTGGCAGCACTCTTTTGTTGAATTTAAAGAATTGCATTTTTGTTCTTCAAATTTATGAGTTGAATTTTCTTCTTTGAATAAATGCGCGGAATTTTCGACCAACTGGAAACTTCATTTGTTTTCTTATTTTGCCGGAGAAGGCTGCACAAATTGACCTTTTTCCAGTTTACAATATCCTTAGAATTCGTAATATATACGAATTTAACAGCATTCACGTTGTAAATGTTAAAGAACTACTTTTCTATAAGATATAACTACATTTGTTTCCATTTACCATGATATGATTACATGTAAGTCGTTGAACGTTGATATGAGTGTCGAAAGAACTGTGATGTGATAACATGGGTGTTTATTGATAATTATATTTCTACATGAGTGCCAAATTAAAATGACAAATTAGAGGAGATCTAAGTTACCGATATATAGCTATAGATATCCAAATTACTTAATATGGTTACATAAGTGTGCATTCATCTAAATATGATTACATGAGTGTCTATTCATCAAAATGTGAATACATGAGTGTCGATTGATCATGATAAAGCTACAAGTGCCATGTACAATTATAAGACATTTTCATAAATTTTAGCATGTTTCTTTTAAAATGTTTTTTTTTTAAATGTTGATGTGTCGGTCAAATGAAGATGTTACCTGTTTTATACCGGTTAAGAAAGTTGTGAACTTTTTGTTGTAGGAGTCTAAAACACTGCTATCATTACATATATTATGTAACCATTAATCGACCTTCATAATAAATTTCCTTACATCTTTTCTTAATGACTACATTTTAATATCTTTTAATCTCAACAATTGTCAGAAGTCGTTAAAGGGAAAACGGAACAAATTACAACTGAAGGTAAATAATCACCCATTTCTACAATATCGCATTCTTTAATTAACGATAGCAATTTAAACCAAGAACACACTTATTTCATATTTTGCACATTCTATAAATATTTTTTTTTGCAAAATTTACTTAATCAACCGGTTTTATGGCTAAATCATAGGCGTATCGTTAAAATAGGGCAGGTAAAATGGGGCGATTAATTGTGGGTGGCACTAATTTCAAATTAATGAATAGCAGTTTTTCTTTAAATTAATGGGTACACAATTGTTTTTTTAAAATTTAATGATTAAACATTTTTCTTCAAATAAATCGGTGACCCATTTTTCTTAAATTAATGGGTGTCATATTTTTTCTTTAAATTAATGGGTGACCCATTTTTCTTTAAATTAATTAATGACTCTTTTTCTAAAAAAATTAATGGTTGGCGTATTTTTCTTTAAATTAATTGGCGACCCATTTTTATTTAAATTACTGGGTGACCTATTTTTCTTTAAATTAATGGACGACCCCTATTTCTTTTAATTAATCTTGTTTTTCTTCGCATGCCATGTTACCCCGTCTAGGGCATATGTCGCCCACAAGAATTGTCCACTCTTCACGGTCCTGTGCTTTCCTTTCCAATTGTTTCCATGTGAATCAGTTATTTTAGCGTGCCTTCCGTTTGCTCGCATTTACATGTATTCTTAGGTCTTTCTGTCTTTCTTTTTCCCTGTGGATTCTATGTTAGGCTTTGTCTGGGGGTGCTATCTGGGTTTTTTCTGAGAGAATGCCCAATCCACCTCCATCTTTTCTTACGATATCTTCATCAATGGGCACATGGTATGTCCTTTTTTGGAGATTTTTGTTGGTGATTGTATTTGGCCATTTGATGTTCAGGGTCTTTCTAAGGCATATGTTTATACATAGCTCTAATTTACTGATATATAGCTATAGATATCCAATTAATTTTCTTAATTTGGTTACACAAGTGTCCATTCATCAAAATATGAATACATGAGTGTCAATTTCTCATTATAAAGCTACAAGGGCCATGTACAATTATAAGAAATTTTCATAAACTTTAAGCATTTTTTTTTAAATGGATGTTTTTAAATTTTGAAATGTCTGTCAAATGAAGTTGTGACCTGTTGGTATACCAATTAAGAACGTCGTGACCTTTTTGTTATATATGTCTAGAAAATTGCTATCATAATATGCATTATGTAACCATTAATAGATATTCAAGATATATTTCCTTACATGCTTTCTTAATGACTACATTTTAATATCTTTTAATCTCAACAATTGTCAGAAGAAGTCAAAGGGAAAACGGAACAAATTATAACTGAAGGTAATTGATCACACATTTCTACAATATTGCATTCTTTAATTAACGATTGCAATTTAAACCAAGAACACATCCATTTCATATTTTTGTCCATTCTATAAATAAATATTTTTGCAACGTTTACTTTATCAACGAATTGTATGGCTAAATCATTGGCGTATCGTTAACATAGGGCAGGTAAAAGGGGGCGATTAATCGTAGATGACACTTTTTTCAAATTAATGAATTGCAGTTTTTCTTTAAATTAATGGGCAACACATTTTTCTTAAAATTAATGGGCAACACTTTTTCTTCAAATAAATGGGTGACCCTTCTTCTTTAAATTAATGGGCAACTCATTTTTAAAAAAAATAAAAATAGGTGACCCATTTTTCTTGACATTTATTGGGAAACACATTTTTCTTTAAATGAAAGGGAAACACATTTTTCTGTAACTTGTGTTGTCTGCCCATTGCCTGTACCACTTTGTCCTGAAGTTGTCTTCCTGCCAGATCTTTATTCCCAAATAAGTAATTGGAGCTTCTGGCTGAGGTTGGGCAGCCCCGGTTTTCGTCACATTGTCCGCTTTTTCTTAACGACTGACGTTGTATGACCTGATATCGAGGATGTAAATATAGTTGATCGTATCTCCTACAGTTTCATCTGTACATTAACTTTCAGGATATACTACCAAGAACAAAAGAAACAGTGTAGACAAAAAAGATTACCCTCCTTCAGTGCTTCTGCTTCTGGTCTTCATCTTGGTTATGGCATTGCTTCTGTAGATGATCAACGTATGAAATGAATTCTCCAGACGATAAAATTGTGATATTACTTTTGTACAAGATCAACTTGTGATATTACTTCTGTACATGATCAACTTGTGGCATGACTTCAGACTACAGTGGATGTTTGACTTGTGATACGACTTCTTTATTATAAACGACTTGTGACATGATTTGTATAGATGATGGTTAAAATAGGGAATATACTAAATCATCACATTTATTTCCTAGTGATTTTAGATTGTGTAGTTTACTGCTAGTTTCAGTCTTTTAGTAATACATATTTGAAACCGTTTGAAAAAATAAAAATACAAACATAAATTACTTTTTAAATATTCTGAAATAAATTAGCTACACATGAAATGCTTAGTAACATCTTAAATACATTTAAAAGCTGAGTAATAATTTCGATTAACTGCAAATTAATTATTAAGAACTACATTACCTGAATTTGAAATTAGTTGCTGTTGAAATGTTAGCAGCAAATGAAATTGTTGATTTAAATGATGTAAAACTTCAATTCACTTGATTAACCATAAGATGCATTTGAAATGTTCAGAAATACATTGAATACTGATGCTACGTAAAATTAAGACGTTATTGCTCTTGCAATATTCATACAAAAAGTTTTAAAATAGCAATCAATTATTCTTGAAATTTTAAGAATAATTGTATTGATTTTTGAATGTGTAGAGGTTAAAGTATAGCACCTTTTAAATGCACAATGCAAAACGTATTTTTTTTTAAAGCTGACTAGCCGTTTTCTTTTCCTTTTTTATTTTTTTTTAAATTTCTTTTTTTTCTTATTTCAATTTTTTATGATCATGAGTATTATATCATTATCAGTCTTGTTCATGAACATTTGAGATAATGAGTTTTTTATTGTTTTTGTTATATTAATATTCGTAGATAGTTTGGGGAAACATGTTTCCATTAATCGTGACGGAATTGTCGTTGTTTTTTTCTTTATTTCCAGATGCATAATTAGCTTTGAGTCACATTTACATTGAATACTTTCTTTTGATTGGTATTTTGTTAATGATTTGTTCATAGTGGAGAATAAAACTTTTATTTGAGAGAATTGGTTCCTTGTTGATTGGCTAATAGATTACTCAAACGGCAATGTTGATATTCAGTGTCCAGTGCTAGATGTAGCAATACAGTTCATAACAAGAGACATTGCGTAAATTCAAAAAAGGCTGGGTTATTGGAGTAGTTTTACACACATATGGATATGATGGTAACTTGATTTTTGTATGACGATTGCTGTGTCCTAATGTGATTAATACAAGCTTAGAAAGAACTCTACTACAGCTTCAATAGAAATGACATTACTTTCGGAAAAATTGATTAGCTTTGAGTCATTAGGGTTAGAGTTAGGGTTTATTGATTTAAAGGTTATATCTGCTACGGAGAATATCAAAGAATGGTAATTTTTGAAGAGGTAATTTTCAGTTTAACATAAAAATTAAAGGTTATTTTTAATCTTAAAATCAGAAGTTTTTTTTGACTGGTCTCAGAGTTGATGGAATGCATTAACCAAGGAAATAAACTAACATTTAGAGTAAATTTGAGAAATGATTTCGTTTCTCAATTATTATATGTTTTTTAATTTGTTATTTTCTTTGTAAAGGAACAGAAGAAAATTATTTCCTGCCTAAACTATCCAATACTGAACTGAGCATAGTGATACTTTTAAATAAATGTAAACGTATGCAAGTTATTGGAAGACTTTTGGAATGCTAAAACTTTCTTAAGCATCTATATTGCAGGAATTAATTCAAATGCACTGGATCGTGTTTGTATATTAATGTTACGAGATAATCAAAATTATGTTCTTTTTAAAAGATTAGGGGCCAACAAAAGCACATTTTTCACTTAAATTGCATTTAATGGTTTTAAGACGAACCGTAAAATTATAGATGGTTTTAAAACAATCCTCATGTTTGAAAGGATTAAACAACAATCATCACAATGCACATGCTTTACTTGCAATATATGTTTTAAAACTTTTTTTAACAACAATCCTCATATCTCACATGATTTAAAAACATCATTTATCGTGATTGACTAACAATATAAAATGAAGCAAATTTCACAAAATTAACCAACAGCCATCATTTATCAAATGATTAAAAACATCATTTCACTTGCTCTAAGCATCACCCTCTATCTCATTGATTCTAAAGATCACCTGCAACACATTAACTCTAAATATTACTTTTAAAAGTATGGATTCTAAATTACACCTCTAAACCCATAGACTTTAAACCTTATCTGCAAAATCATGGACTATAATCATCAATTCCAAACTCATTGACTCGAAACCTCAGCTCTCAACCCATTAACTCTTAACGTCCCATCCCAATTCCTTGACCCTAAACCTCACCTCCCTAATCATGGACTCTAAACCTTATGGCTCACAATACATAATAATTAATCAGAAAATGCATCAACAAAGATGTCCTAATTAAGGGATAAAGTTCGTTTGTGTCGAAAAAAATAAAAAAATCTGCAATTATATTTTTTTATTCCTTGATATTATATTCTATGGCAAAATTAACATCCTATTTAATCAACATCAAGTTGTGTTTAAACTCTGAAATTGCAAACTTTAAAATCGGTTCGATAATATTCAATATATAAGTGTTTTTGGTTTGGTATCATAATAATTCTATTTTTATACATTCCCGCAAATATCTTTTCGGGATTATCTGAAAATTGTCCCTTACACTTCGACTTTCTGGTTCACTTAGTTATGCATTAATATCAACGACTGTGTTTTCATAATTGTCAATAACAAATAGGTTCATTATTGCCACTGCGTATTGTTTCTTCTGTTTCCTTTTCTCTTATAACTTTTGCGATTGTACCATTCATTATGTTATCTCTGCTATTGTTTGTTAGGTTACAATTATTCGAGTAAAAACTGTGGTAATTCTATTCAGACATTATGACTAGTCCTTTTTCTATTTCAATAATACATTTAGACAATTTCTTTGTTCCTTTGACCTAAAATTTTAGGCATAGTGCTAGTTTATTTACTTTTTAAATTAAGCACCAGTGCATAATCCTTCACTTGTCGTTAACAATTGTTTTGTGGTCATCCTAATGTTTATTTTTGGCCTACTTTATTCCTGTGTAAGATCGTTTTTATTTTAACCGTAATTTTTATCAGTTTTAATGTCAATTATCTACTCAAAGACACTCTCATCTTCTTCGTTCATGATGTCATTATTCAGTAGTTTAATAAAAAAAAAATTGTTTCATAATATTTAAATCGGCCTCTAAACGTTCTACCGAAGACACGTTCTACTGTTAAAATAACGGGTTCTCATTCTGTACTTTCCTGATATGCGAAAGAATTGCATATACAAATATAAACCATTTGTCTCGTTTTTCAGCGTATCATTTAATCTTTCCACCTTCCCATTAGATTGTGAGTAATCGATTTATGAACAATTAATAATGGTATTAAAATGGTCACACACTTCTCAGTACCAATTCGAGGTGACACATTGTCTAAAAGTATAACAACTGAAAAGACCATTCAAGAAAATATTTTTGCCAATTGTCTGACAGTATAACGTTTCGGAAACCAATTCTAGTGAAAATTTTGAAAAATGGTGTTTCTGAGAAAGCCATTCGAGAGAATATTGCCAACAGTTTTTGATAAATATCTTGTGTAATTATATCATTCAATGGAATCACTTCTGGCCTAATAGTGGTCATATCAATCAACGTATGCATATATCTATTCTTATTTGTACTTAGTTGGGGAGGTACCACAATTTAATAGCAACCTTTTGAAATGGTACACCAATCACTTCCATTCATCTTACCCAACTCTATAGTTTTTACATGTCCTGACGGATGTGCTTTTTTACAGACTAGACATATTCACTTAATATGCAAACTTCTTCCTAAAGTTCACTGTTAATATTCGGGAAAAACTATGTATTTTTTTCCTCGTAACAGACAAGTGACAAATATTTTCAAATGGTTGTATTACTTTAGGAACCTACTTATTTTGCCAAACATACAATTTAACATCGCTACATGTATTTGATTAATACAATTATTTTCTCCTTTACATTAACCTTATATGAAATTATATTAAAAAAACTCATATAAGAAAAACAGAATTTAGGGCACCTGCCTCAAAATTAAATATTTTAAAATGGTATTAATAATTCATAAATATTTGCAGAGCGTGCACGCAGCATCTCCCTAAAAGTTTATCGCATTTAGGTAAATGTTATAGGAGCTTATATGGAAATTATTTTTTACCAAAGTCATAAAAGAAAAAAAGCGAATTTAAGGCCAACGGCCCAAAACGAAATATGTTTAAATAGTTAAATGAGTTCATATAACTCAGAAAATGTGCGCGGGATGTTGACAACAATTTACCAAATTTTTATTGAAATCGCATGAATAGTGTAGGAGTGCATACGGGACAAACATACATACAACATAAATTATGTAACCATTAATCATGTAAAATACCTGATTCCTCCATAGAAATTATATTTTAATATCATGTAAACTGTAACAGACTAAAGTGTTCATGAATGGTTCACAACACCATGAACTCAGTAGTGAGAAATATTCAGTATTATTTTGTTAGTAGCTCGTGAGGCAAAACGAGAGACGGAAGTCAAGTCCCAGTCAGAGGGCAGTCGAGGCAATTATGTTGAAGTGATAAGACGTATGTGGTTTTCTCCAGGTTGGACTATGAATTAATATAACTAAATAATGGATCTGTGTGCAAGGATGTTGCATGTACATTGTGCATGATATTTCAATACAAGTATTCAATATGTATGACTATTACTATATTATAATTTGTGAATTAAAGTGCTGAATATATATATACACAGTGGACGTTGATTACTGATTTCATGGAGAGGAGGAGAGGATTGATCGTGAGAGTTATGAGGAAATAATCACTGACAGTACAATAGTATTCTTATTAGTTAACTGTCGCCAACCACGTATTGTTACAATAATGGCGTACAGTTACATAAACTTTTCAATTGTCTGCAGTAATCAACGGGAAAACGACAAGAACTACAACTCTAGGTAAATAATAATATTTTACTACAGTTTTGCCTATAAAAATAAAAACAATAACAATTTAAACTGTAACGGTTCATTAAATCTTTGTCCCTACTTTTAATAAATATTTTAGCAAACATTTCTTCATCAACTAATTTATGTCTAAATCATTGGCGTTGTGTAGGAATGTGGTACAGAGTGAGAGGGGGTTATCTGCTGTTGGCAGCACTTTCTTCTTTAAATTAATGCTTGACACATTTTTCATTACATTACTGAACGGAAATTTTTATCTTATTAATTCATTCGCGAAATATTTGTGTCTGTAAATAATTTTTTTTTACAAAACCCTAGACATACCATTTTAAACTCTAAAGTACTCACGTGCTATAATATTACTATGTCATATTTTATTATATGATTATATTCATAGGAATAAATTGTGTAGAAAATAATATTCTAAAGTAAATTGAAAAGGAACAAATGGCGTGCTAGTCGAAGAAACTTTTTTTCCACATTCTTGGTTTTGATAAAACGAATGCTGTTCTTTTTTTAGTAAATACAGTCCTTTAAAAACAATTCCTTCAGTTTTAGTTCGACCAGTTTTGTTTGACCGCGCTAGTGTTCCAGTTCCTCGTCAAATTTCTGTTAAATGTGTGTTTCCAAAAGTGTGATTTAAATATTTGTCACTGAATCTTTTCTTTTAAAATGTCAAGTTAAACAATAGTACACAATAATTCCCTGAAGACAAAAATGCACCGCGTCGTTTAATAACACAAGGAGCGAGCCGCTCACTTTCCTCTACAAAAGGGAATAGGTCGTATATATATATTGATCTATAAATGAAAAAAAATAGTATTTGACTTCCCGCATCTGTAATTTCAAGGGGCAACTATCACCTTATACATTCATCAATTAAGAATAATCTTTTTTTAAAATCAACGATGCGTATTGTAATTTAATCAGCTGTTTTTATATTTCAATTAAACAGTGATATTAAGGAATACGGTGCATTTGGTTTTAAATCTCATAAAAATAAAACCGAACGTTACAAGAATGATATCTGCAATATTTAAATACTTTGACAATTCAACCCACTTATCACTTTCAGTCGGCCATTAGGTCATACGATTTTATTATTTCTAGCTATAATTTATGTGGACACTTGTTTGATCAAACTTTTATATAATTTTGTTTATTTCACATCGACGTAACAGTATTACGTAAAGGAAAAAACCACTAAAAAAGTATAAACTAAAACAAAAATGTAAAGATAAATAAAATACGTTTTACTTTTTTAACACTGTTGGCAAAATTTAACTAAAATCCTGCCAACTGAGATATCATATATATAAATTAGTTTTAACTTTGTTTAATTCCAAAAATATACTTTAAAAAAATAAATTATAATGTAATAAAAAAACGTAACCTTTAAATATACTCTAATAAGCAAATGTCGTTTAAGATCATCAGTGCAGCGAAACTCGAGAGCCTAATAACATTCACTAATCCACTTATAACTCATTCAAATAAGAACAAACCATATGAAAAGCAAATATTTTAGTTTGGATAAAGAAGGGACTACAATCCGATGGGAAATTGTGTTTATGTTATTTTTTAAATTTTGGGCTGGGGGGACGGGTTGGTCATTTTGCCCCAGTCAGGACAAGATACTTCTCAAAATAAAGGAAAGAATTTAATAAATAATTATCCTTCTCGGGTACATACATTTCTGAGGCAGGAAATGGGATGTGTACATTTTTACATGGATGACGAAATATTTAAATTATATGCTAACACATTTGGGAAAAACGAGATGTTACATTCCTTTTTTACAAATAAACATATCTCAGTAATGTAATTTTTCCCAGTGCTATACTCAACTTCAGGTATGTATCATCTATGGGCAGGGCCGGATTAAGCCATTTTAGTGCCCAAGGCACAAACCCACATGGGTGCCCCCTTCTGCCCGGGGCCCCTGATCTTTCACTGACCGTGACCGCTGGTATGTTCAATATTATTCAAAGAAAACAGTTGTTAACAAATATGTTTGTAGTTTGTATTACTATCACTTATATAAAACCTACAATAAAGTATTTCGGTAATAAAATTAATAGTTAATACATTTTGAAATAATGATAGACAAAAATAATTTATATGTTATTAGATGAAAAAGTCAAAAATATTTTGTCATTTACATTTTAAAGATTTTTTTCCTAGATTTACATCTAACGAAGTTTTTGAGTATATCGTCAAAGTTAATTTTGCGCAACACATCTGCTTCGATCATAAGCAGAGATAAGGAATCGAACCTTTCTTGTTTCATTGATGATCTATTTGGATTTTTTGTACGTTTCAACTGAGAAAAAGAGCGCTCAGTTGAACAGTTAGTAACCATTAAAGTTAAAAATATGCGCAAGGCTATTTCAAGATTTGGAAAGGCACACTCAATGTTGTCTCTAACTATTACTTTGTATAATTCTTCATGATTGAACTTTTTGTTTTCCGATTTTGATGCAAGAAACTTGTGGCGAATATATGAATGAAACTGTTCCAGTTCAGTAAATAAATTATTGTTCAGATCTTTAGGATAATCATTTATTAGTTCTTCACAACACTGATATGATTGTTATAGTGATACATCGACCAAACAAGAAAATCGAACTGCTACATCATTCTACACTTCTTCAAATCTTTCAAATTCATTCCTAGATTTATGCAAGTGATCTGCTAGTGAAGAATACAAATTAGCACACGTTTTCAAGTTCACATGCTCATTTTGTGTCTATTACTAAGGGGTTCCCGGTCGAATTAATTAATTGATGTTATTATTTTAATATTATTTATTGAAAATATAAAAATGGTTTAAATTTGTTTTATAAAACTTCCCAATTTTTTTTTTAAATTCGAATACGACCGCATTATTTATTTACAAGCCGAGTAAGTCCGCATGGTCAGCATTTTACTCATTACCATTTACCAGGAGTTTTAAAAAAATGTTATGCGTTTAATTTTTAAGCATTCAAAATTGTACCAAACTTGAATGTGAATTTTTATCATAATGTATTTCTTCATTTTCATAGCACTTGTTCAATTTTCAGTTGTTTGTGGACTTTAATTTGTTCAAAAAATATAAATTTCTTGAGGACTTTTGGTGCCCCCAAACGCTTGGTGCCCAAGGCACGTGCCTTTTTTGCCTAAAGATTAATCCGGCCTTGTCTATGGGTGAGGCCTTCTACATAAACTATGTACTAAACCTGGCTAATACACTACTTATTACTGTTGTACTCCACGTTACTGATGTACTATCTCTGAATGAAGCATTCAACATGAACTATGTACCATACCTGGCTAATACACTACTTGGTAAATTCGAATAGATCGTACTGCGTTTTTTTTAACCATGGTCGCCAAATTGATTGCCGTGACCCGTAAAATTAAGAATAAAACGTTGAAAAATAATGAAAAAAAGTTCCTAAATGTATCCCTAAACCTAACCTGAACCCTAAATCTATCCCTAAAACTAACCTAATGAAATGAGGCACGATCTATTTTAATTAACCCTCTACTTATTACTGTTGTATTCCACGTTACTGACTTACCATCTCTGAGTGAAGCACTCAACATGAACTATGTACTAAACCTAGCTAATACACTACTTATTACTGTTGTACTCAACATTACTGCTGTACTCTGCTCGAGGAGTACAGATGCACCTTTTTATGATTTCACAGACCAACCGTTATGAGTATAGAATGGAAATGAGAATGCAAAGGACGGAGGAAATTTTAAACTAAACAAATATTTTCACCAAACCTTACCGTTAAAATTGAAATCCATTTCCGGTTTACATTTATTTTGATATCATTTTGAAAACATAAAAGAAGATAGCTCTTATTAAATTTCAATAAAAGACCTCATTGATTTCTAATTTAAAATTAACAATTAAGTTAAGTCTTGAGAGAAATTTTAATAGAAAGGACGCTTTCATTCATCAGTTGAAGCAATGAGAAATATACACATGTCGAGTAAACCCGGAAGAAGGACGATACAAAAAAGCTAAGTAGTCTGACAGAATAAACACATATACAGACTAACTTAGCTGATATTGATAGTTAATCCGAAGAAAAGTGTAGGCCTATTTAGTTAACGATTTGTTTTTAAAATATCTTTTTTGTCAAGCCGGAATTATCTTTATGCACAACATATTTAATTAAGGAAAAGTACAATACAATTAAAGAATTCATGCATGGGATTAACCGGAAAAAAAAATTCTTAACAATTAATACATTAAATTATATAAAAATGCGAGACAAATCGAAGACAGAGCTAGGACAGCGTAGGTAAGGTTAGCCAAGTGGTCGGCAAACTATGAGTCAAAGAGCCAAGAAATCAGCAGCGGGGCAATTTAATAATAATAATAATAATAATAATAAAGTTCATTTGAAAAATCACGCTTCATCCCCAAAGGCTCGAAGCGCGGTACAAAAAAAAAGCTGGGAGATAATAACAAGCTGGAAAAGATGGTAGACAACATCATTCCAGCATGTTTTTGCGAAATAGATGAGTTTTTAAATTTGTTTTGAAGGACTCCAGCGTCTGGCTGTTTTTGAGAGCGTCAGGAAGGGTGTTCCAAATGGTTGGGCCAGCAAATGCGAACGTGCGCTTTCCGTAAGTTTCAAGGCGAACACGCGGTATCGAGAGTTTGCCACTATCGGATGAGCGGAGTTGTCTAGTGGGTACATAAGGCGTCATGAGCGCTTGGAGATAGGACGGCGCCAGGTCATGCAAGCAGCGGTAGCACAGAGTTGCTATTTTGTACTCTATGCGAGCGCGGACCGGCAGCCAATGCAATTCTATCAGAAGAGTTTTAGCATGGTCGAATTTGCGTTTACGAAGAACAATTCGAGCCGCATTATTCTGTGCTTTCTGAATTTTATCAAGGAGCGTAGCTGGAAGACCCACCATGAGAGCCTTGCAGTAGTCCATGCGTGATAGCACGAATGCAGACATCAGCCGCTTTGATGCATCCAACGTTAAGAAGGGTCTGATATGACTAATTCTGCGCAGCTCTAGAAAAATCGCCTTGCAAATCATGTTAATGTGATTTTCCATAGTTAGTGTTCTGTCTAAGTAGACACCCAGGTTTCGCACTGTTTGAGCAAACTCAATCTGCACGCCTGAGAGAGTAAAGGATGGTGTATCTTTTAAAGATTTTAATTTTTGAGCGGTAGCAATGGGGATCAGCTCAGTCTTTTCATCATTCAATTTGAGCTTGTTTATTGTCATCCAGTGCTTAACTGACTCCACTGTCTTCTGTGTCATATTAAGAAGCTGAGGGAACTGAGAGGGGATCACGGATTTCTGAAGTTGGGTATCATCTGCGAACATGTGATATACCATGTCAAACTGCTTGATCACTGCACCCAGGGGCTGAACGTACATAGTGAAAAGCACCGGGCCTAAGACCGAACCTTGGGGTACTCCGAATTCAATAATGGATTTCATGGAGGTCAAGCCGTTTGCGATAACCGATTGGACCCGATTTGTCAGATATGAGCGGAACCATCTCAGAACGGTATCGGTGAAACCGAGCGTATATTGCAGACGTTGGAGAAGTATGCCGTGGTCAAGCGTATCGAACGCTGCCGATAGATCCAGTAACGACAAAAGGGATACCTGGCCCTCACCACAAGACGACAGAAGGTCATTTACGACGCGCAACAGGGCTGTCTCAGTAGAGTGATGCGTTCTGTATGCTGACTGAAAAAGCTCAAACAAGTCACACAGAGTGAGGTGATCCAGAAGCTGTCGAAGAACGACCCTCTCTAAAAGCTTTGATAAAAATGGTAGATTAGAGACGAAGCGATAATTTTCCAACAGATTAGGGTCGAGATTTGCTTTCTTTAGCAGTAGAGTTACAACCGCCTCCTTAAAAGAGGATGGAACAAAACCAGTTTTCAAAGACTGATTTATGATATTAGTAATGATAAGGACAATTTCGTCTAAACATTCATAAAACAGACCTGCCTAAATTGGGTCAAGCAAACATGACTTTCTTGGGGAGTCAACCAGGATTTACTTCACATGCGATTCAGTGACCTCCAAAAATTCGCTCATAGGAGGCCATTAAACGGCAAGAATTCGGGGGCATCTGTGCAAATGTCAAGTCTCGCCCTGATCTTCTTAACTTTCGTAACAAAGAACTCATTTAGAGCGTCTGGTAACTCGGCCAAAGCAATATTGTTTGGCACAGATGTGTCCTTCTGTTTACCGGTCAGCTGACCGACAATGCGAAATAAGTCCCTATTTGAACTGCAATCTACAATCCGGTGATTGACATATTCAGTCCTAGCTGCAAGGACCATCTGCTTAGTGCGTTCCTTGTTTTCAACAAAGATTTGTCGGTGCACAGTCAAGCCAGACTTCCGCCAATTGCGTTCTGCAAGTCACTGTTTCTGCGTCGCGTCCTTTATTTCTGGTGTGAGCCATGGGGCAGAAGGGCGGTCCGTAACGCGCCGTGTAGACAGAGGTGCATGTTTGTCTAAAATAACTCTGAGGCCACTGTTGTAGTCTGATGCAGGATCATCTTCGCTATACTTGAGGGCGGCGACGTCACATCTAAAGGCCGCCCTATCTATCCTTCGGAGGTCACGGGATATGATTGTGCACAGAAGGCGCCCTGGCTTCCTCAAATCAAAGTCAAAGGTTACTGGGAAATGATCAGAGATCAGTTTGTCTTCAATTATGAGGTTGCAGATCATAGCTGCACGATCCTCTCTGACAACCAGCCAATCTAGGATGTAACCCCACTTCTGTGTCGGGACACTGACAAGCTGAGTCATTCCGTGTGTGTCAAGAGCTGATTTTAAGGTCTTGACATAGCTGTCGGTGGTGGAATCGAAATGACAGTTTGTGTCACCGATTATGACGACGTTTTTGTTTGTGGAGGCGTACGTTTCCAGAAGCCGAAGAAAGTCAGCAGTAAACTGACAGATCTTCAACTTATTTCGCTTATTAGGAGGTGGCCTGTATATGCATAGAAACGTTATCGCTTGTTCACCATAATTAAGTTGCATCTTGCACATCTCAAATGAAACAAACTCGTCCGATTTTGAAAACGCCACACCATTCTTTAAGGAACTCATATAAAGGACAGCAATACCACAGCCACTGTGCGATTGCCTTGGGCAAGAGTGAAGGAGGTAGTCCGGAGGTGTAATTTCTTGCTGCTTGACCTCGTCTCCAACATGTTTAAACCACGTCTCGGTAATGAATACAAGGTCAGCCTTGCTCTCTAAAACAAGATCGCACACCTCAAATGTCTTATTCCTGCATGACTGGGAGTTAAAATACAGTACCCCGAAATTATGTGATTGTGGCTTCACAACAGGCTGGCAGTCAACATCAATTAGATTTGATCTCTTCACGCCCCGTCGAGGCGGTGTGAAATCATGAGTTTGAGTTTTTGTTTTTGTTTTTTTCTCAGTGAAAAGATCTTTGATGATCAATGATGTCTTTACAGATGACTGCGCATTAATGAGCGTAACATCACCAGTTCTTTGACGCACTATTGTCGTGGGAGCTGAATGTCGAGATCTCATCCTCCTTCTTCCCCCACGAAAACCTCTTGCAGTTTTCTTTTTTATTAAACATAATGATCGACATCGTGAAAGAACTTCATCACTAAGGAGATAGCCATCAGGGGTACACAGACGACGCAGGATAATAGATGAATATTGAAGGCGGGGCATATCTTTCAAGTTAATTTCCCAAGTCTATCAAAACAATGTGAAATACATACACTATTGTGGCCTAAAAGATCGCCACACAGCAGTTTAAATAGTGTTTTACGGAAGTGTTCATAACCAGCGAAGTGCAGTTCAAGAGATGACTACTTTGTTCTGTATCCAGGAATAAAAATATGAGAGAAACAAGGAGAAAATGTGGAGATATTTCAGTGCAGCACATCGACTTGTGAACAGGAAGTGTTTGTTAATTACGTCGACTGTTTTTGTTTACATTAATCACGAATATAGAATGGAAAAACTTAGAATAAGTCTACCAATTCCTAGTTATTTTCGAAATAAATTATATTCATACGTCCAGGAGAATTTCAGATACAACATATCCATTTTTCCAGGAATAAAAGTTGAGAAAAACAATCCAAAAATGAGAAAATGTGGAGCGATTACACAGCTTCCTGTCAAGCGCTCGTGAACCGGAAGTAAACAAATGCGAGCCACATTTCTTTTGAAGAAAATGTCAAGAACTATGTTTTTCGTAGACAAAACCGAATTGTTGTCGACAGGCCAAGCCGCACTTAGGTCGCTAAAGAGCCGCATGCGGCCCACGAGATGCGATTTTCCGACCACTGAGTTACCATATTGTGATCGTTAAATGTACCAATAGAGTGTACTAGCCGTGACTTTCAACAAGTGAATTCATTATATAATGTAGACATATGTTGCTTTGATTATAGAATGTAGACATTTGTTGCATTGATTATAGTATGTAAACATTTGTTGCATTGATTATAGAAGGCAGACATTTGTTGCACTCATTATAGAATGTAGATATTTATTGCATTGATTATAGAATGTAGACATGTTTTGATTTGATTATAGAATGTGGACATTTGTTGCATTGATTATAGAATGTAGACTTTGGTTGAGTTGATTATAGAATGTAGACATGTGTTGTATTGATTATAGAATGTAGAAATGTGTTGCATTGATTATAGAATATAGACATTTGTTGCATTGATTATAATATGTAGACATTAATTCTGGTTCTAGTTCTGGTAGGGTACGTTCCTGTATCCATATTACTGGCATACAAACGTAAAACGATGCTGCTGAGTGCCATCCATGGCTTAACATGTAAATTGCTATGGTATGGTTGGGCGAATACATATTTGTTTTATTTTTTGTTTTTTTTAATTAATGTAAGCACATTTTTAATTTTATGATTATGTTTGTTAAATCGTATGTACAGCGTGGTGAGCCCAGCCCTAGGCTGGGATACAGCGCTTTAGAAAACCACCACTAATAATAGTAATAATAATAATATGCAACGCTTGGGGAAGCGATGCTGCCATCATAACGGCTCCTAGCAGATGCCAGGGCAGCCTTGAAGCTTTCGATAGATGTCGAGCTCAAGGCTGTATTGTCCAGGTGGTTCCAAGCGATTATGGTGCGTGGAAAGAATGATTGTTTATGTTGCACTGTGTTACTCCGAGGCACAGTGAAGCATTTGCTATTGTTCCAGGTGTAATTGTTCATGGGGTTGTCAGAGGTTAAGTCAGTGTTCAGTGAGTGTTTGGCTCTGATTAATCGACCTGGCTTCTGTGGGGGGAGATTATTGTTTGCTGGGATTGTCGGCACTAGCGCCATGACCACTTTATATAAGAATGTTAAGCGGATCTTTTCTGGTCTGTCCTTGAAGGAATGGATTTTAAATCTGTTTAGTATGCCACTGACGTAGCCAGGTGTGGTGGTTTTATAGTCACGTGCTATGAAGCGCATTGCGTTACGTTGGATTTGCTCCAACTTGTCCACGTCTTGCTTTAGGTATGGGTCCCAGATGATTGCACCATATTCTAGTAGTGTACGGACGAGTGCAAGATAGGTATTTCGTTTGCAGGATGTTAGGCAGTGGCCGAAAGTCTCGTTCAGCTTTGGTTTCTTCTTCGGTTTCGGCCGAAACCAGAAAATCTCTTTCGGTCGATTTCTAATTTTAAACAGTTGAAATACGTTTTTAAATCGAAATACACACTAACTCCTAATTCCAAAAACACAAAGAATCGCTCTCAGTTATAAAAGATACGTATTTTTAAAACATGAGACAAAACAGTTCATGATTCCCAAAAATCATGCTATTCCTTAGTGTTTATAAAACATATTTCCTAATAAAAACGCATCATCCATATATGGTGTTTCATTGGGCTATCCGGGTGCTTAGAGAGAAGCGATTTGCTGTATAGGGAACGAGCCTAAAGTCCCAAAGACAATATCCTAGTTCTTGTGTTTTCAGGTGTATGCCAGAAAAAAAGTATTCTTATTGTCATAATCATTTTATACCTTTTTTGGTAGGGTAATCATTGCCAATATTGTCTCTTAAATCGATGGGCATCGACCTGAACAACGCTTGATTTGAACTGCACAAGCTGCTAAGACAGGCTTCTTGCTGGAGTACACTTGCACTTCAGAGAGTAACGTAACAGAAACAAGCTTATGAGACAGACTCACTGCTTGAACACACTCTTCACAGAGTGACGTACCACCCACAAAACAGGTGTGACAGACGCACTGTTGAAGAACAATCTTCATAGAGTAAACATACCTCTCACGCATTACACGATCAACAATGATTGGTTTCCTACGTAAATTTCGTTCACACGTTCAAACATCGTATTCACAAAAGAACACACACACTGAAATTAACTTTGCAATATTAATGTAAACTTTAATAAAGAAACATATAATTCAGGATTTACATTGAATCAAACACATGTATAATGCAGTTAGCTCTACTTGGAAAATATAGTATAACTTTCTCTCACTTTGTGACGCCAAGAACACTTACACGAAAGACAGACTAGAGATACTACGTCATAGATACAATAAAATCATGCCACATAACGTCACATGCCTAATAGCGCTCAGAAACACCTTATTCCTGCTAATGACAATCAGGGACTGGAACAAGCTTCCAAAAGCAACAGTTGGGGCGACTACACTTGACACATTTGCGTCTATTGCCTCCTGTCTTCCAACCCCCAGTTCATAATAACATTGCTGAGTTACCCTTGCAATCATTGAAGTATCGCCTTCAAAAGCAGTCACAGTTACACCGCTAACCCCTATGAAACATAGGGCCAGAATGGTAAATACATTTATCGTGGGCCCTCACAATATTGGAGTAGAAGAAGCGTCAAATTAAGTACATTAACACTAGACACATGTTGCCATTTAACACTTATTGTAACAGACAAGGTAAACTATTTATATATACTATATGAAATGTATATGCAGTGACGATTATGTTTATTTGTATATAGATGATGATAACTATATTATTTTGATTCAACGTCCTTAAAGATTGCTTTCATATTGAACATGAATGTCACGAACTAACAATAAAGTTAATTAAGTTTATATTTCAAATGATATACCATGTTTGCCAAATTATTACACATATTTGAAACGATTAGGATACATTTCTTTTAATCAGAAATCAATAGGATGGAAAATATTCAGCCATGAACGTCATTGCATAAACAGTCCAATATCATAAATGGAGATTTAAATACAATTGAAAGTAGGGTTTGAAAGGGATCTGACATATTTTAAATATTAGGTTACAGTAAATTTGACCAGCGGAGTAAAACTAAACTCGTACACCATCATTATACTGAGAGTTATATCCATTGGCTGAACATTCAACATAATAGTATTGATAGGCACGCTAGCACAAGGGTTGGAATGATTTGAATACAGCATGTCTTAAAAATAATGAGGATCAGCTACCATACTCATAAGGCAGTTATCAAGAAAAAGATGAATGTAGACCATGGATAATTTAATATTTTATGTTTGCAGTGTATAGTGTCTGTGACTATAAATAAATTTGACGTAATCTTGGTCACAACTTAAGATATATTTTTTTAAAAAAAAACAATTTTAAATTCTGTAACTTATTAATTTTCCTTTCGAAGGCCTTTTGACGATTCGTTTGTCTTTTTTAAAGCCCTATTTCGGGTTTTCCCGTATGCTGCGTCTCGTTTTCCAACTTGTGTCAGAATGTTCTACATCTTAAACTGCCTCTCGTTGGATACTTTCCAAGTAAAAGTGGCCGAGAGATTGACTCGAAAGACTGACTTTTAAAAGAAATTCTGGCGTGTTTATTTTCTGATGAGGTGGCAAAGTAATAAATATGGATATTAGACTCATTTAATCGCCATCGTAAAAATCCCAAGTATAAATCAATAATATAAAAATGTGTTCCTAATTTCCAATTAAGAGTCTGAGTTAAAAAGTACTGCGATCATGTATAGCTATATTATTATTTCACGTTTAGATTTGAAAAACAAAGTAGTTAAAAATTCATAAGTGAAAGTAAAATAAAGTATTGGTTATAAAATGTTTACAGTTTTATATTCGATATATGTATTAAATAAAAAAATATGTAAACTGATCGTAAATGAATAGCTGATATAATGTGTACACAACTGATATAAGAGAGCTAAGTTAAATAGACGAAATGACATAATATATACAAGTAGTGTAACAAATCAAAGAGTTGTAGTTGACTTCTTGGAGCAAATTAAAACGAGCGTTCTAAACGAGTTTTAAAAAAATTTAGGAATTGATGCAAAAAAAAATATTTCAAGACTATGAGTTATGGAGAACAATTTATTTTAAAAATGATGCAAGGAGTATCAAAAGAGGCTTTTTTTTTGGGGGGGGGGGGCGGGGGATAAATAAATTTTTAAAAATCCTATCAGCCTTATTATTTAGAAGTTTTCAGAATAATACATTTCAAAACATGATTTATTCAAATGTAGTATATTTTCAAACAACTATAATATATATATGTTAAAGATTAACATATCATATTAGTTTCATCTTGTGAATGATTTCTCGATCATTGGATTTGTGTAAAAATTGTGTGTGAATTAAACTCTTGAATTGACATATTCTGTGCCTTCATTCCCAGCATGCCCATTTTCTTTGCCCTCACCACTTGGCACAATTGACAGTTTGGGTTCACTGAAGTTGTAGTAAACGCTGTTGGTTTCCTTATACCTTTGTAGAACCTGATAAAGTATCTTGTATTGTTCCTAAACAAATAAAGGAAATTTAAACTTATTATGATATTTGTTAAACTATTTTTAAAATAATGTCAATTTATACAGAAAACGTTAATGTTCTATTTATACGATAAAATCATTCGCAAATTTTACTTTTTTGTCGGTCTATCTGTAAAATGATGAAAATTTTATTGAATACAAGTTACATTTATCAAACTCTGTCTACAAATAAAAGCAAGCTCCCAAATTTTTGACTTGAAAGTTTTTTTTTTTATTTTGATGAAGATCACATTGTTAACATTGTATGTAAAAAAATAAATATTTAAAAAACACCGTTAACATTAAAGCTATTGTATAAATAAAAAATGTATAATAAATATAGAATAAGTTATACAGCGTTAATGTAAATAATATAAACTAAAAGCGTAGCTAGGGTCAGTGAACCCGGGGCCAAGATTTGTAATCCCCCCCCTCCACTAAAGCAAACAAAAATCATAAAAGCCTAATATATATGTATTTACACCAAAGTGGACTGGTTGTTATATTTATGACTGTGAACATGTTTTCACTTTGTGTCTTCCATCTTCTTCTTAACATATCAATATTTCCAAGTTAAGGTCCATCGATAAATTAATGAAAAAGTCAAAATAATTCATGTATAATCCCGTTAAGGATCCTAGAGAGAGTTGAGGCGCTGAATGAACACAAAAAAATTTAGCGTAGGATCGGAGCCGAAGGGCTACAAAACCTGAAGTCATCGTATTGGAAAAATGCCAGCCATTATAATAATTTCTAAGGTTAAAATTGTAATTTCAACTTTTTCCGATGTTGATGAATTTGCTTTCCAATCAACAAAAGTATTGCAATAATTTTTATTGTGAATGAAAATTTTGGTTGGCTTAAAAAATAAATGCAATTTATATAGAGGTATTAATCTCTGTATTTTAATTGCCTTTTTTTCATGATTGTCATCACACTACATTTGCAGTGCTTTAGACCAATGACCCAAATGTGTTCCAGCCTGGCCTCGGTACAAAAATGAACGATCAGTTTCTATGGATAATGGATAGGTAGCTTCAATCCGTATGCAATAAGTATCCAGTCTGTATCTAGGGCATGTATCACTGATGGATAACTAGAGAGCAAACACTTGCTATAATTCAATGTTGTAGTTGCAGTGGCGGATTTTAAATTGACCAAACGTAAGCACCCCTTTAAACGTAAGCACCCCTTTAAACGTAAGCACCCCTTTAAGCAAAAGCTACACTAAAAATATTCAAATAAAAATATTGAAATTAAAATGTAAAATCTATAATTCCCGCAACTTGCAAGCAAATTTTCATATTATTCTCATTTCACTTTGTTTCTTATTATTTGTCTGCTGATGAAGGCTACCTGCCTAAATATTAATTTGATGTCCATATATTTGTTTTTATTTCACGTTACACATATATAGTTTCCTTCTTTCGGCTACTAAAGCAGCCCCTTATATCATGTACACTTCAAAATATTTACATATTTTAAAAAAAAAAGATCTTCAGACATTTTTAATGATTTTTCTTTCACCGATGACCATTAAATCACTAATGTATATTATTCTAGCGGTCCTATAGATCTAGGCCTACAAGGATCTTCTTTTTTTTTTCATGTCCTTTTTTCACCATCAAAAGATTACAAAAATAAAAACTTTTGTCTAAACACAATTTTTCAGGCCCATTGCCGACTGACCGAATTTTTTTAAAAATATATTAAACGGTAAAACTGCATATTCATAATTCATACGATCATTTAATATACGACACTGCAATAAAAAGGTATGCTTGTCAAGGGTATGAGAATCACTGTCGTGATGTGTGTGATAACGGTAAATTATGTTCACCAAAATGAGTGCAAGTCTGAATGAACGTGGCTTGAGAGTGTCATTGTCGATGAGGTTCGAGAGGGGGATATATAGTAAGGCGCTTTGTCATAGTCAAGAGAGCTGTATTATATTCACTGACGAGGGTCTGTGTTTCTAAGTCTGACAGACGTATTGTCAACTAGTTATTACTTCTTTGTATCTCCTCGCTTTGGAGGTGATGTTACATGACATGCGTATGTGATTGTGTTAATAAACTCTTATTACTATATGACGGAGTCAGAGTGTAGTGCCTTGGACTAACATAGAATATATGTTGCATTAGCAAGAGGAGCTTAGAGGCCATAACTGTTGCCCGACAATAAGAGTAGATAGACGGTCTCAACCTCTGTGATCGAAAGCATGCAAATTTTGTCAATGCTCATTTTTGATATATTTAGATAAAACATTTTTTGAAGTAATAAATTTAACAGAACGCAAAAAGTTTCATAACAAGTAGGCCTGGATTATAAGGTGTTCTTTTTTTCTTAACCAGTGAAATTTCCAGAAAGTTCAACATAGTGGTACTTAAGAATGTAATATGTTGGGTTTTTTTTGTTTGTTTTTTTAAAGGCTAGAAATGTTCATGTTTAGATTTCATGGATTTTTATTTAATACAAATTCCGGTTATGCTAAGCTATTAATTAAAACAGTGTTATTACCAAAGTTGGGATGACCTGAGTCCGGATAGTCTTGATAGCACCAACGACGAGAGGAACTGTCAGGCGCTGGTCATTGTCCATTCTGTCCAGAAGGAGAGTCAAGACACAGGCCAAACCACTGAATGTAGCCCCGTTTCTGCAAGACACAAATGAAACTACAACTATATTAAGTAAATGAAAACATTAAATAGCCTACCTAGCTACAAATTAGTGCCTCCTTATAATTATACAAGTTCATGTAGTTCAAAACAACCTGCACATGTACAAAGTCCTGGCATCCTGTTTTAGATCGTATGTCCTTGTGTGTTTGAAAAATGTCAACAATTTCTTTGGATCTGTAACAGTTTGTGTATATCTGAGGTGAATGAGGCTGTGCTCCTCTTTGCCCTATATATAATATAGCAAAAACAAAAAGTAAAAAGTGTAAGATGAATGATGTCATTTTAATGTATGGCCTGTGAACTATGCTTGCAATCCTGTTAAACTCATTTAAATCAAGGTGCACATTTGTTAATAATTAATGCTCTGTTATCTCTTTTAGGTCATAAGCGTCATAGCTGAGGTACACTATTGTTAGTATCATAGCTGAACATATTTTTAAAAGTTAGAAATATATTGTATAACTTACCGTTGATGTAGTTACAATCAGCTTTCTCTCTTCCCAGTCAGAGCCCTGATTTAAAGTTCCCATACCTACTTGAAATGGAGGGAAGCTGGCTTTTTCTTTATCACTGGTTGGCAGATACTCGCCTATTGTCTAAATCGTAATTAGAACATCGTAATATATATACACTTTCAGATCTTGACTTGTTAAACAAATATAAAAAAAACATTAACAATTATCGCTGTTGATGGATACATAAGACGATACCTTGGACATCCTGAGTAGATACCTGAAAATGTTTGCGTATGCCATAACAAACGGTAGTAGATTAACTTTAACTATCTAATTTGGAATATGTTGTTAGTAGAGATGAGGATGTAATATAAACAGGGGCGTTTACACCCGGAGTGGTGAAAGAAAAATTCCAAACTCCCCCATGTACATTGATTGATCAATTATGCATGCATAGCCTTGCAATGTGTCGTTTAAAGTCTTCCAAAAAAAAAAAGTGGAAACGGGGGGGGGGGGGGGGGTGCCCCTGTGGTTGGACGGGGTAGAGTGGCGATTTTCACCGGGGGATATTTTTTGGGTAGAGCTATGACAGAACTTGAGATGGCCGAAAGCACACAATCGAAAATGGGAAGTGGTTAGAGGCAAAATTTTAGATAAAATCAAAACCAAGGACTGAATATTGGCTAATACCAAAAATGGGTCTTATTTCAGAAAATTTCAGAAAATTTGATTCAGGCAGTGAAAATTTAAGGAGTTATTTGCATGGTGTGAGAGCAGGCTATCAATCAGCGCTCTAATAAGGTATTACGGCTAGTAACCTGAATTTACTCGTGTTTGTGATATGTTGCAGTGTATTCTTATGGCTCCATCATCGTTTCGCCTCCCTTGTGTCACAATAAAAGGAGTAAGGACGTGGGAAGGCAGAAAACGAGGATGCATATGGCTCCAGAGCGAAAGCTTGGAGTGGAGAGGTTTAATAGAGGGCTCCGACAGATGCCTGAATGAAACACTGTTGACTTATTATTTAATTTGAGACTTGACTTCAAACGTGATTTAAAATTAAAAAATGGTTAGAAATTGTTTTACCATTTAATACATTTTTTGAAAAAAAATATTTGAATGTTGGATAATATTCATGAATTTTTCACAATTATCATGAAATTAAAATATAAAATCAAGTGGTTAATAAAAATTACAAATAAATTAGTAGTGCTATAGATTATTTTTAATTAAAAAAACAACTTTTTGGCTGAATGTGCCTTATCAAAACATTTAATTAGCATTCAAACTGCAGCCGCTCGCAATTTTATTTTTTTTTAAATTAGCATTTCCATATTTTCGGTTTCCCATATGAATATTGCAGCTTTAGAAATCAGAACCCGGTGACCTGGGGGTAAACAGCCCCACACCCTTTTTTTAACGCAACTCAAAGAGGCTGGTGTGTGCTATTTGCTGGATTTCTTTTGAATATCCTACCCACTAGAAATCAAGTAATAAAGATGAGTGAACATCTGCTGCTGGTACAATTCTGAATAGTATGCAAAAATAAGGGACTGATTTCTTCATCTAATAATTTTTTCACATGAATTTGTTAGAATTAATCTAAAAATGATTTCTTCTTTAAAAAGCGTTTTTAATGAATTACACAAATCTAGCAATATAAATGTAAATCTCAGATCAATGAGTGTAAACATTTTAAGAAAATAATAATAATAATTACTGAATCTGTCCCCTGTAACTGCTCCTCAAATGCAACAACTAAAGAAATTTTCATTTGAGTGATCAGACGCCAGAAGTCCACCACTGTTGTTGGGAGTGGGAGTTGTGTGAGAATATTTTGATTTCTTTTCCTGAAACTCTGAAAAAGGCAACCAGCATTAATCCTTAATTATGAAGTACTTATTTTGTCTTTTATCTGCAATATTTAATGTGAATGTGATAAAAAAATATCTTAAGACATTTACATAAAAGTTGCATAAAAGTTCTAGACCAGTACACATTTTGGCATACATTCAATGAATATTAGTAAACTACGTCATACAGTAGTTAGTGTATAAACGTTGAACACATCTATATTTAATTACCGGTGTTAACACAGCATTGACGTAATCGTCCATGTCACTGGATTCACACATGAGTACAGGTCTGTAACTTTCCTCTAATTTAGATTTTAAAAGTGCAAAGAACTAAATTTTAATTTAATACAAATGTGTTGAGTTAGTACAAATAAATTATTTGGCACATTTGATGTATTTTTGTCTCATTTTATAATAAGTTGGAAATTTTAAAAATAAACATAACTTTGAAAGAAATAGATGGTTTTAGGTTATTATTTTTGTGTATTATGTTAAGGGTTCTTAACATTTTGCAGCGCCTTCCAGCCTATTTATTTCAAAAAATGTACGCACCTATTCCATAATTTTAAAACATATTTGTTGTACCTCACCTTAATAAAATGCAAATAAAAATGCAAAATATCCTGTTTTTCTTTTTTGTTATGTTTATTATGTTATGTGTACAAATAAATTTACAAACTAACTTGGCAAGATGTTTCCAAATCTGTTTTTAAGTTTATTAAAGACAGTTCGACTGTTTTGGTACATAATTCCAGCCGATCCTTCTTCATCTGTAAACTGACTTTCCTCCACACACACACTGCATACTGCCTATAAATAACGCGAAAAATTGCAGCTATAAAAATGTTTCAGTCACAAAGCGAAATCATACAAATTTAAATTTCAAAGACTATTTTTACATGATAAACACATTCAAAATGATTCATGGCTACTAAAACTAGATCGCGGGTTTTAGTTATTTAATATATAAAAGCAAACTTCATCAGCAAGTGATAGAATCTACAAAACTAAGAAATCAGAGAAACTAATTTCTTAAGCTAATAACATATGTGTTCACATCAAAAATGTCCACCATGACACATTTAAAGCATAAAGGAATTTGTCACAGCCAACATTCATTGCACACGGGTTTGGTCTTTAAAACTTACATCAAACTCTTTTTCTATTTCAGTTTTTCCAGAGATTGACTTTCTCTCCAATTGCTGAACCCTGTTTGCAATATTATTGGATGTTATTGTTGTATTTATACAGGTCATGGCAACCTTGGCAGCCTCGTGCAAGAATACATATTGTTCCTGAAATATAATCATTAGCATCTCCATAAAATGATCAGAGATCTAATTGGCATTTCATGTAGTCATAAAAATGTTTCAGTTCATCAGAAAGAATTATTAACACAAACGTTTAATTAGCACATACAACTCATGAAGAATACGATGTTAAAAAATCTCACTGCTGTCTGTATCATCATCGTCCTGTCCTGCCTGAGTTTGGTCACAGTATTGAAAAAATCCATCTGTTGTGTATCCTCAGCTTCTCTCATTACGTTACGTAGAGCTATGAATGTTCCTGTACGTCCCACACCAGCACTGAAAATAAGGAAACAGTGTTTATTTTATTCATGTATATCCTATGTAACCAAAGTTTAAACAAGTTAAGGTAAAGTTGCTTGGGCAAACAATAGATTTGCTCGTGATTTTAAAATGATGAAATCAAATATAAACAATAAGCTTTATTTTACCATGTGTTGAAAGAGAATATTTTCTTGACTAAGGTTAACTAAGGTTGCCTTTTGAACAGTACATACATTAAAAATCAAGGATTTTTTTTATTAAACGATCAAGCAATTGTAATTTTTATTACAATGAAAAATTTTCTTTGTTCTCCCCTTTAAAATGTTTCGTTATCCATCATTATTTTAGCTTAACTCAAGATTTATTACATACATGTCAAAAGGGTATGTTTAAAATAAGTAATATTTATGTTTCCGAACCTGCAGTGAACCACTATGGGCCTTTTGGTTGCAGTAGCAGCTACTCTTTGTTCAAAGTCCACTAGAGCCCAAGGGTTTTCTGGTACACCTTTGTCTGGCCAGGATGTGAAGTGAAACTGTGTCACTGGGTGCATTGGATGAGAGTCCTGGATCAGTGAAAATGATGATTAACTAATGCTAAGAAAACAAACGTTAAGTAATAAATTATTCATTCGAGTTGTTACAATACTTGTAAATATAATAATATCATTTGAGAGATATTTTTTAAGTCTTAATTCGAAATAATTGGTACCTTAAGGAAGTAAATTTGCGCAAAGAAAATAATAATAACATATTCAGTATCTAGTTCATCATATATTTATATCTATATATATATATATATATATATATATATATATATATATAGATATATATATATATATATATATATATATATATAGATATATATATATATCGTTTGGTGCGATCTGCTTGCTCTTCCAAAACACACGTCCGAAAACCACATTTTTTTTAATCCATTGAGTGCAAAAAGGCTGATGACTGAACTCCGATAAATAGGTTCATCTCTTTTTATTTATAGAATACAACTAGAACATTTACAATGCAAAATATTTTAGCTCTCATTATGAAATAATTACTTGGGTTTCACAAATTATATTACCATATAAAGCTGAAGTCGCCTTATAATATAATCAGCAAAGACTTGTGTAGCAGCCAGTCTGACACGTATCTCTCCAAATGTCGTCTCACCTTCTTCTGGCCAGTAGGGATCACACTTGGACTGGAGAAGATCAATGTTGTAAATTAAGTATTAGGATGATTACAAAATAGTGCATTATGTTTTTTTAACAGCATGGTCTTGATAATATAAGATATAGCTTAATAGTTAATATTATAACAGGATTTATACATTTGCCATCTCTAAATTTATTTGAGAAAGAACAGTTTATTTAAATTTTTTCATAAATTGTTTGGCTCTAAAAAAAGAAAAGACACATCTGTCTGTTTCAAATCTCGCTGGACTCTAGACAAGAACAATTCAAATTCTGGAATGATGTAATTGCATGCTGTGTATTCCAGCTCGCAATGACATTTGTGAATGAAGGAAAAGTCCACGGACCGATTTTGTTCAGTGTCGGTAAACAGTGGGGACTCTATCCCCTCTAGGCAATTTAGTGGAAGCATGTAGTAGGGATTTTCAATTTCTAGGTTGATCAACAATCGGAAGATGAAGGTTTGTATCTGTGCTAAGAACCTGCCTTTGGTGCGGTTTGTCATGGATGTCATGTTCGGGTGTCAACCCATGCAACCACAAATAAAGCCCACATTTATAGCACCTTTTATACTGATGTGCTTACATTTTTATAAATAGGTACGCTTTTTTTTCTCCTTTACAATCATTCAATGCATATACAAAATTATTTGAATATTCATTATGCTGTATTTTACAATTTTTCTACGCTTGTACAATTTGTGCCTCTTTCCATAATTAAACATTTAAAAAGTCATGTTCTGGCACTTTTCTTTAAAAAAAGATGTTTGTTGGTTAAAATAATATAGCAGACAACAAAACTTACCTTTCCCTCTTCAAAAAGATTGGTCAACATGACAACTTTTTCAACTTTTTGCTCCCAAATCATTCTAATAAAGTCATTTATTATAATCTTGGTTGGTCCTAATGATATGAGAAACAATTTACTTTTTTTTTTTTTAATATATGGAATATTACTTTTATTTTTAAATAGGCTAAACTATAGTACACAAAATACAACAATGTAATTTTATCATTATAATTGTTGTATGTCGTTTATTATTTTATTTTTAACAGTGTATCAAAACAAAACAGACTGACGTTATTAAATATCCTTTACCTTGAGACGCTATAAACTTCTCCTCTTCTTTGTATCCCTGCAAAAGAAAATAACCCCTCCCGTTTTTTTCAAATAAGACAAAGAAAATTGTAATTAAAGATTGATGGGTTTAAATAAAATTAAAGATATTTATTGAATGATTTTAAATATTAAAAGATGTCTAAAATATAATAACTTTTCATTACGATTTTCTTTTCCTGTGAACTAATGAAATAAAGGAATTTTAAAAATACTATTGAAAAAAATAAGAATTTATTAATAAAATAATATATTCAGATTCTAAACAATCACACGATCAAATGTATTTTAAATTTCGCGTTAATTTTTGTAAGAACGCAATATAGAGTGCGTGGTTTCTTTTATTTTTATTTTTTTGACAAAAATTTGACTTTGATCAAATAGTAATTTGAAAGTTGTGACAAGGCTTCATAAAAAAAATCGCATCAAATGCATGATCGAAAATTTGATCATTGGAAGTGACGCTTGGGGATACACAATAATGAAAAATCAGTCCAATACAGGTATTAAATGTTCCGCAAATTACAATTCGAACTATTTATTTAAAAACGTTCAGAATTTATTTCTATGAATTTCAGATTAGCTTTTAAGTTTAGTGAAGTGCAATTAGTGTTCTAAATGAAAATTTCTTAGAACTTTGTCTTAAGTTTTGCATTTTTTTATACAATTGAGTATTCTCTGTTTAGGTCTTTAATTAGGGATTTCATGCTATTAGTTGATATTATCTCATTAAAATGCGCCCCCATTGATCTAAATAGCGTGAGGGTTCACTAGACAGCTTGTCCTACTAATTCACAAAATATCCTCACATATATTACTTACTTTTAAGTATGAAGCATTTATGTAATCTCCGTGCATTTTCGTTGAGTCAGCTTCCAAGTGAACCCTCGAGTGATCGTCTGTGTGTACAATAAAAGGAATGTGTATTAAAATTATTATTTGTTAAATTAAGTAATAAAAATAAGATAAACATTTTTGAAAAAAATGATTTTATTTAATTTTAATTATAAATAAAAGTTAGATTAAATACAAATATATATAGCCATTCGTGCAGCTAATTAATAATAATTTAACCTATAAACAAATTTTAGTTCAAATATTCTTAAGCGATTAAAAAAAAATAGTTTTCTTAGTTTATAAATATTTTTTTTTTCATTTTATGTAAAATAATTTTTTTTTAAACATCCTAACTAAGCACTATTGGAAGAGTAATTTTTTTAACACAATGATTTAAAAAGGGTCATTTTAATAATAGGTAAAAGAAAATTTCCTCCGCATATTATAATTTTTCATTTATTTCTCATATGTCATTTGTTGTTTTAACTCTTGGCTCTTAGATGTTAATTAAGAAAATTAGGCTGGGTGGCTGAGCGTTCTAAACTGAGTCAAAACCAAATCGCTGGTGGGCTGGAGTTCAATCCCCATTCCAGGAGCCAGAATTATCAAGAAATTGATTGTGGGCTCTCAAAAATACGAATAAGAAGAACATTAACTTCTTTCCTAGTGGAAACGGTTGTCAGAACAAGGGCAATTTGATTATTTGCAGATAATTTTTTTTCCTTTCAATTTTATTGTTGAATTGAACGTATATCTTAGGATTTTATGTTGCGTGCTCGACGGACCCCGCGAAGCTGTTTTCATCTTCTAGTGCCGTTCTGATTTTTGTCAGAATGTGTATAGCTAGTGCTATTTCATTAGTCCTATAAACAAATCAATGTGTTAGGACCTCATTGGTTTCATGAATGTATGTCAGTGCCGGAGCTTGTGGCAGCCTGAAGATATGTCCAAATATAACATCTATCTGTTTAACCTTTCTCCCTCATTACTAATGCTAAATCTCTGCTTTCATGAGCAAGTGCTTTCTTTGTCTGTCGTGTCATTACAGCTACATTCATGCTATTACAGAGTCTTGAAGCCTTGAGATTACATTTTCTCACTCCTTACATCACTCTGGCGAATGACAGAGAGTAACTAGATTTTCTGTAATTGATGATGTCATCCATTTGGTGATGTCCAGTATTCTTTTCTTTGTTTCCAGTTGTTGATTATATCTACCAAGCCATGTTCCTTCAAAAGTTATATCTCTACTTACTTTGTGACTTTGAATCTTACATTAAAGTCACTAATTACAAGGATGACATCGTGTCATTGCATAGCTTCTGGCGTGGATTGTCAACATTTGGAATATGTACCTGTCTCTTAAATATCTGTTTGCTCGGTATGTAAATATAAAATTTTACCACATACTATTTTCATGTTTTAAAAATTTGGATAATTTGTGCTTTACTTATTTTGATGAGGAGCGCAATCCGATCCTTTTGGTTGTCATATTTCTTTTTTTTTTTACAAAAGGATGAATGTCCAACACCGCCTATGCTTAGCTGGAATGTTGGAGGAGTTTCGGTCTGTCAGGTAAAATGATTTTGTCATGGACAAAAAGCAAAAGAATATGCCGATATCAGGAGTGAAGCAGGTCCGACAAGTCGACTGATTAAGGTTTGAGACAAAACAAGGACGTTTACAGCCCAAGAGTGAAACTCATCACTTCTAAATCGTGGGATGTTTAACTGGTCACATTCTACATAGGACTGTTCACTGACTACATTAGACTGGTCAAAAATGGCTTTAGACTGGTTACTGACTACATTAAACCAGTCACAAACTACATTTTACAGGAAATCTGGCGTAAGCTGAGCTTATTATCTTTAATAAATCTTGGGCTAAGCTAAAAAATAAGGGATAACGAAACATTTTAAAGGGGAGGAAAGAAAATGTTTCCTTGTAATCAAAATTAAAATTGCTTGGTCGTTTAATATAAAAACCCTCAATTTAAGTGAATTGAAAGTAAATGGGTGGGAAAGTTAAAGCTTAATTCTTAAGATAATAAAAAAAAATATCATTTATGTATCAGTATAAGTATTGCTGTTACTATGTTTTAATCACGAAAACGTTATTACATCACACATGCACAGATATTCTTGTATCGATTCTTGTTTTTATTCTCAGTACTCAGACCCACCATCATCGTAGCCTCTGTGTTGACTGGCAAATTCTATAAAAGGGCGATACAAATAAGACTGGATGAGACATGTCACTATTTACCTCTAAGCAGCATTGATAATAACGATAAAGAAAGCAGAACAAAAAAGCCAAGCATCACAAATAGTTTCTACCAACATTCGACCGTCTGCCAGTTGTCAGAAAGCTTTCCTTGCATGACCATCTTGGTTTTAAAATATGCATCATATTTTATTAGCGAAAGTGGACATCAGAAATGTATTTTCAAATCTGAAACAAAACTTTACACCAATAGATTACATCAATGAACACAAACAAGGACATTATGTAAAATCTCGTGATGGTAATCTGAAGAGTTTTCCAGCATATTCTAAGCTATTTAATATTCTGTTAGACCAATTAACAAGCTGTTAATATCCCTTAGAGTAAATAGTAGTTCATGAAAGGAAATTAAGTTATTTGCTATTATTAGGAAAGACTGTGATAAGATTATAAAAATATTGCAATTAAATGCAACAACTTTACATTATGTCAGTGAACAATAATCACGGTATAATGAAAAGACAATACTGCTAGAAATTTGAAAAGAGGATTTTAGTTTTAATTTAATAGTTCTTTTTTTTTAAAATTGACTTACCTTAAACTGTTCATGAAAATATTCTTTACTATGAGTGAGAAGGTAACTTTGAAGATTAGACAATGTGATAACTGTTGATGACGTTACAGGCAGTAGAGTCACCGTGTTGTAATATCCAGTTCCCTTTCCTTCTGAGGTTTTTCCATCTTCGACAGTCATGGCTTTTGGCTTTTCGGGAACTTTTGGTTTCACTATATGGTTAAAATTCAATACACGATTAAAACTATGTCATGTTTCAGCTGTAGATCAGTTTATCCAGGAGAAAATGTCTGGTAACTCAAGTAACATATTGTTATTTTCTAGTAAACTTTTGTTCTGACATAATGTTTCCTACGGTAATAAATGAAAATTATGATGAGTGTGGAAATATCTCATATCATTTAATGCTAAGATGAAAATTAATGAATGAAAAGCTTTCACCTGAACCCTTGATGCAAAGTATAATAATTGTGCTACACATAAATGAAACCAAAGTCAGGAGGCGTTGTGTAATGATGACTCAATGACACCATTATATATTTGTTCTTAATTGTTTGTCTGGTTGCGGTTCATTTTCAATATCATTTTAAAAAAAGTATGTGTATGTGTTCCAAACCCAAAAATGTATTTTCTTAATTGCGCCTTACGTTATACTATAGATTTCAGACATACTACTTTAACTATAGAATACAATCTCTGTAGAGCGGAGATTCATAACCATTTTCAAAATAATATTTTTCCAACTAGGTTTTGTATGCAATTATTCAAACTTTATCAAGATGCATTTTAAAATGTATCAGTCAGTGACCCCACAGACCCCCCCTCCCTTTCCATGTCCCATTTTGTGTCGTGACCCATGGGATTGAAAGTTGAAACCAGGGCTATAGAGCTTTGCGTAAACAAAAATGTTTACAGTAGCTACGATCTGGAGCAATATGAAGTTATTTAAACTGAGTGATACCACTACCTTTTTTGCTTCCTTCTTTATTTTCTAGTTTTGAAGAAGAAGTCACGTGATCTGGGGCATCGGTTTCAATAATTAGGTTGTCTACACTTGTGTTTTGCCTCCCTGATATTTGGTCCGACCTCTTATGTCGTCTGCCAGATCAGCCGTATAAATAACATAAATATAAAGTAAATAACATTATAATGTCTAGCGCCATCGGTAGGTTGGTAGTGGAGTTAAGTGAATGGGTGGACAGGTTGGGTTGAAATTTGTATACAGTTAATGGGTTTAAGTATTTATATATCACAACATGCACATGTATGATTATTCAAAGCATGGTTAACTAATGGGTTACAGTCGTTAATATATATTAATGACAGAGTTTGCATTATGGTAATTTAATAATGTTAAAAAAAAAAGTAATAAATTAATGCATATTTAAGGTAAAAATAGTGGTGAGTAGGAGCTGGATTTTAGCAGGAGTTGGTGATGATAATGAGTGGGTAGTTAGTAGGAGTGAGTGTGAGTAAGAGTGGATGGGGAATGATAGTGGGTGGTGAGTTGGTCTGGGGTGAGTGTGATTGGATGGTTAGCTGGAATTGGAATGGGTAGTGAGTAGGAGTGGATGGTGAGTAAGTATGGAGGATGAGCAGGAATGGGTGGCTAGCAGGAGTGAGTGGATGGCAGGAGTGGGTGCTTAGTAGGAGTTAGTTTAAGTAAGAGTGGACATTGAGTTGGAGTGGGTGGCGAGTGGGAGTGTGTGGGTAGTTGGAGTATTTAGTGAGGGGGGTGAAAGTGGGTGGTATGTGGTTGGTCGGAGTGCATGGTTAGTTGGAGTGGGGGTGGAGAGTGGGAATGAAAGTAGGTGGGGAATGGGTGGTGATTGGTTATGGGTAGTAAGTGGGGGTGATTGGGGGTGGGTGGTGAATGGAATTGATGGTGGTTACGAGTAAGTGGGAGTTGGTGATTATTGGAAGTGGTTGGTAAGTTGAAGGGGGTGATTAGTAGGAGTGTGTGGTGAGTAGGACTCCGTGGTTAGTGGGCGGTGAATGGGTGATGAGTGCGAGTGGGGGTTGATTGGGCGCTAAGTAGGAAGAAAAGAGGATGTTTAAAGGGTTAAGATCCTAAACTATACTGTTCTACCTCCAAAAGAAGAATGCACCACCAATGAGAAACAAAACAACAAGTCCACATATTGATCCAGCCACTGCCCCAATAATTGTCTTGTCATTATCATCACTCTCGCTGGATATAGCTGATTTTACAATTGTGTAAAATAAAAAGAAACTAACTTATGACACAAAATTATTCTTTCTAAAAATACGAGATACATATTGTTTTAATAAAATGACAAAGAAGTTTATTGAACAAATAAATTAATATTCAAAGTGAACTAAAAGAAATGTCTACATGTAAACAACATAAAACACCGTGATCATTTTGAAGAGCGCACATTGCCATCAACATTTAGCACACATCAAAAACACGTGCCTTTTTTAAAAACTTTGCTGTGGCTTGAAGCTGACAAAAATTATCCAATAATAGCGTTATCTATGTAATGGACAGTGCTCTAGGACAAGAGTTAGCTTTTTTGATAGGTTATACATGTAACGTGACATGGAATTTTTGTTACAAAAACTGTAGATGGGCTGCTCCTGTAAATAGATTTAAGAGTCGTTTAATAATATATTTTAAACGTTTTTTCTGCACCAACAGTTTTGATTTGGTATAAGCAAAACTTATGTTAGAAAGTTTTTAGAAACATTTTCTTTTGTTTCATAGTATTAAAATAAAACTCATTTATTTATTTATGTAACCAATTTAAATTTTAAGATGTAGGTTATTGCGGACTGTAGAAAAACCAATTCAATTTTCTGAGATTTTTCAATTGATTTAAAAAAAAAAAAAAGTTATATTCTCTCCTGCAAATTAACACAAGCTTATAAAAACACATGTCTTTTTAACATATGTGAGCTGGACCTGACAATACAGGCAGGGTTGGTGTCACCTGGCGCTGTAAAATCATGGGGGTTTCTCCCCTTCGACTTACACAATGGATTTTGTCTTGTTAAAATTAGTCCACATTATAAAAATGACAAGGGAAAAAAACAACAAATTAATTAAGGGGCTGGAGGTAAATGTATTTAAAAAATGTAACAACGTTAAGTTCTAGTCATTTTTACATTAAGTTTACTTTAATAAAAATTATCCTTTCCTGGTCCTCAAAGCTGCAATCCTTTGAACCAGTGTTCAAAAGCAATTTCCTTCAACGTACCACTGTCAATTGCTAGTAGAGCCAAATCAGAATGCCTTGACTGCCCGGTGCTTGGTTGTATTTTTGAAAAGCTCCGCTCACATAAAGCCACATACACACGGAACGTAAGAAACAATTGAAGGCTTAGCGAGAATTTTGGAAGAGATTCTAGGAAGTCCCATTCAGTAATGAATATCAAAAAATTAAATACTGTCCAGTCTATGACTTTGTGAAATTCCACAACAGCTTTCTTAAGATGTCTTCTAAGCCATGATATTTCTTTTAAACATTAATCTTCTGATAGCTCATCATAGAAAGATGTGAATTTTAGAGCGGACACAAATAACTATTTTTCACTTGCTGATAGCAGACTCTTAGGTTTGAACAGCCACAAACATATCTGCTACTTCGTTAATCGCTGATGATCTGATCTGGAGTTCAGAATGAAAACGATCAATACAGCCCAACATCTCTCTACTGTTTCCTTCTTGCAGAGAGAGTTTAGCATCTATAAAATGTTCATCTTCTCTATACCGAAATTCCATATTGGTTAGATTTTTAAAATGCCTTTATGTTCAATATCATGTTCCGATGTAGGACGTGTCCCTATACACTAAAAACTAAAAGAACAATAGCCTCCTTAAAGGTACCTTTACCATCAAAGAGGGTTTCACATGTGTTAGTCGGAATGTGATATATGTGAATGTGTGCCGTAGATGTCATTCTACTTGTGTAGGCGAAACAGGTAGAATATTGGCAGACAGGTTCACAAAACATCTTTGGGATATTGAACAGGGTAAACTTTCCCTAGTCTCTTCACACTTCAACAGAGGGCAACATAAAGGTGCATTGGATGTATCTAATGCCATAATTTCATGCACAAACACACCGGAGAGAGTGAAAATGGAAAACAAATGTATTCAGCTTTTCGGTACCATCTCCACATGGTATGAATACGCTACTGTCTTGCAAATGGTTCTCAATTTCCCTGTATTTCTTCTTCTTTTTTTCCCTTATTCCTTTGATTTTATGTATCTAAACATTTTGCTCCGTTAAGATTCTGTATTTCATTTTTCACAGTACTAATATTTGTATTCTTTCACTTCCTGTAATTCTTTTTCCGGTAAAAAAAAAGAGTTTTTTTTTTGTGTGATCTGTCGTTTCGTCTTGTTTTCTGATGACGGCTCTAAGCCGAAACGTCAAAATCTTTTGTCTTGTCTATAAATTCAAGTTTATCATACTTTCATCTTATATTTCATTTCCACCAAGTGACAGCGCTTCTCGTGCAGAAACAACTTTATGACCTCTAGGTGGGTACGCATTTTGTCAAGAGTAAAACCTTTAGTCTGCAGATACTGCTGTGTAAGATTAACTTCCTCATGTGGATCAGCCCAAATGTAAAGGTAGTAATTAAACGAGAAATCAATAACAGCCTTTTAAATAATTTGTGCTGTATAAAAATCATGCTCATATGTTAAGGGGTCGTGCTACTGGTGAATCGCCAGAAATATTAATTTTTGAGTATATCTAGGTTTCGATATGTATTGTTTCGCAAACCTTTTTTTAATAAAAATTAAATAAATATAAATTGATTACAGATATTAAAGAAATGTTGTAAATATAATTTTTTAAACTTTGTAAATGAGTAAAAAGTTATTATTATTATTTTGAATTTGTATCGCTTCGATTCATGCACCTATTTAGAATCGCCCATTTGGTATCAATTGGAAGCTTAATTTGGAAGAATTTAGATACATATGGATTCTTGTCACTTACCAAAGTTACCGAACACTTCAATTAGCGTTGAATCATGGTCAAAACTGATTTTTTTCTGATCTAATTATAATGTCACCTCACTTCTGGTGCATCAACATTTAACTTTTAAAAAAGCACGCATTTTAGTGTATCAAAACTTTAACTTTGCTCGATTATCCTTTCGTGAAATTCAGTTAGGCCGAGCAGTGTGTAAAGATGCAATTTTTCAATTTGGTGTCACCACTGAGATGATGTCCCACAGTGCGGTCCGCACCCCCGAATCTTCCTAGCTATGCCTCTGAGTACAGGTAATAATTCTACACATTCACTAAAATGTATTAACTGATTTAGGGTAAGGCATAAGATATAATGATGACTAGTTATTACTACATCAATCAATCTAACTCAAATCAACTCACATGTAGTACAATCAAGTCCATCAAATCCACCTCGACATCCATTTAAACAACGACCATTTTCAATGTCACAGATTCGAGCTGCATTTGAGTTTGTGCTACAGTCGGAACTACAATTGGCTTTACAACTTTCACCATAGGTTGTGTTACTGCATTCTATGGAGATAAAATAAAATTGCAAATAACTTAAAATAAATAGATTTAAAAATAATATTATTGTTCATTCATGATTTAAAACGATTTTAGAAAGACATAAAAACACGTAAAAGTAAGACTGAATATGTTAAAATCGATTTTTTTTTAAAAACAATATGTGTTGAATGTTACTAAAGAAGAATGAAATATAATGGTCATGTTAACTGACTGTCGTGGATATCATTATGAATGTGTAAAACCCTTGATGGTAGACATTTGATATAAATAATATTTTATACTCCCCATGCATGTTAACATAGAGCTTTGTAAAATATGAAGACTGGCCAATCAGAGGGTTAGAATTTGTCATGTGTTTTTGAAGTTTGGGCAGCCATGATGAAAATTGTGAATAAAAAGAGTGCATGAGATTTGAACAGAAGTTGAATAATGTATGTGATCACGTACAGATTTTTGACTGCGTGACGAAAAAAAGAAATAAAACAAGATATTTTATTTGCTGTGAAATTATATAAGAATATATTATTTTTTTCTTTTTGATATTGTGAAAGTTTGGATTAAAGTATTCATTGATTGAACCCACAACCTCTAGCGTATAATTTATAAACGTGAAAGTTATAGTATACGTAATAGTTTAATATGATTTATTTTTCTATGTTTAATAAGGGTTCATACTGTCTACATGGATATATTCTATTTATCGTTTAACTAACCTTCAACACACTGAGCACCTTGGAAGCCAGCCTTACAGCTTCTGCAAATACCAGAGCTGATATCACAAACTGAATCTTTACAGTTGGTGGGACAAGATTTTGTACAATTAGCGCCATAGAAACCAGTGTAGCAGTATGTACAATTTCCTGAGATGATGTAACAAACAGAGTCTTTACAATTGTTGGAACACACGTCGGTACAAATTTTGCCATAGTATCCTGAATTACAACTTAGACAGTTACCAGTTTTAATGTCACAAACTGAATCTTTACAGTTGGATGAACAAGGCGAGGTACAATAGCGGCCGTAGAAACCAGGCTCACATCCCAAACAATGCCCTTCAGTGATGTTACAAATAGAACCAGTTTGAGAACAATTTCGTGAACAGTTTGACTTGCAGTCACCTCCATAGAAACCAGGATCACAATCTGCGAATTACAGAAATCTGGCTCAGTAGGTTTAGAGATGTGAACTTTTTATTGGACTGTCTTTTAAAAAATATTCGAAATGTATTTAATACAATGTTTGTGTTTCAATTTAGGATAAAACAAATGTATGTGCGATTAAAGACTTCTTATTAACAAGAAACGATTATGCTAAACAATTAAGGAAACATTGTTTTTAAAAAAGCATGTTGAGTAAGACAATCATGGCTTTTCATTTAAAATTTATTGTAAAGATTGTGTATCGTTATTAAAAATTGTAGTTATTTACTTATGTATAAATGAGTAGAAAATTATTTTTGCTGTATTTAACGAAATAAACTTACGAAAAATACTTTAAAAATATGTTTTCATGCAAAAATATTTGTTCACTGCAACAGTAAGTTTGGATTTTTAAGCTTTTAATCATAATTTATAAGTATTATTATTTCCTTTTATTCTTAACTTTTATAACTAGACTTATACTATAATATTACATTGGCGAACTTTTATGCGAAATTTTCATTACCTAATATTTTAAATAGTTATATTTTCTAATTTGTTTTATGATTAAAATTCATTAGTATGCATACCTGTTTTTAAATGAATTTGTGAGTTTTAACAAATTCATGGTATTGCTAACCGTGTCAATATAGGTTTCCATACCTTCTGTACAATATGGAAGCTTTTTTCCTTTAGTAGCACAACTTGTACAATTTCCGTCTTTGCTATCACATTGACCTGAGCAGTTACTGCATTTTTTTCTGCAGTCGATTCCAAAGTAACCAGCATCACACGCTAAACATAATGTTAAAACATTGACGATGTTACTTACAGTGTATGATGTATGATTTATATTTATTAACTATCGCAAAATTTAAAAAAAATGTTTGAGGTAATCCGGTGAACATAGTAGATTTAACTTGTAACAAAAGTGTCTTCAAAGTTCCTAAAAATTTCTAGAAAATTAAAGCTTCCTTCCAAAGAAGCTGCACTGGTAAGACAACGACACCATTAAAAAGTGCATAAATAGGAAATAAGAAAGTAAGATAAATGCGGGTTGAGTTGCAGTCAAAAAGGAACACAAATGGACATTTAAAAAAAAAATGTTTTCTTAACAACTTTTAACTTGTTACCAGAGTAAACGTCATAGGTAAAGCTGGAATTGGAAGAAAAAAAAGTGTGGGGGGGGGGCTGTTTGTTAAAAGTGGTTAAGAACTTTTAAGAAACAAACATATGAATTAAATAATGGACATATCCAAGTTAGCAACTCACTGTATACATACTTTTGTTGCATCCTTGTCCATAAAATCCAGCCTTACATCCAGATGGACAGTTTCCTGTACTAACAAAACATTTTTCACCTTCTAGAGCACAGTTGCAGACATTTTCACAATCACGGCCATATTTGAACTTATCTCCTGGACACACCGAGTCTGTTAATAAAATTTAAATGTTCATTTAATTAAATCCTTAATATTAAAATTGCTTTATTTCATGTGTTTCTTTCTACATCTCTAGAAATTTAGGTTTATGTATAAAATATATATATATGTACAAAAATAATTGATCTTAATGAAAGCTCAACATATATTGTTTCGGAAAATAAATTTACTTAAATATCTTTCTACCGTTTGTATAGCACAAACTCTCTAAAATATATCCTGGATTTTAATCATTTAAGTTTTTATAGATAACAATTTTGACCATTATCTGTATTATTTATGTTACAATTGTTTGAATGTTTATTCATTAATAACTGTAAATAAATAATCCAATCAAAATGATGATCCAATCAAGATGATAGATACATGGACCAGGTGATAAACGGGCGATGTGGAGTTAGAAAGCCATCTTCACATAGATGGCCAAAAAAAATGCAACAATAAATTTCTTTAAAAATGTAATCAACAGTAAATGGCATATAATGGAGGTTTTCATGATATACATGTCATGGCATTCAGATTCAAATTTTCCATAAAAGTAAAGACAATTCATTTGTTGTTTGATATAATAAATAATATATTTCTCCTTTGCCAATACATTTGTCATATAAATGTTGAGCCATGTCAAGGCTACAAGCAATAAAATACTTTTTTTACGTTGTTATGAAGGATGACGTGTTTTTGTCACGCCTATCTCGCGTCCCACGTGCATGACCCCTCGTGAACTCTCGTGACCGCCTTTGAAGTGTGGCTAGAAAAACCTTATTTATTCTAGTCAGGAGAACTGTCGAAAATAATAGAAGATTCTGGATAAAACGGGAAGGCAAAACAATGCATTAGACGGTTCTAGACATTAGTAGGAAATGCCTATAAAAAGAGCTGACCGATAGAGATAGAGAGAGATTTTGTTTTGATCTCGAGATATGCTGTGTCATACTTTGTTGTGTGTAGAGTTTTCTTTTTCCTCATACAATTTTGTGCTCATTGTATTTTTATATACATTACCGGTACCAGCAAATCTGTAAGTTTATAATTTTAATCATATTTGTCTTGCTGTTATTATTTAATTGAAGTTCACAAATTAAAAAGTTATTAATTGTAATTAGCTCTGGCCTTGATTGTTGTTTTATTTGTTATATTATTTTTTAAACTTTGGTATCGTCCTTTATTATGGACTGTTTCTAGAACGAGCCATAGTCTAAAATGAAGAGATTAAATTCTCCATTTATAACGGTCCGTAATCAAGTATATAAAAGGTTTATGTCTCTTAATATATTTTGACATGCGGAAGCAATTATGATACTATTTTAAAATAAAATGTATGACTGCTCATATGCTGAAGGAAATGAGTAAAACAAAGTAAGGTCAAACCAAAAAAAGAAAGCAACAAAACAACGAACGTGTCAGCAGCCTTGGTCGGCGAAAAAAAACCCAGAAAAACCAGAAAAAATTTTGTTAAAAACACTTAGCTGAGAAATAGTATCCGAGAGGTAAGCAAAAAAATTTGTGACAGAAAATATATAGGTGAGAGATTAAATAGAGAATATGGAAAGAAAAAGAGGAGAAGTTGGTCCATTGCGATAATACGTGACGAGGAGGGGCGTGGCTGGGCTTTACGCTGGGAATAAAGACATGACGTTCATGTCATGTTGTGTCAAGGTGCCATAGGTAAGGATAAGCTTTTGTTCCAAATTCACTTAACTGGGTGTGTTTGTGCTAGTTAAAAACGCTCTTCTTGTGAAGTCCGCAATGCCCTCGTGGTCGCTTATATTGAAGTGTTTAGTGATGGGACACTTTTTATCTTGCGAAATATTACTGAGGTGTTTAGTACACCTGTCAGAGAGTCGTCGTTCTGTCTATCCTACGCACGACATCAGACAGAGGGTGCATACAAAGGCATAGACAACATTGCGGTTGGTACAAAGGAAACCGTAACGTATCTGACAACTGCCCTTGGGAAAATGTTTGTGTTGAATCTTGATGACAAATGGGAAGTGTTGCAACAGCCGCGTCCACATGACTTGGTCCCAAAGAGGCAGGGAGCAGCGCTGATGCGACTGCGCACAAGGAGATCTCTCAGATTTTTTGCTGATCTGATTGCAGTCATTTACTCTTATATAATTAAGTTTTTATTTTTATTTTTCTTGCTAGTTAACCGTCTATCACACGCTTGTAAAGAGTTTGTATTGTTAATTAGCCTACAGAAAACTCATGTCATGATGCAAGAAGCGAAGTCTCCTCCAATTATAACTATTGAGGGCCATAATATGTCGGTTGTTGAGCATTTCACATACCTTGGATCCAATATTTCTAGTTCTCTCTCCATTGATGAAGAGATAAACATCAGGATCGCAAAACAGCAGCAACTATGGCTAAACTGAATAAGTGGGTGTGGAATAATCTCAATCTAACTGACAAAACAAAGCTAAGTGTATATCAGGCATGCGTGCTTAGTACGCTCCTATATGGCAGTGAAGTGTGGACCGCATATACCAGTCACGAGCGGAAACTCAACAGCTTCCATCAACGATGTCTGCGTCGCATTCTACGCATCCAATGGCAGGACAAGGTGACTAACACAGAGGTCTTTGAACGTTCCAAAATGTGTAGCATATCCTCCACTCTTAGCAAGAAGCGCCTTCGCTGGTTAGGTCATGTAAAGAGAATGGAGGAAGGCCGTATTCCAAAGATGCTGTTGTATGGAGAGTTTGCAGAAGGGGCAAGACTTATTGGACGGCCTCGCCTGAGATATATGGACGTTTGCAAAAAGAGCATGAAGGAAGCGAACATTGAAGTCAATAAATCGGAGATCATTGCCGAACAACGTTCCAGCAGGCGAACGGCAGTGTACGAAGGAGTGAAAAGGGCAGAAGATGTGCGGAACGAAGCCCTTGCAAGAAAAAAAACAGCACGGAAGGCCAAAATTAACCAGGAATCATCATTATCCTGTGTGAAATGCAGACGAGATTGTCTTTCCAGGATTGGCCTAGTGATCCACTCGTCGAAGTGTAGGACTAAAATATAGCTACTCCATCGTCTCGTGAAGGCGGAAGGATGCCATACAATGTAGTTTTTGTATATCTGCCGGATAAGCAATTAATAACTTTTCGCGAATAAAGTTAAAGCTGCCTTGACAGAGAATAAGTACTTTTTATTCAATTGGCAGTTGGGTTTGAGCTCAAATATGTGTTTAATTATATATTGAGATACCACAAAATTATTTATTTAAAAATATTAATTAAAAAAAAAATTAAGGCAAATGGTATCTGAAATAGGTGTTACAAGAATGTATACAGTAAGTGCAAAGGATCAAGATGCCCTACAGAGCTTTGTATACATGAAAACAATTTTAAACGTCTCTCAAACAACGACTGGTTTAAATCTTCTTCAATAAAATAAAAGTTAAATATGTTTGACGATGATAAAGAAATGAGAACGATATCTCATAGAACTGAAAAATGTTTTTATGTCAAAACAAAGTCGATCGAAATGTGCATTAATTTGCATTTTGAATACTTCCAAACATCTAGTTGATTTATTTGACACAATTATGTATTTAATGTACGCCAGATACGCATATTATTTTATTTTTAAAATTCATTTAAAAGAAAGATGCTCATGATGTTGATTCAATATGTGGAACGATAAGTAATGATTTGAGTTTTACAAACCGTTATCCATTTACAAGTAACATTTATGTTTATGATTCGCTGGGAGAGGCCCAAGGAGCAGAAATGTAATATAATTTCAAATTTTTAATAAAATTTCAGAGGCGATTGATGACGAAAATTCCGAATAATGTTTTTCTATTTCCTTTCTTTTCAATCACCATATTGATCTGGTAAAACATATGTGTACTATACACTTGGTATAATGATGTTCGAGGACAAGGAAAATCATTTGGAGTGTTTGAGACAGCATTTGCTGCCGATTTGTTAGTAGGAGTTTCAAAGCTTACAGTTGCTTAAACTTTCACCTTCAGCCAATTATACTTCAGTATCAATATGAACGTAACTAAAGTATCGTGCCATTTACTTCTGATTGTTTATTTATTAGTAAATTAATTATAAAATCATCTAAGTGGTAGAAAATCCTTAATTTGGGAGTACTCTTTTTTTTAAAAAAATTCATGTAATATTAAAAGCAACCGTAAATGTAGACGCAACAGTTGATGAAATAGCGCTGATAAAATTATATTAACACCGAAAACTTGTGATGCAACAAAAGTGAATATTCACATATGTGATCTTATTCCTTTACAGTTATCGGATATTTAAGCATAGACCTTTTAGTCTGATGATTCAACTAATACAGTTGATATTACCATTAAGTTTGTGGGAAGACATTCTCCTTCTGGAAACATCCTAATAAAAAATGTAAATGTGAAAAATATGGGGGTTTTTTAATGATACTAGCTTATGTGTCAAGAGTTTCCTCTTGAATTGTAATGTCACCGATATACTAACAGGAAATCAAAAAAAGAGACAAGCCTTATTCCTCGATTCTATTTAGAACCAAATTTTGATACTGTGTTAATCAGTTTAAGAGTCGTCAGATTCTTCTAATTATGACATATGCGATGACGATTGGTAAAGGCTAATGACAATCGTTTTAAAATGTCAACATATGATATATATACAGCCAGTTTTCAGCCATGGTCAATTATATGTTGAATTGACATGTGTTCGAAATCATGAAAAAATTTAAGGTCCTTTTAAAATATTTTCTATCAAGGAATATTATTCAGTTTACGAAATCATTTTTATTTACAAATATGATTTTAGAAGTATTATACAAAGAGAATTAATCACAATTTTACAAAATAAAGTCTTAATATTTTGATTTTTTTTTCTTCAAATTATTTGAAGACAAAAAACAATAATAAGAATAATAAACCCTTAAAAACGAATTTGTTTGTATAAATACTTTTAAAAATGCAATATCGGGCAATGGGGATGGGGTTGAAAATTTGACAACACAGACATTAACGAAACGCACCTCATAAGAATCCAAATTAATGCTCCCCAACCCAAAAGCGAGAAAAGCCCCTGAACTATATTGATATTTGAATGTGGATGGACACAGAATGAATTCATACGGATTGCGCTCTTTTGAAGCTATTGCACTAAAATTGTGGAACAGTTTGCCTTCAATCATTGAGGGACATTGAAAATGATAAAACGTAATTTAGTTTTTTTGTTTTTTTAAATCTAATGTAGAATAGTTATCGGAAATTTTATTTCACGAAATCACATTTGCTTCATCTTCCCCACAACACCCCCCCCCCCCCAAAAAAAAAAGGTCGCACTTAGTTTAGCGGGTTCAGGAGTGAGGCTGAAAATTTGATAGAATTTGTTGTAATCGGTAACGAATCTATGCGCCAAATTTCAGCTTGATATGTTGACGGGAAGTGGGACGATTAGCCGTCCGAATATTTTTTCCAGTCAGCCAGTTACCCATGAACAATAGCGAATATACCATACATGATTTTTAAATGACATACACCTTTTTTAAATTGACTTTTTAAGCTTTTGCTTTTCGTGTGAATGTTTTGTAAAATACAATTTATCAAACCATCTTGAACGGTATAAGAGTATCACATTTTCTTTTTAAACGTTTATATATACATAATCAATTATTGTTGTGTTCTGTGTTTGATGTTTAAAGAAATACAATCATATATATATATATATATATATATATATATATATATATATGTCATATACAAATTGATCAAAGCTACACATATCTTCTAACTAAAAAACTTACCACCAAAAATCTCCACTTCACACAATGATAGGATAATTACAGGTGAAATATTAGTTGCTGTTATTTGAACCTTTGAAACTTGAGCCCATGGATCAGTTGATAGGACGTTGTACACCCCCAAAGCTGATGTCTCAGTATCAGTGTAATTCTGAACAATGCTATTTGTTTGGTCAAAGGTTCTAAGAATAAATCCTTTCAATCGGTCAAGACAACAACTTTTGTCACTTCCAGCTGGTGGTTGTAGGAAACAGGAAATCAATTATATTTTAAGCAATAAAAAAACATAGTTGTTAGAATCAAACATGAAAGTTTCCGATAAAAATAATCTGTAATATCTATTCTAAATGTAATAACAGTTTACCTTGATACATATCATTTTATATTATTATACTATTTGAGGCTGAGAAAACAATGTAAAACCTTTTTGAAAAATCTTTGAAGTTTATCTTTCTAAAATGTAACCGTTATAAGAAAACACAATAATAAAAAGTTGAAGTTACAAGTGTTTATGATTTATAACATTCAACATAGATGTACTAAATTGAAGAATATCCCCTTATTATTTATGAAAATAATCTCAGTAAAAGCCATATACACATACGCAAGTTAGTTATCTGTCTGAGTGGGACAAATAAAGTATGCGTTAAATAAACAATGCTAAATTTCACGCATCTTCAACGCGTAATGTGTTTGACTTCGGTTATCTCTAGCTGACATGCGACGAAAGACTTGTTGGGCAGTTGTTTTGCAAATAGGTCACTCGGCGCAGGAAAATGTTTGTCAGCTGTTAAAATATAATTTTTATCGTACGTAAGTGATTAAAAGTTTGTGATGGTGAACGTGTTTACAAAAAAAGCGATTGTTCATAGAGTTTTTTAATGAGACGGCACCAAGTAACACAAAAGTGCTGTTTATGGTTACGATTTTTTGTGTTTTGGAAATGTATTTCGTCAACAGAACATGAAGTCTGGTCGGTAAATATATGTATCTATAATGAGAGTCACGGTCGTGTCGGCAAACGAGTTCACATTTTCCTTAAAAATTATATTATAATTTTACCATCTCTTGACTTCAACGCGGGGTTTGATTTCAGAGTTTGCCTTCTCTTAGATGAGCTGCCATCCAAGCTTAACAAGTCCCATCCACCTGGGGTGTTGGTGATGTTTTTGCTTGTGTAGGTTTTAGTAGAGGATTGAACTAAAGTCCACTAATGCTTTGACTGCTCCACGCAGTTGCCCGCGGTATGATGACCTAGATTGTGTTCACTCAGCGTGTCTTTGTTATTGACGTCACCAATTTACTGGGTACAACGGATGTCACCCGTTTTCTCTCACGGTAATTTATCTTGAACGTTTCTTTACAATTTCCAGAAGGTCTAAATAAGGTAGAATGTACTTTATGCAGTTTAAATTTCTAGAATTTTGTTCTCGAGGGTCTGACTCCCTCGCCTTAAATACAACTTTTGACTGTGTCTTACAGACTTACAAGACTTATAGGAAGCCTACACTATTTAAAATGTTTTCTGTGTGTGTGTCAATTAGTATATGTGTCTTCGCAGTCTTATACTCTTTCTATCTACGTGATGTATGCTACTATAGTTTTCATTTGTGTATATTTCAGTTTGTATTTTTATATCAACTTAATAGTATTATCAACCTTCTAAGAATCGCTTTTCTCTGTGTATAATGGTTTTCCGTCATTTATTTCATATTGCTCATTTAATGATCCACATATTAAAACAGATTTAATTTGTGAAGCTATGTACTGGCACCTTACAATTACTATTGTGTTCGGGGATCCATATTTGTATATGCATGAATTTTTATGCGACGAAGGTCACATTCAGTTACTGGTCGATCAGACTTGCATTTTCGTTGACAGACTTCCTTTCCAAAATTGTGTTACTTGATGTCATCCTTTTTGCTTCTTTTTTTAAAAAAAAAATCCTCTTTTGTAATTTTTCTTCCATGTTTTTCAACAAATCACTATTTATTTACATTCACAAATATAGGAACAAAAATATTGCTCAAACTGGGACTAATTTTTTCTCCGTGAAGAGACCTATTTCCAACAACAACTGCCCACCATATATTCCTTGTATTATATTGTCACGTGGTTGCTGGAGCTATGCGCCAATCACAAACGCCAGTACGCGTTCAAAATGCTGGACTTTTAATACTTTTATTTTTGCGCGCGCCACTGTAATATTACAAGGTAAATGTTCTTAGGTATAAGCAAGGGATGGTGGCGATTTCAGTTCATGTACTGCTCAATTTTGCTCTTCGTTGAATTATTATTGACAATACATTTTTATTATTTAATTTTTTAAAAGTTTTTCATTAAATATTTCTATTTACAATTTTGTGTCGCAATTTTCAAAAAAAATATTGATGCAACACTAACTCGAATGTTCAACTAAATTCAAAGATAAATTATCTGGGAGTAAATTTGGTAAGAAATGTAGACATTATTTTGAGTGTAAAATGTAAAAATGTAAAATATTTCAGTGGAACTTTTTTCCATGGCAGCATTTAATTTACAAAAAAATGATTTGTTCACATCAATATCCAAAGTATTTCGGTTTGTTTTAAATTTTGTAAAACTTTATATTTTATTTCATCTATTTCTTACGAAATATTTGTTATAATTTTAAACAAAAAACTCTAGCTCAAAACGTATTGTCAATGATTTAATGGTAATAGCAACTCTGAAATTTTAACATTTCAACGTTATATCAGGGTTTAGAATCTAAATACGATTATATTTATAATCACACTGCCTTTTCTTACGACCAACTTTGTTTTAGATTGAAACAATGGTTAAACGGCAATAGTTTCTGCAAGTTTCTGTTCTGTAATTGTTATATCCTGAAAACCTTTTTTTCTTATTCAACTAAAAATGTTTGTGTCTCTAAAATAAGTCTGAAAAACGGTAAACATTTTTTTTAAAAAAAAATCCAATTTAAAGCAAAAACATTTTGGCGAGAGAATCCCCCCCCCCCCACCCTCTATTCAGAATTTTTAAACAAATCGCATTCTTAAACCACAATTTTCCCAAAAGTTTAAATATATATATTTTCTTTTTTTGACTTCACTTTTGAAAATTAAGTATAGCACTAAAAATGCCATTTATTAATTTTTTTTTTAATTTAAAAAAGGGTAAAAAAAATAATAAACATTCAATCGGCATGCATTTGTAAAGAATGAAAAGCTCAAACATTGACCACTCCGTACAGATTTTATTAAAAAAAGTTTCCTATAAATAACCTTTTAAAAAATCTTAAACATCGGTCATCTCACTCAACGTTTTGTTTTCATTCAAAAAATTATTAAGCTTTCTTTTTTTTAAATGTTCAGTAAATGCCATGGATATTTTTAAACAGAGTATTTCTTAACCAATTTATTTTTGGATGTCGGATTATTTTATGAAAAAACAATACGAGCTGCTATATTTTGAGACATGCCCCGTTGTAAAAGGTGATATGTTTCTCACCGAAGAGTAGAACAACATCTTAACATTTTTAGTTTGTGTAAAATGTATAGTGTCTGTGAATGCAGTATTAAATTGTTTTGTTTCGGGTCAAAGTGACGCCCCTAGACTTAAGCACTCTAGATATTTTCTTTACCTCAGACCGGCGCTGTGGTAAGTCTATTATAGTCGAATGATTTGATTAGTTCGTGTTAGAGAGTTTCACTGTATCTATTCAGATGGTATGATGCGTTATGTGTAGAACGACGAAATATAATGAATTAGAAGTTTACTTATGAAACTGGATTTAATTGTTTTAATCTAAATCGTGGGGCAAAATTTTTGTGATTTCTGTGATTGCAGTATCTTTGCAACACCTCCTCAGGGATGTAAATCTTTGTCCATTAATTACGTCAACAATGTTTACGCAATTATTTACCCCCTCCCCCTTTTCAACAACTGTCAAATTGTTAATCACCCCTCCACTAAGTAATTATGTCAACATTTTCTAACCCGTCCACCCTCCAAAAAAAAAATTAGTTATAATATAAAAAAAAATATAAATATATTTTACTTTGTTCTGATCTATTTTTATGACACAAAATTATAGGAAAAACATTTTATCACCTATTTAGCTTGTTATAATTTGTTAATTTTCCACTTAAATTTTATAACGCAGAATCAATTAAAAATGTTGCTAGAGACTAAATATCATTGTTTGTGTTAAATATGATTATTGTAAGAAAAGCTTACATTTACAGCATAGTTTCTAGCTGCTAGCATCTTCCCATGGAGTAGCCGTGTGTTGTTCTATTGTAACAGTGGGCATCAGGGACGTCATTTGGGTAGGACAGAGGGGCGTTTGTCGCCCCCCCCCCACCAAATTTTGCAAGTTTTATTTAAATTCATTATGTATGTTTGCCCCTCCAGCAATAAACAACATAACAAGCAGACCAAGTCACCATTCCCCCCCCCCCCCCGAAAAAACCTGAAATGAAGCCCCTATTTGGCATAGTCTATAGTAGCATATGTATTTTCATCTTGCGAAACTGATATACCAGACAAGGTCAACATCATCCTTATCTAACAAATTCAGCACTGAAAATAGAAGCATTGTCGGTGTGATCAATAATTGCCATAAGCTCTCTCTATCTGCTTGCAGCTGCTCGCATTGGTCGAATCCATTTTTGTTGAGTAGCAGGTGCTTATTTCGTAAGCTGTTGAGCATGCTTTTTCAACATGACTTGTGATACAAAATAGATGATAAAGATTTTGCAAATCCGTTCAAGCAGCGATGTTATTATTGTTACTCACTTTACTTTCCCCTCATTCTCAAAATAGCGTATTCCTAAATTATTTCAATATGGCACTTGAACTTTGACCTTGTTCCATACCTGCAACATGTTCGCAAACATACCGCCCCAGTCATTTTCGACCTACATAATCTTCAGGTGAAGAGAGGCCAACTTTTGACTTCTCTTGCACTAACAAAGTGTGCTAACATTCTGACCAGCTATCTGCAGTGCACAGACGCACATTAAATAAATCTTATTTTTTTAAAAGCCTAAAAATTATATAACTATTTGCATTAATTTACATGTATGCATGTTTAAATATAATGTAATAACTAGTCAATTTTTAAGAATAACATTTAAATAGAGAAAAAAATCATTGTTGACGTCAACTAATCTGACCCCCTTCCCCTTTGTCAAAAACTGTCAAACATTTTCACAAACCCTCCTCCTCCCCCATTTCGTTGACATAATTAATGGACGCCCCTTAATCTTTTGTGGTCCTTTATATGTCCTTTAATTACTTTTTTTAAATGTATCTCTAGCGGTCTATTGACTCTTAAATAAATGTCATTTCTTGTAATGTTGGCATAAGACAGTAAGGTCAGACAAAAAATGAAATTCTACATCTCATTAAGTAACGAATGATGCAAAACTTCATTTAGAAAATTATTGATTCCTATGAAAAAAAATACTCCGACAAATACGATTTTCAGAAATTCTACTCGGGAGGTCAATAGAGGGTGTTGATGGAAAAAATTAATATTGAAAAGTACTAAATTAACAGAAGTGAAAATTGATTTCAACTTAAATATAAAAGTATAAGGAACTATAATTTTTTTTAGTTTAAAATTGAAATAAAATAAATTGATACAAATAATGAAAATAATTCAGGGGCGTGAAAAATGTTTGGTTATAGTTTAATGAGGATGATAATATCTATAAACATATAATATCAATCTCAATGAGATGGGTATTAAATGTTCATATGAAGAACATTGAAATGAATGCTCTTTAAAGAATATTACTGTGCATTGACACATATTTTTTATTTAATATTAATGATGACCTATAAATATATGTAAATATAAATTAGAGATGGTTATTGAGCTCAGTGGACGTTTTATTTTTTGGAGAATACTTGAATGGAGGCGTCCTTGTTAGAGTGTATTATGGACTTCTTGGAGCTATTGGTGGAGGATAAGATTTATTGAGGTTTAGGCGTAGAGGTTGAATATTGACAGACAAGTATGTTAGTGTTCTGCACATGAGAAAGTCAGAATATGTGTGGTGAAGACGTGATGTTAATGTGGATGTTAATGGAATTTAGGGTAGGTGTTTGAGATGGAAATGAGCGTGATGGAGTTATGGAGTTGTGAAAGATTTCTGATATAAATAAGAAAGAAACATGGGGATGATACATGCGAGTGAGAATTTGTGTTTCGTTGATCATAGGCCGACACGTTCGTCGGGATTTAAAGACATTAGTGAATGAGAGACGTTTTAGGGTTAAAGAAGAAAGATTACAATGTGGTTATTATAGTTTAGATATTGACATCATTTGAGATCACATTTTCACGTGTATTAAGCGGTCCATAAATTGTGTGAACATTCTACTTACTTCCAACGCGGTTGTAGATCGTATAACTTGCCACTGTAAAGATTGATTGAAAATATAGTGTCCACGTCGGTGCAGCCTCACCACTGTCAACAGTGTGCGTGCAAGAGTTATCCTCCCATTTAGTATGACCATCTACAGCGTTGCTTGAGATGTAAAAAGAGTAGGCAGTGGATGTTGATGTTTGATTTGTGAACTGTTTTAAAGCAACATTTCGACCTAGAGATAAATTGATTCAAGAACAAAAATTTCACATTTTTGAGTTACCATAGCTTTTATTTCAAAATGCGTTATTTTTAATTTAATGACTGTTTAATCCAACATTTGTTTATGTCGTCATCTAAGGCGTATTTTAAATTGGCAGGTTATAAGTCAAATTTATTTAAAAGAAAAATAATTTACATACATTAACTTTGGATATAGATAAATACTTGCAACAATTAATTTATTTCATAGCTTTACTCAGTTGGTACAAAATTAAAATTACAACCTTTAAAAAATGTATTTCGTCTGAATAAATTTTAAAAAATGAAATACAAAAAATAATAAAGAACTAATTTTAATGCCTTTCAGATGTCACTTATGGAAGTATTAAATGAAAAGTTATCAATGTAATATGATTCTATATATTACTCAAATTCATTTTAATTTAACTTTTTATGTGAAATGTTAAATATCTTTCAAATTTATGAAAAAAAAAAAACAATTTATGAAATGAAAATACAACATGTATGACTAAGTTAAAACTTTGCATTATTATAAAATGTTACCTTTGCTGATATAAAGTGAACATAATGTTTTCACTGATGATCCGTTCAAGATAATATGTCGTATAGGTTTTGAAATGTTGCAATAAATGTCCATTGTTATTTTGTCAACAAAGACTTTTATACATTCCACATTTTGTGTTGTGACGTCATCGGGAAACTTTATTGAAATACTTTCCTTTTGTAACTCTAATGAAGGACATAAAAGACAACTTATTTTGCAATCAGACAATCCTCGCCACGGCCCCCATATTGGTTGCCACTACCCGTGAAACTTGTCCCTAAACCTAACTTGAATCCTACACGTATTAATTTAAATAAACATTTAAATGACGGCATGGCGCGAATTGTCTGCTTTAAACTATATTTCTTAGATTTTGTGTGAAAATATACGTTAAAAACAACATGCTGAAATAAAGAACCCAAACAAATGAGCAAAGCATAGAAAACTTTAATATTAAGTTAATTAACTCAAGAAAAAAGAAAAAAAAATATATATAATTGAATTACCAGCATTGCCGACTACAAGTCTCAACCACGTGAAGTAGATGTTAGAAGTCCAGGTGATATGAAATGAGGAACTAGAACCTGTAAGCTCGGCACACGTTGTATCATCTCCATCTGTAATCTTTGCATGATTTTGGTATATGCCACCCGTTAGGCTCGCAGTTTTTGCTATATCCGCTGTAATAAATTATCTCGATCTGTTATGGAGGGTTTTCAGCTTAAAACGTATACTTAAAAAAAAAAAAAAAATTGTCAGCTACTGTCAAGCTTTGTAGCATTTTTGTCATAATCTTTTAATGCATCAATTAATATCAAACAAATAACACTTTACTATTGTTACGATATCTAGAACATTTTTTGAGATAATAGATGTGCGGCCGCGTGGATGCGGTTCCATCACATTGTTCCACCAAGTTCTAATAAAAGACACCTTCGTTAAGTAAAATTTGATTAATCATTGCATTAAATTAAATGACAACCAATTACGTCAAGTAGAATAAAATTCATTTAATAGAAACACATTGATACATTCTCAGCCATTAAATTTAAATTCTAAAATCTATGCTGGATCGTTTTTTTAAAAGAAGTATTTTAATTTCTTAAGTAAAGACATCCGTAATTTATGTCTCACTATTTTTTATTTATTTATGATCTGTTCTATGTACGTATATTCCTCAAACATAGTATTTCCACTTTCTATGTAAGTTACATATTGAGTATCACCGATTTTAAAATGTTGTTGGTAAAAATTATAATCCATTTTATCGAAAAAGGGGAAAAAAAGGAAAAGGAAATTATTATTGAAAAAGTGTTTGGATAGAAAAGGAGAAAACTAAGTTGTATGCGATGAATGTCGCTTCAAATTTGACTCAGTATTTTCGAAAAAGATTGTTTTTTTATATGAAAGAGGCGAGGAATGTCCGCTGAAGTGATGCCAAGTACCAGCTTTGACTTCTGTTTCTCAGCCATGCATAACATAAAATCATACCGGTTGTGGTGCGCCCTGAGGTATGTTTTTTAAGATCAGCTTATTTTAACGCCTAGAAGCAAAATAGTCCGTTTTTTATGTACCGAACTTAATGAAACCCATATTTTGTCTCAGAAAATCATTTTAATGACTAAAATACAGTGATTTGTTTCGATACAAACACACCACTAAAGACAAAGTTATTCGTGTAAATCCTTTATATCATCACAGACATTACATATTTTAAATTAAGATGCGGCTAAGGAAATGGGTAAATTTCTGGCGAAATCATGTTTCACATTTTACATTTAATTGTGTTTCCTTTAAACCTTGAGCATTTTCTTCAGAACTGTTTTCTGCATTTTTGTGCGACTTAGATCTTGAAAAATATTGAAACAGGATACACTGATTTTTGGTTTGCAATTGGGGGTTGATGCCCATAGAACCTTTAGGCCTCTGGCATTTTTCCATGCCTTAAGACTGCACTGCATAAGTTGATTTGACTACAATCAGATTATTTAAAAGGAATAAAGAAGCACATGTTGGGATAGACCTGAAAAGGCATAACGCAAAAAAAACAACAGAAAACAGTCTACAGCACCAAAAATAAGGGACGGGAAAATTAAATAAACTATATAAATTTATCTGATCATGTGGAGTGTTCAGGAAAAATTCATGAAATGGCAATGAACTAAACGTTAACGGAATTACCTACAAAAGTAAAATAAATATATCCTTAATATTTGTATTGATGGCACAGAAACCACATCATTAATTTAAAGGCTAATTTTTAATGAAACTAAAAATACCAGTGACTCCGCCTTAAGCAGTATTTACTCTCACGGGGCATCAAGTTGGAGTCATACGACCCTTGTAGAGAGGTCTAAGAAAATCGACATACTTTGCCACATCCCTTTTGTACTTTTGTAAGAGTAGACACATGTACCAGAGCCACAAGTTCCCGCGCCGTGTAGCACATCGGTGTCTGCGCTCTGACTAATGATGTGTAAGTGGTGAATCGTTGAATGCCGACGAACACTTAAAAACAAGAGCCATATCATTAGACCTGTTCAAACCTCAAACACTTTTCTTGGGCCACCTAGATTTCCGAATCCAGGCATTGTTCATGGCCCGAGATTAGTTTTTTTTTACCATACACAATCTCAGGAACACATCAATCTATCAAAAACAGTTCACAGTCTCATTCATGATTACCGACATCTGATCACGTATGACAAACAACATCGCATTGTCACATTAAAGAAATTGAAAAATTAAAATTTAGAGTAAACTCAAACATCTTGGAACTTTTAAATACTAACATTAGATAATTTAACAATTAAATATACATTATTCAACAGGATTACTGTCTTTATGGTAAACAAAGATGAAAAAACTGTGCTTTAACAGTAGACAAAAAAATTGAATAATTTAAATCAATCAAATGTTATTACTACTTAAATTACACGTATGCACAAATATACTCTTCATGGAGTAAACTGACTATACACCACATCCATCATACCTTAAAAAGTGGCCGGCTTAAAGGAAATAAGCTTATGCAATTATAAATTATCAAATAGTACGTCTTCACACATTTCGGACCCCATGTACAGATTGCCATAATTCAGAAAATCTTCGTCCGGAGTTCATTAATAATTTTTGCGACTGAATAATATGTTTCATTATGTGCCATGTGTGTTTGAGAGTTTTAATTAGCAAGTGAACGTTCTTCCTGCGCTTGACTTGGTGAAGTATTTTAATGCTCCTTGTGACGTATTGTCTAGTCTGTGTTGTGACGTACATTTTCTTTGTCTGGCACTCGTGAATGGAACTTGTGGAAGAAGGGCGTGTATTATTTCTGTCTGATATCGTGCTGCGCAATATGCATGTGTTTATGGATATTAAAGCATGTGTATATAATTAGATATTAAAGTTACATTTATTGTGATAAAGGACTTGAGTTCATTCAATATAGTACGACGTATTACAACGTGGGAAAGAACTTGATGAAATAACCAATCTAGTCGAAACAGTAGTTGACACCGGGAGAAAAAAAAAGCTGGTACAATAACTTCACGCTATAGCACTAAACAACATTTCTAAAGTGCTACCCAGATATACATGCACACTTATCTACATGGATAGCAGCCCAAAGGAATGCCGTAAGTAATGGTTATTGTACTTGGGTGGGTGAGGTCAACCTCTCAATCAATTGTTGTTTTTAAATGTATAATTTTATGTAATTGCTACTTTTTAAGTGAAGCGCAGGGAGCCTATCACTAGGCTTGGATACTGCGATATATAAAACCACCTTAAAATATTACTAATAATTGTCGTTTTTAAAATATTGAAATTTATCTCATTAATTACAAGACCGTCTCAAATGACCGATTCTAGTCAACACAAAGACTGCCACATGTAAATAACTTTGAGTGACTAAGAAACGAATATCTAATTAACCTTCCCAATGCGTATATAAAAATAGTGATCCACTGCAGATGTTTTGTTCTAATCTCTGTCCCTAAATCATTTCTAAAAATGTAAGCAAATGAAATCCACATAAACGCTTGTATTATATAATATGTACACACAGGGAAAGGGAGGGCAGGGGGTGTTCAGGAAACCCATGATAAGAGATAGAAAAATAAATTATAAGGTTTAAAATATGGTACGTGATGAACGGTTGTGCATTTAGAGAATAAATAGTTTAGGGGGGGGGGGGAATCATAAAAATATTAGTCCTTTACTTCTCATGAAAGAAGTGACAGTAAACACAACACGGTTACCATGACTCTAAATCTATGCTAATGTAATTCTTTAAATTAATGGAACAACATTTTGATTTTGTTCGCGGACCTTCATTTGTAAAAGTTGCAATTGTTTAATTTTTTTAATTTATTTTATTTTTTAAAATCCGTACAAGTTCTTGTTAATTTACCTTATTTTTTAATAATCAGCCATATAGATAATAGTTCTTATGTATTTTGATTCTGGATTATGTAATATGGATTGAGCTATGGTGGAATGAGTAGAAAGATTGAAGAAATGGGTTGAGGTAAGACATATAAAGGACATGTAGAATCTGAAATTACCTGAGATAGATGGGTAAATGAATATATGAGGTTTAGGTAAAGTTGGGATATGTGGATTGTTTTATGATGACATTTTGAAATTAAAAACAGACTTAATTGTTACTGAAAAATGAAATGTGATGATATTAAATATGAATGAAGGGTTCTTGGTTTTGGGAGTTGATTAGGGGAGAGGGTCAGATAGGCTTGAGAAGTGGTTGGGCAGAAAGACATCCCAAATAGAAGGTTTAAATGTTTTTAGTTAAGTGTTTAACATTAATGACCTACCATACTGACATGCTGGACCAAACCATCCACTATCACATCTATTAGGACAGTCACCATTGGTAACATTACAAGCTACATTGTTCTTACAGTGACATTTGTAATGACAGCTGGCACCAAACCAGATGTTATTGAAACTGTCTGTAGTACATGCTGTTATGGACAAATGGTTCGATGACATTATTTATCTAATAATGAATGTATACGTAATTCACTGAAACAAAATTGTGCATTATTGTGTTTGCTTAAAAATCTTCCAAGATTAAATAGCCACAAAAAATAACGATTCCAAATTAAAAGCAACCTACTTTCTTTGCATGACATTAATAATTAATGAATTTAAAATAATGATTTTGACAACACTTTACTTTAATTTCACGAACAATTCATAAAAATATACTTTTTGTTTGTTTGTTTTTTGTAAACAGTGAGATTATTTTCTCTTATATTATTCTTTCCTATTGAAACCTGTTTTGGTAGTTATTTCAACTTACCTTGTGCTGAATTGTAGATAAGGAGTTGTACCAAAATAAATATAGACCATGACACTTTTAATGTCATGATTTTTATCACGATGTGTCTGAAGTTGTAATCTGAAAAATGTAATACGTAAGCCGTAATTATATAAACCAACCACTACCAATTGCTAAGAGAAATTGTGATTGTCAGAATAAAACTGTCTTTAATGTTAAAAATGGACAATGTCTCATTTTCCTTACCTTAAGAATAAACTGTTTTGAAAATAAATATCTCTAAAATTAAATCTTTTCAAAATAAAATCTGTTTAAAAATGAAATTTCACAGAACAGTTTGTGTCATTAAGAACAGTTAACTTTTACAAATCAGTTACGGTAATGATTTGTGGTAAACGCACGACATTTCAAATAAGTTAAGTTTAAATGCAAATAAGATCAATTGAATATGAGATCGGCTTGTTTAAAATACATGCATACCTTCATTTGCATTGAACAACAATTTTTGTTCCATGGTAACTGAATTGTTTTTTAGTTGTTACTTTCGTAATTTTAATATCTGTTAATATACTTACATGCCAAGATGATACTGTGTTTTATATTAACTATTAAATTCTTCAGGGCTACTCTAATCACAACTTCTTTATTTGCGTTAGAATCCACGTTAGAACACCAATAGCGACACACTGTTGATTTACTTCCTTGTCTGGAGATAACATGTTCTCAGATTACTCATACATAGTTTGAAAGCACGGAAAGTAATTTGATGAAAAGGCAAAGAAAATAAGCATGGGCCGATTTTGTTTTTATATATTTTTTTTTTTTAATGTGATCATTAAAAAGAAAAGGAATAATATTAGCTCAGAAAATTAGTTTCCCCTGACAAACGGTTCACTGCCTTACTTTATACTTTTAAAATTCAACTAATCAATATAATATAGTGTGCAAATTTAAGCCAAATCTAAGGCATCAATATATTCTCAGTTAAAATAACACAGACAATAAATCTTTATGAACAGTGAAGTAGTTTAATTACTGGCGTATGAAAGATGGACGGAGTTCACGTTTTGCCACGAAGGACACTTTGTCCTTTGTATTGAGAGATAGCATTTGTTGCTGACTGGAGAGCGAAATTCTAACCCTTACTGCGAATTAAATAGAATAGTCCTAATTTCTAGAGTGTTGAAACTCCATGCAATTGTGTACTTCTAAGAAAAACTCTAATCAGTTTCGAAATACTGGGTTAGACATGGACACCACACACAACCCACAACCATAAAAGTAATCTAATCAATTCTGAACACCCTTAAACGTTTTCCACCAGAGCAAGCTGTCCATGCAACCCATTAGTCTTACACCAGTATTTCTTTAACAAATTATAACGGTCTTATCAGTAGGTAGACTTAAATAAAATTTATCAACAACTTATAAGAAAGGTATTTGAAAGATACTTATCTCTGACATTCTCTCTTTCTGTACCACACTAACACATAGACAAAAGATACACTTACACATATTTTATTCTTTGTATCTTCCAAAAACATACCTACATACTATTTCAATCTCAAAAACTTTATGTTTATATAAAAAACAACATGTGCTTAAATCAATGATTGACATATCTAGCTCTCGTTCTATTCATGCGTCCGATAAACGTTTGGCAAACATTTGCAATACACATACTGCAAGACAGTATCAGGGAAATACTTTAGATTAAAGTTATACTAAAACCAGCACAACCGCGTGCTTCGTGAATCCCGACCTTCTTGGCCGGTCAAACTGTATATTCTAAAAATATAATTCGGAGTTGAAAGAAGAAAAAAGAAATGTTTAGGTGGAACTGTAAAAATTGATAACGAATGTATTGGATAAAAAACATTTTTAGGAACGATAATAAGGAAGTATGAGTTTATGTTAAAAATATTAAATACATAACATGTTTTATCTTTAATTTTTTCTTCTTAGAAAATTGGAGATTGTGTCGTTTCCATGCCGCCTTTTCTCCAAAGAAGATATGGAAACTTTTTAAAGTGTTAACGGAATTGTGATAAAACGATTTTTAAAAAAAAGCAGGTATGCATAATTTCAATTTATATTTGTCTTGTGAGTCTTTGTCATATAGTCGGTTGGCCACATAAAACACGTTCATCTCCGTATAATGGGGAATATTGTGCAGATGTAAGTGGATTTTTACTTTGAATGCTGTGCAAAATTGTTATCATCATTTTTTTTTTGTGCCGGGGTTATTGTGGTCCCTCTTAGTTCGGTCAGTTTAAATCGCAATGTATTTGTGGGCAAATAACATAATCGGTAATGGGGAATGTGTTCAGAGAACTCAGCCAAGTACTTCCATTTGTGAATTTCTCGCCACAAATTTGGAATTAATAATATATATATATATTAAGTTAGAATTTCAACGTTGTAATTGTCAGAGGAGGCTTTGTAGGATAGTTTTTTTCTTACCCAACGTACGGATATTTGAGACAATCCTTGGCGGGTCCGGGTGTTACAAAACGGGAAAACGTCTCATTTTCATTATTGTCTTCCGCTCAACGGGGTCAGGTGAAATGTGCACGTATAGAACGAGTAGCGATGATTATATCATCAAAGTTGAAGACTTCAAAGTAAAAATAAAGTAATCAAACAATCTATACCCAGCGATACAAATCTTTTCAGTGCTGCAACCCCTTGAATTTGAGAACAGGTGTGGAGAAGGTGGGAACATGTTTTCCGAGATAAAAACGGTGCTGGTGCTGTAATTTTGATTATCTGAGTAAGGAAGCAAAAATATAGGCAACGACGAGTAGAGGGGGCTATCTATGAAAATCCACAGAAATCATTTGAACATGTGAAAAATTCAAGCACCTAAGTATTCATTTCCATGGAACCTGTCACCTTTTTATCTATGGGTGGTTGGTGGAGGGGCAAAATAAAGAAAGAAAAGCGTATAAAAATAAAATTATTATACAAAGTAAAATTTTAAAATGAAAATTATCGCACCAGATCTTCTGGACAAGCAAGAATGTCACAAAAATGAATGCAATGGTACATAATGTACATTATGCTGTCCCAAGTTATACTTATTTAAAACACTGTTTGTTATTTGTTTTTAACTGCTAAATAGCATGTAAACTTATACATTTTAAAAATACTCATTATGTAGATCTATTAAAAATGTTAGTCCACTAGCCATTATAATTTAAAGGTAACAAAAAATAATTGTCCAAATACATAGCTCATTACTTTCTATAATATTTAAAACGTTCATAACTTGTTGACGCTTAATACACTGGTGCCACTGTTTTCGCTATTTATTTTGGCATTTGTACAAAACTTGAAATCAGATTTAGAGACAGCTACTCTACCACAGTACACGACCCGCGGCTTGGGGTTATTTTGTGAAAAAGACGTTATTTTAAAAAATGTATTAACCAGCAAAGTTTCTGCACCTTTTCTACATTAAGCTACAATGTTGATATATAAGGATTGGGTTTTCCGAGTAGGGATCATGATTACAAGTTGCCGTTAAGGGATATGAGGCTATAGGCTGTGGTGGAAGCCTATAGCCGGTGATTCTAACTATGCAGCCCTGAGAAAGCTGCTCCTAGGCAACCGTTTCGTCCCAGCTATTTCGCGAACTAGTCGCGAGGTGGAAACCCATTGTAGAATCCCTCTTAGAGGGCGTCCGATGCTTCCCCGGGACGGGTGGGGGGAGATATTAGGACGTTAATTTACCGTCCCGGCCCCTGGCAGAGTGGACTACGGACGCTTGAAACGCAGCGTCTTTGGTCGACCAGATGTCTCCGGGCGGGGAGGGTCTCCGTCGGCGAGCCCGATCGAGCGGTTGCGGGCGGGGACGCTCCACGCCCGGGGAGGTCTCTGGCGCCCTTCCGCACGGCCTGCCGCCGAGTCGGCCGGCAGGTGCGGGTGGGCGCCGGGGAGGGCATAAGGAGCGTAAGCTCGACGGCCCGCTGACGCCATTTCCTAATGTGATATTCGAGTACACATTGCGCATGGATCCCCTGGTTTACAAAATGTTTGCGATATCACATAGTATGTTCACATTTTTATCATCTTTTATCAAAGCCAAAACTTTCACAAGGACACACTGTGACTACTCATATTTTCATAGGTTTCTATGCCTGTCTCTGTTATAAATGAGTTATTTTTCTTGTTAAATGACACGACATCTTGAATTAGATCATATCCATCTCCTGGATTCAAATAAATAAAAAAATAAAATAATGCTAAAATAATTTCAATACCAAATAGACAGAGCATTTAATTTTGTAGCTGCATTTGAGATCAATCTAAAACAATGTTTCTCCACCTTTTCAGCCCTACACAACGTTGGTTCTATGAATCTACTTTTGGTATCAAACTGCTTATTTTTAAGCAGGACTGTTCTAGTTGTTCTTATATATAAACTAAACATTACAGATAAAGAGAATAATAGTTATTTGATTATTTGCTAAAACTGGGCTGCTTTTAATTAGCGCTGCAGTTCATAAAATAAATGTATTTTTATTTTTGTGAGGGTGGATAAAGAAATGTGTGATTACGTTTTCATGGGATGTACATAAATGATTGCATACCTTATGTACAATGTGGCAGCTTTGTTTCTTTTTAATTCACAACTGGTTCACTTGTCGTATACTCTCTCACATTGTAAACCTAAACAATTACTGCATGTATTTCTGCAATCGACACCGTAGAAGCCATTGTAACAAGCTAATAAAAAAAAAAAATTAAATTTGACATTAATGAGTGCTTGTTAGATCATTTGTAAATATTACTAAATTTCCTGCGACTGGATGGGTTTGTGGTTCATCAAATGTGTTTGAGAAGGGATTAACTGAATGGCAAACAGCAAACTATCCATTAAAAAACTCCTCTAATCTCCAATAGCAAACAACACAATTGTGTCATTGAGACAAATGGTTGACCCCCCACAGTCCGCCGTCCTAGCCCAATAAAACAACAACAAAAGGACATGTTTGCTATGAGCCTTAAGTCAATTAAAAGTACATGAATTTAAGACAAAATGTAGAAAATGAAGCCCACCAATTTATATCAAACATGTCTGAAAGAATCGAAAGAGTTGCCACCCAGGGGCGTAGCGTAGGGGGGGGCAAGGGGTACAGATGTACCCGGGCGCCAGCTAGTTAGGGGCGCCGAAATGTGCTTTAGTATTATTTAATTGATGAAAATAATGGGTTTGAGAGTTGAAAAAAGGAAAAGAGGACGCTTTAAAATGAATCTTGTCTCCGGGCGCGGTTCTTGTCCCAGCGCGCCAAACACTCTAGCTACGCATCTGGGTATACATTTAAACGGTCTGAGTTGCCAACACCAAATTCATACTAAACCAAAAACAAGAGAGAGGAGTTTGGCGCTATTACAACCTGACCATGGAATCAATGTAGCAGTTGCTTTGTAAACATGCGGATTTGGTTGATTCTACTTGGGAGTGAGCGAACATAAATTGTGATCACTTTATTCTCCAAGTTGTATTGTTCATCAAAGCTTTATCAGTTACTACAGTCGCATACATAACGAGTGCCAACGTTTACTATTATTATCTCATTCAGTTGTCAAGTATAGAATTGAAATGAAAAAAAATAAATTTTAAGCCTTCTTTGTGTCAAGTCGATAGTTCTATTCATAGGTTTTATAAATTTTAAAATGAAATAAGTATTATATTTTAAGTATTATATTTCTAATGGTATAACATTAAAACATTATACAATTAAAAAATATTATAGTTGCAACCTACTTTTCTTACACCCTTCTCCATAAAATCAAAGCATTAATACACGTGACTATCTAAGTATGAAACTAAGCAACTCCTTAAAAACAAAGTTTTTTTTGTTTTTTTTATAAATCAGGCAAACGCATTTTTTATTACTTTATTTTAAATTAATATTATAATGTCACATACACTTTTATACCGCAGATTTATTTCACCAACTTCTGGTTCTGGTTCTGGTTCGGTACGTTTCTGCATCCATATACTGGCATATGTGCAACGGTTGGGGAAGCGATGCTGCCATCCTAAGGGCTCCTAGCAGATGCCAGGGCAGCCTTGAAGCTTTGACAGATGTCGAGTTCACGACGGTATTGTCCAGGTGGTTCCAAGCGATTATTGTGCGTGGGAAGAATGATTGTTTATGTTGCACTGTGTTACTCCGAGGCACAGTGAAGCATTTGCTATTGTTCCGGGTGTAATTGTTCATGGGGTTGTCAGAGGTTAAGTCAGTGTTTGGCTCTGATTAATCGACCTGGCTTCTGTGGGGTTAGATAATTGTTTGCTGGGATGGCTGGCACTAGCCTCATGACCACTTTATATAAGAATGTTAGGCGGATATTTTCTCGTCTGTACTTGAGGGAGGTGATGTCAAATCTGTTTAAGAGGCCAGTGACGTAGCCAGGAGTAACCAACTATTTCAGAAAATAATAACAACATATTACGCACCAAACGCATTTGCGCTATATATTTTAAAAATAATTTTATTCAGCTCAGTTATCAGAGCGGGGGCTGTCACACCATGACTTTATTACATCTGAAGAAACCAACATTAGGGACGCCTCTACTTAGTAATTAATCTTAAATATTCTCGGGATAAATGACCCTTTAAAAATATAAAGCAAATTTACTAGCCCTAATGCCATTGGTATATTCTATATCAGGATCCCACGCTAGTAGCAAAAATAAAAAAAAACCAGACTACGCTGTGTGGGACACTTAGAAAGAATGTCTCAATGTCAGAGGATTGAAGAGGGAACATCACCAAAATCATAGAGGAAAATGGCTCAAAAGGTGCCCTAGGCTTAGATCGATGAACGATGTTGAAAAAGATCTACAACAGCTGGGAATCCAATCGTGAAAAATAAACGCATTAGTTAGGCCTGAATGGAGGGAAGTGGTGAAGCAGGACTGAGCCCTACATGGGATGTAGCTTCACCGGGATGGATGGAAGGTCTGAGTGGAAGGAAGCAGTGTGGCACGACAAAGCCCTACATGGGATGTAGAGCCACATGGATGGATTAGACCAGTGGTCAGCAACCTGTGGCTTAGTTACCGGCAAGCGGATCTTTGACAAATTTATAAGAAGCTTTTTTTTTTATTAAAAAAATTGTAATAAATAATCTATAGTGATTTCAAATGTCTCTTCCTAAAAATTTTTAAAAAATGTATTCGCACTCATTGATGTTTAGTGGAACTCTGCCCTATACCAACAATTCAGACATATGGTATGGCATCTTTCCGTCTACGAGAGACGATAGATTATCTTGTCTGGTTGCAGCTCTTCGTGTGGCTAATGAGACCGATCCTTGAATGGCAGTCTCTTGTGCATGTCCCGCACACGAATGCGGTGGAGTAGTGTTTTCTTGCCTTTCTCCGCGCTCTCTTCACAGTTGCTTCTGCCCTGTAGAGCTCCTCGGCACGTATTGATCCTTCCTTCACGATGCCCCGCCATGTGGATTGATCCTCCGCCAGGTCCTCCCAATTTCAGATGTTGATGTTAGCCGCCTTCATATCTCTTTTGCAAATGTCTATGTATCTGAGACGAGGCCGTCCAACTGACCTTTTCACTGTCGCCAGCTCGCTGTACAGCACGTCCTTAGGTATGCGACCAGGTTGCATTCGCTTGACGTGCCCAAGCCAGCGGAGGCGTCTTTGGATTAAAAGAGCTGGGACGCTGCACATAATTGTTTGAGACAGGACATCCGTGTTGGGGACTTTTTCCTGCCATTTGATGTCAAGGATGTGGCGCAGGCATCTGAGGTGGAAGCCATTGAGCCTTTTTTCGTGCCGGTTATATGTGGTCCAAGACTCGCATTCATAGAGGAGTGTGCTGAGTACGCAGGCCTGGTATACCTGCAGCTTAGTTCTTGTTGTGAGCTTGGCATTGGGCCAGACTCTTTTCTTCAATCTCGTCATGACAGTTGCGGCCCTCCCTATCCTACCACCTATCTCATCCTCCATTGAGAGGGTGCTCGAAATGTTCGACCCTAGATATGTGAATCTGTCAACAGCATCCAAGTCGCAGTCGTCGATGGAGATAGTGGGGGGAGAGTCAGCGTCCTGAGCCATAATGTTGGTTTTCTTTAAGCTGATGATCATGCCAAACTCTTTGCAGGCAGCGGATAAACTGGATACAAGGCTCTGCAGGCCGTCTGCTGAGTGAGATACTAAAGCGGCGTCATCTGCAAATAAGAGCTCACGTAGCATGACCTTTCTTATTTTGGTCTTAGCTCTAAGGCGCGCAATGTTGAACAATCTCCAGTCTGCTCTAGTGTGAATGTATATCCCCTCGCTGTTGTTCTTGAAGGCATACTGGAGTAAGATGGAGAAGAAGATTGCAAATAAAGTAGGAGCTAGCACGCAGCCTTGCTTTACTCCACTACTTACTGGAAAAGCTTCTGAGGTGGCACCGTCATAGCATACTGTGCCCTACATGTTATAGTGGGACTGCTCGATGATGTTAAGCAGACGTGCAGGGCAGCCTATATTTTTTAGGATCTGGAAGAGGCCGCTTCTGCTGACAAGATCAAAAGCTGTAGTGAGGTCGACAAACGCGATGCATAGAGGCATATGTTGTTCCCTGCATTTCTCCTGCAACTGGCGAATAGAGAAGACCATGTCTATGGTTGACCTACCGGCTCGAAAGCCACATTGCGATTCTGGGAGTACACGCGATGCTAGGGTCTGCAAGCGTGTTAATGCAACTCGGGCGAAGGCATTTCCAACTATGCTAAGAAGGAAGATTCCACGATAGTTGTTGCAGTCACTCTTGTCTCCTTTGTTCTTGTACAATGTAACAAAAAATGTAGTAGAAAATTGTGTCTATTTTATTATCTAGATTTTTTTTAAAAATTAGTTTGCCCACAACATTGTAATAACTACACCATGAAATACTGACGTGAGATTTGTAGGATTAAAATAGTGTGCCGACAAGCTGGGTGAATACACGTCCACTCGATATGTTGTAATACATTACCACTTACTCTATTGTAATACATTTGCATTTAATCTTGTGTCATATATTACCTCTCAATCTGGTGTAATACACAACCATTCAATCTTTTGTAATACATTACCACTCACTCTGGTGCAAGACATAGGCACTGATTCTGTTGTAATATATTACCATTTACTCTATTTTAATACATTACCACTCACTCTGATTTTATGCATTAGCACTAACTCTGGGGAATACATTACCACTCATTATGATGTAATACATTATTACTGACGCTAATGCAATACATTATCACTAATTATTGTGTAATGTATTACCAATTACTATACTGTAATACATTACCACTGACTATGCTGCATTATATTATCACTCACTCTATAATAATACCTTACCACAAAATATGGTGTAATGTACACCAACTTACTCTGTTTTTATACATTAGCACTCACTATGTTGTAATGATTTATTACTTACTCTTCTACAATACATTACCACTCACTCTTTTGTATTACATTAGCACTAACTCTGGTGTAATACATTGGCACTCATTCTGGTGAAATATATTACCATTCAATATGTTGTAATACATTATCACATACTCTGGTGCAATATATTACCACTAACTCGAATCAAATAGTTAACCACTAAATATGGTGTAATGCATTACAACTTACTCTGCTGTTATACATTAGCATTTACTCTTTTGTACAACATTGCTTCTTACACTGTTGTAATGCATTACGACTCACACTGTTGCTATGCCTAATAATCACTCTGAGTATTATATTATCAAAGACTCTGGGGACAGGTCTATTAACATGATCCAGACTGCTCTACTAGTTATATATAAAAACTCTACTACTTTGGTCCAGACAGCTCTACTAGTTAGGTCCAACAAATCTACTACCTTGGTCCAGGCAGTTCTACTAATGTGATTCAGACATCTCTACTAGATCTGTCTAGAAAGCCTACTAGCTTGGTCCAGACAGGTCTGCTAGATTGATCCAGACTGCTCTACTAGCTTTGTCATGGCAGTTATACTAGGTTTCTCCAGTCAGTTCTACCACCTTGGTCCAGACAGCTCTATTCGCTTTGTCCAGACAGTTCTGCTACCTAAGCCCAGACCCACTGTACTTCTTCTTCTATATATATAAAAATAATGTATGTATCTTTGTATGTGTGTCTCATTTGCGCTCCCACACCATTCATGCGATAGCTGCAAAACTTGATTTGTAGTTGTCCACATAACCTGACATTTAAATGTGTCATTAAAACTTTTACAAAATGTTCCGTTTTTGGCCGTTGAACCTTAATTATTATTTTTTTCTAATACGAGCTATATAAAAATAATTTCCGTCTGCGCTCCTACACCATTTATCGGAATGCGCTAAAACTTTGAAAAGATTTTGCAGCAAGCCCGAAAAGGTTTGAGAATAATTACATCCGTTTTAAAATATTTTGTTTTGAGCCAGGGGTCCCTTGTTCGTTTTTTCTTATAAGAGCTATATATATATAATTTCAAACCGTATGTGCTCCTACACCATTCATGCGATTGCGACAAAACTTTGGTGAGTTGTTGTCCAAAAGCTTGCGCAATTTTTTGAGTCATTACAACTCTTATAAAATATTCTGTTGTTGGCCGTTGGCCCCAAAATCGTTTTTTACTTATATGAGCTTTGTAAAAAATTATTTCCTTCTGCGCTCCTATACCATTCACCTGAGTGCGATACAACTTTAGTAAGATGTTTTGCACGTGCATGCAAAGGTTTTTGAATTATTACAACCGTTTTAAAATATTTCATTTTGAGCCAGGGGCCCCTGTGTTCGTTTTTTATACATTAAACCTATATAAATTTAGTTTCAAACCGTAGGCGCTCCTACACCATTCAAGTTATTACGATAAAATGAGGTGAGTTGTTGTCCACAAGCAGGAGCATTTTTCTAAGTCATTATTACCCTTTAAAAAGATTCCGATTTCGGCCGTTTGCCCAAAGTCGGTTGTTTTTTCCTGATACTAGATTTGTAAAAAATAAGTTCGTTATGTGCTCCTATACCATTTATCAGAATGCGATAAAACTTTAGTGAGAGGTTATGCGTACGCCTGCAAAGTTTTAAAAATATTACAAACATTTTAAAATTGTGTTTTCCGTTTTTAGCCAGGGGCCCTAATTTCTTGTTTTTCCTATATGAGATCTATAAGTATAATTTCAAACGGAGCTAATGCATGAATGGATAGATTTTTAATCATATTCAAATAGCGACATTAAATTGTGTGTGTGACATAATAAGTAGGTTTCTGAAGTAAAACAAATATTCTACATTATTCAGTTTGTGGCCGTGGCCCAAAATGCGTTTGAATCCTTATATTGTCTTTATAATTATCGTATGCATTCCTATACCATTCATCCGATTGCAAAAAAACTTTAGTGAATTGATATGCGCACTACCGCAAATGTTTCTAAATTAGAACAACATTTTATAATATTCCGTTTGGGCCAGTGGCCCTAAATTCGTTTTTTTTTTCCTGATAAGAGCTTTATAATTATAATTTCATACAGAGCTATTCCATAGGTGGATTGAATTTAATCAAATACAAAGAGTGATATTTCAGTTGATATGTTACATAGTAAGTAGGTTCTAGATTAGTTCCACTATTGTTCAATATTCCATTTTTGGGTGGGGTGCCCTAAATTATTTTTTATTTTCTATATTGGTCTATAAAAATATAATTTCTGTTTGTGTCCCTTTACCAATTATCTGATTACGATAAGAAGTTGGCGAGTGGTTCTGCGCATGCCCGCGAAGGTTTCTCATTTAGTACAAACATTTTACAATATTCCGTTTGGGGTCGGAAGCACCAAATTCAATTTATTTTTTAAATTGTACTAAACATATAATTGTAAACAGAGCAGCTATTTCATTGGTGAATGAAATTAAATCAAAAACAAATAACGACATTTCAGTTTCTGTGCTACATAATAACTAGGTTTCTAAATAAATGCAACCATTTTATAATATTTCGTTTGGACCGGGGGCCTTAAATTCGTTTTGTTTTCTTAAATGAGCTTCATCAATATAATTTCAAACAGAGCTATCAAAAGAACAACCTTCGAACAAATGCCAACAGACAGCAAAGTTGTAGTAAGAGCAGAGAAAACACACTGTTGCATGTTTAGAGTAGAGAGTTTTGTTGTTGTTTTTATAAATAAGCTTGAATTTTGTTACGAATTTTATAATCGGATATGAAGTTGTAAACATGTTATGGTTTTGAATAGGAATGATTGAGTAATATATATAATAATGAATTATGCTGACATAACGCCAAAGAACCAAAAATATTTTGATTCTTCGGACTCTCAAAAAACAATCATAGTTATTTTCTATTATTTTACGGAAATCGAATAAATTTACATGCGCAAAAAAATATTAAATTTCCGATTTTATTTTAACAAACTTTTAAGTAGTTTTATTATAAATTACATATATATATAAAGTAACTACTAAGGAACTATTTTAAGCATTTTATCCGAATGTAAAAGTTATGAAAAAAATTATTATTCAAAATATTATGATCTAAAAATTGCATCTTAATCACAGTTATCGTATAAATGCGGAAATACATATGTTATTCTTAGTGCTTATTTTAGTGCGTTGTCAATATTGCAAAATAAAAATACGATTATTTTGATCTAAATAATTACGCATATGTTGCCATAGTGCGATTGCCTATTTTAGCTACAGCTCTAAGTTTCTTTGATTTTATAACGATGCTTGACAAAATTGATAGTGGATTTTCCTCATCTAAAAGTAAAATTAATAAATTAATATAATAGATTGCTTTTAAATTGCTAAAATTTTTAAAAATAAAATACAACTTTAGCTTTGTATTTTTAACATTTAATATGTTTTTACTTTTTATTCATTCCAAAATATACTTTTATGAAATTTATAAAGTAGTAAAACAACTTAACCTTTAAATATTCTTTAATACAAAAATACCGTTTAATGCAATGAGTGCAGCGAAACAACATATCTAAATAGCATTCACTATTATTCAAATAAGAACAAAGCATGTAGAAATGAAAAAAAATATATATGTTTGCGTAAGTAAGGGGGCTACAATCCCGTGGATGATTTTTATTAATTTCTTTAAAACTCTGTTTGCGGCACCGGGGGGGGGGGGGAAGCAATACGATATTTTCATTTACGCAAGACAGCACACTATACGTCTCGGAATGAATTTGACAAATAATTAACATTCACTAGGTACATATATATGGGGGGTTTAGGAAATAGCGTATGTATACATTAATGGGGGTTGACATATCCTGTCAATCCAAATGATATTAAAGTTGTGAAAAATAGATGCTAAATTCTCCTTTTACCAATTAAGAAAATCAATGACGTTTACAAAACGTGAGTACATATACACAATTATTCCCATGAATATGAAAAGACGGACGGACGGACGGATGGATGGATGATAGACAGAACGCTTCCTTGAATAGTTGCAAAAAAGGAATCTTTTATTAGGTAAATTATGTTCATACATATAACAAAATTAATGTAATGTATATACGTCCGGTATGTGCTCCCATACTCTTCATCTGATTGCGATAAAACTTTTGTGAGTTGTTCCAATGTATTATTATACGCACCAGAAGGAAAGAGCAAAAATTATTTTCTATTTAAAAATTACTTCAAGAAAGTAGTAAAAACACAATTACTTTTTTTACTTTGTGTGTCATTGCAACGCATGCCGGGTATCGCTAGTTAGTGATAAAAAATAAAATTAGGTTTCATATAACTGATGCATGTATATCGCTTTGAATAGGAAGTCTTCTTTAAAACCAAATGTCATTGTCATATTATAAAAATTAAATGGCTTAATTTTAAGACTAAGTTAAACTTTAAATTGTTACACATATTTGGAACCTTACATTGTAATCAACCCAAAAATGTCTTTTGAAATTCATGAAAACAGTAATAATCAATTTAATTATTTTTTTTGGGGTGAACTTTCAAAACAATATTGATGAGGATGCGCCTCTGTGTACCCAGTTTAATTAAATCTAAAGCCATTTTATTTCCTATTGATTTTGTGCAACTGTCAAACTTAAACTTTATTATCTGTGCCTAAATGGTTTAACACTAGTGTGGTGAACAGATGTTGGGAAATTGTCTAGGGTTAGTGTACAAGACAACTTGATCTTGTATGGAAATGGAAGATTTCAGACATATACTTTTTGGGACAATAATCATGACTTGTCTTGTAAACGTTTGTATAACTGACACAAGTAAGATGATTTATTTAATTATACCACCCAAACACGATATTTAGGTTGAACCACGTCTCTCGTATTAACTCCATTGTTACGAACTTGATATTACCAAGTTCGATAGCTTCATTGTCTAGTGGTTACAGTTAATGAACAAATCATTGATTCATAGATCAAATATCTCTTAAATAAATATATACAAATCCTACAATTTAACACTTTATCACGACTATCTTTCCACACCATAACAGCATCAATAATCTCATTTCCTCTTAACCGTCACAAAATACAAAGCATATAGCAATAGCTACCCAGAACAAAACACACAATCACAAAAAACACAAAGAAGTCCTTAACACCCATTACACTTAGTTCAGATTCCTTACAAATGTAGTTACTTTAATGATGTATTTTTGTTTCTGTATTATTTAAAAAAAAAATTGCTCTAAGCATTCACCATTTAAAAAGTAGGTTGCTTTTAGGTAAGATGATACAAATTATACAAATCAATTTGTAAAAGAATATTTAAACACATTTTCTATTACATTAGACAAAATCTGCATTAATCTATACAATTTTACAAATACACTTATGTTAAATGGTTTATAAACCCCTTTAGCGCTACGCCAAAGTGGTGTGATGAAGTTCATTAAACACCACAATCATTCAAGTTCCTTCTACCAATCCCACGAGAGTGGGTTTTCAAAATTGCTTATCATTTGAAAAATAAATCATGGAATATATGTTGAGAATGACTTGTATTTAGCATTATTAAACACTGAAACGATACTTTTTAACTTGGTAACGAGCTAGAAGTTCAATTTTTTACATTACACTCGTCACAAGTGAAAATTATAGATTTTTGTTTGTTTGCAAAATTAATTAAATCATTATAATTATAAAACAAATAAAACAAAATTTAATTTTAATTGTATGCGCGACACAGAACACTTTTCTTCTAGGAATTGGGATATTTCTCTTGCATCGATCCTTGTAGCGCTGTGGCCTATGTCGGGCTTTGACCTGCCGCATCACTTCCTTCCTATTAGACCATGCGTGCAGCCCTGTAGCGATACAGTCATTGTAAGGCTTTGGCCAGCCTCGAGAGAGGAACGGGAACGCGAGAGAGAGAGAGGAACGGGAACGCGAGAGAGAGAGAGGAACGGGAACGCGAGAGAGAGAGAGGAACGGGAACGCGAGAGAGAGAGAGGAACGGGAACGCGAGAGAGAGAGAGGAACGGGAACGCGAGAGAGAGAGAGGAACGGGAACGCGAGAGAGAGAGAGGAACGGGAACGCGAGAGAGAGAGAGGAACGGGAACGCGAGAGAGAGAGGAACGGGAACGCGAGAGAGAGAAAGAGGAGAGAGAATAGCGGGAACGCGATAGACAGCGAGCCCAAGAACTAGAACAGGTGATGAGAGCGAGCGAAGAACGGGAACGCGTTAGAGAGATGGAAGAACGGGAAATGCTAGATAAGTGGAAAAGGGATCTAATAAAAAAACAAGAGGATGATGTTGCGAGATTGAGAATGGAGGAACAAAGAAGTAAGAGTCGGGAGGTTAGGGAAAGGGGGTAAAACGTTGTTAAGGAAAAGTGGGGGACCATTAGTGGAAGTAAAGGGGAATAGCCTTAAATGGTGCCGAAATAGCAAGTCGTGGGTAAAGCTGTCAGAGAATACAAATCAAACTGAAAAAGGGGACGACACTAGGAGGAGAAATGATGAATGTAATTTTTTTTCAGTTAGGTTATAGGTGAGGATTATTTTAAAGACACAGGGGCAGATAAGCAGGATTTTGTTCAGTTGGATCAATTAGAAACTGGGGAATTGGTTAATGAACCTGGGAGTGTAGTAATAGAAGTTGAGAAGCGTAAAGTTATTTTGTCAGCCAGGGAAAATTAGGAAAATGGGTAAATTACAGAGTTTGTGGAGGAGTTCAGTTGTCCCGAGAAATCTCATGCAAACATAACTGAGTGTAGGGACGATGAGTTGTTCGTAGCATCGAGGCAGGACGTAATATTAGTGGAAGCAGGTGATACACAATTTGAACATGTACAAGTGAATCTTGATAATGTACCAGATATCATTGTTGATGTACAAGATGATGCTTATGATGTAAAGTTTATTAATGAAAATATTATTTGTGATTGTGTACACGTTACTATTTGTGGTGGAGTACAAGATGATGTACAAACTGTAGGTTTTGTTGATGTACAACAGGGATATGTGAATTTTTTTACTGGAGAACAATTTTGATTATGTGCAAGAGTCACGTTTTGATTTTGTGAGGCATGAGGATTTGAGTTTTGTGGAGGAGGAAGATGTGTGTTTTGATTTTGAAGGTGTTAGAACATGGGCAAGCCACGGTTGTCACGATGTAGAGGTCGTAAACTTGTCAGGTACAGTCCCACGACTGGGACGTAATGTCAACAAAGTGGAAGTCAATGGGGACGACTTCACGTGGAGCTACGAAGGTAGTAGTCCACGCGCTGAATTGAGTAGTGATTTGGAAGTCACGGGTTGCTCAAGGCTTGAGAACCGTGTTTGTGTAGGGTCTGGTTTGGACTCAGTCGGTCTAGGTGAGAAAAGAGGGGTTGGCATTTATGGAGTCTCCGTGGAGGAGGCGAGCTTTTTCCCTGACGTGGGGTTAGGTGAGAACAGAGGGGTTGGCTTTTATAGAGTCTCCGTGGAGGAGGTGAGCTTTTTACCTGACGTGGGGTTAGGTGAGAACAGAGGGGTTGGCTTTTATAGAGTCTCCGTGGAGGAGGTGAGCTTTTTACCTGACGTGGGGTTAGGTGAGAGCAGTTTTGGTTTGTTTATGATGTGTAATTATTTTTTTTGTCATTTATTATTATGTTATGCATATGACAAAGTACTTTTAGGAGTTGTTTTGATGTTAAGCCTTGGAAAAGTATTGTTATTTGAGCAGGAAATGTGTAGATGGGTGAAAGATTTGCACGCTTTTTGGAAAGCGACTGACAGGAGAAATATCCCGCCATCTTAAAATCATATGAATGGAATGGACAGTTGATGGCTGTCGATATGACTCCATGGATGATGACATTTTTTTTCTCTCTAGCAGTCAAGAGTTTGTTTTTTCCCCTGTTTCATTTGTTAATTTTTGAATGTGTTCTGTTTTAAATAGTATTAAAATCACTTGGACTTGTGGATAATATCGATGGTGATAATGTACATTTAGTGAGATGTTTTGCCAAGGTTATAGTTTTACATTACCCAATTATAGTATTTTAATGTTGTGAACTGGATTGTTTACATTTGGCATTTGAACTTAGATTTTAGGAGTGAGGCTGATGTTTATAATTGTTTATTGCAATATAATGATGCCATTTGATTGATGTTGATAGTGACTTTGTTAATTTACTGTAAGATGATTTGGCCAGGGAATGTGAGGAACTGGATTTATATATGATACTTGATCTTAGATTGTAGTGGTAAGACTAATGCTGTGAATTGTGTTTTGCAATGTTCTGATGTCATTTTTGTGTGACATCACGATTGTAAGTGATGTCAACGAAAGGGGGGAGGAATATTCCGACCTGGATTGTTATCACGTTCTGGGCTGGCGCCACGGCGACAGAGAGAGTGTTTGTTTGAGTTAATTGTGAGGTCAGAGGTGAAATTAGTTCGTTAATGAATGTCAGGGTGGGCGAGGGGTTGAGGGGGGATAAAAGCTGTGAGCAGTGTAGTTGGGTTAGTAGAGCCAGGAGGTAGTTGACAGAGAAGTAGGGCCAGAGCCAGTTAGTAGAGCCAGGAGGTAGTTGACAGAGAAGAAGGGCCAGAGCCAGTTAGTAGAGCCAGGAAGTAGTTGAGTTTTTAGTAGAGCCAGGAGGTAGTTGACAGAGAAGTAGGGCCAGAGCCAGTTAGTAGAGCCAGGAGGTAGTTGACAGAGAAGTAGGGCCAGAGCCAGTTAGTAGACCCAGGAGGTAGTTGACAGAGAAGTAGGGCCAGAGCCAGCTGGTAGAGCCAGGAGGTAGTTGACAGAGAAGTAGGGCCAGAGCCAGTTAGTAGACCCAGGAAGTAGTTGACAGAGAAGTAGGGCCAGAGCCAGTTAGTAGAGCCAGGAGGTAGTTGAGGATTAGTAGAGCCAGAGCCAGAAGTAGAGACAGAAGTAGTAGAGCCAGAGTAGATCGTTAGAGATAGTGTAGAGTCGAGAGTAGTAAGAGAGATAGATTTGTTAGAATAATTGTAGGGCTTGTTGCCTATGTATGCTGTTTTACTGCGAGATATATGTGTGTGCCTTCCACCCAGACCAAACTGATGCTTTTTCTTTTCCATGCCCGTAAACCTTTTGTTCAGCCTTCATCACACGATAAGAAGACGAACTAAGCAAGAGAACAACTATCCATTATGACACGTCCCATTATGACCAGCAAGGCCCCATTACGACTATAACGTGTCTTAATATCCTATCTGAGGAAGATATAACGTCAACGGCCCCGCAAAATTCAATTTGCCCATGGCCCCGCACCCTCCTAGCGCCGGCCCTGCTCTCACCAACAGCAAAATTACACCAAGTATACACTTGTATTGCGCAATAAATAACCACAATCTATAAATATAATATTTAAAATTTTGTTCTACTTTCACCAACATTGACTCAAAACGTAGACACAACAAGACAAGCACCACCCTGCAATTCGGGTGCTTTGAACTGCAGAGGTCCTCATCTTTATGCAAGGAAGGTCACGTGGGGCGGTCAGACGCACTGTTGTCATCAATACCCTTATTTGCCAGTTAGAGTCAGGGTCCACAACAATTTGTCAATTTGTGTCTGTCGAATACCGGTAAGTAGAGATCATGTGTAGGGTGTCTGTTACGCTATAACACACGAAGAACATTTCGGTTGAGCTGATTTTGATCGTATTGATGAAGTACTGAACAATTCAATATCGTTAAATGATTGTATCTCAATTTATTTTTCCCTGAAGTTTTTGATTTCAATATTTGCCTCCTGCATATAGAAACCTTATAATTCCCAAATAAGACACGTGTAACAGATTGAACAGTAACAATGCTGGAGATATCGTTTAGAAAAGTAGTCGCTATTCATGGATTTAACTTTGAATTCTGATTAAGAACTAAACAGTTAGGACCAGGTCTTGTGACGAATTAAATATATAAGAAAATAAAAAGAAATAAAGACCATTTGATTTGAAAGGCATCATAAGCAAATTCAACATTTAAAAATTAAGAATCAGAAACAAAAAATCAGAACGTTAATATTTTCTGTAAAAACTAGTCAGACAGTTTAATAAATCAAAGACTTCATCTTGTTTGCTAGGAAGGCCATGTGGGGCGGCGAGACGCATCGTTGTCATCCACACCTTTACTTGCCAGTTAGAGTCAGGATCACAGACCTCTTGTCAATATGTGTCTGTCGAATACCAGGTAAGTAGAGATCATCACTTGGGTGTCTGTTACGCTATAACAGACGAAGAAGCTTCGGTTGAGGTGATCTTGATTGTATTGATAAAGCATTGAAAAATTCAAAATCGTTAAAGGATTGTATCTCTATTTATTTTTCGCCAAAATTTTTGATTCAATATTTGCCTCCTGCATATAGAAACTGTCTAATTCCCATCCGAGCCATGTGTAATAAATTAACAGTAACAATGCTGGAGATATCGTTTAGATAAGCAGTCGCTAGGGATTTAACTTTCAATTCTGTTTAAGGTAGAACACGTGGGACCAGGTCTTGTGACCGATTGAATATCAAAAACAAAAAAAAGCAATAGAAATAACATTTGATTTGAAATCCATCATAAGCAAATTCAACATTTTAGAAACTATCAGAAAAAAATCAGAACGCTAACTGTTTCTATATAAACTAGAAAGAAAATTTAGTAAGTCAAAGACGAATACGTTACTGAGAAAGTTTGCAATATATTTGAAAAGTTTTTATCATTGGTTTATTGGCCGATTAATTGTTTTTAATAAAATACGAAATTTAATGTGGAAATTTGTTGTTTTTGTTGTGATTTTTGTTTTTTTGTTGTTTTTTTGTGGCCGGGGGGGGGGGGTGGTGATTTCTCCTTGGTTTCATCCGTAATAGTTATCTATTAAATATCTTTTTTCCATATGGTGATGTGGTGAGAAAAAGTTGCAATAAAAACTGCTAAACATGTCCTAGTAGATGCGTTGGCTTAAGAACTGCTTACCGAGACCTAATGATAAGTTGGTTTTATCATCATCATGCACGTAGTCCTTCGACCGTTGGGGCGCCACAGATGACATGTACACTATTCTTCTTCATTCCTCTCGGTCTTCTGCCATACGCATAGCATCGCCTAGTTGTAATCCAGTCCATTCTTTGATATTATCTTCCCATCTTTTTCTTTGTCTTCCTCTTCTTCTCCCTCCTCTAGTAGTGCCCTGCAAGATCTCTTTGGCGAGCCCTTGTTTTCTGGTCACGTTGCCATACCATTCAAGTTTGCGCTTGTTTTTACAGACGCCAGGAGGTCATCGTACTGCCCAGTTGCTTGACGAATCCTTTCTTTTACTTGTTCATTGGTGATATGGTCTCTATAGCAGATGCCAAGAATGCCTCTGAAACATCTCATCTCCATCGCCTTTATTTTCTTTTCAAGTTCTGCTCATAATGTCCAGGACTCACAGGCACATAAGAAAATGGAGAGGATTAATGAGCGCATTAGCCTGATTTTGGTGCTGGGGGCTATATTTTTGTCGTTCCATATTTTCTTGAGCCTCTTTAGTGCTGTTGTGGTCTGCGCAGTCCTGGCCATCAATTCGAGCTTGGAGCTACTTATTAAGCCCTAATAGATGAGTTACTTTAAGAACTGCTTATGAAGATCGAATAGATGAGATGGTTTAATAACTGCTTAATACGCCCTAATCTCTATTCAAGCAACACTTAGTCAACGCTCATTTCTTTCAGCGCTCGCTGTGTTCACCTTAACTTTGTTGTTGACAAGTTGATTAGAACACCTTTACTTTAAAAAGCGCATATTCTAATAATCATAGATAGGATGTTTAAATTAAACTCTTTTGACAGCTTTTTGATGCAAATGTGCTTATTTCTTGTGGCAGGATGGTTTGATTGGATGGCCATCATGTGACGTGTAAGCACCAGATGATAGCTACATGTGTAATGAATATTTGTTACTGAAAGAATAAACAGATCATTATTATCCAATATTTTACCTTTTGAGCGTAATTAATAAAAAAATATATTTTTTTTAGTATAGGTAATTATCTGATTTAAGAAATACTTTTATATGGCTAAACAAGATTTCTACTGATTTCAATTCGAATACGTTGTCGCTTGGAGAGAACAATATGGAGATATTTTGAAAAAAAAGTCTATATATACTAAACTGAGCGTTGATTCTTTTTAAAAGTGTACAAACGGTAATTTTTCATCACACTTAAAAATATTTGACCCATTTTCCACAAAAAAAAACCTCTCAAGGCGGCGCAATATATCACCACTTTATATAAAGAGAACGTTGTCACCTGGGGCGGACTGCCCTCTCTACAACCCCTTCCTAGGCCACTAGTCTTAGGGCTAATCTACTGCAACAATGACTTTTAAGAAAAATATATTCACTATTTTCAAAGAGTGCGGTCAGGGTTAAGGTCTTAGTGGTCCGGAATTCAACCTTAGTAGTCCGGATTTCGAACTTAGTGGTCCGGATTTCGGCCTTATTGTCCGGATTTCGGCCCTAGGGGTCCGGATTTCAGCCTTAGTGGTCCGGATTTCGGACTTAGTGGTACGGATTTCGGACTTAGTGGTCCGGATTTCAACCTTATTTGTCCGGATTTCAACCTTATTTGTCCGGATTTCGGCCTTAGTGTTCCGGATTTAAGCCTTAATAGTCCGGCTTTCAGCCTTAGTGGTCCGAATTATAGCCTTAGTGGTCCGGAATAAGGCCTCTTTTGTGATGTTGTAGATATATCGGTTCACTATTATAGTAGACCTGCATGGCCTTGGCCTCCTTAGGCTCTGAGGCCATTAGTATGTTTTACCCTTGGCCAAATAGAAACTACAACGAATTTGACAGTCCACATAACGCCTAAAGGTTTTTTTAATATCTCACCTCTACGAACAATAGACCAACATAGGAAAGTTTTATTAGTTTTAATATCTCACCTCTACTAACAATAGACCTATAGAGGAAAGCTTTATTAGTTTTAATATCTCACCTCTACTAACAATAGACCTATAGAGGAAAGCTTTATTAGTTTTAATATCTCACCTCTACTAACAATAGACCAATAGAGGAAAGTTATGTTAGTTTTAATATCTCACCTCTAATGAACGTTACAGTATATGTATATTGTTGTGTTATCGACACTCAAACTCTGACCTTGATAACAATCAAGCAGAGTTGAATTTTCAGCTGTTGTTTCAATAAATTTGATTGTAAAAATTTCAACTAAATTGGAAAAAATAAATTACAATGTTAATGATAATTAGAATATATAAAAAAGAACTAGTTCTACCTACAGTGTTCAAAAATATTAATTGGGTTATACTTTAAGTTATTAAAGAATACATTTCAGAATTAATTTTGTTTTAGTAACATCAAAAGGATGCCGTAAGTTTCTTGATTTTTACTTTCTTAATGTAGCTATTACATGTCATTACAAAACATTTTGTGAATACACGTAAAATCATTTCAAAATTGTAAAATTATTAATTATAATGGTGCATATTGTTATGCACCCATGCAATACAAAAGACAAATTAATTAATAAAATGTCTTTGAAATGCTTGAATTTGATATTGCCATCGTATTAATTAAAACAAGCAGGACATTTTCATATTTTAAAATATACACATGTTTATCTTTAACTTGTATCGATTGCTATGCTTATTTTAAAAAATACTAAACTATGTAAAAAGCAAAACCGTTACGTTTATTATTTTCTAATTAATTATCTTGTTAAAATTAAGTTTATTTGTTCTTTTTTTTTTAATATAACCGATTTTGATCAAGTGTACTCAGTACAAAATAATATTAAATAGATAAGATAAACAACTTAAGATGTCTATATGATTTAACCTTACCCGGGCCAATGTGTACAAGCCGCAACCATGTGAATATGTAATTTTCAAATAAAACGAATTTGAGGAAGAAAATCTCATTTGTAGGATGACTGCATGTTTCATCGTTAGCGTCCTCCACCGAAGCAATACCACCTGAGTTTACGTCGGTTTTCTGTATACTTCCATTCTGTACAATGTCAGCTGTAATGGGATAATATTTCGTTAAGTCATTCATATTATTGCTTATTAACTTGAAAACAAAGTTTTTTTAATAGGATTTTGACAATGATCAAGATATGTATCCTCTATCTATCTACCTACCTATCTGTCTAAATGTCTATCTATCTATCATATATCTATATATCTATCATCCATCCATCTATATATCTATCTATCTATCTATCTCTCAATGAGAATGAGCTCAGGTATCTTTATATCGCTAAAACAAATCAAATTAAATGAGTTTGGATCCTTTAAAACAATGATAGTTATTTTTATTATTTTACGGAAATCAAATCAATTTAAAAATTATCACAAGAAATTATTTGAAATATCTACTGATATTTATGTATTAATTGATAATAAGAATTATTAATATAAATTAGAAATAAATTAAACATAAATATTAATCATTATTTTATGCATTTATACGAATAAAAAGTTAAGAAATTATTTTGAGCATCAATAAATTACAGTGTAAGTATTAGTTTTATTAAATCGTAAATTACATTTATCGGGGAAATCCAAACATCCAAGTTTATTTTTATTTCGTTGTTAATATTCCTAGATAAATTTTAATATGTCATTCAAAATTCTTCAAGCAAAATCAAATTCAAATTTTCGATTGAACTGAAAGAAAGAACATTTACAATAATCTTATGAGAATTTAATTTGAACTCGCAAATCACAAACTTTAACAGTTTTTTTGTTTAATAATTTTTTTGTGAAAAACTGTTGAGGAAATTTTTCCGATTTTTAAAGTAAAATTATTAAAAATTTTGTTATAATTATTAATTATGATTGATTGATTTTTTTTAATTGCTAATGCAGCATCAAATTTTAGCTTTGTAATTTTAACATTTAATCATTTGTATTTATTTTTTTCAATTCCATAAGGGGTGCTTTTATCAAATTAATGATGTAATAAAAACTTGACGTCTAAAAATGTTTGATCGAGAAATGCCAATTAAGCCATTAAGTTGGCCAGAAAATCATAGCCACGCCTCTCACTAATACACGTTTCGGTCATCCGATGACATCTGAGCATGTGATGTTACAATTGATTTATTTTTATAGTTCATATCTCAAAACACAATTATGTTACAGTTTTCAATATTTCGTAGTAAAACGTCATTCCCGACGGATGCGACTAAATGCGTCTTTTGGGGGTTCCGGCGCATAGCGACACACCTTGCTCGTTTTAAGTTAAAAATAGCAATGAAATCTCGCATCCACCGAGACTTCCGGTGATGGCGTGATTCTGCGTGATTTCAATTTAGAAACCGGATGTTTTTATCTTGTTTCACTTTTAAACTACGTGTGCTTTAGTACGGCGCGTCTATATCTTGCATGTGTTCGTCCGAGGTGCCAAAAATCGATTTTTTGGCCATTGTTCATTATTTTTTCGCCGCTAATGTTATATTTTTATTAAACCTTATCCATTCTTTGATTCATTCGTCCTTAATTCATTAACATTTATTAATATTTAGCAGCTTAAAAAATATTTTTAAATTGTAAATCAATTTCAAAACCGAGCTACTTCCCTTTTCTCAGGAAAATAAATGAAGTACGGAAATAGCACTGCCATAGGGAATGAGTTAAAATTAACAAAATAGCTGTTTTTCGTCTTTGCGCACAATGCACTCATGGAAATGGACGGGAACACTTTATATGAGATTTAAAAATGTTTACTTTAAAAAAAAAGATTTAAAAATTGGCTGTTATTGGCGGAAACATTTGTTAAGGGGCTTTTCTGTAGACGTAAGAATTCAGTGTTTATAGATTTTTCCGCGAATATAGTTCAGGAGTGAAGCTAAGTTTTGTGAAGATAACAATAAATCAAAAGGCATTAATGGTACATATATTTCAAAATGTACAAAGATGTATCAATACTTTTTGTTTTTAATTTCCGGATTCGTTTTTTTTTACATTTCTTAGAAAATATAATTCCTTGTAGTTCAGAGACGTGCATAATGGTTGGGACCGTTATTATTTAGAGGTTTGCAAATTTCTCCTTAAAAGCAAATAAACTTAGAAAAGTAAACATCTATACAAAGAAACTTTAAAAAAAATATTTTAAGTTCTGATATACTAATTCTTAATTATACTATTCAAGGCTTTGGGCGATTGAAATAATAGTGTTTTGAGGGTATAACAACCATAACCCAAATCATACGTAAATAGAGATATTTTAATATCTTGAGACGATGCAAAGTAGAGCAATAGGCATTTCATTATTACCCCGGCAACAACGTGTCATATCTTCTAACATATACATATATAAATATATATATATATTCATATACATTTATTTATATATATACTAGCCTATATACCCGGCGTGGCCCGGGATTGCATTAGGACCCCGATCCCGGTGGCCTACAGATCCCGTTAGGATACTGTTCTCTGTGGGATCCCGTTCCATCTAGGGACCCTCCTTTCCAATTTTATCCCATTTCCCGATTTGATCGTGACATAGATATAGCTTTTATAGATATCGAGCTTTCTGGAAAATTCTTGATTGGATATTCTTAGTTTTAAATCCACTAATATCTCAATACGGATAATGAAGTGTATTGCTACCAAGTTAGGCCTTTGTCCACTAATTGACATAGAACCTATATTGTTGTCTAAGCCTATCGATATTTATATAGCTTAAATAAGGAAAAATGAAATGGGGCCCCCGGCCCCAGAGGGATAGATATTATGAGTTCGGAACCCATATGTATTTGAATATGGATAATAAAGTGTACGTGTACTAAGTTTAGTCAAGATCCATCTAATCATGCATGAGTATTTGTTGGTTATTTTTTTATATAGCTTATATAAGAAAAAAAAACAATTCGGGGCCCCCGGCCCCAAACGAAATGTTATTAAAAGTTCTCAACCCCTTAAGAGTTCCTTCTGGATAATGGTGGATACATGTCCCAAGTTTGGTCAAGATCCATCAATCCGTGTAAAAGCCTTTGTGGTACAAACAAACCCACAAACAGATTTTCACTTTTATATATTTATATGATATATATATATATATATATATATATATATAAGCAATCATATTTGTGTATGTATATTGGTTAATCTGTGTTATGTGCCTTTGATTGAGGGCGTATGTGTGTATCTTAGTGCGTGCGATAACACAAGCTGGTTTTGTGGTCTTAAAAAGGACCTTTTAATTGCCGATTTCCGGAATATTGTAAATAATATTTTATAATATAAACAAAGAAAACATTTGTAAATGCGTGTTATCGTGCTTCGTGTTTCAATGTAATCTCCCGCAAATCCCTAGCATTTTATTTAAGTCCTCTTACCATACTGACAAGCTGGACCAAACCACATCCACTATCACAGCCATTAGGACAGTCGCCGTTGATAGCATCACGAGCTACATTGTTCTTACAGTGGCATTTGTACTGGCAGTTAGCTCCAAACCAAAGGTAACCATGGACATCAACGGCGAACGCTTAGATGTGAAAATACCGGTATCTCTAGATGTAAACATTAATTTGAAATTGCCCAGAGAAAGATCAAAGTGTAGACAACTGAAGCGACTAAAAGATACGAAAATAGATGTATTTTTACATGTCTGGTACATGCCTCTTAACATGTCTAGTAAAACATGATTGACTGCGCTCTAAGGCCTTGCTTACAAGGAAGTACTTAGAAATATAAGCCACGAAACTGTTACATCCATAGTGTAAAAATTAATGGGATGTAGTATGTCATAAGCGGTGAGATATCGGTCATTAGAAAGGATTCGTCCAGTGTCTTTTGATAAGTATTTTCCTAAGATTTTGTAGGGATGAAAGAAATGCATTTCATGCAATGTGAAATGCTTGATACGGGTACCAATGTTTATGGGTTTATGGGTTACTAAACACTGTAACTAAACGCTCTAACTTAACGCTGTAACTAAACGCTGTAACTAAACGCTGTAACTAAACGCTGTAACTAAACGCTGTAACTAAACGCTGTAACTAAACGCTGTAACTAAACGCTGTAACTAAACGCTGTAACTAAACTCTCTAGCTAAACGCTGTATCTAAACTCTGTAACTAAACTCTATAACTACACGCTGTAACTAAACGCTCTAACTAAACGCTCTAACTAAAGGCTGTAACTAAACGTTTTAACTAAACGCTCTAACTAAACACTGTAACTAAACGTTGTAACTAAACGCTCTAACTAAATGCTCTAACTAAACGATGTATCTAAACGCTGTAGTTAAACGCTGTAACTAAACGCTGTATCTAAACTCTGTAACTAAACTCTCTAACTAAACGCTGTAACTAAACGCTTTAACTAAACGCTGTAACTAAACGCTGTAACTATACGCTCTAACTAAACGCTCTAACTAAACGCTGTAACTAAACGTTCTAACTAAACGCTGTATCTAAACTCAGTAACTAAACTCTCTAACTAAACGCTGTATCTAAACTCTGTAACTAAACTCTATAACTAAACGCTGTAACTAAACGCTCTAACTAAACGCTCTAACTAAACGCTGTAACTAAACGCTGTAACTAAACGCTCTAACTAAACGCTGTAACTAAAACAACAACGCATTTCTTTTACCATGGCGTTGTGTTTTTTTTTGTTTTTTTTTTATAACACGTCAAAAAATCCTCCAAATATAACGGGGCAAACGAGGACCTCCCTATATAACGAGACATCCTACCATTACACCGGGGCACACGAGGACATATTTCACGTTCAATTATTGTTAAAACAAACACGCCCAAAACAATGTCTAACGACTTTTGTCTGCAACACAAATTCACTCAAAATGTATTTTCAAGATGCCATTCTACAGAAATTGTAAACTTGACTCTTACTTGATGCTTAAACTCAATTAACAAGATCCTTCTTTTTAAAAAAAACTTAATTTAAAAGTCAATAAACTGAATTCGTGTTGGTAGGATAGGTGGTCAAAGACAGTTGGACGCGATCGCGCGCTCATTGAATCCCGCTTGCGCCTGTAAATGTCTCTGCCAGGCTGTATGTACATGTCAAATTACATCTAAGTTAACGATATAGAATAAGAATGTGTAAGATGTTTATTTCCTTCCTTCTTTGGCGTACTAAAATAACACAGAACGCTGTTGGCAGCATGCAGAACAATCTGTAAATATAAATCGAGGTAGACGAATTATTTCCTTTAATGTTAGGACACAGTTTTATAAAAATTCTTTTGGTTCGCTGGTCTGCAAGATTTTACCAGAGTGGTTCCCAGGAAGTCCCCAGAGATAAAAAAAAAATCTGAAGGGTCACTAATCAAGTCATTATTGTCACTAAGGAGCGTAATATTTTAGATATATTGTTTAAATTGTTCTAAATGTAAAGGGATGTGTTGGTCAACATATTTATTTTATGTGCTAAAATATAAAATGTACAATGTAATAGAACAACAATTTCATTTCTTTGGATCAATCATAATATTTCAATTATATAATGTTATCTTATTTATTAAGTAAGACTGTAGTTTCACGCTGTGGCTTGTTTTTTGCCAATAATATTTACACATGTATTTTAAATACACTTGAAATTCCTTCCCTTTCCATAAAAAATAATAAGCCAAAACATTTATTTATCAAACTTTACAAAAAAAATATTTCACTTACATGACGAAATCTAACACTCACATTAATACAGGATAATATTACAATCACTTAAATAGCCTTAATATAAATTTAAAGACCACAATAATTACAAGGAAAAACTGGAAAAACAACTGTTGTCAATAAAAAGTTACATAAAAGAGACACTTTAAAAATGCCAGGAAGTTGTATGCATCAGTAGTGGGCCCAATGAAAGCAAGCACGTGTGAAATCGCACAACCATATACACACACCAACGAACATAACCACACGTATACAAAGTCACACGTGTATATACACATAACTACACAAATGCACACACACACGCATAAAAAAATACAAGCTTACGTACATTCCTGCAAATATTCTGTAGAGAACCTTGGTCGTCTCTTTTCTCTAACTAATGTATCTGGTTGATAACCTGGTTCACTCTGTCTCCCATACTGCACCAATCCGACAACTCAGCGATGGTTATAGTCTTTGAACTTTTATTTGTCTCCTCCGTTAACTTCACTTTCTATCTCTGTCGTATTCAACGCCGACTGTCCCTTTTCGTCTCTATCTCTTTCGCTCAGAGTTTCTCTCGTCTGTTCTATACTCCTGTCCGGCGGAATTCTTCCGTCTGTCCACTTTCCTGCCCGGCGGAGTTCTCCCGTCTGTCCACTTTCCTGCCCGGCGGAGTTCTCCCGTCTGTCCACTTTCCTGCCCGGCGGAGTTGTCCCGTCTGTCCACTTTCCTGCCCGGCGGAGTTCTCCCGTCTGTCCACTTTCCTGCCCGGCGGAGTTCTCCCGTCTGTCCACTTTCCTGCCCGGCGGAGTTCTCCCGTCTGTCCACTTTCCTGCCCGACGGAGTTCTCACGTCTGTCCACTTTCCTGCCCGGCGGAGTTCTCCCGTCTGTCCACTTTCCTGGCCGGCTGATTTCTCCATCCCGTCTGTCCACTTTTCTACCCGGCTCAGTTCTCCTCTAGTCCCGTATAAATGTCCCTTTTATAAGTCCCGCGTCCTTAGAGATTCCTTCCCAGGGTTTTAATCTTATTCCTAAATGTCAGACACTTAAATTTTCCCACTGTGTAATTGGTCATAAACCAGCACCACACCGGTCGTCCCGGGACAATCTGATCCGCTTGACAGTTGGTCAGTTCGTCGGTTTTCGCCAGGTCCGGACTGCTACTAAAATTTAATGTAAAGCACACACGCCGTTTAAATGGACACTAACCATTGGTCAGTTACTGTGATGAGGGATCCCCCCCCCCCCACCCCAGTACTTCACAGGTTGACTACCAAGGTCTGAACACTCCACAATACATTCGATTCAGACGAAGTGCGACGAACACGTTTCTACAAATTTAATATGTTTAGTTTGTATGCTCAAATATAGAATAATGTGTTGGGTTTCAGCGCAATACTGTACAAACGTTTCATTTGCAATGAAGAACATTTTTGATGTATAATAAAATAATTGTTCTGATTATAATCACTTTAACCTGATAATCAGCTCTTTATCTAAAACTGCGTCTAACATGTTATTCATCTATTTATCGTTCTATAAATAGTTTACATAGTTTTAGAACGTTCACCTTTAAAGTTATTTTAATCTCTAGCAGCTTTGATATTACGTTTTGCTTTATTTTTAGTCATTAAAGCTTTCATCATATTCTTAATAAAAACAAAAGTAGCCTAGCAACGTGGCGTAGCTGGTGGGGTGCGAACCGCTCCGGGGTGACAACAACCCTAGCTACGCCACTGCCTAGCCACACACACACACAAAAATAAGTTATGATTAAGTAATCATAAAATTGTTCTCGTAAATTAAGACCATAATGTCTTCAACACTTTAATAATCGAACAGAAGTCATGTGGCCCTGAATAAAGATTTTTTTTTCAATCTTCAACAACCTCACACAACAGTCATGTTCGATAAAGCAACGACCCAAACAATGAAAAAAAGATCTATATGTTGGTAATCTCTTTTGTTTGCATAAAAAATAATAATAACAAAGTTCATTTAAAAACATGCTTTATCCCTAATACAAAATCTACAAACAAGCCAATGGGCAATACAAGCCAATATACATCGAGGAATATGAGCAGGCTCCTTGGATACAAGGAGGTAGACCTCATCACTCCAGCAGGGGAGTGGGGAAAAGATGTGTTTTCAACTCAGTTTTGAAAGACTGCAGTGTATGGATGTTTCTGAGAGCGACAGGAAGACCGTTCCAGATACTTGGGCCATCAAAAGTGAAAGTGCGCCTTCCGTAGGTCTCAAGGCGGACTCGCGGTAGCCAGAGTTTGCAACTATCGGTTGAACGTAAGGCGTCATGAACGCTTTGAGATAGGACCGCGCCAGTTCATGCATGCAGGGGTAGCACAGAATTGCAATCTTTTGCTATATGCGAGCACGGGCCGGCAGACGATGAAGATATCTCAGAAGTGCTGTAGCAGTAAAGAACTCATTGCCAGAATATTCAAATTTTTGACACGACAGTGACGTAATTTTTTAATTTCGCTGGTGAGATCTAAAACATAAGGATACAAGTGAAATCGTTTTACTCTTCTATGTGTATCTTTTCAAGAAATGTTACAAACATTAATTAGTAATAAATAAAAAAAAAGGCTCTTAAACTTTTTGCGTGCCACAAATACAAAGTAATTGATAAAAAATAACAATATACATTATCATTTATAAACGATGCGAATTTCTCCAGCACTTTAGGTGAATAATAAATAAATACAGAGTCTTAAAGTAGTTTTAATGGCACAAAACTACAAAAGAAACACTTGCCTCATTTTGAAATTATTGTTTTAGTGTCTTATTGTTTCTGGGGATGTTAACTGTGCAGCTCTCTTCTTAGAACGTACGCAAGATCTGCCATACATACCAAAAGAAGTGTTATTTACAACATGTGTATTGCACATTTGAACACAGATGACCAACGAAAGTAAACATACTAAGCTAAACTAGATGTAATGATTGTAGATACTGTAAAGTTCTCTGCTTGTATTACACAACGTGCAATTTCTGAAGATCAATGCCCGTGTGAATTGTAGGGGATCCAAACACCTTACTACAAAAAAATAATAAATACATTTCAAAGTAAGTGAATTTAATTGAGAAATAGTATTAGTCGTTCTCTTCCCCGATACATAAACACGAGATGGCTTTTTGCACCTTGCATTACGCCCTGCCCAGTGTACCAAAAACATGAGATGGCTTTTCGCACTTTGCATTACGCCCTGCCAAGTGTACCTAAAACATGAGATGGCTTTTCGCACTTTGCATTACCCGCCGCCTACTGGAACCCCTAGACTTAAAGCCACTCGATGCGATTTTTCCGAAATTGCGCCCCCCCCCCTTACAAATTTTTTATATTAAAAATTGACTAAAGTGCCATGTGAGGCGGTGACCCCTTGCCCCCTTTTCATATACCCATCGTTTCTGATTTAAGCCCTGTAACTATGTTATGGTTATATAGGGAAAGTTAACACTGTTTGAATTAGAGTCAAGCTGAAATGTATTTAGAAAGAGTAAATCTACGCTGTCACTACTTTACGGTAACATACCATCGAATAGGTAAAGCTAAACTATAAATAATTTTACAATTAATTTGCGTAATTACTTAGCCTCAAGTTCTTATATACGAAGGTTACCATAATACATTTAGATTGTGTTTATTTGAATCTAGTTATTGCGTATATACTAATAAAGTGCTTCAACATACAAAGCATTTAATAAATTGAAATTTAAAAATCCGGTATTTTTCAATGTGGTCATTCATTGTTTACATACATTGTACTAGAACTAGATATCTGTAAATACGTGTATTTTATCACTGTTGCCTATGATATCATGCAAGTATAATGCCACATTAATGGTTTCATATATAATGTCACAGGTATTTTATCAATACTGTCTATGATATTATAAGAGCATAATGCCTATGATATAATACAAATTATAATGCCACAGATGTTGTTATTACCTGATGACCAGTACTGCAAATGCAGCAATGAACACGCCACTACATAAAAGACCAGCAGTGATCGCAATCGGTGTTGTTATATCCTCTGTATGAGTATGTTAAAACGGTTAACATGTAAAAACATTTACAAAAAGACACAATTAACTATTCCCTAGGTATGAAACTGCTGCTGTAACCTTCATTTGAAGAGCGTTATATTTTAAGAATACGCTGTTATGTCCCCTTAAAAACAAATAAATTCAATTTTTGTTAAACAAGAGAAACAATCTTCAAAACTTTTTACATTTTCAAAATATGCATATGCCCCCTTTACTATTATTAAAACAATTATTCGCTATAATCCAAAAAGAAAGATTTTTTTAAAAATATTTTTTTAAAATATATTTTTCTTTAAAGATTAGGAATAAGTTTTCTTTCCCCGCAATCTAAATCATATATTAATTGAATGAACCTGACACCTTTGACGAGTTCCTTTACTTGTTTAATGATAAAAGTATTGATCCAAGAAAATTTGACAGTTGTATGTTATCTCTGTAACCTTATTTTTAAATAAATTTCCGTATTTGAACTCAAAAAAAATATATATATATATATATTGTTGTGTAAACGAGAAATAACTACCCACCCTTTACCGTGGGTACGACATTTTTTTTTCCTTGCGTTACTGGTTTGAAAGAAATAATTACCTTCTTTCATGGTTAAAAAGATTTCTTCTTGTGTTACTGGGTTAAAATTAATAACTACCTTCTTCCATGGGTACAACTAATTATCCGTGTGTTACTGGTTTAAAATTAATAACTACCTTCTTCCATGGGTAGAACTATTTGTCCGTGTGTTACTGGTTTAAAATTAATAACTACCTTCTTCCATGGGTACAACTATTTGTCCGTGTGTTACTGGTTTAAAATTAATAACTACCTTCTTCCATTGGTACAACTATTTGTCCATCTGTTTCTGGTTTAAAATTAATAACTACCTTCTTCCCTGGGTACAACTATTTATCCGTGTGTTACTGGTTTAAAATTAATAACTACCTCTTCCATGGGTACAACTATTTGTCCGTGTGTTACTGGTTTAAAATTAATAACTACCTTCTTCCATGGGTACAACTATTTGTCCATCTGTTTCTGGTTTAAAATTAATAACTACCTTCTTCCCTGGGTACAACTATTTGTCCGTGTGTTACTGGTTTAAAATTAATAACTACCTTCTTCCATGGGTACAACTATTTGTCAGTGTGTTACTGGTTTAAAATTAATAACTACCTTCTTCCATGGGTACAACTATTTGTCCGTGTGTTACTGGTTTAAAATTAATAACTACCTTCTTCCATGGGTACAACTATTTGTCCGTGTGCCACTGGTTTAAAATTAATAACTACCTTCTTCATTGGGTATAATACAACTATTTGTCCGTGTGTTACTGGTTTAAAATTAATAACTACCTTCTTCCCTGGGTACAACTATTTGTCCGTGTGTTACTAGTTTAAAATTAATAACTGCCTTCTTCCATGGGTATAATTATTTGCCCGTGTGTCACTGGCTTAAAATTAATAACTACCTTCTTCCCTGGGTACAACTATTTGTCCGTGTGTCACTGGCTTAAAATTAATAATTACCTTCTTCCATGGGTACAACTATGTGTCCGTGTTTCACTGGCTTGGTATTGACATAAAGAAGGACTCTGTATTGGATATTTGGTTTCATTGACGTAAGAGTGAAGCTTGATGCGTTAAGAGGTACGATCTGTCTCATTATGAAACTCGACACTGTACAATACACGGAACACAATTAAACTTAATTTTATCACTTCTTTGTACAAACAAACATGAAAACTCAATAAAAGCAAGTACTCCTTTAATTTTTTGACACATATTTATCTAAAAAATAATGGGAATCGTTGTTATCATACCGAAAAGTGAGCTAAATGTAAGCGTCTTTATTGCCCGTTGTCCATGATAGCAGGGAACTATCACTTCAAAACTTCATTAAAATAAACTTATAACAGATTCAGGAAGTTTAGCCAACAGATACGCCCAACTTTAGCATATATGCAATTACCATGTCTTGAGCATTTAAAAAAAAAACTCACATGACATCCACTAAGTGAACAAGTTCCATATATTAATCAAGTTTATTATTCTACCAATGTGACCTGTATCTTTGGTGCAATGTATTTATTTCATCTGACTTTAATCAGCGAACGTGCTAGGCGACGATTGTGTCATTTTATTTCAACATAATTAATGTACTTAAATTATTTTAGATTCGATTGGATATTTTAGGTGGAGAATATAAGCATACACATGATCCACTTATTGAAAACAATCATTTCTCCTATGCAAATTTATGAAAATGAAAGATCATCTACCATACTATGTAAATAATTTTTTTAATAAATACCAATATTTTTTTTTTCTAAACAAATTAAGATTCTTGGAATGTTATTGATGCAATTTGTAAAATAGAAAAAGAACTAACCATTGCAAAGGATCCACTCGCAGTACTCAATGAAAATATCAGTCACTTTGACATATGGACATTCCATTTTTTGCCACACGACTTTGACTGATTTGACCCCCTCAATGGCATTGTATGGCTCTTCTTTGCAAATAATGTTATCTAATTATAACAGAAATTTAAATGTAACTTATTGACAAGAGTAGATAGATGTGGACACAGCAATATATTATGTCATGGCTCGAGCTGTGAAGAACTCCACTACTCGAGATCGTGTTCTCTTTTCAGGGCTTTGACATAACGTTGTTAAATCTTACGAATTTATAACCGCAACATCGGTACATAAAAGAAGACACAATACTTTAGCCAATGAACTTATTTTGAGAGATTTCATTATGTAACTTCAATTTTAAAAAAGATCGAAATTGAAAACTTGCAATAGTGTTTCCTGTAAGTTTGTATTATTTTTCTTTAAAAGCATGAACAAATATTGTTTTTTATTTATCAAAAGTCCTAGATTTAGCACACAAACACATTCAAATTCGTGGATAAAATTAGTTTTAGGTAATAAAATGGATGCTTAAATAGTATTAATAATTTACTCTAAAGCACTCGAATCAACAATAATGGAATTTAAAGTTATATTTAAAACTTAATTTTTCCTATTTCTAATAAATACCTGGATCAGCAAAATAAATTTCTCGGGACCAGTAAATCCCCGAAGTCGAACCAGAATTCACATCCGTGACGGCAATACCGTACAAAAAATCATCAGGGTTTTGGAGAGTCATACTACTAACCATCATTTCTCCAGGTGAAATCACTTTATGCCTAACAAAGTTGTCCCGCTTGAAAGAAATTTAAAATAAAATGAAAATATTTTCATTTTATTTTCCTTAAAGTTATAAAACTATGAATTATTTAGTTGAAACAATACAGAATGATTTAACAATTTTTTTAACGTTTTTATAAACAGATATGAACCAACAATTTTCAATACATCTATGAATATTTTCAATGTAATTTAATAACATGCATTTATTGGGATGAATTAATAATCCTATTTTATCTTAAGAAATAATCATCGTATGTCTTGCTATTATTCAAATCAGAAATCGTGTGTACTGCGTATCGATTGATTTTAAAATTCGCTTCATTACTTCCAAATTTAATGGCTATTTAAATCTAGATCAGCTTTTCGTTGCATACCTCATATTTCCAGAAAACCGTGTAAACCAAGTTCGGATATACAGACTCCCAAATAGCAGTAAAAGAGTTGTTCTTTCTGTACCACATAACATGAAACGTTTCTCTTATCTCAGATGGCACTAGTAATATTAAAGTAGTAGGAAGTAAATTATATGGCTTTCTAGAGCAGAGTTGTATCGCGCTTTGACTACGACATACGATAATAGCACTTGTATTATTTAATACACCTGGTTTACACAAGAACAGCTCTTGTATTATTTAACTAACCTGGATTATACAAGAATAGCACTTGTGAGATTAAACTTTATAAAAAAAATAATAATTGTAAAAAAATAGTCTACAAAATTATTATCGTTAGCATTATTTTAAAGTGGACTATAAATTATATTCATAAATTGTATACGTCACAGTTAAACTAGTACTTCAACTTTTTAATATTAATTTCAATAGATTAAAACTTCGATCTGCTCTGTACTAAGTACTATCCAATATCCTGCCTATAATCTCCTATCTCTAATATTCTGCCTATGATCAACTATATTAAATCACCTATCTATAATCTCCTATCTATAATCTCCTGCCTATTGTCACCTATAGTCTACAATCACCTATCAATAATCACATATATATATATATTCACATATCTATAATCACATATCTATAATCAACTATTTATAATATCATGCCTATAATCTCCTATATATAATCTCATTCCTATAATCTCCTCCCTATAATCTTAAACCTATGATTGTCTATCTATACTCTCCAGCCTTTAATCACCTATATATAATTACCTATCTATAATCACCTATCTATAATCTCCTATCCATAAACTCCTGCCTATAATCACCTATCTATAATCTCCTGCCTATAATCTATAGAGCGGTGTCATCCTTCATTATTAAGATTTACTTTTTTTTATTTATCTGAATTATGTAAGCGCTTCCAAATTGAGTGCGGGGGGGGGGGGTGGGTGGGTCGGGGGCTTCGTTTTACAGTGGCGATGACCCTGGAGATCATTAAAATAATTTTACAAATTTATAATTTAAAAATAAACAATGTACGTGGTAACAAAATTTTTTTTTAAAAATCAATAACTCTTAAATGTTTGATGGTAATGTGCCGGGGGCACATCATGTGGAACTGAGTACCTGAGAACGTCGCTGGTGCGATGGACAGGACCGAAGGTATGACTGACTCGCCAGCACCGTTTTGTGCAGAGATGTTTAGCGTGATCGGTGAGCCGGCACACTCAAGTGCTACTGTCGCGTTGTGCTGCGTGGCTGTCACGTTACCTAAGAGCCGGCCATTTCTTTTGATAGAGTAGTACCGTATGACTCCATTGGTGGATGAGTTATCAACTTCCTGTAAAACAATCATGGATGTTCCTTTTGTGTATCTAAATTTATAATGATCGTATTTATGTATATAGACTTTTTTTTGGCTAACAGTGCAAGTTAAGATAACGTATGAGCTAAATCTACTTAATTAGTCGTATATATAGACTGTCAAACTGCTCTACCTGCCAGAATACTGTAACATTTCTCGACCCTAGGTGACAGATAGATGTGGTATAGCCCCCATCAACTACCAAAGGCCCTTGTGCTGGTGCTGCGGAAAATTACGTTTAACTGATATAAATTTATACTGACATTAGCTAAATTCGTAATTTTAACTTTTTTTTTAAAGCCAAAACATATTTTCTTATCTATCTTCCGATGATTGAACATCAACAAGCGTTATTGTTGACGAAATTAAATAAAAATTATGTCTCAATTGCGCTGCAACAACAAAAAGTATCATAACTAACTGTATTATTGCTTGTTTTAATGTAGTTCTTAATCAATAACATTATATTTATTGTATGAATTAAAAGAATTAACGTTAATTCTTTTCATGTCTAGCAATCGCACGTGTCATTAAGCTATAAATATAACAAAATAGCAATTTAATTTCTTGAGTATACCTAGTCTTAATTACCTGGGGGAAAAGTTATTAATACAAACAATGAAACAATTTAAGATGTACGGTAATATAGCCTAATGGAGACGGGTGTGTGTGCTTGTGTGTGTGTGTGTGTGTGCATGAATGAGTCTAAAAATTGCGTTACATCAAACAATAAACAAACACAGTCTATGTTTGCATTTTACGCAATAAACAGAAATTATAAAAAAATACATTGGCTAAAGCTGACGCTGAGAGAAGAGAATATATATATATTGTCACGTCTTATATATATATATATATATTGTCACCTCTTATATATATATATATATTAATTCGCATTCAAACTTTAGCTAATCATGAAGCGGAATGTACTTGTCATGACGTTAGTTTGCCAGTTAAATCTTAAGTGTAGCAGCTAGTCTATCTCTTTGTTGAATGTTAATGAAATGATTTTAGTGATCATTGCTAAAGTGGTTAACCTTCATCTTACAGGTCTTTCGATTTCTTGGTTAATTTTTCTTGTTTTATATATGCTAATGAAGACGGTCTAGTTCTATTTTATGTTGAAGACAAGGTTTAATGGGTGAAGTAAAGCATGCAAATGTGTTTGATTGTAACACATAAGTAGCAACTGGCTTTGATCCAGTGAGAACGATTTCAAATATTTGATCATTGAAAACAATTAGTTGCCAAGATGAATAAACTGTGTATATGACACGATAGTGTCTGTATTTCAAATATACCCCAAACAAATTAAAAAAGTTAACTTAATATCAAAACAAAATTAACGTTTTTCGGACTAAGGGTACGTATAGAAGGTTCATTTACAAACAAAGATTTAAACACAGTTTAAATAGTCGAAAACTCTCACCAACTTCAGGATTCAGAAAATCCCGGATGAATTCTTTTTTGCTCCAATAACCCCTGAGACTCGATGCCTTGCAGTCCACGGAGAAATTGTAAAGTGTGTTTGGGACAGAATTGCACACCGTAAAATTGTGAGCTAAAATATTGTTGGCGAGTACCTTCATGTAAAAAAAAACCATCTGTCATAAAATAGTATATTATGTAAAAATGTTGCTAATTTCTCACAGCTTACCATTTGTATAAAGAAAAGTTATAAGTATCATTTTCTATGTAAACTTTTACTCCAATTTCATGAATACTTGACTTCTTCAACTTATCTTACGTGTTCTTCCAAATATTGCTTTCATATGAGCATGTGAGTGTCCCATATTAATTCTGAGAATATTTGAGTTTAAAAACTATGACGTCGCCATTAAATTCTCATGTTTGTAAGGATGTTCCGAAATAATCAGTGCATGTAACATTACAAACTATTTCAAATAAAGGCAACACAACTTCTTATTACTTGCCTTAAAGTCGGAATCTCCCAATATTTGTAGGGAAATTCTATGAATTTTACTCTTCTCTGAACTGTGACGCCATGCTAAGTGAATGCAGCGTTCAGGTCCAGCAAGTGCTATAACGCTCAAATTGGTGACAGGAGCTGGCTCAACTGAAGTTTTTAGAGGAGACCCTTATTAGTTTTATGAACTTTCAATTTTTTAAAATATTTTTTTAATAAAGCAGGCAGTGAAACATTGAAATGTAATGAAAAGATCAAATGTAATCAGTTAAACTAATCCATGGAAACACCATTTTAAAAAAAATATATTCATATATATATTTAAATGTTCAAAGAAAAAACAATGGTTGACTTCAAAGGATATGAAATAGTAGTAATCCATCTTAATTACCAATATCTTCAGCAACAACTGTGAAGACCTTCCTTGCCGTGGTCTGAGTAACAACGTTGGTTACAACAACAGTGAAGTCGAACGTATCTCTAGCTTTGAAGCTGCCGCTCGGCCAACGCCATGACTCCATTGAAGTGCTGGTGGATCTGGAGAATAACAAGAGCGTGTTGAGAAGACATTGTCTGTCCCTTAAACTTGAACTATTTTAATTCTCTACCTCGCAGTAGGATAGGGAAAAATTGCGACGTTTAAATAATTAGGCATTAGTATTCATCATTAAATTAAAATTCTCAAACACATTCGTGTTACGCTGATGAATTTGAATACAATTTAAAAAGTAAGAAATAATGACTGTTAGTTAAAGTGATCATTCAATGATAGCTGTACTCACGTGTTCACGTCGTGTGACTCAATCGTGACAATGATATCCGAACCAGGACCATCATGACTGTGGTATTTTACGGGGTGGCGCCAGCTACAGTTCATGTGATCGATCCAGTTGTAAATGACGCAAGTAAAGTTTGTCACATTATGCGGTGGATCTGAGGTGAATTGTTCAATGAAAAACATGTTCCATTTTGAATAAATAACTAAAAGTATTGCTTAAAATTCTAACATGGATGACTAGTTTAGACTGGATTAAATTGGATTTAACTAGATTAGACTGGATTAGACTGGATTCGACATTTCCCGAGCCACTTAGTATTATATATTTGCGTAATGTCAAGCAATATAAGTGTACCTACAAGAGTTTAATCAACCTATGTATAGTATAGTGCTGGACTTATATAAAGGAAAAGGCGTTGCCTAACTTTAAATTCTGAAAGACTGTGCCCTCACGTTATATTTACTTACTCTGAACTTTGAGGTCCCTAGAATGGGCAAACAACCCATCATTGTTGTCACAAGAACCAGATGGTGACACGTAACACATGAATACCGTATTCGAGTAGCTGAAATCAATGTTATGTACATTCAACAGCGCCGTCGATGTGTTGACTGATAGTGTTTTCTTTAAGCATTTTGAAGGGGTGTCGGCCTGAAAGCAGACAAGCAGCTTATTTTTGGGTTACCCCCCGATTACCGTCAGTAGGCCTAAAGAGGGATGGAAATAACTTTCGAGGATTGTAAAATTTCACGAATATAATCTATCTCTACTTTAAGCGATATTAAATACCATGGTAATGACGTTTTCGTTTATTATATACCCCTATTAAACCTTTATCTATACCCCATTTCAACCTCTCTTTAAACACCGATTGATCCTTTCTCTCTGCCCAAAATTTCTGTAACACAATATAACAACTCATCCTGATCACATCACTCTTCTTTATCGCTTACACACACACACACATATATAAATATATATATAATAGGAAGAGGACACACACACATGTGCCTCTTGACAAGGAAATATAAATTTGGTGACGAATAATTAGCCTTCCTTCAGCCAAAGTTTGACATGATGAACGAGCAAGAAGCTTGTTTTTATTCACTTCCCTTTCATTTAAAGCAGATGCTGGAATCAATGTAAATAGATGCCCACTGTCAATGATGACACTTATTTTTTACCATCTGTCAGTGGCTTAGCAATGATTAGTTCCGCTCTAGCCGGGCCAATATTTATCTACGTCCCTTCAAAAAAAATAAAAAAGTCTGTAGTTGGCCGAAAGGATGCCCCTTGTTATCAAGTAACAAAATGGCGCCTAGAGCGGACCACCCCCTCCCCTTCATACGTCAGAGGATTCTGGTATTAAGAATGCCGCTAAATCTTTACATCCAAGGTCATTGTTTAAACACTCAGCGTGGCAGAAATATCCGAGATGATTGACAATTAAGATTAGAAAAAAAATAAATGTTCTGAAAAGAAGCTTAATAAGTTCCCGCTTAATGTCTTCGCAGTGAATATTTTAAATATAATTTGTTTTACGCTAAAGCAAAAGAGTGTCACATTTTATGAATTGACAAGAAAAAAAAATTAATAAATAAATTGGTCCTGCTCCATGCCTGTCACTAATAAAGTGAAACAAATAGTCTAAATTTAAAAAAAAAAAAAAAAAATTCAATTTTTGTTTGTTGATAAATTTACAAAACTTCAAAAACCTAAGATTATAGCTTTTTCGCCGCCCAAAAAGGCCCTAAAACTTTTTTTTTTAATATATTTTTCACAATACAATTAGAATAACGTGTTTACTAATGCTTTAAGAATGCATGACGCTGTTGGTTCGGTTGTATTTATTTTATCGCCAACACAAACCTCATCAAATCTCATTATTTGAAAAACAATATCATCACTGGTACAGTTCTTTAACAAGACCTCTTCAGGCAAAGTGCAGGTAAAATTGAGTTCTTCTCCTACAAATGCATACGCCTTGCCTTCGACTCCACCTGTTCAATAGAGGCAAAGAATTGTCAAGCTTCGTTATCAAAATTGGGCTTTAACTGGGGACCCCAAAGAAAGATGTTCCCTTTAGTATCTGATTTCGAAAGCTAGTAAAGTGTTAGAGTGACTTGGTTGCCATGTGGTCAGATGTGTCAACATCAGGACATGCAATATTACTTGGCTTGGGGGCCACAAACTCAGCTAAACTAAGAACAAGAAACCTAAATAAATCCAGGCACTTCCGGCTAATGGGAACAGCTCGTGGGAATTAATGGGAATTGCTACTCATCAAGGAGGAAGAACTCTCCCATTGCAAACATTGGCTTATTGTGACCAGATTCCCCTGGTTTTAAAGGCTACTGGAGCAAATCCGCACACAGACACATCTGATGATGTTGTCACTTGGGCATGACATCGTATTCCATGTCATTTCCGACAATGTCTGCGCTGGCCCTGACACCACGTTTTGTCAACAATCTCGGATGTGGCATTGGGGAGGGGAGAACCTGATGACTGTACAATTGTGTTTCTCATTAAAAACAAACAAACTTGCTTATAATTTAGTTCCGCTAGAGTTCCAACATAACCGTTGCAATTGAAATCTGTATAACGACATTTTTTAAAAAAACAACTCCTAGGCTAGAAATAAATGTCTGTATCTATAATGGTAAATCTATAAAGCCACTATTAAGAAATGTCATTTATTTAAATTTATGAAAGATTACAAACCCGTATTGGCAATTTTTTCTCCTAATGAAAAGCCACAAGTAGAGACTTTGTTTGTATGCCAATTCACGTCGTCAGTGAAAGAGTAAGTTACAACTCCGAAACAAATGGAATGAACGAACACATGAAGACTGATCACAATTGTGAAGATATTCATGGTAGAGAATCTGTTTTAGGAATTGAGAACCATTAAACGAAGCCTCGGTGTACTTATCGCTTCACTGTAGACACTATATAAACACGTTGATTATAAAGCAGAATAAGTTAATTATAAAGCAGATTCAACATGATTATAATCACGGCGATTATAAAAAAATAATCAAGATGATTATAAAGCAGAATCTATTTGATTATAAAGAGAAATCAAATTAATTATAAAACAGAATCTAGTAGATTATAAAGCAGAATCAAGTTGATTATAAAGCAGAATCTAGTTGATTATAAAGCTGAATCATGTTGATTATAAAGCAGAATCTAGATGATTATAGCCCAGAAATCAAATTAATTATAAAACAGAATCTAGTAGATTATAAAGCAGAATCAATTTGATTATAAATCAGAATCTAGTTGATTATAAAGCAGAATCAAGTTTATTATAATGCAGAATCACGATTATAATAAAGCAGAATCAAGTGGATTATAAAGCAGACTCAACTTCTGTTCTGGTAAGTTACATTGCTGCATCCATATACTGGCATATGTGCAACTGTTGGGGAAGCGATGTTGCAGTTCTAACGGCTCCTAGCAGATGCTAGGGCAGCCTTGAAGTTTTCGATAGATATCGAATTCACGGCGATATTGTCCAGGTGGTTCCAAGCGATTATTGTGCGTGGGAAGAATTATTGTTTATGTTGCACTGTGTTACTCCGAGGCACAGTGAAGCATTTGTTATTGTTCCGGTTGTAATTGCTCATGGGGTTGTCAGAGGTTAAGTCAGTGTTTAGTGAGTGTATGGCTCTGATTATAAATCAGAATCAAGTTTATTATAAAGCAGAATCAAGTTTATTAAAAAGAAGAACAAGTTTATCAAGCAAAATCAAGTTACTAGTTTAAATTTTCCCAGAACCACTAGGTTTGCATGTGATCAATTTATGTCAGAAGTCATTTTACAATACGAGTATATTAAAAACCATGAAACTTTTCAACACAAAACAAAAATTATTTTAATAATCAATAATGCATTCATGCTATTACTTCCCATACAAAGTATAACTTCAAAAATACACAATTAATGCTCTAGAGGGGCCTTTTATCCAGCCATCCCCCCCTCCCCGCAAAAAAAAACATGAATGGCGGAAGCCAAACTCCCTTATCTCCCCTACACGGTATATAATTCAAGCTTATAATGTTCATGAATAATAATAATACAAAAATTTAAAATTAAAAAATTGTTACAGCATTGTTAACTATTCAATATGTGTTCAGATTGAGTTTGCTCAAACAGTGATCACATTAACATGCTTTGCAAAGCAATTTTTCTAGAGCTGCGCAGATTTAGTCATATCATACCTTTCTTAACGTTTCTATCATACCTTTCTTAACGTTTCATGCATCAAAGAGGCTGATGTCTGCTTTCGTGGTATCACGAATGGATTACTGCAATGCTCTCATTGTGGGTCTTCCAGCTACGCTCCTGGATAAAATTCAAAAAGCACAGAATAATGCGGCTCGAATTGTTCTTCGTAAACGTAAATTTGACCATGCTAAAACTCTTCTGAGAGAATTGCATTGGCTGCCGGTCGGTGCTCACGTAGAGTACAAAATTGCAACTCTGTGCTACCGCTGCTTGCATGATCTGGCGCCGTCCTATCTCAAAGCGCTCATGAGGCCTTATGTATCCAATAGACAACTCCGCTCATCCGATAGAGACAAACTCTCGATACCGCGTGTTCGCCCTGATACTTACGGAAGGCGCACGTTGGCATTTGCTGGCCCAATAATTTTGAACACCCTTTTTGTCGCTCTTAGAAACAGCCAGACTCTCGAGTCCTTCGAAACCGATTGGAAAACTCATCTATTTTGCAAACACCTGCGGGGGTGATGTTATCTACTATCTTTTCCAGCTAGATTTGACTTTGTACCGCGCTTCGAGCCTTTGGGAATGAAGCGGGATTTTTTTCAAATAAACTTTATTATTATTTATTATTATTATTAATAAAAAACGATGACAATTTCCATAGAAGCTCCAGGATTATTAACAAACCTCAGCAAATACAATTATCAAATGCAGAAATACTTTTTTTCATAAATTGAATTTTAGTAGGCATATACATTTTTGGCTCTTGCTCTAAACATTTGAAAATACAGATGAGATGTGTGGTGGGCCTGATTTTGTTTACAAGCTATTCAATGACCGGTCCAGATTTGTTACTGATATCCCCGTATGCACATGTGAATTACCATTGACAATGAAATGATAAACCTTCTATATGCCAATGATTACTATATATTACTTTATCCAAACATCATTATGATCTATTCAGTTAAAATTTTAACGTTTTCTAGCAAACTGATTTTTTAAAAAAAATGTTTCTTCGATTCGACCAGAAAAAAACCCATCAAACATCTTATTACAACATAGCAAAGAAAGATTTCCATTTTTATAAAATATTCATAAAATGAAGAAAAAACCTTAATAATCCAGCATTAATATAGTTATGACATAATCCCAGCAATGAACACCAACTATATAAAATAAAGCAGATGATGAATATATTGTAATATTTTACTTACATTTCTTGGACGTAAGGCGTAAAGCTCACTCAGAAATGCGTAGCTTGAATTCAATCCATTTGCAAGATTGTTGTTTTCTTTTAGGTGGCTAAGCCTACTGAGAAAACAAGTTGCTTCCTTGATACATTTTATTTGTTTATTTAATTCTATGCCACGCGTTAACAAAATTACAAGAACTCATTCAAACATGATGAGAGACTTCAATCCTAAGATGTTGTAAACGTTTGCTATTACACGAACCTGTCCTTACACAGGTTAATGAGATAATAGCTATCAGTGGTGTCGCTCTATATAAACGATATTAAAAGTTTCATCTTGTTTTGTGTCTCACTTCTTAGCGTTTATGGGCGGCGTCTTCACCAGTGTTTAAAGTGTTTACTTTTTCACTTCCGAATACTCCTTTACTTGAGGACAAGATGATATCCTCCACACGATACTATCTGAACATCTTCCACTTAAGTAATAGCCAGTGAACAAATGCACGTTCATATCTCATATAAGATGGAGGAAAGATTAAGGCTGAGTTATAGTTTGACTCAACTGCACACAATTGTGTGGGCCACCAGCTAACACTATGATACGTCGTGTGTGGGCAGTGGAAATGCTTTATTAAACAGTCAGGCAATTGCTATTGCAATGTATGGCTGAGCCAACTAAGATTGTATGTGGTAAGACAAATGCAGTTTATAGTGTTTTTGTGTGCTCTGTATCAATGTACATGTATTATATGTATTGAGCTGTCTTTGACAACCTAGCAACTTATGCTATAAGTATTTCTTATTTTAGTAAGCAATATTACAGAATATATTTAATGTCTTATAATTATTTTTTTAATAACGTGCCGAGGACAAGGGGCGCCTGGAGTGATTTCTTAAAATGGCGCACCTCAATATTTAGAAAAAAAGGGCATCCTAGTGCGGACCAGTAAAAAGACGATTTTCTGCACCCCAATTCTTTATAAAGTACAAGTGATTTTATCATTTTAATTACCATTAATTGCTATTTTAAGACGAATTTGGCGCCTCTTGATGTTGGCGCCTGGTTGAGTGCCCCTTTCACCCTCCTTCTTAATTGTTTATATATAGATATAGATATATATAAACCTAAACATAATTAATTATTTTCCAATTACTTTCTGGATCCATTTAAAAATGATCTAGAAAACACAGAAATCATTCAAGTAAATTATAGAATAAACATTCTGACATTTAGGGGCAGACAGAAAACATGTCAAACACTGTTGTCAATATTTAACTTCGACACATCCGTTAGGGGCAGACATGTCAAAACAGGATACATGTCAAACACTGATGGAAACGATTCAAAGATTATTCAATTGTTTGTTTATGTTCTTCTATGATTTGCTTTTTAATTTTGTTTTACTTTTTCCTCTTATGCTCGAGGCACATCACTTTTTGTGTATGGCTATTGTGTGAGATAACACTAATCAAATATATCATAAAATTTGTATTAAATGTATCGCACTTTCATTATCATCATGGGCAGTAACTAATTCATCTTCTGCCCCCATATATTTCGCAAATGAATTTGTATCAGGGTCAGAGTGTTTGACTGCGATAGTTGTTGAGACACAAATAATTTGTGTAAATATAAAAAATAAAATAAAAAAAGACAAACAGGAAAAAGACATTGCAGCCAGGAAAAATTTTAAACTTAGTCTTTACTTTACGGAGCCAACGTACCAACTATGGTTACAAATTTATTTTCCTCAGACTTATCATTACTTTCGTCATCCCTTGTACAGAAGCCTTAGACTCACCATCACAATCAGCAGACATTATTTTTTGCAGTCAACTTCACATTCAGCAAGCTTTCAATTCACACTAAAATGTCTACTTCGCTTTCATTATTGCCTCGTATGCATTAGTTTACACGTTTTCCTAATATTCCTACTTTTGTACGGAATTATGAGGATCATTTAGTTTCATGACAGCTGAACTACTGTTTGTGTTCATCATCTAAAACAAAAGAAATTATCTCAACCTTTTATAACAATAATTCCCGAGTGGACGCCACTGCCCCGATCAAGAAAGCTAATTCCTTTTAAGCCCTTCTTAAACGTTTTACCGGCTTAACTCCCTCAACTAAAGTACAGTATTTAAAAAGAATGCCATTATTATTTCAATTTTTTTGTACACACTCTATCCTTTATGTAGCAATGTACTATTAGCGATACTGGGTGGTAATATCCAGTGGCGTAGCGAGCTTAACTCGCGCCCGGGGCACAATACCTTTTTAGCGCCCCCCCATTCGAAAACCATACAATATTATATGTAAAATATAACATTTGGCGCCCCTTTGTGAGTAGCGCCCGGGTATGATGCCCCCCCCCTTGCCCCCCTCACTACGCCACTGGTAATATCAAATCCCGATTCGATCTTTGTGGATTCATGGAGAGCCATCTTGAATTATTATTATAGAACATGCACCTCTTCCCGTATTGTACACGTACAACCTGGCTGTGTTGACAAAGCTAGTCATACTTGCAATAAAAAAAAAATTTAAGATAAACTCTTAATATTTTTCCTTTGAAACTGTGTTTTTTTAAATTAGAAGTTACATAACTTTTGTGAGTTTAAGCAAAATTAATATTTCTATGATTGTCTTGCTGTGTTCTTACAAATAAAATCTACTGTGTAGACTGCATTCAAAACTTGTAAAAAATGTATAAAAGATTTAAATATTAAACAAAACATATCATTTTATTTTTGTGATAATTAAAAGCTTCGCTTATTTATTTTGTCCCATTATCTTACAGGTTCTTACATAGATGTTGCTATTCATATGAAAGGTGTGCCAGGATTTAGATTAATGAAAACGTCATTAGATTGTTACGTTCTCATTATAATTAATTATGTCATATTAAGTTATTAAGCCATATCACGACAAGACACAAGCCACATCATGACAAGACACAAGACACATCCTGATAAGGCACACGCGACATTGTGTTAAAAAATTAAATGTGAAATGTTTCGTTTGAATGAAGTTCACTAACCAGGAAATAAGTAACAAAAAAAACATGAACATCTTGGGAGCATTTGTACATCTTTGGCATGGTTGAACATCTTGGTAGTTGTTGAACATCTTGGTCGTGGTTGAACATCTTGGTCGTGGTTGAACATCTTTGGTGTGGTTGAAGATCTTAAGTGTGTGGTTTAGTTCACGTGGTATTAACTTTAATAATGTGCAAACAACATTTCCAAATGGATTTTTCAAGGCTGCAATCAAATTGAACGCGATAAAATCTTCAGAATTATGTCTTGCATCTTGTAACGTTGATAATATTTTTAGTTAAAGTAAAGTAAACGTTATTGTTAGGGTATTTAATTTAATAATGATTGTGTCATTGATCTTATTGACTTAATTTACCCTCTTGGTCGGATTGTTCGTAAGTCTTTAGATCATCTGTCTGACTATGATCTGTGTGATGGTTAGACTTTATGCTTAGAGAGACGTATGTCTAGGTGCGGAAGCACTTCCTCTCTTTATTTAATACAATGAATATTGCTGTGGCAATGATGAGGACGACGATACAGTTAACACAAAGAATGATAACAATCCCGGTGTAGCTATCACATTAACCCCTGTCCAGATTAAGCCTGGGTGTAGTTTGGTTCAGGCCATAGTATACCACGGGGAATATACTGGCCTACGCCAAACTATACGCGAAGGTGTTAAATACCCTAGTCTTGACTATACCCAAGAGAACAGACTATACCTCAGCGTTTCATTATGCTACGCTTAAACTGATAAGTATATTAATGTTGTACTGATGAAGGCCTTTTGTCGAAACGTTTGAAGTCGTATGTTGTCTAACCATAATTAAAGCTTAAAATATAATATTTTATTTACACATATTGTTTGTCTCATGATTATAACACATGAACCGCTCGTCGATCTAGTCTCCCCAAGGTCAAGGTAGAGCGGCTCGGTCAGAAAGTATTCCCAATCTGCTGCCAATTTGGCGTAAGGTGGCAGTTCGAGCTCCTGATTCCGTCTTGCCGATTCAAATAGGATTGAACCGGGAAGTGATTCGTTCAGTGTTCAATCACCAAACTCTGTTGTTGTCAGTTTAGTTTCCACCATGAATCTTCTTGGTTTGGTCTGGGTCTGTTCGTGAGCTCGCCCATGAAAATCGCAAAACAAACCACATGGTCCTGAAAATGCCCCATTTTGCTTTTGACCCAAATACCTAAATGGCTCTACTGGTTATTGGCTGAGCAGCCCGTTGCCCTCACCTGTATCTACTTCAACGTTTCGTTATCCGTACCGTCTTTGTGACATGGGGTCCACTGTTAAGTGAATCTACATCAATTCTTGCTTGGCCTGGGATATCGGGTCCACTTTTAAGTGAAGCTATACATCCATTCCTGCTAGGCATGGGATATCGGGTCTACTGTTAAGTGTAGCTATATCAATTCCTGCTTGGCCTGGGATATCGGGTCCAATGTTAAGTGAAGCTATATCCATTCCTGCTTGGCCTGGGATATCGGGTCCACTGTTAAGTGAAGCTATAGATACATCCATTCCGGCTTGACCTGGGATATGGGGCCCACTGTTAAGTAAAGCTACATCCATTCCTGCATGGCCTGCGGGATATCGGGTCCACTGTTAAGTGAAGCTGCATCCATTCATGCTTGGCCTGGTATATCGGGTCCACTATTAAGTGAAGCTACGTCCATTCCTGCTTGGCCCGGGATATCGGGTCCACTGTTAAGTGAAGCTACGTCAATTCCTGCTTGGCCTGGGATATCGTGTCCACTGTTAAGTGAAGCTACCTCCATTCCTGCTTGGACTGGGATCTCGGGTCCAATATTAAGTAAAGCTACTTTCATTCCGGCTTGGCCTGGGATCTCCTCGGACCCACTGTGAAGTGATACTTTCTCCATTCCTGAATGGCCTGGGATCTGGGGTCAACTGTTAAGTAATGCTACCTCCATTTCTGAATGGCCTGGGATCTGGGGACCACTGTTATGAAAAGCTACATCCATTCTAGCTTGGCCTGGGATCTTGGGACCACTGTTAAGTAAAGTTACATCAATGCCTGCTTGGCCCTAAGCCTTAATCAGTAGATAAAAAAAAATAATTCTTCAAAGTATAAATTAAATTTACATAATATATTTTATATATACTAGCTACAGTACCCGTTCTACGCTCGGGTGGAATGGATTTGTACTGGCAATGAATGATAAAGCCACAACTGGCTACGAAGTTTAATTATTAGACGAAAATTTCTTTGTAGACCACATTTTTTCTGTAAACTCTGTGGTGCTTTTTTAAGTTGCGTTGTTAATCAGTTCCTATGACTTTAACCTTGACTTTCTGAAGGGCTTTGTTATTGAAAATGCAAAATAAGAGTCGTCCATGACCGAATACTGGTGAAGCTAATAAATGCCAACTTAACTCAATGTTTGAATTTTGCTTTTTTTTTAAATTGCATTCGTCTAACGATATTTTCATTAACTTCAAATGAAAGATAATTGAATGTACTATACGTTTGTAAACTTAATTTTTCATTTTAACTAAAATAAACTACTACAAATGACATCCGAATAGCATTAGTCAAAATGTACACGGACACGCAGCGCCCCCTTTCGGACCCGTGACACATTAAACTCATTGCTATTCGGATGTCAATTGTAGTAGTTTATTTTAGTTAAAATGAAGAATGAAGAATTAAGATTTCAAACGTATAGTAAATTCAATTATCTTTCATTTGATACCTCATTTGGTCTTACAAACCCCAAAAAAATATTTTAAATCGTTTTTTAATCCCAGCCTCTCAATTCTGGTAGCAGTGTACCAATAGCCACTTCGAAAATTTTATGTACGGAGTGGCTATAGGTACATTAGTACCTTTAGACAAAATGGCTTTTCGGACCCGATAGTCTTAGTAATCGAAAAACTTTTGTCTGAACCAGAGGCTTAATAATCGACAAGTTCGGCGCGCTTTCATTTTTAAAAAAAATGGAGGATGGCAGTAAGCTTGACACCTATGCGCCTATGCGTCTTTTGAAGACGAATTAAATTATTTTTGTAAAAAACACAATGTGTGTTTCACTAAAAGATCATCATTGAAGATCAAAGATCCCAATTTGGAACACCTTAAATATGAATACATTGTGCTCTGCTGCAAACAAGGTGTTAAACGCAATTTAAAGTCAAAGTTTTCAATGTCAACAGGACAAAAAAATCACTCAAAAGCGTAAGTAACATTACAATAAAGGTTAACTTTAAATTTAGTTTGTCTTGTCATGTTATCACTCTGGCTATTTCACACTATTCGTGTCCAGCGTGATTTTTTAGGGTTCAGGTTAGGTTTAGGGATAGATTTTTTAGAGGTTTAATTTAGTAGGGATATATTTAGGGTTCAGGTTAGGTTTAGGCTTAGGGATACATTTATAATTATTTAACGTTTTATTCTTCATTTTACGGGTCGGCGGCCGTGTGAGACATCTTGGAACCAATACTGGGAAATTACCATAATTGTTACTACTTTTGGCAATTTGTTAAGAATTTTTATACTTTTAAGTTCTTTCAAATTGGGATGCCAGGCAAAGATTAAGCTTGTTGCCAGTTGCAAAGAGAAATCCACCTCAGCTAGAAATTACCATTTCAATGCATGAACATACTGGCCATGAAGTATCAAAAGAAGTAAGTGCATGTGCTGTGAAAAATATTTACATAATAAATAACATATTCTTTGAAAACTTAAGGTTAGGGTTACCACCCTTAACATAGAAATGTTTTGAAAATATTAAGACAAATCTATTTAACAGTATAATTATATTGAATAAATTCTAAACAGTACATATAGAGTTTTATATCTTGATTGTGATTATTGTGAAATATAATAAACCTAAGCATTTATCCCCAAGGTGAAGGTTAGTTATGTTTGCTGGGCATATTTTTTTACAAAATACCTCTTATTGCAAAAAAAATTTCGTGTTTTTTTTTTCCAGATGTGCCGCTTGTATCTGGAAAACCGCAAGGTGGAACTAAATGCGGCAACGCATCTGTTGATGTCCTGCACCACAATTCAGGCATCTGAGGCACGGCAAGTGCTTGAACAACAGCATGATGGGGATTTGCTTCCCAGGGATATTTACAATATTAAGTCAAGAATAAATAAATCATCTTCTGATGCAACTGAAACTCAATCTATACTTGATTCTATATCACAAGCTGGTGGAAGTGTGTCCTATGGACTAACAGAAAGTGGGGAATTTAAGTATTTATCATGCATGACTTATGATATGATTAGAACTATTGCCCAATATCCAGAGGTTTTATTCATGGATTTCACATATAAAACCAATAAATATTTATATCCACTTTTGACTAAGAAATTTAACAAAGCAAAAAGAAAAAAAACAACTAAATAGAATAAAACTATGAAATAATGGAGAAAAAACATTTTTTTGTTTAAATTCTCATACTATTATTGTTAATTCAACCGGACCCGAAGCCAATTTATTTATACGGAGCCACTCCGGGTCCGAATAGTCATTTTTGTCTTAAGGTACTCATGTACCTATAGGCGCAGCCTTTGGCACTCCTCAGAACGGCGGTCCCAAATTCAAAATATAATGTTTCTAGAAAAATAAAATTTTTAATTCATTTTTACCTCATGGAACTTCATTAAAATTATTTTTAAAAGTAAAATAACATCTTTTTGGTGGAATACAACAACAATTTAACAAATTTTACGAAATCAAAAACATTACATTTTAGTGAATCTTTTGTCTTTTACGGCGCCATTGTGGTAAATATAGGAGAACTCTTCTTTCCTTAAAGATATCTTATAAAAAGTTGCCCAATTGGATGTATCTAGCTATTATCTAGATAAAAATAAATATGTTGTATTTATTTTATTACTTTAATTATGTCTAGATGTCTGATATTTCTTTCTAAATAAGTGGTGGGTTTACAATTTTAAATATTTAGGTAGCTCTCACATATTTAAAGTATCTTTTATCGGTTTATTATTGTGAAATAAGGTCTTGTTTCACTAATAAAATCGGATATTCTTCACAATAATTAGGACGTTTATTTAATTTCTGCCTGGGGGTAAATAGCAGAAGGTTGCTTTAACTATATAATAGGTGCCCTATTTTCTTCGCTCATAATTAGTTGTACCAGGAACAATATAAGTTTCTTTTTTTAAATGATAATGATTATGACAAAGCTCCAGTGTTTTTCTACTTTTTTATGATGCAGCGGTTCTCAACCTGTGAGTGATGAACCTTTGGGGGTCGAATGACCCTAACTCATATATATAAATCTGCAGGAATCATTAACTATGAATGAGTATTAATAAAAATCAATTTATAAGAACAAACGGATTATTTCAGCAAGGCAAGTTCACGCAAATGAAGCAGTTTTTTTTTTAAAATCGTAAAGATTAAGAAGCAAGGTATCTAGTATCTACATAAAATTTATAACACATAACACTTGAAAATTATTTATGATGGCATCCCCCTCATCAAGCATATTAATTCATTTTTTGAGTTGAGGGCAAATCTTTAAAAACATGATGAAAATAATATCAATGACATAGCAAGTAGCATAATGGACATGCTTTTCACTACTTGCTAGGAGGCTCCACTAGCATAATGGACATGAGGCTCCACTAGCATAATGGACATGAGGATCCACTAGCATAATGGACAGGAGGCTCCACTAGCATAATGGACATGAGGATCCACTAGCATAATGAACAGGAGGCTCCACTAGCATAATGGACAGGAGGCTCCACTAGCATAATGGACAGTAGGCTCCACTAGCATAATGGACAGGAGGCTCCACTAGCATAATGGACAGGAGGCTCCACTAGCATAATGGACAGGAGGCTCCACTATCATAATGGACATGAGGCTCCACTAGCATAATGGGCAGGAGGCTCCACTAACATAATGGACAGGAGGCCCCACAAGCATAATGGACAGGAGGCTCCACTAACATAATGGACAGGAGGCCCCACAAGCATAATGGACATGAGGCTCCACTAACATAATGGACAGGAGGCTCCACTAACATAATGGACAGGAGGCTCCACTAACATAATGGACAGGGGGCCCCACAAGCATAATGGACATGAGGCTCCACTAACATATTGGACAGGAGGCTCCACTAACATAATGGACATGAGGCTTCACTAGCATAATGGACAGGAGGCTCCACTAGCATAATGGACAGGAGGCTCCACTAGCATAATGGACAGGAGGCTCCACTATCATAATGGACATGAGGCTCCACTAGCATAATGGGCAGGAGGCTCCACTAACATAATGGACAGGAGGCCCCACAAGCATAATGGACAGGAGGCTCCACTAACATAATGGACAGGAGGCCCCACAAGCATAATGGACATGAGGCTCCACTAACATAATGGACAGGAGGCTCCACTAACATAATGGACAGGAGGCTCCACTAACATAATGGACAGGGGGCCCCACAAGCATAATGGACATGAGGCTCCACTAACATATTGGACAGGAGGCTCCACTAACATAATGGACAGTAGGCTCCACTAGCATATTGGACAGGAGGCTCCACTAGCATAATGGACAGGAGGCTCCACTAGCATAATGGACAGGAGGCTCCACTATCATAATGGACATGAGGCTCCACTAACATAATGGACAGGAGGCCCCACAAGCATAATGGACATGAGGCTCCACTAACATAATGGACAGGAGGCTCCACTAACATAATGGACAGGAGGCTCCACTAACATAATGGACAGGAGGCCCCACAAGCATAATGGACATGAGGCTCCACTAACATATTGGACAGGAGGCTCCACTAACATAATGGACAGGAGGCTCCACTAACATAATGGACAGGGGGCCCCACAAGCATAATGGACATGAGGCTCCACTAACATATTGGACAGGAGGCTCCACTAACATAATGGACAGGAGGCTCCACTAACATAATGGACAGGAAGCTCCACTAGCATAATGAACAGGCTTTTCGCTGCTTGTGCATTTGTTGGTCTATTCTTCTTTTAATCGTGATAAGCAAAACAATAGCAAGCATATATTAAGGGTCGTTTGCAAATTGCATCGTGCTCACATGCTCGGGGGAGGTCAGGGGCATTGACTTACAGTATATTGTTTGGTTTGTACCGGTACAATGTTAAATAAAGCACAATGTGCACAAAGAGTACAATGATGACAAGAAATCTACACACACACACACTGTAAACAAAGCTCTGTCTCGTAGCAACAAATAACACATGCGATAGAATCTCGTGATAAATGATCTGCCTCTCTCTGTCATTTGTCTCCTCATGCTTTTATAGTCTATTCTACTCATCTTTTGAGAACCGCCTTACGCATTGTCTTCCTTTCCAGTTTTATCCAGATTTTTCTATGAAATTCTGAATGACAAGGACAATACTTATTTTGCTGTAAAAAGTTTAAAGGGATACTATTAGTTTGCTATCTACACCTTAAATGCGGTCTCCAGTTTGTTGTCTGCTAGAGTTCATGCACAGGGAAAGCGTGAAGCAAACACGTCGCCTACATAACATTGAAGCACACATGATTGTCAGCAAGTATTGGTGACCTGATTTTGTCTTTGGCAGAGGTCCAACGCAGTCTATTATGACGTGACTGAATGGTTCGTTAAAAGCTGGAATGGGTTGAAGAGGAGCTGCTGGTATCTTCTGATTTGGTTTCCCTACCACTTGACAAGTATGACATGATCTGCAGTAGTCCACCACAACTTTCTTGATTTTGGCCAAAAGAAGTGTGACGTGATTTTGTGATATTTTTTGTTCACTCCCAAATGGCCTGAAAGTGGTGAATCATGGGCTAAGCTCAGGATTTCGTTCCCGAAAAGTGTAGAAACTACTATCTGATGAACTATCCTCCATTCTTCGTCAGCTTTTTATTTCTTAATAAGTATGTCATCTTGTAAGAATTAACAAACAGGGAATTGCTCAGCTTCTTCTTTGGTCATAGCGTTGTCTCGAAGTTTAAAGATTTCTGGATCATTCTTCTGCTCTTCATTGAGCTGCGTTCGAGTTGGTGTTTTGTGATCCTTTGACTCTTCGTTCATCATCCTCATCATCATGTCCCTTAGTCCTTGGACCGTTGGGGCGCCACAGATGACATGAAAACTATCCTTCTCCCTTTCTCACGGTATTCTGCACTACGCATAGCATCGCCTAGTTTTAGTCCCGTCCACTCTTTGATGTTATCTTCCCATCTTTTCTCTGCCTTCCTCTTCTTCTCCCTCCTCTAGTTGTGCCCGGCATCATTTCTTCGGCAAGCCCTTGTTTTCTTGTCATGTGGCCATACCACTCAAGTTTGCGCTTTTTTACGGACACCAGGAGGTCATCGTACTGCCCAGTTGACAAATCCTTTCTTTCACTTGTTCATTGGTGATATGGTCTCTATAGCAGATGCCAAGAAAGCCTCTGAAACATCTCATCTCCATCGCCTTTATTTTCCTTTCGAGTTCTGCTGTTAATGTCCAGTACTCACAGGCATACAAGAAAATGGAGGGGACATGAGCGCATCAGGTTGATTTTGGTGCTTGGGGCTATATTTTTGTAGTTCCATATTTTCTTGAGCCTCTTTAGTGCTGTTATGGTCTGGGCAATCCTGGTCATCAATTCGGGCTTGGAGCCTTCTTCCGAGACTATTGCTCCGAGGTACTTAAAGCTGCGAACTGCCTCTAATCTTTCCTCCCCGACCTGTACATAAAATTTAACAAACATAACCATGAACTTAAAAATTAACATACATTAATTAAATAAAATAAAACAAATGTGTGTTCGCCCAGCCACTCCATAACTATTTACATGTCAAGCAATGGACGGCACCCAGCAGTATCGTCTATCGGTCAAAGGGGGGAATCATTCAGGATATTAAAGTTTAAAGAGATGTTTTTTTAGTGCAGTTTTGAAGGCTGTGATGGTTGGTATATTGCGGATGTGTAGTGAAAGAGAATTCCATTGTTTGGGGGGGCACATAAAGAGAAAGATCTTTCACCGTATGTTTTTGTGCAAGTCTTGGGGACAGAAAGAATACGCGCGTCTGCGGAGGAGCGAAGCTGTCGAAGGGGTGAATAGACAGAGAGAAGTTCGGTTAGATAGGAAGGGCAGGAACCAGAGAAAAAGTTGTGGCAGAGAACAGAGAGTTTGTAATCAATCCGTGCTTGCACTGGGAGCCAATGAAGTGAATGAAGTAGTGGTGTGACGTGATCACGTTTTTTTTTTCCTTTAAAACTATCCCAGCAGCTGAGTTTTGAATTTTTTGTAGTTTTTCTAAGAAGTGTTTTGGTGAACCTGACAAAAGAGAGTTGTAATAGTCAAGACGAGAGAAAACAAGAGCACAGACTAGGGTTTTTGCACTTATTGTTAGGTAGTGGCGGATGGAGCTGATCTGACGGATAGCAGTGTATGCAGAGCGACAAATGTGAGAGATATGATTATCGAGAGAGATGATGTTAAACAGAATTTAACCAAGATTTCTAGCTGAGGATGTTAACTGTATGTCGGAGTTACCTACTTGAAATGAGGTGGGGAGAGCTGAGTGCGAGGATAATTTGTGATCGTGAATAAGGAGTGCTTCCGTTTTGTCATCGTTAAGCTTCAACTTGCTGAGTGTCATCCATGACTTGACATCACCAATGCTCTCCCGCAAAGTCCGGACAGCGGAATCGACAAGAGAGGGATGAGTATGCTTGTATAGCTGCGTGTCATCCGCGAATGACTGACTCTTCACAGCATGCCTTCCGAGCAAAGGAATAGGGGCCTGGTATACATTGTGAATAGAACCGGGCCCAAAACTGACCCTTGTGGTACTCCGTACACCAAGTCAGCCCTGTCGGAGATACAGCCATCGACAGCGACCGCCTGCGTTCTATTGGAGAGGTAGGACCTAAACCAAGCCAAAACTGAACCAGAAATTCCAAAGTAATTTTCAAGGGTTTTGTAAAAGGTTTCATGGTCAACGGTGTCAAAGGCCGCACTGAGGTCCAAGAGGATCAGGATGGAGACATCACCGCTGTCCAATGCTAGCAAGAGATCATTGGTGACACTCAAGAGAGCTGTCTCAGTGCTATTGAAAGGTCTATAGGCTGTTTGATTAGGACTGAAAAGAGAGGTGTCCTTCTTAAGTAAGCAAAACGTTGTTTTAGAACTAGTTTTTCAATGATTTTAGATAAAAATGATAAGTTAGATACAGGTCTATAGTTTTTTTTTAGATTATTTTCATCCAGACCAGGCTTCTTAAGCAATGGTTTGATGACAGCTGTCTTACAAATAGTTGGAACAGTGCCAGAAGACAAGCTTTCAATGCCGTCCAATAGTAATGTTGGTCGGACACCCACAACGACAGTTCCGGAGACTAGGTCTGATTTGAGATGGATGACATGTAAAGTAACATCAATGAATCCCACCTCTACGCCTCGTAACAGGATGTTGCTCACAGTAGCAGTAGATCCAGACAAGGGAAATATACCTTCATATATGCTATAAAATTGGCCGCTATTTCCATTTCTTTTAATTTTATTTGTAGTTCTCTATCTTTTTCTTCTTCCTCTCTCTGTAGCTCTAGCTCCATTTGTTTAAGCTATCTATCTTCTTCTAGCTCCAGTTGTTTGAGCTTCAGTTGGAGCTCCATACTAGGATCATTCGGCTGTGTGACGGAGGCAAGTTCATCCTCAGACAAAATATCCTCATCCACTAAGTGGACGATGATCATATCTCGTACCGTCTTTTTTAGCGCCGAATGAGCTAAATGTAATTAAAAATTATTGACTTACAGTATACCGTAAGTCAATAGTTTTTAAATTATATTTCTTTTGGTTTTATAATTCATTATAATAATTAACATAATAAAACTTATTAATTTTAATTAGCCCTGGTTTGTGTATCGTATACTTTGTTAGTGTATTTATTATTTTTTATCGTCTTTTGCTGTGTACCGATACTGTTTTAGAAGGAGCCATACACTTAAATAAGAGATTAATTTCTCCATATTGATAACAGTACGTAACACCCCAATCCTTCATACTGGCATATACCCCATTAAATGGACTTAGAGTGTATGGACATCACGACGGGACCTTCAACGCTCGAGAGAGCCCGGTCCTACCAGTGGCGTAGCGAGCTTAACTCGCCCCCGGTTCACAATACCTTTTTAGCGCCCCCTTATTCAAAAACCATACAATATTATATGTAAAATATACTTGCAAATTAATAAATAAATAAAGTAATAGGCGCCCCTTCGTGAGTAGCGCCCGGGGCATGATGCCCCCCTTGCCCACCCCCTCGCTACGCCCCTGGGTCCTATACCCTAGTGTAAGATGATGCCCCTGAATCTGACTTAATAATGGTCTATTATTTTTACATTACATTAACCGCATGATTATTGCTTTTGGTGTGAGACTGGAAAAAAATCTGGCCACAAATCGGCAAAATAGACCAAAACAACCTAAGCGTTTGACTGACTTTGTAAATGCATGTTTTATATTAAAATTTCAAATTAAACCCACTGAAAATACATGACAAAACAATTGGAAAACAATAAATAAATGTTATAGTAGCCTCTGACGTTTTTTAATGTAGTTCCATGAGGTACAAACTATTTTTTAAATTTTATTTCTGTACAAATAATATGGGACCGCCGTTCTGAGGAGTGCCCAGCCTTTTATGTACAGCGCGGTGAGCCCAGCCCTAGGCTGGGGTACCGCGCAATATAAGACATCTAATAATAATAATAATAACCTTAGGACCTGAAACATTTTCCAACACCTATTATTATTCTTCATGGATGAAAGAAAAGAATAAAAATGGGTACAAATCCCTAACAAAACAAAGCTCAGACGAACGGAAAGGAAATTTAACAACCAAACAGGGACAAATAAACAAAAACATTGCAGCTTTGTAAAACTGTGAATCTTGTGAATACGGTATGCACTGAACGTAACATATCTTTTTAGTAATTTATTTCCCATATAAATACTATAAGGTGTATTACTTGCATAAAATATACAAATAAGTGCAATGTCAAAACCCTTATAACTAACTTTGAAAACATGAGTTTGTCATTTTTACATATCATTTTAAATGACCCGGATTTAACACAACGTAGCCACCCTTTTTTTTAAAAAAATAAGAAAATTGATACGCCAGTTGCAACACTTTTGATGTGACTTTGGGGGGAGGTGGATTACAGGTCTAATGAAAGGTGAAACCTAAAGACAGCTGGGGAGATTGGGGGAGGGGCTCTAGAGTTAGAGTTAGTTAACCCTCAGTTAAGTTAACCATCTGTAGTTATTCTTTTTCTGAAGGACGTTTGAGAAAAACCGGATTTCACATAAATCAGTTATTAATAAAGTTATCTAAGCCTAGGCTACATAGTTTTCTAACATACTCTGAAATTGGTTCCACTATATGGTTGTGGTCTCCTTAAAGGTTTTAAATAATGGGCTTATGTGGAGATAATTAGCATACATCAATTTAAAGCACGTCGTAGCCTACATAAACGCATAAAGGCATTCCTATACCTTTTGATTGGGGGAAAAAAAATATGTTCGCCATAAACAGTCTATTGTTTTCAAGTATGTGTGTTGGTATTTTATAACATTTTTTTTTTGGAGATGCAGACCACAGAGTAGGGGAGGCTGTGGTTGTACGTCACGCGACTGCTGAACTCTCACTAAAGTCACGGGGCCGTGGCCTACTTAACTTTCCTGCAGTGCGGGCAAACTTACCCATGCCTTCCCCCCAACTGCGTTACCAAGGAACATCTATGATTGCACTTAGTGCAACTCGGGACTGATTTCTTTACTGTTCACTCTACAATACAACACTATTTGTTTACAAGAGATTGAAAACTATCCGCGTCTAACTTTTGCAGATCTTATGTTAATTATCGGAATATCCTTCAATTTTCAAGTCTTAATTTAGCCACTTGATTCTTGAAGAAGAATGAAAGGTTTCAGAATCATTAGTAATTTGACAGGTGCCTTTTGGCTGGCTTTAATTGTTTCATCTGCTTATGGACCTATGCCAACAGCAAGTGCTTGTTTCCGATGCGGCGCTTCCGATCACACACTTATCCAACGTATGACAGTCACTCAAAGTCAAAGTCTAAATGAATTAAAGGTAAGTAAAACACATTTAAAAAAAAAAAAAAAAATTATTACTACCTAACTTACGCCAGGTTTGCATGTGCAGGGCTATTTTATTGAGTTCTCGATAATAATAGTCTGATAGTAGGCCTTGCCTTATGCCTTATGTGTAACACGAATTTTAATCATTCATATATCAATATCATATAGTAAATGCTGCTTGCTTATCACTCCCGCCCATGGCCACCGCATTCTTTCAAAACCTGTTCACACTCTCAAGCAGAGAAGTTGAACATATATAGTATAGGCCTATATAATATTATTTTAGTTGAGAAGCTTAAAAACAAATATGGAAGGTTCTATGCAATGCATGGTTTAACTTTAACACCTATCATTCTGTGTCACAAAAGGCTATAGGAGTTGGAAATTTTAGTTACCTTCAGTTATAGTTATATTTCCATTATCAAAATCAAACATTTGATTATTGAAATCGTATTTATTATTTCATCAGCCAGATGTAAAAACCAATGATAAAACGTGGCTCTTTGCTGTTGATGGCAGGAAAAAGCCATATAATTTTCTGTAAGTCTTGATTACTCTTTTTAAAAATGGTTGATCTGACAAGATGAATAAAATATGTTATTCCAATAAAAATGGCAATTACTTTTTTTTTTTTTTTTGTTAACAAAGGACAAGCTCTTTTCACTTAACATCTCTGTGACATTACAGTTAATGTATTAATCAATGTATATTTGTTTCAGTGATGCTGATGGAGTCCTTGTTGGTTTTGATGTTGACCTCATTAACAAAGGTACTTTATGATTATACCAATTCATTACGTCAGAATAAACTTGTCCATTCCACATGGCAATCACCCATAGCTTAGGATGACACAGACAAGTTAATGATAAAAATACTTTTCATATTTGGATGGTAAATGTTTTAATGTTTTTTTTTTAATACTAGTATATACAAGTTTCGGGTATACATGAAGTCATGCACATATCATTTATGGCTGTTTCTACCTGGCCCTCATGCTGGAATGTCATTTCAGGTTTTTTTCAAGCTTTTGAGGGGAGGGCTGCAAAAACAAAACTAGGCCGGCCTGTTGAGTTTTTTATTACTGGAGGCTCCACTGTATATAGCAAATTAAATAAAACCTGCAAATTCAGGTGTGGCAAATGCCCCCCCCCCCACATTCTACCCAAATATCATCCCTGCCCTTAAGTCTCCTCTTGGTCTCTGCCCCCCCCAAAAAAAAAAACCCATTCAATCTCCACAACTCACCTTTTGTCCTTTTACCTTGACCCAATCCTCTCCAATATTACCCCTGTTTGCCCATCTCTTTCCTATTTATCCCAATATCCCTTATACTGACCCTACTTAAAAGTAATTTACTTAAAGTTTAAATTGTAAGCTTTACATCTAAGTTAATGAAAAATGCTTTTTTTTTAAAATTAGTTTGCAGTATTATTCAAAAGCAGTGCAAAATTGTTTTGGCACAGTTCACAGAATGCACCATTACAAACAGAAATATTAACTACCCAGGCAGGGGTAAGGTTTTGTTATATATTTTTCAAGTTTGAGTTAAAGATATAGATTAATTCAAATAAAAGTAATTTACATAGTATATAATCTTTAAAAAGTATTTTAGCCCATACGGTTTTCATTCTTAAAAATTATTATTTGTGTTAACAGTATTTTTAGAATTAACAAAAGATATCTCAATCTCAAAGGTGAGATATCGCGAGTTATAAAATAAAAAACGATGTAGATGCAAATTTATGATGAGGAATATCTTTTCATTGACCAGGATTGATGTCAGAATGGTTTGATGGATGCCCCGGCTATGCCATGTCAGTTGACAGAACAGGCGCTTTTGATTTTACAGATCCTTACCTGGCAACAGAATCATCATTCACTGTGTTGCAAGGAAACCCATCATTATTTGACCCAGATTCCCAAGACTATTCAACTTTCACTTTGAGTGAGTTTTCTATATTAACCATCATTATTTTCACCATGTGTCAAAAACTCACTAACAACAGCACATAGGTTTAATAAAATGTACAATACAATTATTTTGTTTTCAAAGTAGGTCTACTTGTGAGTAAGTGCTATTTACAATTGTGGATGGTTAAACTATTTTGGTTGGTGGGTAAAGGTCATAAAATGTTTATAGCCAATTATTTTAAACACAGCTTTTAGGTCTATTTCTCATATTGCTTGTTATTTTATTTCACTTGCAATGGTATTTAGAAAATGTGTATCACATGATTGAATCTTGTTCTTATTTCACATGATTTAAATAGATTATATTAACTCCTGAATTTACTTGATGTTTTTTTCTAACCGACTAGCACATCTTAATGGAGCAGTCACAAATGCACTTTGTCTGGCTAGACTCAAAAAGAAATTCGGAAATATCATTGTGGCAGCCAATTTACCAGAAGCAAAAGAGCTACTACTGAATAGAACAGTAAGTGTTTGATCATTGCTCATGTTAAAATTGCACTTTAGTTGTCATTTGTTTATCTATTCTGATACTTAAAGCACATTTGAAGAACGCAAATGTTTACATTTTTCAAACAAAACGTTTTTTTTTATATTTATGAATTTCACTTCATATAAGTTGCTGTGTTCAAATTTGATAAATTAAAATTTTGTAAGTTACTTTTAAAAATACAGTGTCATTATTTAATAAATTATCTTTTTTGTTTATCTTAGGCTGATGTCCTTTTCTCTCCTAGAAATGACATAGATGGCCTGGAAGTTTTGCCTCAAAGAGTGCGCTGTGACAGTGGTGGAGTTGGCATCATGCTGAAGAAGGGAAGTCAACTCTCTACTTGGTGGAATCCTGCATACGAAACATTTGTGTTATCTGGTGGATATGAAGAGTTGTGTTTGGAGAGCCAAGTCAAATATAATGGTACACCTACTTTTTAATTTACTTTTTAGATCCTGACTGGTTTTTTAATTTTTTTTAATTCTGCAGTTGAGATTAAAATGCTGAACTTTTCTTGATTACATTTTTTTATATATTTAATTATAAATAATTGCTCTCAATAATATTTGTTTATTTTAACAAATTAATTATTAAAAGTTAAGCCGGCATCAATATTTACTAAAAGAAAATCTTTTTCCATTAGACTGCTAAATATTTTCACATTGATAAATTTTAAATATTCCCCTATTTTTCTTTCTTTTTTTTTTTTGTTGTATCAAACTGAACTTTAATTAAAAGAGGCTTTGAAATTTGTGAAACTGTTATCCTTTATTTGGCTGGTTTTATTTTAATAATTTATATTTACTCCTTGGTTATAATTTTTTTGTCTATTGTTGAAATTCTAGCCACCATTGACTGTCTTCCACCAACTTATGCTGCTAACCTAATAGAAATGAAGGACCTGAGTTTTGATCCCCATTCAAGTCCACAGGTATTGGGCATTACCTCTGTCAAAGGTATTGGGCATTATCTCTGTCACTGTAGCATTGTTACAAGACTCAAGGTGTTTCTACTTCCTATATAAGTTGATTTTTATCTGTAATCTCATATTTTTATCTGTTGCCACACGTTTCACTTGAGCGCCTTTAGCAATATTTAAAGTTTTTCAAACATTATCATGAACACGGGTTATTTGATTTTTCATAATAACTTCTTGTAGAAGTTCAAGTATTTATGGCATCTTTCTGTCTTTGTAAAATGATGGAGTAGCTATGGACACTTCATCAAATGGCTTACTAGGCAGATCCTGGAATGGCAGTATGTGCTGCATTTCTTGCAGGAGCACCTTGACTCCTGGTTCATTTGGCCTTCTATAATGTTTTTATGTTGCAAGGGCTTTGTTTGGCTCATCTTCTGCCTTTTTGACTCCTTCATACACTGCTGTTCGCCAGTAATGAGATATAAAAATATCATGAGCTTATTACAAATGTACAAGGATATTCCTCGTACCACATTAAACATACTGAACAAAAATTATTTCTTCAAAATAATTTTTTTTTTATTTTTGAAGGTGAGTGACCCTAAACTCTGGCTGTTTGCTGTAAGTGGCAGGAGAAAGCCATTCAATTTTCTGTAAGTTGTTAACAAATGGCTAAATTAGTATGTGCTGGATTGGCTCAAGCTAATGTGTTAATATCTAAAAGTAATACACTACAAATTACTTCTATGTTAGTTCAGAACTGTATGCTTAATTATTTTTCATCTACAGTGACAGTGAAGGTGTTCTGACAGGCTTTGATGTTGATTTTGTGAATGCAGGTTGGTAGGCCCCCCTTATTCTATAACAAAATATCTGTTTAAAAAAGGATCACACAGCTTAGAAAGTATTCAGTAGTTAGTAGTCTACATTATATGACGTCAGGTTCTCTCTGTAATTCAAATTATTTCATGGACATGTGATTATAAAATGAATCCAACTAAGTGTGATTGTTTTATTTCTTTTCAGTTTGTTCATTTGCCAACAAAAATTGTGCAACAGTTTTATCAGAATTTACAGAATGTTCATTTACGGATCGCAACATCAATTACCCAGGAAGAGGTTAGCGCATAACTTAAGGACATAAACTTTTTTTTTTCACTCTTCCATTCTGTATGTAAGGAATTGTTCAGTCTCAGTTATATAAACGCTGTTCCTGGCCGCCGTCCATGGCTTGTCATGTAAAAGTTCTGGTGTGGATGAGGTGAATATGCATTAGTTTTTGTTTTGTCTCTATACATCTGTTCTTTATTACATCAATGTATTTTATGTTATTGTCACGATTATGTCTCTTTTTTAAATATTTTTATGTGAGCCTAGCCCTAGATTGGGGTACCGTGCTATAGAAAACAACAAATAATAATAATAATAATATCAATCGTTAATACAGAGAAGCACAGATAATTAAGTATACATGAACAGCTCTAGTTGGTCTTATTTTATGTGTCCGCGCTTGAACAATCCAATTTGCTATTTAAAATTTAACGCTTTCTTCTCTGTGTGTTATGGCTGGATGGGACTCACTATTTTATGTCACTATTGTATTGTAACTCATAGCAGTGAAATTTTAACTTTCTCAAGCTAACAACTGAATGAAATAAGCACCATTAGACATGAAATATGTTTCTGTCAAATTGACAAAGCAACATTCAAATGTACATTTCTCTGACTGTATTCCAGGTCTGATGGATGGCTGGTTCGATGCCTGCACCGGTTATGCTGATTCCCTGGACAGAGAAAACGCCTTTGACTTCACTGATGCATACCTGAGATCTGGTGCCTTCTACTCGGTGGTTCCAGGAAATCCATCAGGATTTAAACCAGACCTGGATGACTTTTCTGCCTTCACATTCAGTAAGATATCCACAACTTCTTCATTTAGGCAAATTTAGAATTTAAAAAAATTATTTTTCCACTTTTAAAAATGAAAATTATGGGATAAAATTTCAGTTAAAATTAATCCATTCAAGAAAAGATAATGTCATGTGACTTGTTTACTCGCCTCTATAAAAAGACTCAATTTCATCCTTTCATTCACTCTACACTATTAAATGTTCTGTTTTTAGTTCATTTGACTGGAGCCTACACTAATGGGCAATGTTTGAACAGACTAAATAAAACATATAATAATATCATCATTGCCAATAATTTACCTGAAGCTAAGGCCAAGCTCCTCAGGGGAGAGGTAAATCCTTTATTTATCTGCTTTGTTGTTGCAGTTTTTATTTTATTTCCTTGGTATGTTGTATTTAGCTACAAAAGTTGATTTTACAAAAATATCAATGTAACAAATCTTGGAATTATTTGATATCTTTTTCTTGATTATTGTCAATGTAGTAATTTATTGTTTTAAATTTTTGTACCAATTTTTTTATAGGGATCAGTCCGTCAGTCTGTTCTCTCATGCATTTTATTGGTGGTGACCCAATGAGTCTCCATTTCTTCTGCAGGCCGATGTGCTGTTTGCCCCCCGCAGTAACATTCCAGACCTTGAGACACTCCCTGTAGAAGTCCACTGCGAGCGTACCGGCTCTTCCATCATGGCCAAGAAGGGCAGCCCGCTGGTCTCCTGGTGGAATGAAGCCTTTAGGTCATTTGTCCAGCAAGGATTGTTCAGACAGTTGTGTGCTGAGAGTGTGTTTAAATATGGATGTGAGTCTTTGTGCAAACATGTCTAACAAGATTTGTTGTATTGATATATTTATATCACCATATATTCCTAGATTGAAGCAGTTACCAAACAAAGTAGATTTCTTTTTTTGTAAGTTTCTATTTCCTCCTTTGTGTGCCCTCTTTTTGCTGGATTTTTTTTTTTTCATCTTTGTCATAGTATTTATTATTTCAATCCACAAAATACCTATAATTTATTTTATGTATTGGATTTTGTGACTTGATGAAGACAAAACAAAGTATTTATTGCTTTGAATTTTTTTGTTATCCAAAATGAAGTGGACGTCTTAAACATTAAAAACAAATATTTTTAAGTTAAGAACATAAAATCTATTGATATGGTTGTGTTGCATGGAGGGGGTCAATCAGCACCGTTCTCCACTTTTTTCTTTACACAGTTAAGCTGCAGATATTTTTTGTGTTCAAGGGGGACTAAGCCTATCCATGCCACTGTATAAATATGATTTTGTGAATGAACGAAAAAGTTATTCAAGAATAACCTTGATGTATGGGCCTTTCTTGAAATACATTGCGTTGTATCCATTGGGTTATCAGTAAAATGTTACTGTCAGAACAACATTATAAAATTCCGCGGATAATTGTATCAAGGAAACTTGGAAGTAAGTTTGATTTTAGTTCAATCAAAACACTAACTATTTAACATTTCTCTATTTCAGATCCCATATCCTGCCTCACAGTATAATTTGATAGACAACATAATTAGATCTCTTTTGTGTTGCCATCTTTTTGTGTGTCTTATGTTCATGTTAAGCATTAAACTTGAATTATAAAAGATGTGTCATTGTCTTTTGTCTTAGATGATATAGAATAGAAGCTCTGAATGTTCTTACATTGAGTTCAGAGTCCAATGCTACTATTTGTATTAAATTGCATGTGATATAGAAATATTGGTGAAAGGTTGCTTGCCATCTTTGTGACTGTATTCCATTAGACTTTTTCTTCATAAAAATCTTATTTAAATTGATATAAAATAAAAACTAGTCACAACTAACTGTTAATAGCCTAAATTTCTCCTACATTACTAGCTTTCCTAAATCTCTCCTCCATTACTAACTGTCCTAAACGTATCCTACATTACCAACAACTTACAGGTTTGTGTAAGCACTGTTTGTTACTGGATAAACCAACAACAATCTGGTATTTCCATTATAAAACAAACAGCTTGGTTGTTAGCTTGATCTTATTTTTCGAGAGTGGGATGGAGATGTCCACAGTAATAAATAAGGACCCAGATCAATAGTAATTTGGACAGCTCAATAGGTCGTGCTTTAAGTCAAGCTGATTCAATGGCCTTGTAAAAATTGTCTTCCTTAACACGTTTATAGAAAAAGGGACACGACCACTGTTGACGCTGCCACACACCCCCCGCCCCCAAACACATTGGGGCTGTCAACTGAATGGCCACTGGGCACGACATTAGTCCTCTCTAATGATTGTCATGGACATTGTTAGCAGTGCTGATTTGTTCAAACGGCAGAGCAGAAAATAGAGTTGGAGTAACAACACCAACTGGCTACCCCAAAAAATCTCGTACAATAATATCTTAACTTTCTCAACCCCTATTATCTACAACTCAACCCACGACATCAACCCACGACGTCGACCACTCAACCCACGAAATCAACCACTCAACCCACGACATCAACCACTCAACCCCACGACATAGACCACTCAACCCACGACATCAACCACTCAACCCCCACGACATCAACCACTCAACCCCACGACATCGACCACTCAGCCAACGCCATCAACCACTCAACCAACGACATCATCCACTAAAACCACCCCCGACATCAACCCCTCATCATCACTGAAATATTCTCGTTAAAACTATCACGTTACACCCCCACACACCCAATCCACACCAGTCCGTTGACTCCCCCCCGTTTCGTTATAAATGAGCCTTTACAATTATGTGGTTTAATTTTTATCCCACAAAATTGGGTGAGGCCGACTATGGTATGTGCTGTGTAGTCCTCCTTTAGGCAAAGACTATAATGAGGGCCAACAAAGAAGAAGTGAGGGGGACTACACCAGGGGCCCGTCCGAAATGACTGGCGTGGGGTCTGGATACTTTTTTTGATTTTTCTAGTTGTAATCTACAACTCGGGGTGTGTTTTTGTTTTGTTTTTGTTTTACTTGATGAGAATGAATGGCTCATAGGCTGCACAAAGCTGTTATTGAAATTTCTAAGAAGTTGACCACATCATGCTCAGAGCCTTCGCGTGAGCTTCGGATGGTTAACTAAGGGGGCCAAAGTTGTGATGTGGAAAAAATAAATAATTGAAAGTATTTGTTTCGGTGCCTTGAAGAGGCAACGGGCCCTAATGTCACGTAACTGCTCTGCCCAGTTCACCTTAAATGATAACACCGGGCCCTAATGTCACGTGACTGCTCTGCCCAGTTCGCCTTAAATGATAACACCGGGCCCTAATGTCACGTGACTGCTCTGCCCAGCTCGCCATTAATGATAACACCGGGCCCTAATGTCACGTGACTGCTCTGCCCAGTTCGCCTTAAATGATAACACCGGGCCCTAATGTCACGTGACTGCTCTGCCCAGTTCGCCTTACGATAACACCGGCTCTGAGCACACGTTGTGGAAGGTTGTTTGACATAATTGTGATTGTATTACTTTAGAATTAATCCTTCTAATGCTAAAAATAATATTTTAAAAGTTAAGTAAGTTTGTAATTTAAAAAAAAAAAAATTGAATAATGTTGATAGTGAGGTAGAACCAGACCTATAGGCTACCGCCGCGTGGGAAGCTAATAAAGGCCAAACGGTGGAGTTCAACATCTAAGAAGAATTTGTGAATTTTTTTCTAAACAAAACATCGTTTTCTCAATTCAGTATCCTAAAAAATGTACCTCAAGTGCTGCTAGGCACATGTTTAGCGCACAGAGTAGAAGGTCTGTTTGATGTCGACTAAAAACCCATTATATGTTTTGTTCTGCAGTAGGTCAATGGCGTAGCCGGAATTTTAGAAAGGAGGGTGGGTTCGGCGACCAAGCAACTGAGTCCGAATTTAGGGGTCCTAAAACGTTTAGTTATCTGTGGATATTCTGTTTAATTCGATTGTTTACTTTGTACGTAAAGTGGTGTCCCCTTTCTCCTTAAGCCTTAAATCACGTTCCAACAATGTTTTAATATAATTTGGATCTAATGGCATTGTATGGCTTGTACAATTGACATGATATTATTAGTAATCAATGAATCTCTTCTGATGTTGCATAAAATGTGCCAAAATAGGGTTTTACAACTGATAATCAAAGTACATGGTTCTTTATGTAACAATTTCACTAACGCTATCAGATGGCGTTGATTTCATTCAATAAAACTCTCGATAACCGCATTAAATGCGTTTCTTAAAATACCGCAAGTGCGTAATATTTTCACTTGTTTTATGGAAATAGTTGGTGTAATAAATCTGTGGTGTAAAAAGGGTGTGGGAAATACGAATATTGAAATAGTTCAGGGGCGGTGGCGTACCGGTGGAGGGGGAGGGGACTAATTGGGATGCATGTTTTGCCAAGTAACTTTAGTAGATGGAAGCTGCGGTCGCCATGGTTTGGTGGGCTATAACTAGTGATAACATTGGACCCGATTTTCTTCACTCACTCTCCTTTTTCCTTTTTTTTTTTTTCTATTTTTGTTCGTGACCCCCATTAATCATAAACATGGAATAATTTTTATTTAATTTCTAATTTTTCGTCAAGATTTTAAAAAATATTTGTTGAACATTCTCCAAGTCAGGTGTTGTAAGGGGGAAGTTAATAATTGGTGGCAATAATACCACGTGGTCTGTCACGAGATATAGTTACCACTTTAAGTAATAAAAGAAAAAGAAGTTCACACCCAGACACATCAAACAAAGCACCTTTTAATTAATTTAACATGTGATCTAGTTATGGAACAAAGCTGTAATATAAATCAGAGGTGCTTCGTAACATAACCTCTCAGTGGACGTTAAAGACAATGTCGGCACCAGGCGTGGCATGATGGAGTCGATGACACAGTTCTAAAAAAGCATACAGTACACTACATACAGCAATACCCGCTGCCCACTTTACAAACAGTCGTGCTTATGAAGTTGTCATTTAAACATTTTAATTTATTTCAGTGTGAATTCAAGCAACACAATCAACCATAATAATATTTAACTGGTTGAAGAAAGCCATACAGTAGAGCGCAAGAGTTTACAGCAGAAGGAAAACAATCTGTTTCTACCCCCCCCAACCTACTTTTTTCCCTCAAATTTTTCGCCCCTATACTTTCAAACTCACGTGGTTGCTTTTAAAGCCCCCCTTCTCCACCCCTCCGCCCAGACTCCGGACCCACCCATAAGTCTACGTGAACTTGAATTCCTCTCAAGGCCAGACATTATTTCAAGTTTATAGGTCACAGAAGCATGTGACTCCGAGAAAAAATAAAATGAAAACGAAAGAAAAGAAATTTGCTGATAGGCTTACAAAATAGTTCCGTCTGCTCCGTTTCTCTCCCTTCCCTGAAAGTTATCCCTCACCCCCCCCCCCCAAAAACAACGCCTCCCCCCCCCCCCCCACAACCAACCCTGTTATACAAGTAGCCTGTTTTAATCTTATTTCTCTCCCCTCCCTGGCAGTTATCCTCCTTCCTTCGGCATCCCCACAGCCGCCTGTTCTGATTTCTCACCCCAGCCCGTTCTTTCGTCTCATGGTCAAGAGCGTGAGATAATAAAAACCTCGAACTGAAGCACCGGTGGTCATTTAGGAGCAGTGCAATATCCAGTAGTGGGATTTCGCAATAACGGGTGAGTAGGTACACTATTTAAACCCCAGTATTTAAAATTAATTAAACAATATAATTAGGCTTATTTGGCTTACAATATAGCCTAACTAAACGGATATTAGGCTACTTACTATAGATTATTATACGGATTTGAATTGCAATAATACACCAGAACTCAATTTACTTACCAAATACGACCAGATGTTAATAAATTAAATATTGTAATGATTTTTTAAGAAAATGTTACTCTCCACGCAGACACTACTAGGTCAAAATGTGATATCATTCTACTTGTTCTAAAAATCCATCCGCTGCTTTGATAGAAAATTTAACTTAATAATACATAGTTTTCACTATATGTTTACTTATTAGCGGCAACTAAAATGGTAGACTATTTTTTAAAAAAAGTCTGATTTGTGCACAATTCAAACAATTCCTTCGTTTTGCAAATGTCTACATTTAGCGCTATGCCATTCTATGTGGCTGCCTATTCTACATACCGTGTGTACTCCCTTGCTTCGTTAGGCTTTTATGTGACAGCACTTAGGGACTGTTATTAATATCATGGGTCTCAATGCTGGTACGCCCCAATAGAGTTCGCGTTATGCTTCATTTTTTTTTGTGGTTTTGTTTTTTGCAAGTACAAGTTCTTTCTTACTATTTTGTGAACATTAGAAAACGTGCAAATATTTTATTTAAAATGCATTTCTACACCATAGTACGTGCAAATCTTTGATTTAAAATGCATTTCTACACCATAGTACGTGCAAATCTTTGATTTAAAATGCATTTCTACACCATAGTACGTCCAAATCTTTGATTTAAAATGCATTTCTACACCATAGTACGTGCAAATCTTTGATTTAAAATGCATCTCTACACCATAGTACGTGCAAATATTTGATTTAAATTGCATTTCTACACCATAGTACGTGCAAATCTTTGATTTAAAATGCATTTCTACACCATAGTACGTGCAAATCTTTGATTTAAAATGCATCTCTACACCATAGTACGTGCAAATCTTTGATTTAAAATGCATCTCTACACCATAGTACGTGGAAATATTTGATTTAAAATGCATTTCTACACCATAGTACGTGCAAATATTTGATTTAAAATGCATTTCTACACCATAGTACGTGCAAATATTTGATTTAAAATGCATTTCTACACCATAGTACGTGCAAATCTTTGATTTAAAATGCATTTCTACACCATAGTACGTGCACATGTTTGATTCATACATTATTTCTACACCGCAATGCTAGAGTTTGATACATTAGAGAACAACACTGTACAATGAAAGAATGGCATTCAAGCAAATATTTTCTTTGTTCTATCACATCTGCTGATGATGACCAAACTGGTTTCTTATACGGTGCATTAAATAATTCATTCTGTCTATTTCAGAGCTGAACCACCACACATCACAATGATTCTCCAGTCAGAATTGGCAGTGGCATGTCTCGTTTTGATCTCTGCTACCCTTAGTGAATCATCCATCTTGTTTTTTAATCCTGAAAAAGAAGTTCAAGTAAGTTTTTTGTGTAACTATTAAACTCTCCACCCCATATAAAGATGCTCTGAACATTTCTACTGAAGTGGTCTACATCATGCTACATATTTTTCAAGTAGGTCTGGAGTGGGCCCTGCAAACTCTGTTGCCTCGACTATCTTATGGGTCCAAATTTGTGATGTAAAAATATATTGTTAACTATCAGCTTTTTATTGAGGGGTGGAGGACAAAATAAAAAAAAGTTCTAGAAAGCCTCCTAAAGTCAGGTGACGGCTCTGCTAAAAGTCTCTAAACCAAAATATTCCCATCTTGTTTTATTTGTACCATTGGTTGTGTGGGAATGAAATCATAACATATTCTATAAGAGTATTTAATATAATTTGAATGCATAAGTTACACTACAACCTCTTTTAAACATTAGTATAAGACATGGGTCAGGGAGCAGGGCTAATATTCTTAATCTTTGTGTGTCATTTATTTTCTTTTATTATTGAAAGACTGTGGAAAAGAAATTGATGCTAATAAATTGGAAACACTTACACAATCCATTCAATTATTCTATTGCAAAATATTAACTTTTTCCCCTATGTGTCAACCACAAATTATTGGTGTCTATGTAGTAAATAAAAATGTAATAAAAAAATAAAGCTTATTAATATCATTATTGGGCTAATTTTTAAGTAACAGTCATCAAAGGGAAACAATGCAAGGCTTCAATTTCATAGTGCAACAAGAAATAAATACATTAACACTTTATTCCAATTGGAAAAGTTTATTAAATTCATAAAAATTTAACTCCTAAATTAGATAATGTATTATTTACTTAAAATCATGAATTAAAATAATGTATTACTATTTTTTGTTTACATTATGAGAAGTAAATGTTGCACTATCATTTCTTATCACTTTTAATTCTTTCCTCAGGTAAAAGATGCACTTGATAGTAAAATATATTTGTTTGCTGCGGATGGAAAGAAGAAACCTTATAGTTTTATGTAGGTTAAATTATGTTGCCTTCACTATGCAAAAACGCATTTTTAATTTGTCTACTCTACAATTTTAAGTTGCATGACCCAATGTGTTTTTGTTTTAAATTTGCATGACCCAATGTATTTGTGTTTTCATGCCAATGCAATTTATTATGTTAACTGCTCTTTTTCAACATTAAATAGGCCAGCTGAGAGAAATGATCTAATCATAAATGTAAATTTTGGTGTGATTTAAAGTTTCTGTGTTTCAGTAGGATTATATTTAGTCAGAGTAAATAAATTTAATTTACACAGAGAAATAGGCCATTTACACAGAGCATGGGCCATATTATACACAGAGACAAAGGCCATCATATTCAAAGAGGCATAGGACTACTTGAAAATCAAGCAATAAACTTTAGAAAAAAAAGGTTTTAAACACAAACAATTTCAAAATAACTGGTTATTCAATTTCTCTTACCTTATACAATTTTGATATTCAAACTGAAAGACACTGTTACCCTCAGTCACCGTTTATACTTCCACAGAAATGAGTTTGGAACTTTAGTTGGTTTTGATGTTGACATTGTAAATAAAGGTAAGTACAAAATAATTAATGTTAAATTTCAACTGGTTTAAATTATTCCATTGTAAATCTTGCTTTCATTGTTTCATCTTAATTCACTGAAAGATTTCCTCACACAAAAAAAGGCAAATAACTGTTAGAAAATGTAATCGGGATGGAAACTTCATGTTCAGTCAATGTCTGATCATACTTTTGTTTTTTGTTTTAAAGGAATTTGAATTATATTTAAAACGTAACAATTCATTTCTTTCAGTGTGTAGCCTAGTAGGAAAGAATTGCCACACAGTCCTTGCTGAATTTACCGAATGCATTTTTACAGACAGATCCATTGACTATGCTGGTAGAGGTATCATTGTCATTTTCTGTATTTTCTCAGTTTCAGTACATGTTTCTTAAAATGCATTTTTTTAAATGATTTATGGAGAGCCTTTTTATTTTCATTAAATAAGACTGAAATACAGAGCACAAACAGCTTCACAATTTCATACGTGATAAAATCATTGGTCCAAATCTTTGATAAAACAAAATCTTATTTAAAGTGTCCTGTTAGCCAATCTCAGTAGTCATCTTACAAGTTTCATCTCTCTTCCTTGTTTTTTTTTAGCTTTTACTTTGTTCCATTTGAAACACTTGTCAAGTTTTGTTTATCTACTCAGGTTTGATGGCAAATTGGTTTGATGGATGTCCTGGATATGAAATAACAACTGACCGACAGAATGAATTTGATTTTACCTCACCTTATTTAGACAGCACTGCCTCTTTCACTGTTGCCCCTGGGAATCCATCAAGATTTAACCCTGACAGCAATGACTATTCAAAATTTACAATTTGTAAGTGAATCTAATATATCTTAATTCATTTATTGAGGATCATTATGTATTCATAAAAGTAGGCTTATTTATTTATGTATTAATGTATGCATTCATGCCTTATAAAGCTCAAATATAAATGGGGCTTTTCGTAATTATCTTGAATAGGATCATTTTCTTCATTATACAATGTAGAAAATAAATTTAATGATATTTAAGAAGTCAAAGCTTTTAAATTAATTAATGTATGCTATTTTTGTGTGTTAAAATTTGAGCTAAAAAAAGAACATATCAATATTGATAATTAATTAGCCAATTTTATATTTTAATATTAGATGTTAAAATATATTTCTTTATAGGCTTAAACATTTGCAATGTGTCAAATAAACAAAACAAATTTTTGTAAATTTCTGTGAATATCTTAAATTTTGGGTGTAAAATATTGTACAATTCTTTCCTGAGACTTATATTTTTTTAATAGCATGAAAATATCTGTTCACTTCACAGTTTAGTTCAGTTGATACAATAATATTTTTTTACACATTGCAATCAAACTATGAACACTTCAATTTATTTATCAGTACATTTAACTGGTGCCCCAACAAATGAACCTTGTTTGCGTCGACTTCACAAGAAGTATGGAAAAATTCTGGTGGCACAAGATCTACCTGAAGCGAAGGCTCTCTTATTAAATAGAACTGTAAGTCTTTATAAAACAGAACTGCATATCTTTATTAAACATATCTGTAATACTTTGACTTCATAATTTTGGACTTGAAGAAAAATAAAACATATTAAAAGATAGAAAATGTCAGTGTCGTCAAGGTATTTGCTTTTTTAAAAATCAAATTTAACATGTAACACTTCTTCTTAACAATTATATTTTGTGCCTTTAAAAAATATCCATGATACATAGTGTAAAAAGACTAGGCAAATTAGGATTAATATTGTGTTACCTTTTATAAAAATACCATTTCATTATTAAAAATAACATAAACTGATAATAGTGATAAGCATACATTTATGAATATAAAACTTAATAATAACTGATTCATTAACATAACCTGTCAATGCTAATAATGGTTTGCAATATTTTACTTTAAAAAGTATTGTAAAAATTGGGAAAATCCACCAAAAAGCAGGTCAAAAGACTTCTGCTGTGATTTTGTGAAAAGATATAAATATATATTCAAATATTTAGTCTATTGATAATTTTATATTGGCTATTGATTTATTTCCAGGCTGATGTCCTGTTTTCCCCAAGAATGAAAATTGATGGTTTGGAGGTTCTACCTCAGAGGGTTCGATGTGATATTGGTGGTGCTGGCATTATGTTAAAAAAAGGCAGCTCTGTACCAACATGGTGGAATCCTGCATTCCAAACTTTTTATATTTCTGGGGAATACACTAAGCTCTGCACTGATTCTTCTAAAAAATATGGAGGTGAGTTGAATGTAGTCATTTCAGTTGAAACTATTTTGTAGTTTTTATTTTAAAAACTTCATAGTACATAGATAATATTTTAAGAACAAATTTAAAAGATTTCATTTGTACAAATGTAAATACAATGAATAATTCAAGAAATCAAAATATTTTTTGAATTTTGATTATTTCAGCCCAAATTAATTGTCTTCCACCACCCCAAGAGGCTAATCCAGAACTACTTGCACTTATAAGTGCACAGCAGCCATCAGAAGTATGGATCATTCCAATTTAAACCTTTTTATTTCAATTTTTATATATATTTTTAATTGCTATTTAAATTTTAAAAAAACCTTGAATTTAAACATTTTTCAAAATTGAAATAGAAATAATATAAGACTTTTTAGGTAGGCAATAAATTTATTAACTGAATAAAACAAAACATAATAAATATAGGCTTAAATAGTTTTAGACGGCTATAAACATTTAAAAACTTAAAAATGTTGACATTAATGTTGTCCTAATTGATTAATAATTTATTGTTAATAATCTTATTTTTGCAGCTATGAGAAAGAAGGCCATATATCTATTTCTGCTTTTAATTTGTTTCAATTAGGTGCCAGACAAATTATGGAAATTTGTTGTGAGTGGGAGAATTGCACCTTACAGTTATTTGTGAGTTTTACATTTCCTTTAAATAAGAATAATTAAAATTCTAGATCAGTTGTCAGCCCAACATGCTTTGCTATAATGGGAATTGTAGATACAGTAACACGGTCAGCAGCCTTACAATGTGATATTGAATTTTAAGATTCTAGATTCTTAAACATAATAATTCTTTTAGAAGCCAATAGGTTATTTCATTCACCAACACTTATTTTTCTATCCTGTTTAGAGATGAACAAGGACGATTGGTTGGATTCACAAAAGATATGTTAGAAACAGGTTTGTTAAACATTTAAAGATACATTAAGATGTATTTGTAAGCAGCTTCTGTGCTTTGTCTACTAAGATAATATCGCCAATAACCAGTGTTAACATTTATTTATGAGTAATTTTTTTTTAATATGCAGGTGTGACAAATAATTTGTGGAACTAGATCTTAAATGCTCTTAAAATAAAAAAAAATTAATTAAATTTTAAAAAAATTTGTTTTGAAAATTCATAAAACTAAATAACAATTCATAAATAGTTGAGTTTTTATGATGTACATTTATGAGTAAGATACGAGTTTGGCCTATTATTGTTCTTATCAAAAACAAAATTATAAACTACCTTAACTGCCTTAAAATTATCATGAAAAAAAAAACAACAAGAATATTATTAACTTACTTGAGAAAAGCTTTATTTTGACAGATGACACGATGTTGAAATGTGTACTGTACATACATATAAAATTGAAAGACCATAAAATTATTGTCATTTGTAATACTTATGCATATGATAGCCTTGTTTCTGTAATTGTCTCCTACCTAATAGTGGAATGCATGATATTTACACAACAATACATTTGATTTTAAAAAATGTTTATATGTATAAAAAAGAATGTTCAAATTTTCTAATTTTTGTCTCCATTCATTTAGTATGTCAAAAAGCAGGAAAAGCTTGCACGTTGCTGCTAGCAGAAGTATCAGAGTGCACTGTACGAAAAGGAGAGCTTCTTTATCCAGGAAGAGGTAGGCCTAAGACAATAAACAAAATCATTTAAATCTGGTATTTCCGACATTTTTCACTGAATTATTCGTTTTTAAAAAAAAGCTTTATTACCTTTTTATTACTGATAGCAATTAAAATAGATTAGAAGTAATGATAAACTAATAATATAAAATTGTTTAAGAGATTTGGGATTAAACCATGCAGCATGAAGATTAAAGAAACATTACATCTGTGAGTTCAGGTCTCATGGAGGGTTGGTTTGATGCTTGCACTGGCTACTTTGACACCTTTGACAGAGACAACAGCTGGGACTTCTCTTCCCCTTACCTCGTGTCCTATGGATCATTCTTTGTAGCTTCTGGTAACCCAAGTGGTTTCAATCCAGATGCTGCTGACTACTCTTTATACACCATAGGTAACATTTAATTAATTACATTACAATATATTTTTAAAAAGCCATTGTCATTCTTACAATGTTTATTTTTCAATCCTTTTTAATTTTATTGTAATGGCTAAGAAAAAACAGAACTATGCTTATACAGTTGAACAATTAACAATGACAATGTAAAGATAAAAACTAAAGGAAGTGAGTGAGATGATATTATCTTCACAGAAAGTCATCAAATAAAAATTGTTGCCTCTCTCATAAGATAAAATATTTTTTTTTTTAAAGTATCATCTTTTCTATAAAATATTTCATTATGTTTTTTACTTTAAAAAAATTATTTTAATGAAAATAATAATTTAACTATAACTGCAATTAAAAGCAATTAATGTGGTGTTGTTTTCTTTATGAACAGTCTACACTGAGACTGCAATCACAAATGCTCATTGTCTGAACAGACTTCACAAAAAGTACAGCAGACTTCTAGTTGTGCCTGACAGACCAGATGCCATTGCAATGCTCTTGAATGGGACTGTAAGAAATATGAATTTTTTTTGATGCCTTAAATATCATTATTTAAAAAAAAATTATAATTAAAATTCTCTCAAATATTTCCGTTTTGGAAATGAATAAAAAAAACCCACACATTTAGATTAGCATTTGCTCTGCTCTGTTTACTATAGGCCTACACGAATTCATAAAATTATATAGAAACACATCACTAAATATTACAATTTAGTTGCGATGTTTTGTTAAACATATCCATGTAGAAGTCAATCATCTTTTGTTGATAAAGTTTAGACCCACCTTCTGTGTAACCAATTATATTGTTACAATTACGCTCACAATTTTGTATGATTCTCATTCAACACACTAGGATGTAAATTTGTTTTGCAAATAAATTGGAATGTTTAAATATGATTTAAGAAAACCCTATCAATATATCCTCAGAAAAACAGAGACCTAAAATTCCAGTTTTTAAACAAAATTTAAATAACTTGACCAAAAAAATTGTAACTAAATGGAAAATCTTTCTTTTCTCTCTGTCCTCTTATCCGTGGCTATAATTATTTAATATTTACTTATGTTCATCAAATAATTTACTACCTTAATGAAAACATAAAGTTGTTTTTTTCAAACTACATTCTTACTTTCTTTACAGGCTGATGCCTGGTTCACTAAAGATGATGGTGCACAAGGCATAGAAAGACTGCCTCAAGAACTGCACTGTGAGAACGTGGGCACAAGCATCATGACCAGGAAAGGTGGAGAACTCCCAGTGTGGTGGAATAAAGCATTTGGTGAATTTTACTCATCTGGAGAGTACAATGCATTTTGTTTAGAAAAGGGCAAGCAATACAACAGTAAGTGTTGGCTTATTTTACACTATCATATTTTTATTTTTTTAAAATTGAAAATAATGCAAACATTATTCCAAGTACTATGTTTGTAATGGCAGTCATCTACTATGCTATGAATGAATATTTGACATAATTTTTAGCCATTATTTGCCTTGTCAAGTGTTCTTATTTTTTGGAATCAATCTTGACAAATCAATTAATTATCTTTTAAGATACCTTTCCTTGTCTGCCACCACCAAAGTCTTTGGTTAGAAATGGAAAAAGCCACCAACTCAAGGAGGGATTTTGAGGATGTGCAGATTGTAAAAGATTTACTTAAGGTTGATCATGATATTACAGCATCATTAGGAACATCTTTCTATATGGCAGCTTTTTTAAAATTTCATTTATATTGAAAATGATTTAGTGGTAGATAAATACTCTTATCTTGTTTAACGTTCATTAGTAATGTTTTTTTTTTTTTTTAAAAAAAGCTAATTTTTAAAGAATTTCATGAGGAAGTTGCAAAAATTGCTTTTTCTTATCTGAGTGCTTTCTTCACCACTGTTAATATTTGATGTTGTATGATGTTTCTGTTGATTGACATGAGGATAGTACATACCAGTTCTTGTAATCTGATTGAGTTCCCATTTTAGACAGTTAGATGCTTGTTTTCAAGGTAGTGGGTATCTCTTCTGTGTCTGAAAATTTCTGGCAGCGTGTGTGGAGTTTCCATTTGATCAGCCTAATTTAAACCATGTAGGTGTAGTTTCTGCCTTCACCTGCTGACGTGTCATTTTTCTGCTTGGGATAGGGCTCAAATTGCAGCAAGTCTCTCTACACAGCTTCTCTTGTCTCTTCATGTTTAACTTCTTCATTCCGGCTTTATATCCTCATCTTCTTGCATGTGTTGCACTGTTACTCTCTCCATTAGTCTTTTATGGAGTGGTAGCAAAGTATTTTCTTCTTTAGTAGTTACCTCCCTTTCAATTATCTCTTTTTTTCTTCTTTCAATATCCACTCTATCCTAAAAATGTCATCTGTAAATAATTTTTGATTTTTAATAGAGTTGATTATTAGAAGGATTATTCCAAAAGAAACATGCTGTTGGTCAGTAATAAATTGTATGTCAGTGATGAATTGTTTTAAAATGAATTTATACCAAATATGAAACTTTTTGTAAAAGAGAAATGGAGAATTTGATGATTCAGACATATTTCAAAACACGTTTTTGAGTTTGTGATGTAAGAATGGATCTGCAATCTTGCCAGGGTTTGAAAAAAGTGTACTAAATAAATGAAAAGGAAATAAAGCATTTAAAAAAAAAAAATTCCTTAAAAGTTTTCACCTACTTAAAATGGATATTTGATACACTCTCCCCCTAATCTAAACTACTAGTTGTGGTTATAAAATACTTTTATCTTTCTTGCACTATGAACCAGGCAGTAAAGTAATAAGAATAAATAAAATAGTCAACATTTTTGAGAAAAGTGTGTTTGAATTATGTCAACTATTGACAGGAGAATTTTAAAACCTAACATCCAATCCTATAACTAGAAGTAACAACCATTCCTATAAATAGACCTAACAACCAGTCCTATAAATAGACCTAACAACCAATCCTATAAATAGAACTAACAACCAATCCTATAAATAGACCTAACAGCAAATCCTATAAATAGACCTAACCACCAATCATATAAATAGACCTAACAAACAATCCTATAAATAGAACTAACAACCAATCCTATAAATAGACCTAACAACCAATCCTATAAATAGACCTAACAACCAATCCTATAAATAGAACTAACAATCAATCCTATAAATAGACCTAACCACCAATCATATAAATAGACCTAACAGCTAATTCTAAAGACATCAAAGGAGTTACATCTAGGAAACCATATACTATTATTGTCTTTTATGAAGGGTCCAAATAGAAAAGTTTATACATTTATATAAATTGTATTCACCTGTCCCCTGCATACTTTGATATAAATACACCAGAAGTTACACTTAAAAGTATGTATTTAAAATGTAAAAAGCTATTTTCCTTTAAAAAGCTAAATACATTCCATTTCATTTTCCGTGATTCTATACAACATTTGGCGTTTCTTTCTTTTATATTGGTCTCAGGATTTAGATTTGCGTTCAAAAGTCCAAGACAATGAAAATAGTCACGGGAGTCAAAGACTTTATAAAAATCATATATATAGTATACATATATAGTTTATAATATATTTAAATTTAAATGAAAATACCGATTGTTATCACTTGTTCTAGCCCCTCTTCGGAAATGTCACCACGCGCGCTGGGTGTGTTAGCATGATATGGTTTGAATTTTTGACATATAAGTAAAACTACTCATACGGTCCTGGTGCAGATTATTATTACGACGGGCTTACTTTCTTCAAGCTAAAAGAAAAGCTTTGGTCATAGCGCTTAAACTAATACCGCCAGACCTGCATATCCTCAAGGTCAGGTTGTCTATGCGCCCGGGCCCCTCAGCCCCTCAGCTCGTATACAGTGCCAGGCGCTCAGAGACCACCAAAAATGATCGTCTGCTTTTGAAAAGCAGTTTGGTACATTTGTAAACAAAACCTTCATCTTGTATTCACAAACAGTATTTCCAGTAGCCGCCTAAACGGAACGTAGTCGAACTTGATGAACTAAACAAAGGACAACTACAGATGGTTACAACATTTATCAACCCCAACAAACATGTTTTTCGTATAAAAATACTTTATAAAATGTAATATCGAGCAATGGGTGTGGGGGCTGAAAATTTGACAAAACATGCATACAAGTAACACACTTTATAAGAATCCCAATTGGTGCTTCCCACTCCCCGCAAGGCTAGCAACCGAGCAATTGTTTACACACCCTGAACTATATTAATATTCTAATGACCCACCCGCTTTTACACCGCAGATTTATGTGACAAACTATTTCAGAAAATCCAAATAAACTATTACGCACGAAACGCAAAGTCATATTTCTTTTAAAAAATAATCTCATTTAACGTAGTTATTGGGAATTTTACTTCGTGAAATCGGTGTCATCGTATTTTCGTCATCTTGGGAAAAAAAAGGGGGGGGGGGGGTTGTTAAAATTTGACAAAATGTGTCGTGATCGGTAACGAGTCCATGTGCCAAGTTTCAACTCGATAGTTTGAAGGGAAGTGGGTCAATTACCCGTCCGAAGATTTTGCCAGACAGAAACACACGAAGAAAAGCGACGTTAATGTAAAGGATTCAATAAAAGGATCACATGCTAAAAGGTAAGTCAGATAGTAGTCTCTCATGGACAAGACAAGGCAAATAATAATAGCAAAGTGGCTACGGGACCTTACTTAGCCGTTTTCAGAACTCTTGGCCTTAATCTGGCGTGACCACAATTAAAAAGCCTAATTGCTATTTAAAAAACAGCTATTTAAAAACAGCTATTTAAAAACAGCTATTTAAAAAACAGCTATTTAAAAAACAGCTATTTAAAAAACAGCTATTTAAAAAACAGCTATTTAAAAACAGCTATTTAAAAAAAAAAACTACACTAAAGGCAGATAGGTATCTGCACCATATCTGCAGAGTCATGGATTATATCCAGGATTATATAAAAAAAATAAGCACACATTTAAAAAATAATATGGCGTGAACATCAAAAAGTCATTACTATATGTTAACAGGAGCTGACATATTTGAAATATTCCGATCCCTATTTGGTAAAGATTGTCTTTATAATGACTTCAACCTTGTGCATGCGCTCTTTTCAAATGGCATAACACATTAGTCCGGCAAAGGTCAAGACACAGACGAGAAAACAACGTGCTGAGGAGATAAGCAGAGTCATATCTAATCGTGCCTGCAGACATCGCACAGACATGGTGACCCACTTCTGGCACCACTGCTTACAATATGGACCCTTTCCACGTTTTGCGGACCATCTTATTTGGCTTATTTCATCTCTGTCTATACAAGTCTAACGTCTGGTCATTCTTGCTCGATGGACCCACAGGTGATTTAATTAAACATGTTAAAAGTGATGGTACAGTGTTAATTGCAAAGCATACAATTTGGATAAAATTCTTGATTAGTAAAAAAAATAAATAATTGTATGTATACATATATGGGCAATTTAAATATACAGTTGATATGCTTAGGAATTTTACTTAACCCGTCTTTTTTATTCCTAAATAATGAATGAAGAAGAAAACGAAAAAAACCGATCAAAGCGATGCTGTAATTAGATCGCCATTGGCACCCACAGAATTAAATACACATTATGATACACCAGTAAATGAATTGGTCGTGTACAGACTTCTGGCAATTTTGTGCCATGACGCACACATAAGTTAATGACAGTAGGTAAAGGCAATCTAGTCATTTTCTGATGACATATAAGTAGGTACAGGGCCATTTCCACTTGCCAACAAACCCTTAATCCACTCAGAGGCGCATCTAGAGGGTATGGAGCCCGGTGACAATATTCATTTTTAAAACCTCCTAAACTCTGAAACCTATTATTTTGATCAATACAAATTCCATCAAAGCCCCGTTTGGCACCCATTAACACAGTGTGCTAACATTTTGACAAGCCATTTGCAGTGCACAGACAGAGACACATTAAATAAATCTTATATTGTTAAAAAATCCTAAAAATTATGTCCATTTACTCTCATTAATTTTAAATAAAATAAATATAATAACCAGTCAATTTTTTAAAGATTAACATTTTAAAAAAGAAAACATGATTGTTGAAGCTAACTAATCTACCCCCCTCCCCCTTGTCAACAACTGTCAAACATTTCCAAACCCCCTACTTTGTTGACATAATTAATGGACGGCCACTTACTGGTAGATCATGGGAAAGTGTGTATAAGGACACATCGTTCATCTGTCAAAAGTAAGTTTACATTCACAGACCTGTTTACTCTTACGATTTTTGCGTACGATGTACGATTTTGAGGTGTATACCTTATATATAGTGTGAGCGTTTTTTTTAAAATTATTAAGATAATGTGTTGAAGATTTTGTGATAATATTGTACGATTTTAAGACTTTGAGGGTAAACAGATCTGCATTCACAACATTCTAAAAATAGACTCACTATTCAAAAACAACAACACTGTAATCTCCTTGTTAAATGGCCAATTGAATAGCACCATGTCCCAGACCAGCAAGGCACTGCATGCTAGAAACATTTAACGTGGTTGTACAAGACTTGGGTTGCTTGGGTTGTCAGACGGGCTGCCAACCTGGATACATTATGACGGCCAACCGGAGGTATTACGTCACCACTGGCAACCTCATCGGACACTACGACTACAAAGGGATACTTATAGATAATTCCAAAAACGTGTAAGCATTTATTCTTTCCAGTATATAGTTATAACGATAGCTTAAATAAAGCTTTTGTGATGAAAGCTATTGTGATGAAAGCTATTGTGATAAAAGCTATTGTGATGAAAGCTATTGTGATGAAAGCTAACATGAATTTTGGGATCATTAAAGGTAATATCGATTTTGCGATGAAATGTATTCATAGTATTACCTTTTAAAATAATAACAATAAACAAAAATAATAATTATAAAAATAAAATTAATAAAAATTATATAATAATAATAATAACAATAATGAGTTTGTAAGGCAAATCAACCAATGGTTCAATGGAGTAAAACTTAAGATTGCATTCTCATCTGAATATATTTGTTAATATATTTTAATGGTTACTTTATGATACATAAATTGAACGCATACATAAATAAACAGGGTCGACCCTAACAATTGCGGGGTCCTATGCGAAACGCATTGCGCGGGGCCCATTCTGGGTAGAGGATAAGGATAAAACATGAAAATTAAGATTTTGTATTTGAAAATAAATTCGGGGCGGTGCCTATGAAAGTGCCTAAGGCGGCCCTGTAAATAAAGAGTAGTGTTTATTGGCACACATCAGTCGTACCCTCTGTCTAAGGTTAATTACCCTCAAGGCATTAATGATGCTAAACTAAAATGCCCAGGACTTACTCAGTCAACTCTCCATGCCTTTATAAGAGTCATCATTTACTTGTTTTAGAAACAACTTTTTATGCAGTCCTTGTTTTAAACGTGATGACAGAGTTCATGATTTTAGCGTTTTTCTAATACGATAAAGATCATAGTGTTTTTTTAAAATAAATGTTATACTTATTTTTTTTCTAAACCTTTTTTATTTTTTTTTCTAATGTTTTAACTTTTTGTGAGGTGCACATGTGGTTTGTAGCAACCTTTATGAAAGACGCATCCTATTTAAACAGCTAATTTTAGCACCCATATTCAATAGAAAGATTCCTTCTTAAAATATAAAAAAAAATATATTTCATTTAGGTAATTAAAAATTTTGTTGTAGCTTTTTTGCATTCTTTGTAACACATTTGCAAGTAAGGGCAGAAGCGGACTATTATGAAACTAAAAGGAGATTATGTCACATTATGTCTTAACGTGACTCTAAATAGTGATTCGAAATTATGAGCCTTCTTTCGATCTTAAATCCTGTAGACATATTGGAAGACAGGCAAGTGGCAACAGTCTGTTCATTAGGGAGTAGTGATGAATTAACTATTATTGTATCTTTATTTATCTCCGTTTGTGTATGTGTAGAGATTGGCGCGGGCCAGTGCTCACAAGTTTCAGGTATTAGATATACCATGTGTGCAAAGTTCAAAAGCATTTCTGGTTGATGGTTGTAGAATGTTGATGGTTGTAGAATGTTGATGGTTGTAGAATGTTGATGGTTGTAGAATGTTGATGGTTGTAGACTGTTGATGGTTGTAGAATGTTGATGGATGTAGAATGTTGATGGTTGCAGAATGTTGATGTTTGTAGAATGTTGATGGTTGTAGAATGTTGATGTTGTAGAATGTTGATGTTTGTAGAATGTTGATGGTTGTAGAATGTTGATGTTGTAGAATGTTGATGTTGTAGAATGTTGATGTTGTAGAATGTTGATGTTGTAGAATGTTGATGTTTGTAGAATGTTGATGGTTGCAGAATATTGATGTTGTAGAATGTTGATGTTTGTAGAATGTTGATGGTTGTAGAATGTTGATGTTTGTAGAATGTTGATGTTTGTAGAATGTTGATGGTTGCAGAATGTTGATGTTGTAGAATGTTGATGTTTGTAGAATGTTGATGGTTGTAGAATGTTGATGGTTGTAGAATGTTGATGGTTGTAGAATGTTGATGGTTGTAGTATTCAATCAGCCCATACGAGCTATCTCAAAAAACAGTATTTCGGAGAAAATGGAATGAGTTAGATGAATAAAAAATTACGTACATATCTTAGGATTACAGTTATCTTCATTATAACCCCCAGGTCAGAGCCCCAGTGGCTTTGTGAGCCCGGAGCAACGTGCCCCTGGGGCCACTTCCTGGATAAAATGGGGTCCATTGAGTCATGCTCATGTACGCACTTCTATTTGCCAAATGTTGGAAATAAGTCAAATGACGTAACGTATACTTTACATCCAACATCAGCATTAATTCAAATATCGTATACTTTACATCCAACAGCACAAAGTCAAATGTCATTTAATTTGCATCCAACGGTATTAAGTGAAATATCGTATACTTAACACCGACTGACACTAATTCAAATACAGAAATAGTATACTTTACATCCATCATCAGCATTAATTCAAATATCGTATAATTTACACCGACTGGCACTAATTCAAATACAGAAATAGTATACTTTACATCCAACATCAGCATTGATGCAAATATCGTATACTTTACACCGACTGGCACTGATTCAAATATAGAAATAGTATACTTTACATCCAACTTCGGCATTAATTCAAATATCGTATACATTACACCCACCATAAAACAATCAAATCGCCAAAGACCTAAAACATCAGTAGGACTAAACAAGGTGTGACAGTTGTGTTATTAGTGTTGTTTTTGCCTGTTTCTTTTTTTAAAATTCCTGGTTTTTTTTTTACTGTAACGGGTGTAATTGAGATACTTTCTGGGTTACCAGTGTTAGAAAAAATGATGTTTGAATGTTGCCTTGGGGTGGCATTGGATCGAAATGCTTAACGCAATAATATTGGGGTAATTTAGCAGATGATGAAATTATGTTTTGTAATAGCATAATATTAGGTTTATAATATAAGGATGAAAAAAATGATGTCTGGGAAATTATATATAAATATATTGTAATTGAAATACAAGAAATTTCCACCCCTCCCCCTCCCATCACAGACTGCGGTCAAGGTTGCCAGACGTGTCAGAGCTTTTCCAAATGTGACGGGTGTGTCTTGGGCTTCCGTCTGACCAAGACGATCCTAGCTAATGATAACGAGGAATCTCACTGCGCCACTTCAGGGAGTAAGTGTTGCAAAAAACGTTGTTCCTTTTTATTACGTCTAAAAATTTCTTTTTGTATTCTCATTTAAAAAAAATAAATTGAAGCAATTTATATGAAATAATGATTGATTAAGTAAACATGTGTCGAACAATTTGATGATTTTAGATTTCACAATTATTGATGGCGCAGTTCCAGTCTATAACCAATATTATTTTTGCCAACATCATTTTAGTTTGATTGGACAAATCTAAATAACGTGAGATGTTTGTGTTATTGGTTTTGTACAGTTCGCCTATTTCAAGGCACCGTCTCTTTCAAGGCCCTGTCTCTTTCAATGCCCCGTATATTTCAAGGAACCATCTTTTCAAGTCCCCGTCTCACTTAAGGATCCGTCTCTTTCAAGGCCCAGTCTTTTTCAAAGCCTCGTCTTCTTTTCGACCCCGTCTCTTTCAAGGCCCCGTTTATTTCAAGGCCTCATTTATTTCAAGGCCCCGATTCTTTCAAGACGTCGTATTTTCAAGGTCCCGTTTCTTTCAAGGGCCCGTCTATTTCAAAGCTCCGTATTTTCAAGGCCTCATTTCTTTCAAGAAAACATTTTTTCTAGGCCCATTCTCTCTCAAGACGCCGCAACTTTCAGGGCCACGTTTATTTCAAGGCCCTGTCTTTTCAAAGATGCATGTTTCAATTTAAGCCCTAAATCTGTAAGACCCAATGGACACTTAATTTTAACTGTAAATTTTTTCAGTTCCATGTCCAAACCCACCAGACCACTGCCAGCACGATGTTTTTGCAAACGCCGTAGTGGGATGCCAGGGCTGCATATTCTGTGAAGATGGCTACCTGCCCACTGTCAACCGTTACTACCGACGTAGTCCACAGAACAAGACGTCCGATTACGTATATAAAGGGCTAACCATTTCAGGAACCATAGATATGTGAGATGCTGCTTTTATATTATTTCGTTTGTATATTTTGTTTCTGGTGTGTCCTGCTTCCTCTTTGAAACCGCCCCTCTACCATCTCCACAAGTTTCATATAAATAGAACTCAGTGAAAAAAAGGATATCACTTAGCGAGCGTCATACGTGACAGTTGAACTCCGGAAAATAGTTTTTTTTTTTTTTTTCTTTAAGGAGAGACGACTATTATATTAATCAATAAACAGCCACGGGTGTGGTGTAGGACTGTCCCCAGGACTTTCTGTAGTACTGTCTGTAGGACTATCTGTAGGACTGTCTGTAGGACTGGCTGTAGGACTTTCTGTAGGACTGTCTGTAGGACTGGCTGTAGGATTGTCCCCAGGACTTTCTGTAGGACTGGCTGTAGGACTGTCTGTAGGACTTTCTGTAGGACTGTCTGTAGGACTGGTTGTAGGATTGTCCCCAGGACTTTCTGTAGGACTGTCTGTAGGACTGTCTGTAGGACTTTCTGTAGGACTGTCTGTAGGACTGGCTGTAGGATTGTCCCCAGGACTTTCTGTAGGACTGGCTGTAGGACTTTCTGTAGGACTGTCTGTAGGACTTTCTGTAGGACTGTCTGTAGGACTGGCTGTAGGATTGTCCCCAGGCCTTTCTGTAGGACTGGCTGTAGGACTTTCTGTAGGACTGGCTGTAGGACTTTCTGTAGGACTGTCTGTAGGAATGTCTGTAGGACTGGCTGTAGGATTGTCCCCAGGACTTTCTGTAGTACTGTCTGTAGGACTGTCTGTAGGACTGTCTGTAGGACTGTCTGTAGGACTGTCTGTAGGACTGGCTGTAGGACTGTCTGTAGGACTGGCTGTAGGACTGTCTGTAGGACTGTCTGTAGGACTAGCTGTAGGACTGTCTTTAGGACTGTCTGTAGGACTGTCTGTAGGACTGGCTGTAGGACTGTCTGTAGGACTGGCTGTAGGACTGTCTGTAGGACTGTCTGTAGGACTGGCTGTAGGACTTTTTGTAGTACTGTCTGTAGGACTGGCTGTAGGACTATCTGTAGGACTGTCTGTAGGACTGGCTGTATGACTGTCTTAGGACTGGCCGTAGGACTCGTCTGTAGGACTTTCAGTAGGATTATTGTTTTAAGACCTGCAGGTAGAGTGTAGGACTGTATGTAGGACTGGCTGTAGGACTGTCTTTAGGACTGGCCGTAGGACTCGTCTGTAGGACTTTCAGTAGGATTATTGTTTTAAGACCTGCAGGTAGAGTGTAGGACTGTATGTAGATCTATTGTTTACGGTGCGGAGGGTAGGGTGTTGGATTGTAGACCTATTGTTTAAAGGCCGGCATATTTTATAGAAAATGATAATTTAACTCTTATTTTTAACAATTGGTTCCAACGAGTATTTTCTAAAAAGAAACGAACCTTATGTAATAACATTCACCTGGTTTACCTATAGTATTTTATTTTACATAACACAACTAACCATATATTTATTTACACTACGAAAAAGCCTTCACAGAATGTCTAAACTCCCACCTTGGACTTTTGGACTCCTTGTAAAGCATCTGAAGATCGGCTAGGATGACATTAAATTGACCCTAGAGTTGGTAACAACGCCTTGTTGAGAACTGACTCCAACCTCGCTTAATAGGACGCCTATTGTGGGTAGCTGGTTGGGAAATTTGGGCGGGCCGGGTCAGTTTGGCAATGCTGGTGGCAGATGAATTTGAGAAAATCGATAATATGAAATGGGCATTTTACCCCAAAGAAAAATCTAACTAAGATCTTCTTATGTCATGTTTTTAACATAGTGCAATTTCGAATAAATGAATACCATTTTATTTCACGCCAAAACGTTGGTGTATTCATCAGCACTACACTTTCGTTACGTTATGTCCTTCCCTGCCCTTCATAATTCATCCATTCCTAAATCTTTCCTGCCTATAGTTATCTTTCTGCCAATCACATTCTCGAAACACATCTCGATTTGTTTTTATTCTTTCTTTGATGATTTTGTTTTTTCCATTGGTTTATCAATGAATGTCTCATAAACTTCAGTCCAGTTCATCTCCTCATCATCTTTCCCATACAGACGTTCTTATGCTAATTTCTCTTTCCCAATGTCTTCTTTACAAACCCTCATCATCTCTCCCTCCCTACCTCCCTCCTCTCTCCTTCCCTACCTCCTCTCTCACTCCTTCCCTCCTCTCTCACTCCTTCCCTCCTCTCTCACTCCCTCCCTCCCTTCTCTCTCCCTCCCTCCAACCTCTCTCCTCCCTCCCTCCTCTCTCCTTCCTTCCTCTCACTCACTCCCTCCTCTCTCACTCCCTCTTCTCTCACTCAATCCTTTCTCACTCACTCCCTCCTCTCTCCCTCCCTCCCTCCTCTCTCACTCCCTCCCTCTTTTCTCACTCCCTCCCTCCTCTCTCACTCCCTCCCTCCTCTTTTAATCACATCTCGATTTGTTTTTATTCTTACTTTGATGGTTTTGTTTTTTCCATTGATTTATCAATGAATGTCTCATAAATTTCTGTCCAGTTCATCTCCTCATCATCTTGCCCATACCGACGTTCTTATGCTAATTCACTTTCCAATGTCTTCTTTACAAACCCTCATCATCTCTCACTCCCTCCCTCCTCTTTCTCTCCCTCCCTCCTCTCTCATTCCCTCCCTCCTCTCTCACTCCTTCCATTTTCTCTCTCTCACTCCCTCCCTCCTCTCTCACTCCCTCTCTCCTTTCTCCATCCCCCCTCCTCTCTCACTCACTCCCTCCTCTCTCACCCTCCCTCCTCTCTCACTCCCTACCTCCTCTCTCCATCCCTCCCTCCTCTATCATTCCCTCCTCTCTCACTCCCTCCTCTGTCACTCATTCCCTCCCTCCTTTTCTCACTCCCTCTTACCTCTCTCACTACCCCCCTCCCTCTATACCCCTTCTCTCTCTGTCTGCATGAAGATTTGAAATGTCTGGTCCTCAAGTGAAAAGGACGAAGAGATTCGGCGTCATTATCTCATTTTGAAACTGTTGTTGAAATGTTAAATCAATATTTCAGTCAAAATAGAAACAACATAATTGCAATTCTGTGATCCTTAACTATTTAAGGGGTGGGGGGAGGGAGAAAAGAAGTGATTACACTTGAATCAAAAGTTTTTTTTTTAAAAGTGGAGAACTACTGTTCTCTAAGGAAGTAGATGGGTATATAAATATCTACGTTGCGCATAAAACTGCAATATAATTACATAACTGAAGCAAATCTTGGCTGTTGTTTTTACACTTCTTTCTATTGAAATTCCCTCTCTGCCTGTCTGTCTTTTTTTCTCTCCCTCCCTCCCCCCCTCTCTCTCTCTTGAAGATTCAGAACGTAGTCAAATAATGAATATAAACAAAAAAGGGAAAGGTTGCTGTTTTTATGTTCAGAGTCCGAAATATTTAACTCCTCGTCCGCGTAAAAGACTCCATGTCTTCGAGCTTGACTTCGATACTAACATTGGACAGAAAAATAACACTATTTAATTAAGATACTAACATTGGACAGAAAAATAAGACTATTTTATTAAGATACTGACGTTGGACAGAAAAATTACACTATTTTATTAAGAGACTGACATTGGACAGAAAAATAACCCACACTATTTTATGAAGAGACTGACAACTCGGTGACGTCATTCTTTATAAAGAGTCGGTAACTTTGAGATAATTCTCGATCCACATCGTCAATTGGTTTTAAATAAACAAACCGGGATTAATGTCTCACACACTATTGTATACACTTCTATATCTTCACCCTACACTCTGCTATAACCTACACTCTGCTTAACCCTTTATTCTTCTATACAATCCCCTCTCCTACACCATCCCCTCTCCTACACCCTTTACTCTTCCATATCTTTTACTCCTTTATACCCTTTACTCTTCTATACCCTCCCCGCTGTTATACCCACCACTCTGCTATCCTCTCATCTCGACTATACACTTCACTCTGCTATGACATCCTCTGCTTCAGACTCCACTCTGCTATACCCTCCACGCAGCTACGCTCTTCACTCTGCTGTTAGCTCCACGCTGCACTACCCTCCACTCCAACAGGCTTTGCTCTCACCCTACAACCCCAGGCCTAATTTGCACTTTTAATATCTAAAAAAATTACTGCGGAATGATAACTTATTATTAATTTCACAAGTAAAAAATTTGATTTAAAAAAGAAAAAAAATAACCTGACATTTAAATTTTTTGTCTCTTTCAAATTTAACCCCAAAACAACCATCATCTCGTGAGAATAATTGATCTCTTTTATTCGATTTTATAACGACCCCCCCCCCAGTTAAGGGCAGCGTCGAGTTGATTGGAAGTGGAATTGGGGAGACTTTGTCTTTGTCTTTTTTTTTTTAATAGATACCCTTGGCGTGTAATAGGCAAAGCCTGCTCCAACCAATGTCAGGGAAGAGTAAAAATATCGACCTTTTGTTGACTTTCTAACTGGAATCTCATGTCCGCTGATAGTCAGTTAGCTTCCAGTCACTTAGCTTACAGTGACTTAGCGTCTAGTCACTTAACTTCCAGTAACTTAGCATCTAGTCACTTAGCTTTCGTCAGTTGCCATTATGTTAGCTTCCAGTGAGCTAGCTTCTAGTCAGTTAGCGTCCGGTCAGTTTCTAGTCAGTTAACGTTTAGTCAGCGTTTAGTCAGTTAGCTTCTTGATGTATAGATACTAGTCAATTATCCTCTAGTCAATTAACTTCCAGTCAGCTTATAATCAGTTTGCTTCCAGTCACTTCCCCTCAAGTCAGTTAGCTTTTAGTCAGCTTCCAGTCATTTAGATTCCAGTCACTTAGATTTCACTACGTTTCCAGTAAGTTAGCTTCAAGTAAGCTAGATTTCAGTCAGTTGTCCCCAGTCAGTTAACTTCCAGTCAGTAGGCTCTTAGACACTTAGCTTTCTGTCAGTTAGCTTCCAGTCAGTTAGCTTCCAGCCAGTTAGCTTCCAGCCAGTTAGCTTTCAGTCAGTTAGCTTCCAAAAAGTCACCTTCCAATCAAATAGCCTCCAGTCAGTAAACTTTCAGCCAGTTAGCCTCCGGCCAAATAGCCTCCATTCAGTTAGCTTCCAGTCCCTTAGCTTTTAGTCACTTAGCTTCCAGTCACCTAGATTCGATTCAGTCAGCTTACATTCAAATAGCTTCTATTCAGTTAGCTTCCAGTCAGTTAGCCTCTAGACAGTTAACTTCAAGACAGTTAGCTTCTAGTCAGTTAGCTTCTAGTCAGTTAGCTTCTAGTCAGTTACCTTCTAGTCAGTTAGCTTCTAGTCAGTTACCTTCTAGTCAGTTAGCTTCTAGTCAGTTATCTTCTAGTCAGTTAGCTTCTAGTCAGTTACCTTCTAGTCAGTTAGCTTCTAGTCAGTTAGTTTCTAATCAGTTAGCTTCTAGTCAGTTAGCTTCTAGTCAGTTACCTTCTAGTCAGTTAGCTTCTAGTCAGTTAGCTTCTAGTCAGTTAGCTTCTAGTCAGTTAGCTTCTAGTCAGTTAGCTTCTAGTCAGTTACCTTCTAGTCAGTTAGCTTCTAGTCAGTTAGTTTCTAATCAGTTAGCTTCTAGTCAGTTAGCTTCTAGTCAGTTAGTTTCTAATCAGTTAGCTTCTAGTCAGTTAGCTTTTAGTCAGTTAGCTTCTAAAATGACTAAAACCTTAAAAGCAGTAATTTCATGGGGGCGGTGAAATTGATCATGTTACAATCATGTATAGAAAGAGAATTATTAAGACAAAATGAGTCAGTGTGTGTAACAAATAAACAAAAATACAACAAGAAAGAGAGAAATAAAAGAGAGAGAGATAACATGCAGCGGTTAAAGAAAATTTGAAATAGATTTGTAAGATTGGACTCTGAAGAGATATTAGAGAGAGCTTCGTGTGTGAAATAAGACAAATACGAAATAGTGAACTATATATTAGAGAGAGATTAGTGGGTGAAAGAAGCTAGATAAAAAAAAGTGACAGATATATTAGAGATATAAGAGACAGTGAGAGATATGTTATAGAGAGTGGGGGCTGATTTTCAAATGTCTATGTTATTAAAAGGTTTGTTTAGCAACGCGCTGGTCGTTCGGTTTGCAAATTAAACTAAAACAGAAAACAAGAAAGTTTTGGAGACTTAAATAAAAATCAACAATTAACAAGAAACGAGCGAAACAAATAAACTTCCCATGATCTAATGGTTCTTTACTTGAATCTCCATAGCAACGAGCCTCGTTACATGTGTGTACAAGGACGGACGTGCCCAGCTGGTTATCACAACGTCAGCAGGGGCAATCTCATGACATGCGAAGGTAATTGCAGTGTTATCTTGTTATCTCCTCTTGCCATCTTTGGACTATCAATATTTCTGTCCGTCACAAACTGTCATGACGTTACGGCTTTTTGTGTCTTGTACAGACTTTCTGTAGCTTTATGCCATGATGCACAATTAAGTTAATTAGTCTTGTACAGAATTTCTGTAGTATTTTGCAATGGTTCACAAATGTTTATGTTTCTTAAGTCAGATTTTAAAACTTTTCAAATGCAAGAAGTCGCTGGCCTGTGACGTCATTATTCCCACACACATCTATCCGTTTAAGCTCACCTATTTTCATCCATCCACACCAAACATAACCCTCTTTCATAATCCATTACAGTTTGGTCTCACCAATACTTGCATTAGATTTTGTTAACAAGACTCTTAACAGAAATATTAATTATACTTTTATGTAGACCATTTATCAAAATTGTGTGTTGTCTCTTTATTGAATCTTTACTTTCTCTTAACAGCCGATTTAACTGTTGGCTAATCTTACAACTGGCAATACAAGGCAAGCCACTTGATTCAGTGGAGTTGGCGAATCCGTGAATGGTTGCAAGAGAAGGCGCTTGATATACTTGAATACACTTTGTGATATTGTCTCAGTTTGATAAACATGCCATGTTGTGGTTTTTCTTCTTGTTGTTTGGATGTTGTTTCTCATTGTGTTTTCATAGTTGTGGTTTAGAGAAGTGAATGAATGTTCAGTTTAGCCAAAAGTAAGCAGTCATTTCCCCTTGAGTTGGTTCCATCTGAAAAATTAATCAAATAGGTACATCAAACTGTATTTAATACACACTTGGTGGTGCTTTAAATATACTTAGTGGGTCAAATTGTTTTTTTAATCCTCTAAATTTTTTGTATGCTATAGGTTTATACGTTAAACTTTGATGCTACACAATCGAGCCGTACAATTAATTTATTGAAATAATGCATATAATGCAAAGCTAGCTTATGAATAATGCATATAGTGTAATGATAGACTTTGAATAAAGGATATAATGCAATGCTAGCCTATGAATAACGGATATAGTGTAATGCTAGCCTATGAATAACGGAAATAATGTAATGCTAGCCTAAGGCTAGATCATACACAACGCTAATAACAATATATTATCCTTAAACAGCCGTTCTGAAAAAAAAAACACCAAAAAACTCTACCATATCTTTCATTTTTCAGCTCGATCTAAACGTTACTCCAGGGGCTTATCTTAACTTAATGACGGCTGTGGTCGTTTGTTTACCAGTGACATGTCTTCACAGCTGATGCAAAGTTACTGACATTAAACAACCCCTAAAACAAAATGTTTCTTATAAATCCTTTATACAATGTAAAATCGAGCCATGTGGAGTGGGTTTGGAAAATTTGATTGAATGTGTTGTCATTGTACACGTATGCAAGTTTTGTGAAAATACACTTTCCAAAACATGCATACGTGTACAAATGACAACACATTCAATCAAATGTTCATTCCAACCCCCCCCCCCCCCGATAATCAGATGTTTATGTTTCTCAAGGGTAAGATAAAATAAAACTCCCGAGAACTGCGCTAAATGAGATTCCCGAGAATTGCGCTAAATGAGATTCCCGAGAACTGCGCTAAATGAGATTCCCGAGAACTGCGCTAAATGAGATTCCCGAGAACTGCGCTAAATGAGATTCCCGAGAACTGCGCTAAATGAGATTCCCGAGAACTGCGCTAAATGAGATTCTTTAAAAACAAATATTACAAGTGCGTTTGGTGGGGTCATGTTTTCTTTTGTTTTCCTGAAATGATTGGTGAAATAAAGATGTCCTGAAATGATTGGTGAAATAAAGATGTCCTGAAATGATTAGTGAAATAAAGATGTCCTGAAATGATTGGTGAAATAAAGATGTGCTGTAAAAACTGGGTGAGATATTAAAATATTAATTAAAAAAAATAATAATTAAAAATGCATATAAAGGGCTTAAGTATTGTATTTTTATGGATTGCTTAGATATTGAATAAATGTTGTATTAAATTTGCACTTTTGAACGGAAGTAAAACTTTGTTGTGCTCATCTCAATAAATCTTGCGACAGATTGGAACTAAACAGATACATACATTAATTGATAATTCATGAAACTATATATTTTATTCTTTTAAAAAAATATTTTAAAAATTATATGGAGGTGTTCTAACCCCAGTGAATAGCAACAAGTGTTATTTTAGTTGCCATCGTTAACAACACCAATTGTTAACTTTGATTGAGCCCCAAAATGACATATTGTTTCCTTTTTCGTGGGTGTTAATAAATGTTGGAACAGCAATATTTTTTTAAAAATCCCTTCAAATTCGCTAAAATAGTAGATGAGTTTGCTTTTAATTGCGATAATTAACCATTTCGACATTTTAAAAAGAAATGTAACCTATCTTGTTGCATTATATAAATATGTATTTAATTTATGCAAACAGTTCTCACTTTAACTCAAAATTGTATTGTAGCATTTACTAAACAATTTTATTCTTGTAAAGCATAGTAAGACTATAACTTTCTTTTTATAGACTGTAGTTTTGGAGAAAAAAAAACATATTCAATTGAACCATTTAACAACTTTATTTGTTCGTTATCGTACAACAATTTTCCGTAGTCATATCAAGCTTTTGAGCCTTCAGGATCGAACAGTTTCCTTAACAGAATTAAAACAACAATCCCTATTCCCTGACTCCACCGGTCTCTAACCTAATCCAAACACCCGCTTATTTTTACCATTAGCTACAAAAACAGATCGTTTGAACTCTTGTGCGCCCAGGAACCCGTCGCATTGAACATTCGACCGACATAATGGAAAACGTGTTATGACAGTTCCTGATTGACATACTTTGGTGGTGTGTTGGCCAAAGAGTCGAGAATCAAGTTTTTACTTTTTTTAAGGCAGTGGCTCTAAAACTTGCAAGACTTCCGTCCCCCATGGCAACGAAAACATTTGCTTTACTATTAGTTCCATATTTTAATAATATAAGTTAAACGAAGCAATTTTATTTTATGTTCCATTCGTCAATAAGTTCAAGTGCCTATGTTCCTGGCATAAGCCCAATGGACAACTCGGGAAAACATTACTGATTACAAGAGTACATAAATGGACATTTTTAAAGCACTTTCGCTTTCCCTTGAGTAAAATGATCATAAATTGAAAGGGAGAACGGGGATTGAAAACCTGGTCTAAGGAGTTTACTTGCATAGAGGTATGCCATTTAGATGTCTATATATTTTAATAGAAGAGATGTGTATGACCACGTCATTTTAATAGCAACATATAGGTGGCTGTAGTTAATAAGCAATGTTATTTATAACTAATTAATAGCTGTAGTTCTTCTACTTCTATTGTTATAATTATCCTGTTTGCATTCTTTGTCCTCATATTTCATTTACACAACTTGAATGCAGCCTATCAATTATTATCTCACATTCCACATGCATACGATGCACACAGATTTTGCATTAGATTGAAAGAATAAATCTTTGTCTGCCTTCAACAAACATCTCATGTACATAGACGTGTCAGTAGATTGAAGGAATCAATCTATGCTCGCCTTCAACAAACATCTCATGTGCATAGACGTGTCAGTAGATTGAAGGAATCAATCTATGCTCGCCTTCAACAAACATCTCATGTGCATAGACGTGTCAGTAGATTGAAAGAACCAATATATGCTTGCATTCAACAAACATCTCATGTGCATAGACGTCTCAGTAGATTGAAAGAACCAATCTATGCTTGCATTCAACAAACATCTCATGTGCATAGACGTGTCAGTAGATTGAAGGAATCAATCTATGCTCGCCTTCAACAAACATCTCATGTGCATAGACGTGTCAGTAGATTAAAAGAACCAATCTATGCTTGCATTCAACAAACATCTCATGTGCATAGACGTCTCAGTAGATTGAAAGAACCAATCTATGCTTGCATTCAACAAACATCTCATGTGCATAGACGTGTCAGTAGATTGAAAGAACCAATCTATGCTCGCATTGAACAAACATTTCATGTGCATAGACGTGTCAGTAGATTGAAAGAACCAATCTATGCTTGCATTCAACAAACATCTCATGTGCATAGACGTGTCAGTAGATTTAAAGAACCAATATATGCTTGCATTCAACAAACATCTCATGTGCATAGACGTGTCAGTAGATTGAAAGAACCAATCTATGCTTGCATTCAACAAACATCTCATGTGCATAGACGTGTCAGTAGATTGAAAGAATCAATCTATGCTTGCATTCAACAAACATCTCATGTGCATAGACGTCTCAGTAGATTGAAAGAACCAATCTATGCTTGCATTCAACAAACATCTCATGTGCATAGACGTTTCAGTAGATTGAAAGAATCAGTCTATGCTTGCATTCAACAAAATGATCTTGCATATAGACCTTGCATTAGACATTTTGAATCAATCATAGCTTGCATTCCTAACACATTCATGCGCAAATACCTTGCAGTACCCTGAAAGAATCAATCTTACATTATTATTATTATTAAAATATATGCTAACTTGACCATTGCAATATATTAGTTATAGTTCACCTGTTCGAGATCTCCAAACTAACTATTGACGACAGCCGGTTGAGATTCCCTCCTGTAATCCTTTGATTGCTGTTATAGCACCAACGTTCGTGGTTTTAAATACACAAGAGAAGAGTCATACGGTGCGAATAACACATATCATTTACATATGTTTCAGTGAATGGCAAAACCACGATATGTTATAGCACAGAGTTCAGCTAAACGAGGGAAAACATGTTTGGCAACCAAAATATACAGATTTATACTTGCATTATTTAAACTACCAAGATATCCATGTAAATGCTGGAGTAGACGATTTCAACAATACTGCAAAGGATGTCGAACTTTTGCGATTCTTTTAAAATATATAATCATGTGTTAGCCTAACAAAATCCTTTGGTTTTTTATGTATATATATGTGTGTGAAGAATTCAAATCGTCGGTTAAACAATGTAAGACAAACTATTTAACACGGTTTCAGGATTCATAAATCCCGTTCGACGTTTAAACCTTCAAATGGAGACTGGCAGCAAGAGTCAGTAAGTATGACATACTAGTTCAATGATATCCTTGAAGCTGATTTCTTAACCTTCTTAAATGCCCGAAGCCTTGTGAGATACAAAGCAGACGGGACATTTTTTAAACTTTGGCACTGGAGAAATGTTTAATTAGACGGCACAATCAAATTATGATATAGGTTCATTTTCTAAGCGAAAATAATCGATCAGGTGAGAACGAAATGAGATTTTCAGTTACACTTATGGCCGGAGTTATTATACACTATCAAATAGCCATCTGACACTGTCCAAGTGCTTTCTCGGCATCTCATATATTTTGTTGCATTTTAGGCACTAGTGGATACACAGACTATTGATACAAGCATACTAGTAATATTATATTCTAGCTCATATCATTGTCTGTTTTTCCAGAACGTTTTATTTTGATAAGCGACCTCTGTGGAGAAATTTGCTGAGCAAAGACCAGAGATGGATAATTGATCCTAAAAATGTGCAGACTCATGGACTCGGTTATAAGAAGATGAGCTTAAGGAACACCACTACTGCCACCGCATTGGTATGTTGACCTTATTATTGAACACAGGATACAACGGTCACTGCATTGTTATGTTGACCTTATTTTAGGACATACTACACAACTGCCACTGCTTTGGTTTATTGACATTAGTCGTGGACCTGCAGTGCGAGTTACGCAGATTTGTATTTGCCCCTCCCCCCCCCCCGTCTACCTGCTTCGAACAAAAGCGTCATAGACCATGTCTGCCCCTCTAGGTTTTCACTACGAGTTCTGACTTATGCAGAAGACTTTCTTCTGTTAAAATAATAGTAGGTATAGCCAGCTTTGATAGTAGCAAGTTACTGCCCATATATTGTTTTTGAAAAACATATTCTATCGGCAATGTTGCATGACTGTTAAATGTAACCGTAGAGGAGAGTATGTAGTTCTAAGTTCCATTTGCTGCGATGCCGATTTAAGGTAGTATACAAACGGCACGATTTATTTCTTTAAAACTAATTGAAATGTATTTATGAAACAGTATTTATATATAAAATATGATGTTAAGAAGTGAAGTGTCTTAAAACAGTGCAATTAATGTCAATAATGTCAAATCAATTGTAGTATCAGATACAGAAGGGTAGCAAGTGTGTTTGGCGCCTGCAGAAAAGATTCATTTTAAATCGCCTCCGTTTCATTTTTCAACTCTCAAACCCTTTATTTTCAACAATAAAATAATATCAAAGCACATTTTGGCGCCCCTAACTAGTGTGGCGCCTGGGGACATTTGTCCCCCCCTGCCCACCCTGGCTACGTCTCTGATCATATAAAGCCGATGGAGGGAGGGATTCTTATCCTACACGCTCGCCTTTCCTCGATTAGGTTGTTAGATTTTTTAACATTAAATAATAATAAAAAAATGTCTGTATAGATAAATTTAAACAATTTTTAAAACTTATTTTCATATTTACCAATAGAAAAATCGATGTTTAGACAACTATAAAATGGAACAGGATTGTGAGAGCGCTGTTACAATGCTACACAACCAAAGAAAAAAGGCATTGCAGAAACGTGAAGAAGTGTTGTCGACCGGAGAAGAATTTTCGAGGGAGACCCGCAACGTACGCGATATTTTCGAATCCATGCTGAACGCTAAACACTTTTCGCCCGCATGTCATAAAAAAGTCACGATCGCTTCAGAAAAGTTAGTCCTAGAAAAATCGTTGGGACTTGAACCAGTTCGTCCCGTGCCAGAGATGAAGTGTTCCACCAGAAAGAGGTTTAACCACGCCAGGAGCACCACTCTAGCCTATCCTGAGATACAGAGGAACTACGACAGGATCAACGCCGGCTTTAGGGTGGTGTGTGACGAACCGACGGTAGTGGATGAGGAGATCGTCAACAGTTGGAACTTGAGCAATTTGGGCCATTTCTTCATCGTCCCACGGTTTCAGGAGCCTGAGGCTCTTTCTGAGCCGGATGTTGAGCTGGAGGACAAGGTAAAGGAGGAGACTGTTCTTGACATGGAGCAGAGTGATCACTTCTCAGAAAATGGGAAATCTGGAGCATCAGAGTAAGTCGTGGAAGTATAGGAGCAGTATCATAGTAATCTATAAAGGTACTAATGTCATAGTAGGTCATGGAAGTAGATGAGTGATGTAAAAGTAATTCATAGAGGTATACGATTAATGTCATAGTAATTCAGAGAGGTATATGAGTTATGTCATAGTAATACATAGAGATATATGAGTAATGTCATAGTAATTCCTAGAGGTATATGAGTAATGTCATAGAAAGTCATCGAGGTATATGAGTAATGTCATAGTAGGTCATGGAAGTAGAGGAGTAAAATCAAACTAATAAGTGGGAATATGTGTTAGTGTCATCATCCTGAGTAATTGGACATATGCATTTTATCTAGTGAATAATTGGGGATATTTCGACATAATCAGAATGAATATATTAAGGTGTCAATGTCTTGGTTATTTAGATGTTTAACAATCTGTTCTTTTACTAGTGGAGTATTCAAGTTTTTATTTTAATACCGATGTAATGTAAGTGCTATTTATAGAATGTTAGAATACGGTAATTTCCGATTTTATTTAGGGCGTGTTTTTTTGAGGTCTAGTTATTTTTAAAAAAAATTATCTACTGAAGTTATCAAATACATTTAGGGTTGAAAAAATTGGATACACGACAACAGCTATTTAGTTTTCGGCGGGAAAATGGATAAATTACGGTAGCTATTTCAATGTAGATCTGGTTGACTTTAATGGATAAATGACATCAGCTATTTAGTTGTGGATGGAAAAATGGATACATTAAGGCAGCTATTTCAATGTACAATTGGGGTCCAAAAAAAAAGGATATCCGACGGCAGCTATTTGAATGCAGAGATCATAATTTTGTTAGCCAGTGCTACAGTCTTCACTTCCGAGAACTCGGTTACAGTGTTCAAACTATCCTTTTTCTCTAAGTCTTATTTGATAAGACACGTCTGGTTGAAATGGCACGCCCATCGTCTGATTATCGAATACAAGTCTAGCAAATATCTCTCCTAGATAGTTTCTTTTCAAGTGTTTCATGTATGATAAAAAATCTACTTATTTCATTTCTCAATACGCTTAGGGAGATGTAAGAAGATTGACAGCATTGCTTTGACCTATAAAATTTATTATAACATTTTCCGCGACTCTGCTTTTGAACCTATAAACGAATTTAATGATATCTCCATATTTATTGTGCATTGCATTGGATCGGGACATTAATGTCCGACTAGACACGTTGGTCACATGGAAACTTAGTTGTACCTCTGGAAACGCAGCTGTACCTCTGGAAACTTAGTTGTACCTCTCAAAACTTAGTTGTAGCTCTGGAAACATAGTTGTACCTCTGGAAACTTAGTTGTACCTTCGGAAACTACGCTGTACCATTAGCCGTTCGTACAGGAACTTGTGGATACCATACTTTAAAAAAAATAATTATATCTTATTTACTTAGAATTTGTCAATGTTAAACTGAAAGTTATAGTGTATCTTGTGACACTATCGTGAATCGTGTGACACTGTAGTGAATCATGTGACACTGTAGTGAATCTTGTGACACTGTAGTGAATCTAGTGACACTGCATTGAATATAATGACACTGAAGCGAATCTAGTGACTTTGTAGTGAATCTAATGACACTGCAGTGAATCTCGTGACACTAGTGAATCTCATGACACTAGTGAATCTTGTGACACTTAACGCAGACAAATACTTCTCGTTGGTTACTTCATTTTTAAATCCTTTATATTATTATCTTCGATTTTGTTTCCTTGACTGATTGGGAAAATATTCGGACGGCAAATAGTCCCACTTCCAGACAACATATCGAGATTAAACTTGGCACATGACTTTATTTTCTATCAAATTTTCAGATTACCCCCATGGCCAATTGCTCTTTATTACATTTTATAAAGAACTTAAAAGTAACAAAATTGTTTTTATGAATTGTTTAATTAATCCATTATCTTTTCTCATCAGAGACTTCAAGTCAACTACACTGAGCATATTTCAAATGCCCGAGCCTGTCGAGTCTGTCATTCCACCACCCACATGCTGGCTGGACAGTGCCACAATAACCCCAAGCTCTCTATCTGATATAGTCAGTTTGGAGCCAGCCAGCACAGTCACCACTGACACTCAAGCTGCTCCCAATAATTTGCATAAATCCCAAACCTCCGAATCAGGACTCAGGGAAATTCAGGCCCTAAGCAAACGGTCTCTTGGAAATTCCGTCCCCCTTGAATCTAAGCGGTCATCGCCACATGAGAAGGTGGCCTCCGATACACCAGAGGTCCAAACACCAGTTAACGGAGAAAATGAGCAAAAGCATAACCAGCAAGAAGCGCATAAAAGAAATGTGAGTATCTATAAACCAGAAGTTGTCAACAAAAAAGGGGAGGATTTCGTTCCGGATTCTCATCAATCCATTGAATCGCATAAAGTTGATGAAGCGGAAAACGTGGTTGAAGCGGTAGAGCAAGTGGAGATGGAACAGGAGCGTAAAGTTGAGCCTCCCCCGTACATTTGTCCGTCCTCGGAGAAGAAATCTCACGACACCGAGATCAGAAATTGGTTGAAGAACTCGTCCTTCTCGTCGGCCAGTAAAAGCTTGTCTCTGCTATGACGATCTTATATTAATTACATAGTGCTTCATTAGCTAGTATTTATGTTGTACGTTTGTTGATACTATTCAGTCAGGCTTTATATCAAAAATTATTACCGATATTCTTATTTTCAATGGCACTACAGCTACTCTCAAACTCAATACCATTTCCGAAACTCTCACTTTAAATACTATTACCGATAGTCTGACTTTCAAAGCCATTACCGATACTCTCACTTTCAATGCCCTTACCGATACTCTCACTTTTAATACCACTTCCGATACTCTCAATTTCAATACCATTTCCGGTATCATTACTTTCAATACTATTACCGATACTCTCACTTTAATTACCATTACCGATTCTTTCACTTTGAAAACAGCCTTAGTCGTATCACAGTGAACTTATGTGATGAATTGTGCATTGTTGCAAGGATGTTCTGTATATACTGTCCAGCACTGGTTGAATGCCTATATGTAAGGAAAAACTTGTCCATTTATACATTATCAGAAAATTTACATATTTAAAAAAATTGTTACAGTTAGTTTACGGTTTATATATATATATATATATATATCAGATGATGGTTTTTAGACTTATATTAGTCATTAGTGTGGTTGGGGTGTGAGTGAGATGTGGTGTTAGTGTGGTGTGGGTGTTACTGTGTTGTGGGTGTTAGTGTGGTGTGGGTGTTAGTGTGGTGTGGATTTTAGTGTGGCGTGGGTGATAGTGTGGTGTGCGTGTTAGTGTGGTGTGGGTGATAGTGTGGTGTGCGTGTTAGTGTGGTGTGGGTGTTAGTGTGGTGTGCGTGTTAGTGTGGTGTGGGTGTTAGTGTGGTGTGCGTGTTAGTGTGGTGTGGGTGTTAGTGTGGTGTGGGTGTTAGTGTGGTGTTAGTTTAAATTTAGTGTGGGTGCTGTTGCAGTTTACTTTCGTTAGTCTAGGGCAGCGGTTCTCAACCTGTAGTGTTTAACACGTTATAAAATATCTATATGTTCTCATTGTTATTGAAAATGCAGACCATTATCTTTTATGTTATTAATCAAAGTTTTACAGTGAACTGAGTAATGACTGATGTGTATGTGTAAAATAGCATAACATAAGCCTATTCCATAAATTTCAGTACCAGTTCAAGGTCATAATGAGTCATATTACTTATATGTTATAATAAGCTGAATGATAATGGCACAGTGAAAGTATAAACTTGATATAGTTTATTACATTATCATTGAGTCATTACACGGAAATTACACCACCTGTACAAGATGTCAGTGGCTTGTACACTGTTTCAGATAAAAAAAAAATTACGATTTTTTGCAAATAAATTGTTTTTTATTTCGGCCACAATTTGTTTTCTTATTTAGAGAGGTCATTTAAGTTTAATAAGTGATGAATAAGAGATGTAATTGGCTTTTAAAAACCATAAAATATAGTTAAATTAATAAATTTCAATTTTCAGTGGAAAAAGTTGACAAGTCACAATATTGAGTCAGTCTGATAGTGATAATAAACTGTAAAAACCTGTCACAAAATATCTAGTAAGAGATATATTTTGAAAGTAAAATGGTATCACTAAATAGATGCAAATTATAGAATTGAATTTTTACTTGAGAATACGTTGGATACTTTCAAAATTTAAAATCCTCTTTTCTCAAACTCTTCAAAATGTTACATGTCTATTTTTTACATTGAGATCTTCAATATACCATCTTTTAGCAAACCATCCCATGACAATGAATCGTGTAGAGAAGAACGTTAAAAAAATAAATTACAGTGAGGATTTTTTGCAGTATGGTATTACCTCAATAATTACAACAGGGATTGAGAAACCGCAATGTGTTATTTGTTGTGAAGTTCTATCAGCCGAATCTATGAAGCCGAACAAACTAAAAGCCATTTTGATAGCAAGCATCCAAGATTTGACGGCACGGATAGCAAATATTTTAGAAGTAAAGCTGATGGACTACAGAAAGCGAGACTTGAAACTGGAGACAAGTACCAAAAACAAAACGTAGCAGCCGGTGAAGCTTCATATTTGGTGGCACTCAGAATCGCTAGAGCTATGACACCTCACACCATTGCTGAAGATTTATTGCTGCCAGCGGCCAAAGACATTGTTCGCGTTATGATCGGAGATACATTTGTTAAGAAATTGAGTACAATTTCCTTTATTCAACGACACTGTCCGCAGAAGAGTAGATGACATGGTAATCAAGTCTAAATACAGAAGTAGAATTGTTGTGGAATATGATCTTCGTTGTGCGCTTGCAAACACTGCCCGAGCATTTCTGATCTGGTAAAAAAGAAGCAATCTTAACCTTTGCACTGACGTTAGCTTTTTACGCATACTGTCGCAAAATGTAGCAATGTAGTTTACTGTAGTTATGTTAAGACTGTTACCCATGCTACACCATGCTTCAAGACAAAATCTCATTTATTTAGAAATAAAAAGTTCATAATTTATAATTATCTATTGTTTTTCGTGATTACTCATCATGTTTGAATTAGTTTCAATTTGTAACCATGGAAATAAATCCTGCATATCAGATTTTTTCATTACTATACATAACAGAAGCAACATAACAGTTAAGAAGTAGCAACGAACATAAGTTTATGGTTGGGGGTCGCCACAACATGAGGGGTCGCGGCATTAGAAAGGTTGAGAACCGCTGGTCTAGGGTCACAATGTGTTACAGCCTTCTTACTTTGGTCTTCTCTAATGTCAAATAATGTTTTCTGTCACACCAGGTACAATAAAGAACAGTACAACAGCATCCAATGAAGATACAATGATAGTACTTTTATTACATGATCTATTCTATGTCAATTCATCAATGGAGATAATAATAACTCTCTTCTCTCTAACTACTCTCGACTACACTAACTCTGACGATCTACTCTGGACTCCTCTCTCGACTAACTCCTGGCTCTACTAACTCTCAACCCACAGCTCACAACTTTTATCCCCCTGAACTCCTCGCCCGCCCAGACGTTCATTAACGAACCAATTTCACCTCTGACTTCACAATTAACCCAAACAAACCACTCTCTCTGCCGCCATGGCGCCAGCCCAGACATTGATAACAATCCAGGGCGTAACAGGTGCTAGTGTTGCGTGGTTGTTGGTGTGGTGGAGTGTAGATGGAGTGTTGGTGTTTGGAGACTTGTAATATTTAAAAATATAAAATTAGATTTAACAACTAATAAATTGAATAACATAACCGCCAACCAACCCCAAACCACTACCACTTTCTTAAAGAACTAACACTAACATTAACACCTCGTAGTGATGGTAACGAGTATATCCATGTTTATGAAAGTCACAGCCATAGTTTTAAACAGTCTTGGATTTATGCATAATTAAAATAAAGCATACCAAAATCTAACCCTCGTGTCTTCTTTCTCTTTTTTAAATTCTTTAAATAAACTGCTTTGTATTCGTTGTTTGGGGTAACATTTTTCGGAAAACTAATGGACCCACTTCTCGTCATCCTTATCAAATTAAAACTTGTCACATAGACTTGTTGCCAGTGACAATAGGGAATTAGTAAAACAAAGTAAGGTTAAACCTCAAAAAAAGGAACGCAACAAAACAACGAACGCGTCGGCAGGAAGCCTTCGTCAGAGAAAAAAAAAGGAAAAAACGAATACAATTAACAAATTTAAAAAATAGCACTAGGCTGAGAAGTAGTATCCAAGAGGGCATCGAATGACTTGTGGCAGAAAGTAAGTGGGAGAGAGGTTCAATAGGGAAGCGGGAAATAAAAGAGGAGAAATAAGTCCACTGCGATAGATCATGACGTTGAGGGGTGGAGCTAGCTTCAAACTGAATGGAGACACGACGTTCATACCATGTGGGTACAATGTGCCATAGGCCAAGATAAGCGTGTGCTCCTAATTCACCCGGCTGGGTGTGTTTGCGCTGGCCACGATCTCACATATTGAAAAGTCCGTGTCGAAAATTCTATTTCTTATCTATATATTTCTGGTCCCCCAAAATGTCGAACTTGGAACTTTTATGGCCACGAATAATACTTTCAGAACAGGGGATATATATATATAGATAAAGGTCCCTAGAGCGACGTAGATTAGTACTACTATGACTATGTCTAGGGAATGATTACTACAATCAACAGTTATACCAAATTAATCCTCACTCTCAATAACGTTACTATTACTAAAAAAACACCGATGGTTCAGCCACAAATAATTATTTTAATTAGTAAAATACTAAATACATAAAGAAACATACAAATAGCAAGACATAATATCGATACAAATACAATGCTTTACTAATAACTCGATGTTATGATGCTGGACGTTCGGTGGAACGTTCGTCTCGGCTTGCCCTCTCTTGCCTGCTTCTCGTCTGCTATACACACTGCCAGACTCTTACAGCACACACAAAGCCATGGAAGGGTCGTCACTGGTCACTCAGCTGTGCAGGGGGTGGGGAGGAACTGCTCGCCACGCTCTGCTACCTCTACAACACTTCTGTTTGGGTCGTCTGCTGACCTTATCTCTTTAGTGCGTTACTCGCTCGTTATTATCTGCCTTGTGCAATTACTGCGTCAGGGTTAAACTGTTAACCGCTGACGTCTTATACAGTACTGAATTCTAGTCTACTGAGCTCTGCTATGGCATATGCTTCTATAGTCCTGAGCCTAACCTCATTCAACTGACTGAACTGAGCTAACGTACTAACTGTATTAACTTACTAAACTAACTACTAACTGTACTAACTACTAACTAACTGTACTAACTAACTGGCTGTAAAGAGAATAATAGATACAACATATAAGCTACCACTAAGAATTACAGTCTTATCACAATATTACTAATTCATCATACATATAGCATAGTATTCTAACAACGTCTTGATAACTAACTATAATCCTAACATATCCTCTAACAAAATGCTAACATTACAAACATGTGAAACTAACAACAATACTAATATTACCAACCTTATAACTTTTGATTAGACACACTCTAAAAAGCAAATAGTCATAAGCCAGGCTCATACTTGTCTGTCAATTACACTACCGTAATTACAGGGACGAGAGAGAACCACTAACTGGCTTACAACTCTATTTATACTTGGATCCAGCTAACGCTGACCTAAGTCCAGTTAACGCTGACCTCTGGGTCATACATATGATTAATATACTATATGCTAATTTTTCGTCTGGTCAACCAATGGTTCACAAGCTGACCCTATGTCACAAGCTTGGTCACACGCTCTGGACTTGGGCAGTGTTTCGTATAACTGACCATTTTTCTGGTTGACTGGGAAACTTCCATTGTTTCTGACTATGAGTCATTATTATCATCAGTACTGGCCTAATTGAGTCGATCACGTGACAAGCGCCTGACAAGTGACCGGTAGGTTGTGTGAGCCAGCGGGTCTCACACAAGTGAGGACCAGCGGGTCTTAACAGTCCGCCTTGTCCTGGTGGTCGGCTCTATTGAAGTGTTTGGAGACATTGACAACACATTCTTAGAAATTGAATAGAATTTGCATCTCCAACCCCTCGGTTTTTTCTTTTTTTCAAGGGGAAGATAAATGAAATTTGATTTGATCAATGGTGACTTGTTTTGGTGTGGAGATTAATTGTTTATCTGTTGCTATGTGCTTTGCATGTGTGACGAATATGTTGTACATATTTTAGTTAGCCTCGTTTCAATGAAGTTATCGCTTGTGTATCTAGGGCAGGAAATGAGCCCACAATCCTCTGAAGTTATAGCTTGTGTATCTAAGGGCTGGGAGCGAGCCCATAACCCACTGAATTTATCGCTTGTGTATCTAGGATAGCAACGAGCCCACAATCCACTCATTAAGATTTATACAGCACCTTGCCTATTATTTCTACAGCCAGTCTATTATTATTCCTACAGCCATATCATATTATTTTGCAATACAATATTTGAACTCTTGTTTATTCACTTAGCTATAAATTATTCTCAGTAATAGAATCTATAGAACCTTTTTTTCCAGCTGTCATCAGTTTACGGATTAATATTTGAAAAACAAAAAATTAATGAAAATCATATATCCATATCTTGTTCATTTATAGACTGATTTTGAACAACTAAATGGGATGGCTTGCAAACTCAGTTGAGCAATGGCCATTTAAATGTTTAAATGGCTGATTAAATTGTGCCTGCTCATAGCGAAGACAAATGCCAAAGACATTACTTGATGATTTAAGGCGACAGTGGATTTAATACAAAATCAATACAAGTGCTTATTATTTAACTTTTATGTTTTTTTGCATTAATTAAAAAAAAAAAAATCCATTGGGGTTAAGAACACGTGTACTTTAATATATTCTCTCCTTTGTTTAAAGACACAAAGCGTACGGAGGAAGAGGTGAGATGTGAACAAATTATGGTTTATGTAAGTTTCATTACTCGGCATGCACCTTAAGTAAATATATACAAGAAAACTACATTATATCAGTTATTATGTATTCAAGAAAACGTTATTAAATCAGTTATTATGTATACACAAAAACTACATTATATCAGTTATTATGTATACAAGAAAACTACATTATATCAGTTATTATTTATACAAGAAAACTACATTTTATCAGTTATTATGATCTCCTACCACATGCTTCCCTACCCTTTACGAATAAATATATATTTCTTTACTTTTTTTTAAATTTTAATTTCATTCATTTTTCATCAATGTGTTTAAGTTGTGTATTTGGTCCCCGAGACAATTTATGATTTACGATTCTAGCCAGCCACTCTCAAATCTGATTATTTCCCGACCCTAAAGCACTGATGAAATGTCAACAACAACAAGAAGAAAAGCACGAAGACAGAAACTTGATCGCATCCGACTGTTTTCAATGACTCCGACAGTAAACAGTTTTCACAGAGACGATGCATTTTCTACTGAGGTATTTTGGTGTGGCTTTCGGGAAAATCCGTTACCGATTTTTAGTAATCTCCACAAAAAAAAACAACAAAACAAAACAAAACAAACCAAAAGATCGAACAGTGACCCCTGGTGTGATGTAACTGCGTTTCCGATTTGTCCATTCGCCAAGTCCATTTTTCTGAACGCAAGAGGCATAATGGAAAAAAAACAAAGAAGATAACTTATGTTTTGTTAACAATTCGGTCAGACTAATTATTTTATATTAGTCACGCTCCGGATGGGGGAGGAGGGAGGGTCCAAGGAAGTGTCACAGTTTGTGACAAAAGGGGCCGGGGGGGGGGGGCGTAAAGATCTTGTGTGGCTTCACCCATGTTTTTTTTTTTTTTTTTTTTTTTTCCAGTGATGTTAAACTTTATGTTGTATTTGAAGACTTCACTTTTACACGTCTAATAGTGTACAAGTAACTGTGTTTTAGAGTAAATTTTATCTAATTGTTAATTTTTTAAACATTTTTTCATTCGAAAGTTTGACCTATTTTACAACATACAACGCAGTAGGGTTCACGCATTTTTCTGATAGTTATTTGTTTAAATAACAATACTCGCCCGCTTAATTTGTAACAAGTGGTAAGCATCAATTTGGTTTCCATCAAATACCTGATTACTCTGTAGTGTAAAGAGATGTTGCCCCCCCCCCCACGCCCAATCCTAACGCTTTAACTCTAAAAACAATCCAAGTTTGAAAATAACGCAATAAAAGAACAATCCGTTTCTTCGTTCCACATGTCATTCCCACTCACTTCGTTGTAATGCTTTTGGTCTACAAACTGTCGTGGTGTCCTGGCCACCCAACGGTTTGAGACTGAGAATGCGACCAGACACTGTAACTATATATAGTATTCCTTGTTGTCTGTTGGGTAAGCCGAGACCGTAGCTCACCATCTCCTATAGTTAACGCAGTCAGGCTCAGCTGGGCATTTCGTCAATAGTGAGGGCCTGGTCCTATAAAATGACACAGCCAGTTGTCTCATCATCACAGTATAGCCCGTTTGGACTAAAATAGCATTCCTTTAAAAAAAAAAAAAAAAAAGAAGACCTGACAAGCTGCTAAGTTGGATTGAAAGTCAACGCCACGCTAAAATGTAGGTAATTTTTCTTATTTTTCTTATTTTTGTTCCCAACTTTGTTTAAGTATGCATGTAAATGTCTTCTAGTTTAAGTATCGATGTAAATGGTTTCTAGAACGTCTTATCTCACCCGCGTAATTTTTAACATAAAGCTGTTTACCAGTAATTAATCTCTAGATTTCAGCTGTGACCGATGTTTTGATAGAAGATAAACTTAATTAACTCTTTACTAACATTGATATAAACTAAATCTCTACGATCATGCTGACTAAATATCAACTATTTAGAGAGTTTGCTTTGTCTAGAATTCGGTTCCAGGAAACTTGTTCAAAAAACAGTGTTTTCGAGAGTTTTTTGTTTGAATGCGTTTAGTTCACTAGAATTCAATGAAAACATATTGGCAATAAGTAAGTTGAAATTACGAGAAATGGCTCTATTCATGTAAACTAAAGTAAGCCTTTTCTATCTTTATTATAAAAGTACTCAGATGCACTGGCGTACGAATGGGTATGTAAAGGGGCGGTCCGCCCCACATGGGGCGTATTTCTTTATATTATTATCGAGTGGTGCCATTTTGGCTCACTGAAGAGGGTTTTTGTTTTCGTATAAGTGGGCGGCGAAAATCTTTGCCCGCCCCGGGCGACATTTAGACGTTCTACGCCCCTGTTCGGATGAATTAAAGGGATAATCTCGTCTACCTGTATAACCTGTTTAATTCATACTTGAATGATCTTAAAGTTTTTGCCAATACTTAAACACAGAAGACAACTCACTCGTCGTTTCAAAATGCTCTCCTAAAGATGGCCCCTCCATGTAGACCTTACAGGTTTGGTTCATCCTTATCAACCTAAGATGAGCTATAAGTTATCTGATTAACTTCAGTGGTCATATAAATTATCTCTATGAACATGTGGGGGTTCTGTAAGTTATCTGATCCCCCAATAGGGGTGGTTTAAGTAATCTGATCAACATAAGGGCTGCTTTAAGTTATCTGATCAACATAAGGGCTCCTTTAAGCTATCTGATCAACATAAGGGCTGCTTTAAGCTGTCTGATCAACATGAGTGATGCTATAAGCCGTGCTATCAACGCGTGTGATAGCTATAAGTTATCTGATTGAGATGTGTGACACCATAAGCTATCTGATCAACATATTCATTTATTGATTTAGCTGTGATCAACATGTGTCGTGCAATAAGCTCTTTGATTATTCAACAGAGCTTATATTTAATAAGAATAAGCCAGGACAGCGTTGTTGAAGATGTGATCTTTAGTTATAAAACATTATTGTTTTTTAAAATTTTTAAGCTTGCTTATTTTGTCATCGTTCTTTACATCTATTTAATTTCATCTTATCGTTTGATTTTTATGTGGGTTTATCGCCATTTAAATTTTATCACATCTCTTGGCCAAAGTTTAAAAAAATAAATATAGTCATATTTATTACGATAAAATAAAGTTGAGCATAAGAAGTGTGCTCAGATAATTGAATTTAGCATTGCAAATACAGTGAAAACCAATGTACTGTAGCTAAAAGTCCTAGCCGAAAACCAGTGCATACATCTAGCATGTACATTTCCCAACCCAGGGCAAACTCAAGCGTTAGTGGAAAGAACCTCTGTCCATGCTCTCAATTATCTTTGTCCAAATATCAATAAACGCTGTCCATTTTCTCAATGCCCTCGGTCCATGTTCTCAACAAACCATGTCCATTTTCTCAATGCCCTCGGTCCATGTTCTCAACAAACCCTGTCCATTTTATTAATGTACTCGGTCCATGTTCTCAACAAACCCTGTCCATTTTAATAATGTACTCGGTACATGTTCTCAACAAACTCTGTCCATTTTATCAATGTACTCGGTCCATGTTCTCAACAAACTCTGTCCATTTTCTTAAAGTACTCGGTCCATGTTCAAAACAAACCCTGTCCATTTTATCAATGTACTCGGTCCATGTTCTCAAGAAACCTTGTCCATTTTATCAATGTACTCGGTCCATGTTCTCAACAAACCCTGTCCATTTTATCAATGTACTAGGTGCATGTCCTCAACAAACCCTGTCCATATTCTCTCAGTATTTTCTTTGATCTGCCAGCTTTTTTTTTGAATCGCATTCAAGCTCGTTCGGAAAGGTAGAGAACTCACTAAGAATGTTTATATCAGCGACTCCTTACACCAATAATTACCCCACCATTCGTCCTACTACCGGCTGACTAAAATAACGAACGATTCCGAGACAAAGTAATCTAAAAAGTTTGCGGTGTTTGTGTGTGTAATTGGGAAATGTTTACCTGTACGATTTCGTGTTAGTTTCTTTAAATGTATATGTTACAGGCAAATTGTGTTATCTAGGATTTCTATTGAATGCCTCGACAACTCTATTGATCGTAAACATTAAGGCTTGTTTTGATACATTTCTCTTTGTTAAGCTTTCGAGTTCATCGCATGGATCATTTTTATTTGTATGCATGTGCTAGTAACATTAGTTTAGGTCAAAGTATTATCATATCTAGTAACATTAGTTTAGGTCAAAGTATTACCATATTTAGTTACACAAATTTATTTCAAAGTATTGACATATTTAGTTACACAAATGTATTTCAAAGTAGTGACATATTTAATTACATTAATTTAGGTCTGAAAAGTGAAAAATTTAATTACATTAATTTAGTTAAAAGTAATGACATATTTAGTAGCATTAATTTAGGTCAAAGTATTGACATATTTAGTTACAACAATTTACGTCAAAGTAATGACATATTTAACCATCTCACATGGAATAATATATATTAAATCCAACAAAATTGACTAATTCGATTCCTGCTTACATCCAATCAAATCTACATTTTTTTTTTAAATTTCGCCAATCTCTAGTTACTAGCTTTGTTTTCTTTTACCAGTTACACAATGGTGCCATTGTAACTATTTATTGTTAACATAATCCCATTATAGTCACTGAAGAAGGTTTTTGGTAAATTTATCTAACACAAGCTCTCAGACAACGCTATACTGTGCGTGGCTCATGAAGGGACTATATTAAAGTAGTCTTCGTTGTTCTTATCTGTTGTATTGTTTATTCAAGTTCGCAGACTACTATTTAATATGATTCTCATCTTAACAGACTAGAGTTTCCACCATAGACAGCATACTTTTAAAAATTGTATTCTACTTTCCTCTTCTAAATGTCCATATCATAATTTAGCATAGAACTGACTCTGTGACACCACTGATCATGCCCTTGACACTGTGACACCACTGATCATGTCCTTGACACTGTGACACCACTGATCATGCCATCCTGTTCTTTTCCCAGTCTGTTTGAATCCTATTGTTTCCTTGGTTACACTTTTATGAACTTGCGTCATTTTTTTCCCCATTGCTCATTTACATTGATGTTTTTGGATGTTTTCGTTTTGTTTAATTCTAGTTGAATTTGAAGCTTTTGCTGATTAGCCTCAGTACATTTTTGGTCTCTATTTAAATTCTGGCTCCGGTACTGTTTGTCTTGTCTTTTTTAATTTTTTTTTTTGGTTGATTGTGGCTGCCTAATATTCTTTGTTTATATTTAATTTGTTACAAAAATATGGTCTGAGTCTACTTCTACCCCCTTCTGCCCACCTTCTGCCCACCTTCTGCCCACCTTCTGCCCACCTTTTGCCCACCTTCTGCCCCCTTATGCCACTTTTCTGCCCCCCCCTAAATAATAATAAGTTTACGACCGTTTTGATCGTTTATTAAAAAAGTTTTAAAAATCTTTATTACATGACGTAAGAACCCCATCTCCATTAATGTCATTATCTCAAAATCCTCCAGTCTTTCTTGACGCAGTCAGCTGACATCGTGAGCCATTCCGTTATGACGTGTTGCACACATGATATTGACAGGTTGCATACATGATAATGGAAGCACTCACCTAGAGAATGTCTCTAACCACAAAAACAACCTTGTGTATAGTGCGTCAGCATGTCTAATTATAGAACTATCATTAAAAGACACACAATCTCACGTTATCAAAGCAATCATACCCCAAGAACCACTGGCGTCAACCACACTGTTACACCAAGGGGTTCTGAGCTAGAACAGTCAAGGTGTGTGGTCTGTGTGTGGTCTGTGTGTGGTCTGCTTGTGGTCTGCGTGTGGTCTAAGTGTGGTCTGTGTGTGGTCTGTGGGATAGTATTTCCATTCTGTTCTTAGTATAACAATTTCAAGTAAGTAAAATCTATGGGATGGTGAACTTGGAATTTTCTAAAAAAGTGATATTTGATAAATATTCTAACATTACATTACACAAACTTTTTATGTTTGGTTTGACGATTCTAAGCTTGATTGGATCAAATTATCCCCAACTTGGCAGGGGAGTTGATGAAATGTTTGATGGTTTGGGGCGGGGGGGGGGGGGGTTGGGATTTAACCTTAATTATACTTTGAACACTTCATGCTGATGTAATTTATAGCTTTATTAAAACTAATATATTCTGGGTCCTTTTTCGGCCAGCTACGCCCGTCTCTATGTGTAACGTTTAATGTTAGTTGTCTTTCAGCTGGTTAATTTCATTTACAGATATTAGAAGATACACAGCCTTAAGGCTGCGCCTGCCAACGAAAGAAAATATGAGCCGCATTTTAAGATCTGCTCTTTTACCTTACAATTCTTGCACTCCAAGGAGCTATTAATAAACTTGTCTGCGATGGAAACTGACGCATCCAAGTGCATGCACCTGATTTTATCTAGTGAACTCGCCTGCACATTTCCCAGATAGATGAATCAGTGTTTCCCAGGTGGCGGGCACTTGAGAACAAATTAATGCAGTTAGTCACTTTTGGGCACACTAGTTCTTTGTGACCATATCTATAAGTCCTTTAATCATAGAACAACAAATCACATGGAGCTTTACATGTCTCTGGCAATCGTGGAATGGCGTATCGGAACGCTTAAGCTAATGGTTCTCAACCTTCCCAATGTCGCGACCCTTTAATACAGCTCCTCTCGTTGTGGCGAGAACCAGCCACAAAAAAATAACTGTAGAGCATATGTTTTTTTCAGATTGTCATAGGCGACCCTGGGATAGGGTCGTGCGAACCCCAGAATGGTCGCAACCCACAGGTTGAGATGCGCTGGCTTAAGCCTTTACGCCTTGGAAGCAGTTATTATTAATTACTGATACAAAAAAATATACTGAGGAGTTAAATGTGTAATAAACATATCCCTGTTTTAATAGTGGAGAGATTTCACTTTTCATCATGATAAAAGTCTCAACACAAGCAAAACTTCTCTAATGGTGTCTTGCTGTGCATGTTC